>OY728119.1:1637829244-1639098172 GCA_963277665.1 Viscum album | reverse complement strand
TTTGCTGAATAAGTTGGTTTTAATGGTGTTGTGGGACTTGTGAACATTAAATGTCATGTTTGTTTAAAATTGGTAGTTTTAGAAAGATTTCATTTCTTGGTTCACATGGGAAATCCCTAAAATTGTTTTTTTGTTTTAATTTAAATGTATAAGGCTAAATTTTCTGTTTTGGTAACTTATAGCGGTGCATATAGTGTGTAATGTGGGGTTTTCAGGGAGTGTTGGGTGCAAAAAAATTTGTGTTTTTTAGAAATTATTTTATAGAAAGTCAAAGTGCTCTGTAATGAGTTGTAAATGGTATAAAGTGTATGTAGCTACTGAATTTTTTTAAGTGACAATTATTGGAGTTTTCATATGAAAATGGATGCATGTGGAATGCTAAATTTGTTTTTGCATAATAGAGGAAGCCCGAGTACCTAGGTGGGGTTGATGTGTACTAGTACAGCTAGTGGACCATATGGGTTTTGTCCCTATTTCACCTAGAATTTGGATAACAAAAAATATAACTAAACTATTTGTATGATGATTAGGTTCCACTTGGTTATTGTTATGTTACCTACAAGTGGATCGTGCACGAGAATGGATTTTACTATGGTTACTTACACCGAGGTATGAGCTACCTGGGGTCCGAGACTATCTAGTGCCTAGGGGTGTTTCAGATTTTGTTCCTCATATTGTTTGTGGTATTTTCCATTTTATTTGAGTGTTTTTGGAAGAAATTTAAAGTATATATCACGTCTATTTAAATGTGTGAACATTTTGAAACCTTTATCTTGAAAAATGTTTTCAATTAAAAATTACATTTCATGGTTTTTATCACTTTTTTTTCTTTACGTATTAAAACTGATTTATTTTTCACATTGTATTGAATGATATATGGAATAATTGGGTGGTATCATATATGGATTATTCTCACACCCTACATATAGCCCTTGGGTGTAAGTAGACTTGGTTATGTTTGACTCAGGTAAAGGAAATTCTCAGGGTGACTGCGGTTCAGGGAGTTAGTCCCCATCTTTGGGGCAGAGTTGTGGAGACAGCTTGGGGGTGATGACCCGTTGTCATGTGGGGTCCATGGGGATATTTTTAATATTTCTTTGTGTCTTTGGACCTTTTCTATTGCATTTGAACTTATGTATTCAGTCCTAGATTTTTTTATAAACATTGTTGGTATGAATTTTTCAGATTCATTTTTCAAATATTTTTTGTGTTTCATGTATACATATTTGGGTAAATCATTCCCAAACCATGATAAATGATACCAGGGCACTTGTTCCAGCCCGTGGGGATAAGGAATTCCCTTCGGGACTTATCACAGGTTGGGTTTGTTGCCGGTTTTGGCGGAGACCAGATTCGGTTCGTGAATGGTGGGCAGAGTTGGTATTGGAGAAACCCACTCATTTACCTATGATACCGGTTGAAGAGATGGGTCGTGATAACCCTATACATAAACATGTGGTGGATATCCTGGTAGGAATAAATTCTTGCAGGATTTCCACACAAACATTCCACTTTCCACTACACCTATTTTTGTTAGTCCTACATTATCTTATAGTTCTATGTCTTGACTGGAATTTGGATTTAGCCATCATTGCTGATACCTTCAAAGTTATTCCTAATGCTCCAAAATCATTCATTATTTCTTAAATTGATTAAGGATCCATGTTGGAGAATTTTTAAATAGGGTATTTCCAATGTTATCGACCCTAAGTCACATGAGTGTTTGTGCTTGGCACACCTCTTTCATGGTTGGAAATGATGTAGAATATCTTGATTTGTTGACATGAAAATATGATTCTGACCCAACAATGTTAGCCACTTTTTTTTAAAGAGTATAGTATAATTTCAAGTTCACTATCTTTGTTTCCAAAAATTTCCACTGCGGCTTCATGTCATCCTTCCTCTTGGATGTTACATGATCTGAATTTTCCCATATATTTATACTTTCTAACGGTGGGTGACTTTAGCCACATACATCGACGTTGTTGGATCATTTTATGATACAAGATTAAGGAATGTTTGTTCCTCCTTACATGGACTATTTATTGGATCTTATGACCTAATTCAGGTCTGAATAATCATTTTATGTCATGATCATGAAGCACATTCCTAGTTCCATATCGAGTTGGAAATTGTTTACTCAGGCTACATATGTCTTGATAGTGATAAAATATTCGGTTAGAGTGGACAGTAGCATTGGAAATGTCTAGGAATTTCTCTATGTTGGTAACCTATAAGGTATTCCCATTTTGAAGCTTGAGGAATCTCACATGACACATCTTAGGTGAAGAATATAACGAGTATCATGTTAGAAACGAGTTAGTTGATGCTATAGTAATAAGTCTTTTGACTATTTTTACCTTATCCATACCATATTTGTTATATATGGAAAGGTTTATAGATCAATAACAACCTTAGAATCTTGTGGGGATAGGTGGACTGGATAAGGGTGTCCCAAGGGTGGGAGATTTCACACTCGGGATGTGGTTCAGTGTGTCCCCATGAGAAGATATCAAAATTTTTATGTGTTTAAGTGTGTCCCTATGGAGAATGATTTCACTCTATGGAGGTGGTTATGTGTTTCCCTTGGTAGGATATATCACATTGGGGAGGTTGTTATGTGTATCCACATCGTAAATATTTCACAATTTGTATTCAAATATCTGTGTCCCTATGGGGGATATTTTAAACACAGGAGGTTGTTAGGTGTGTCCCTAGGCGTGGAAGACATAACAATTTGGGTATGGTTATGTGTGTCCCTAGTGGGGGGAATATTATACACGTGGTATTTGTATTAGATTAGATAATGTGTGCCCCTGTAGGGGGAAATGATCACACATAGGGATTTGATGGTGGTTTTGTGGTGTTAGGATTGAACCACCGAGAGGTATCCTATATACCTAATTTAATATTAAGGGACAAAACCCCATATAGTTCAATATTTTATTATAATTTCATGTGATATGACCGGACCATTCAGATTAACATATGCATTAATAATGCACAAGTTGATAAAGGAGCATCAATGCGGGATGGTTTGAAAATTGAACATATAATCCACCTAGAGTAGGAGTTTGTAGGGATGATGGGCTCCTTCCTATTATATATTTCTATTGGGTGGTTTAACATGATTATTATACATGGGGAATGTTTTTTAATCACATTAATTAATGATGCACTTTAACACCTTGTGATGATGATTTTTTCATCCATTTTAATGACGTTTGACTAGGACATCATTCTAGGTAGTTTTATGTTTTACAGCTCATATTTGTATTGGGAATAAACCAAGATCGATATGTTATTAAGGTGATATAAGGATCCTTTAAAAAATCTCCACCGAAATGGGTATTTTTTCATTGCTAATGTATCCTTTAAAGTTTACCACTAATGTTCCAATTATCACTGATAGGGGAAGGGGTGAATTAGTTATGTCTTTTTTCCTTTATATTCCCTTATAAATGAAACATTATACACCTCTAGTTGATGATTTAATTCACTAATAAAAATAATTCAACCACACATCCACATTAATAGAAAAGTTTACTAGGTTCACTACCATATAAGGGTAGCTACGTCATTGGTATGGTTTGTAAAAACTTTTATATCACCCAATCTACTTGAATACAATCATTTTATGGGTAATACAAAGAGTTGTATGTTCCCTTAATCTCATGAAAAACTATGACAAAAATCCAATTGTGTGTTGGTTTCCTCTAGAAAAAAACGATGCAACACAATGTTATGGTGATTCAGGATTCACATCCAAAAATTTGATCTTTCAAAAATATTTTTCTATCTCCTACCAATAAACTAGTAAGAACATTCGAGACTTTATAATGATATATATTCATATACCCTAATATAATTTCCAAGTTCTCGTAGACCTTAGTTGATGCTCTTTAAAATTTGTTTTCACTTAAACTATGTATTCAAAACAATTATTCACAATTCTCTCAACCATTGAGAAGGAACCATCCTCTATGAAACTAAATTCCTTCATGAAGACCACATATTAAATGAGTAATATTCCATCATCATAGATAACCAATACATAGAAGAATTGGAATCATTCATGAATTTTAATTTCTTTTGATGATGATCAAGCTCACATAGAATGGATAATTCACTAAGATATTCTACTTATAAAAAATAATAGATATTCCTGATTTTCTCTATTTTTTATGCTAAAAAAATGGGAGTCACCTCATATTTATAGGTTCTCCCATTCACGATTCTCCACCCCATCCTGCACATTTTTTCAGTCACTCAATAATATCATCGTGGTGGTCCCCCATTTTCGATGTTCTATTGATATTTTTGTTTTCCATGAGATCACCATCAAATCATCAAATGTTTGTGATACTCCACTTCTCGTAAATTTGGATATTACACACATCATTCTGGATTCTTATTGTAATCGGGGAGATCACCACCATAGTCTTCATGGCTTCATGAACTACCATTTTCAATGCCTAGACATAGGTAACACCAACCATACTTATTCATGGTCATCTGATTTAATCACAAACTCTATATATCATGATATATATCCTTTGATCGTTCACGTTTAGCATCGTTAGATTTACCAAGTAAATAATTTTAAATTCCTTGTCTTCCAACAAAATCATTCCTTCCTAATCAAATACTATTTTTTAAAAATTGTGAATCTTATTTCTCTAATATTATGATATATTTTATAATTTAATTATAAAAATTGACGTGATTTATATTCATCTTCAACTTATGTGAAAACAATAGAAAATACCTGAATATGATACTCTTCCTTATCATTTTGGTCCAAACAACTTTTTGGGATTATGTTTCGACTATGTATGAACCGTATGGTGGAGAATGGTGTGAAAATGATTCAGAAATGGAAACTAAGAGGGCCAATGATAAAGATCCCATTAGTAGGGGAATGTATACTCATGTTATCTATGATTAGGATGTCATGACCTGACCCAACTAGTTTCAAGCTGCAACTACCTCAAGCCTGCCTCCATAGGCTAGAGTCTGGCGACCAGCACCGAAGGCATAACAATCTCAGGGAGGCCTTTGACTATGTACATGTACAGACGCACACACAACCCACTCGATGCAGGAGTGAAGAGTAAATCGAAAACCATAGGAAAACTGCTATAACCCAACCACAGTCATGCATCAGCCTCTAAAAAGATCAAGTAATGTGTTGAAAGTACTGGTGAGTAAACTGAATAGTAAAAAGGGAAAAACACACACCCAACAAAAAAGGTGACACAACTCAGCAACAGGTAACAAAAGGAAACAACTGGACATATACCCACATGAAAACTCTAGCATGACCATTGCACGATGTCCGAGCTCCGGTGACCTCTACACCCCTCTGTAGTCACGGTCGACCCGTCCGTCTTCTGCAAGGGCACACCAGGTGCGGGAAAATACCAAGCAGGGGTGAGTATAAAGATACTCAGTAGGATGCCCCGAAATCTCGAGCGAGCAATGAAGGAAGAACTAATGAGGTGAGCAATAGACCGAACCAGAATAGTAAAAGAGTACAGTAAATGGACTGCATCTCAAACCATCAAGTGTAAAGAAGTAAACCCATCCAAACGCAAGGATCTAGGAACCGTGAGAAGAAAAACTTCTCGCCAAGTCTTCGCTACCTATAGTAGGAGAGTGGACTCATCCAACAAATAGGAGCTAGACATGAAAATCACGGGGTATACCCCGGACATCTTCTCCCCTCCTAGAAGGATAGTAACTGATCCCAAGGATTTGGAACAAAATTTAGGTGTATACGTATATATTATCAACAAGGAACCCTAATGAATGTGTAATGGGACCTCCATCCCCATGCTCAGCCCAGGAAGAGTCTCCAATAGTTCTAGAGATATCCAACACTGAACCCAAATGTCCCGAACATCTACCTAGGAGGTACGAGTTAAGGGGGCTCAATCACTGCACCTTGATACTATCGGCTTTGGGCAGCACTGACTCCCCTGCACGGCTTTTAGGTTGAATAGAAAGGACACGTCTTAGTGGGAAAATCAACCCTCGTCATCATATGTCATAATGTCATGTCAAAGCTATCACATTGCCTATCCGTATAACCATGTATCCCTCTCTGATAGTCACGGAGAAAAAGGTCACTGACTAGTCTCGTCAATGGTATGAGTCTAAAATAAGTCTTTGGGTGACCCAAATCCCATCCCAGCTAGAGGGTAAAACCATAGAAGTAATCGGGAAACCCTTTCCCAACCTCGCTGGAATGTAAACCCCAGATAGGTCGATGGGTTACCCACTACCCAGCTGCGATGGAGGGTAAACACTAAAAGTCGTCAGGTAACCAACTGCCCAGCCCCGCCGGAGGGTAAACCCTATTGAGTGATTGGGTAACCCACTGCCCAGCCCCACTGGAGGGTAAAACCTGATTGTTTGATGGGTAAGCCACTTCCCAGCCTTGCTGGATGGTAAACCCTAAAATTTGTTGGGTAACCCATATCCCAGCCCAGTTGGAGGGTAATCTCGGGACTGGTCCGATAGATCTTCATTCCTCGTTCCATCATTTGGGGTCACCAACATCGCTACTGAATGTTGGATCAAAGTGCATAGAATAAACCACGACCCAAAAACTTCTCACACTTCAACATTTAATAAGATCCTAAATTAATCTCCGCACTCCCCAACAGATCATGCTGATTCAATCCTTGCATACAGAAAATGCAAGATAGACTATTCACTCTCCTGAAACAGATCCACGACAGAAAAGATGTTTTCCACTGCTTCAGGCTCGTATGATGTCTCGTGGAGCCCACTATTGGTCCTAAAAGAGGTCAGATGGAATACACCATTGTCATGGCCTCATAATAACACATCAAATAGACTACAAATTTGCCCCTAATGGATTCCTGATGAAAACATTGTAAAACAAAACATGTCACTTAAAAGGCAGCTCATGGGTCCCATGCCTCAACTCTAGTTTCAATACCCGAAACCTCACTGGAAAACACTTCCTCGAAGCCAGGGTCGTAGCTCTGCTGATGGCGCTCAAATCGGACATCATATTTTTCCACGCCATCCAAAACAAGAACCCCCAGAGAAACACCAATCTTCTTAGAGCCATGTCGTGCCAGCGAGGCCCCCATCTCGGGAATTAAAAAAATCCTCTAGACCATCGGAAAATCTTCGCCTCGACGTTTGGAGTATACAATCATAGATGACACGAAAAATGGACACACGTAGCGAAAATTAAGGGTGTCTGAAGTAGGAGGGGGCGAGCCCCTTTGACTGGACCCGCCTGGAAATGCCGCTCCACACGTTCTGGGCCGGCCCACGCCGGCCGTCCTGACTCGCAGCACCATCCCGCTGCTCATCCGCGCGGCCCAAACGTGGACCTTGGTTCAACACAGCGCCGACCGGCCACGCGGGACGGTTGCGGTCTTCCGAAGAGACCAGCCGAGTGCGGGTCTCTGTCCCCGCATGGGGCCACGCACTATGACCCCTGTCTGCCTCATTGTGCCCAATGCCGAAGGCCTCTCCCGCTGCCTGGAGCCACAACCTATAGCCACCGAGAGCCATCGCCGGAAACCGCCACCTAGAGCACCTGCATGCCGCCTCAGTCCGCCACTACACCACATTGTCGGTACCCCACCACCGCCGAATGAATGCCCCTGGAGCCTCCGCCTAGAGCCACATGGAGCCACCACCGGAAACCGCCTCCTAGAGCAGCACCATGCCGCCTCAGTACCCCATTGTTCCACGTTTTCAGTACCCCGTCACCGCCGACTGAAAGCCGCTCGACCGCCGTGCCAACCGCCAGAAAATGATGTAATGACCGGAATACTTCTTGGAGCCGGCCCATATGCCCAGTGACTCACAATGTTGATCCGAAAGGATTGTTGGGAACATATATTCTGGTCCTACGCTACCAGGGGCTTCACTCGATGATCAAATAGCAATTAGACATAAGAAAAAAATAATTTTAAAGACAATGGGAAACCAAATCAAAGAATGAACCCTCCATACCTCGTTGGGAATATCCCAAAGCATCACGATTGGTACGCCAAAGTTGCCGCACCTGTCGGAAGTGATGGAGAATAGGGTAGGGGGACGTCGAGAGGGAACCTCCAGGGATGTAGCAAAGGGAGGGGAGGAGGAGAAGGGGGGTGTTTAAATAGAAAAACACTTAAACCCCCCGCCAGAAGGCCCCGTGCCTGAACCCTCAGCAGGGTCGAGATTAAGCCTCCCCAAGTGTAAACGCCATGCCCTGAGCATAAGGGAAATCTCAGAATTTTAATTTGATCCTCATCATGAGTTTTATAAAATTCCAATGGTTGTGGATGCTAAATTACGAAAAGGCCCCTGGTGGCATTTTTCACATAAGGGTCGCCCCCGTGAAAGTTATACCCCTCCTAAGGTAACAAACACATTTCAGACATAATGTTTTACTCTTTTTTCCAATCTAATCAACCATTTAGAAGTTGCTCTATTTATTTAGCACATCCAGTGTGAACGCGCATCAATATTAATTACAGCCACATCGGGGCTCAGAATCACACGCCGTCTGAACGTCCTGCTTTGGAAAAAAATTAAAAAAACCCACTGTCTTATATGTTCCAAAACCGGGTTCTTACATCATCCACATATTCATTATTTTCATCCTAAAAAAACAATACTAAAAAACAACTCGAGATACTAAGCCCGAATCTGGTTCTCTCACTCCCAGGTTCCCTCTTGTACCCTCCGGTGCTGCCACGACACTTGAACTAGAGCAATGGCACGTCCCTGTAGAGTCTGCTCCAGTCGACCCTCAATATCCACTGGGTGCTCCACAAAGGTGGATCCATCCTTAATGTCCATCTCCCCCTAGTCGAAAACGTGTCTAGCTTCATGCAGGTATTTTCTAAACTGCGACTAGTGGAAGACATCATGCACTGTCTCCAACTGCGGGTGTAGAGAAAGACGGTAGGTGACCTCACCAACCATGCATGTAAAGACCCGTAAAATTCAAGGAAATTTTTTTTCTTAATTTTCTTTGTAATTTTACAAGAACGCAGTTTCAGACGGCACCTAATTCCGAGGCCCGGTGTGCCCGGAATCATTTTCCGAAGTTTTGGCTCGGGTACGTTCAGTGAACGGACGAGCGGGTTTTTCTAACTTTTGAACCGGTGCCGGGAATCGAATTCTGAGGGCACCGATGAAATCGCAGCGCCGGTATTCGCTTAGAAACGCCTCTTCCGGAGTTGCGTTTGCTCGGGTGTGGTTTTTAATTTTCGGGCTTAAGGTTAAGAAATAAAATAATTTTGCGACAACTTTATTTTATTTCGCTTAAGCCATTTGGAAGCCACTTGAAGCCACTTAAAGGCGGCTTGAACTGAGTTGAACTGGATAGGATGCTATCCAGAAATATCCTACCCCTTGGTAGGATATTTGTGAGGTGGGGCCCGCACGAGCCCCGCCGTTTCTTTCCGTTAAGAAACGCATCCGAGAAAACCCGTCTTAATGAAAGTCAACCGACGCGTTTTCTAAATTCTTAACAGACCATTAATTGGGCGGTTTATTTCGTGAATTAAATGGGCTGTTTCTTTCGTGAATTAAATGGGTCGTTTCTTTCGTTGAATTAATTCAACGAATTGATGGATCGTTTCTTAATCTTTTTTTTCAAATTCGTTGGCGTATTAATAAAATAAGACCAACGCTTAACCTCTGGTTTTTATGCGCTTGAGAGCTTTTGGGAGATTTTCTTCTTCTTCTTCAACCTTGACGAAGAACCTTCGAAGAACGAAGAACGCGAAGAACGTCGTTCTTCAACGAAGAACTTCTCCGCCGAAGAACACGATCCATCCACGACGTGACGTACTTCTTCCGCGTCATCTTTTCCGCGACGGTTTTCCGCGACGAACGCCATCGACAACGACTCTTCCTCCGACATCAAAGGAATCGACACCGATATTCCACGACTCCGTCAACGTGCGACTATCGAGGTAAGGGTTCTTGAGTTCGTTGTTTCCTTTTTATTTGACTTTCCTCAAGACTTGACGTAGAACGCTCAAGTTCCGACGAAGATCCGCCAACGACGTGTCTCTTCGGGCATATCTCTTCGTCAACGGTTCTGACGAACGACGACCGCGACGCCCGACCTCCGCGACGTCGTCTTCCGCGGAGCGTAGACGAATCTTCAATCTTAAACCCGAGGTAGGGGTTGTCGAATTTCTTTTGGATTCCTCATTTCATTCTTGATCGTGCTTTTAGCAAGATTGACGTGTGACGTGGTTTTTCTTTAGTTGCGTTATTATTATTAACGCGAGGGGGGCCGGACCGCACGAACACGGCCGAACCCCCCTCCAACGTTCTTGTTGTTCTTGCGATGGAAGCAAAGTGGCGTGGTGCCGTCGCACCACGCGGTTTACCGTGCGTTTAATTTACGCAACGCCGTCGCGCTACGCCGAGGAGAATCTTCAAGAACGCGACGCCGTCGCGCCGCGTTGAAAAGAATCGAAGCACGGCGAAAGGGGCGCGGTGCCGTCGCACCGCGCCGGACGACAAACACCGCGGCCGGTTCCGGGCCGCGGCGGGACGAGAAGACCGCGGCCGGTTCCGGGCCGCGGCGGGACGAGAAGACCGCGGCCGGTTCCGGGCCGCGGCGGGACGAGGAGACCGCGGCCGGTTCCGGGCCGCGGCGGAAGGAAAGACCGGCGGCCAGGCCGCCGGCGTCGGAAGTCGAGGGCGGGACCGGAATTTCCGGTCCCGTTAGAGAAAACCGGCCGGCCAGCTGGCCGGCCGGATACCATTAAAACCGGGGAATTTAATTCCCCGGCCACCTTAAATAAAACCCCCTCTTTAAGAGAGGGGGGGCGGTTCATCCGTGACAAGGTGGGGGGGGGGGGGCAACAGCCCCCCGGTTTTCCAAGAAGCGGGCCCCCTGGAGGGGGGCCATTTGTCAAAACGGCGCGGCATAGCCGCGCCGACCTTGATGAAGCGGGGGCTTAGCCCCCGCGTGCCGACCGTGCCGCCGCCTCGCGGCACCCCGCCGCCCCCGCGGCCCGCGGCCCGCCTCCGCCGCGCCGCCGCCCGCCGCCGCCGTGCGCCGCCGCCGGCCCCCGCGCCGCCGCCGTCCGCCGCCGCCGGCCGCCGCGCCGCCCAGGGGGGGGGGGGGGGGGGTCGGGCCGGGTCGGCCCGGACCCGGACCCCCCCGTTTCGAACCTGATTTGGTTTTTGGCTCATAACTTGAGCCTCGGACCTCCGAATGACGAACCGTCTGCGGCAACGCGATCCTTGGATCGAGACGGTCGTTTCGGTATATTGCACTCAAGGTTTCGGGTTACTTTGTGTTCGGCCGGGTTGGTTCGTTCACGAAACCAACCGGGCCTTCGGAGCGGAAACGCTCATATCTTGAGCTACGGACGTCCGATTGACGTGCCGTCAGTCGCGTAATGTTCCTCTTAGTGAGACGGATCTTTTGGCATACTCCGCCCGAGGTTTGGATGCAGGTGGAGTACGGTCGGGTTGGTTTTTCCTTAAAAACCAACCGGGCCCCGGAGACGAAAATGCCAATAACTCACAGACCGGGCGTCCGATTGACGCGCCGTCTGTTTCGTTGACTTCCTCTTGATGAGACGGAACTTTTGATATACTCCGCCCGAGTTTTGGATACAGTCGGAGTTTGGCCGGGTTGGATTGTACCCGAAATCCAACCGGGCCCCTGGAACGGGAAAGCTGATATCTTTCAGACAGGACGTCCGCTTGACGAGCCGTCAGCGGCGTTGGTGGTTACGTTGAGTAACGGTCCCTTTGAGTTTACCCTATGGGAGTTCGGGGTACAGTTGAGATACGGCCGGGATTGGTTCGCACTCGAAACCAACCGGGCCCCTGGGACGAGAAGGCTAATGACTCACAGACCGGGCGTCCGATCGACGCGCCGTCTGTTGCGTTGAGACCCCTGTGACGAGACGGACCTTTTGAGATACTTCTTCGCGGGACCTTGTGATACTTGGAGTATCGACCAGTAGCTCGTGGAGCGGACCCGTGGTACATGGCAGTGGTGGTGCGCTTGGATGCAGCAGCAGACCCTTGGCGGTGGAGCGCTTGGTTGTAGCGGCAGACCCGCGATACTCTACGGAGTGTGTGCGCTTGGTTGTAGCGACAGACCCGCGACGGTGGAGACGAGCGTGCAGAGTACGGAGACCGTGTAGCCGGCTGAGACCCGACGACTGCTTGACCGACTCGACTTGGAGTGAGTCGACTAGCCCAGTGGACGGAGCGCCCGGTATTTGGCGGCAGACCCACGGCGGACGGAGCGCCTGGTAGTTGGCAGCAGACCCGCGGTACTCGACAGGAGGAGTACCTCAGCAGGCTATCTGGGTAGCGCCCGGTATTTGGCGACAGACCCTCAGCGGACGGAGCGCCCGGTAGTTGGCCGCAAACCCGCAGTACTCGACAGGAGGAGTACCTCAGCAGTCCTAGGTTAGTGAGCGGCAGCCTCGGAGTCGTGACAGGACCACTGTACACTCTAGAGACGGAGCTCTTCAGCAGTTACGGTTTCGATAATGAAAATCCTGGTTTGAGCTGAGTCAATGAATCTTTGCGTTTCCTCATGATTGAGATGGGTCGCTTGATAACTTAGGTATATGTATGGGCATATACCTGGGTGACGGTTATCCGTTGATTTCATGATTTTTGTGTATCCTTGAGATTGGATGGGTTACTTGATGACTTAGGTATATGTATGGGCGTATACCTAAGTAGAGTCTGATGTTACTTCGTGATTGCTGCCTTTACTTTGTGGATATCCATGTTGGATTTAGTGAGACCTTAAGGGTCTCGGGGTCCCTACTGAGTAGCTTATACTCACCCCTGCACGGGCTATGCCCGCACTTCGTTGTGTTGGTTGCAGACGACGGACAGCGCAGATCGCAGTTGAGACTTGCGGAGCAGGTCGGTACCCGGAGGTGGACCACTGGGCGGACGTACCCGGAGTAGACGACATGACCTGTGGAGTAGAGGAGCTATCTGTACCTACCCTTCAGGTAGGATCCGTGGTGGACGATCCAGGAGCTGAGCCATCTGTACCTACCCTTCAGGTAGGAATCGAGGCGGACGACCCAGGAGCCGCTTCGTTCTTCCAGCTGCTGTTTTTCCCTTTCGAGTTGTACTTTACAGTTGGGCTTGTATTTCCGGCCCCCTTTACTTTTCTGCACTTGTAGTTACTTTCCGCTTGCTGACTCTGTGGTGGTTGTTACTTATAAAGGCAATGCCTTCCCTGTTATCGGGATTTACGCCTTTGGTGCTAGTCGCCAGCCCCTGGCCTATGGAAGGCGGGCTTGAGGTAGTCACGGCACGGGCCCCGAGGACGGGTCGTGACAAATTGGTATCAGAGGCGGTCGGTTCTACCGCAGACTCTGATCGTCTTTTCTTTCTATGTGAAGCAATAGTGTTAAGGGTACCGAGTGTGGTTTTCAGTTCAGGGAGTCCAGTGTTGGTGCGGGCGGCCGACGTATCCATACACCAGGACCCTGACAACTGATTTCCGACTTTGTGCACGAAAAAACTGGTTGCGTGTGTGTTTACAAAAGTCTTTCCCCTTAAAACAGCTCAAACCAGGTCAGCTCACCAGGTATAATCGTTTGATCGTGTTACGTTGTTTCTTTCAGGATGTCTTTTCTCAGACGACCAGCTAGAGCCCGGAGGGATGAGCGCGCTGACAGTCTGTCGAGCGACGAGGCTTCGGTACAGGGCCCTCTTGCAGTTGAGGCACCAGTGGTACTACCATACGTTGGGCCACCGATGCCACCAGCCCCAGCAGTAGGCGATGCACGACGCTTGAGCGCGCTGCACGAGTTCCAGCGCCAGAGGCCACCCAGGTTCCGGGGAGAGACGGACCCGCAGGCGGCTGAGGATTGGCTGGAGGCTGTGGTGGGAGTCTTCAGGCTAGTGGGGACACCATCAGACTTCATGGTGACCTTTGCTGCCAGCCTTCTTCAGGCAGCAGCAGGCAGGTGGTGGAGCCACTTGTTCCAGTTTTGCGATGGAATGGCTTTCACATGGGAAGACTTTGAGACCTTCTTCAGGGTGGAGTTTGTGCCAGTAGCTCTACACCCTGAGCGTGATCAGGAGCTGCTGCCTTTGCCACGTGTTTCTCGATCAGAAGCCGAGTCATCTGTGGGCAGTAGACAGATGATGCAGAGGCCCAGAAAGACCAGACCAGCAGTTAGACGGTCTCGGGTTTTGCGACCGGTGGTGCAGGGCACCCGGAGTGGGAACAGAGCTAGCCGTGCAAGGAGCAGGTTGTGTTACTCATGTCGCGGAAAGGGTCATCTGGCACGTGACTGTCCGACTCCCGATCCGCAGGCTTTGGGGGAGCCACCGAGATAGAGGCAACGACAAATGCTTGAGCAACAGTAGAACTCTTGGAGCAGGTGGACAGGAGCAGAACTAGTGGATACGTCTCTTGTACTTCTAGTTCCTTGTTGATGTTGCTTTTGTGTAGCGTCTTGTATTATGAGCTGCAATAATAAAAGACGCATCCTTTGTGATGTTTTCATTCCTGTCCTCTTTTGTGATGTTACTAAGATGTTCCAGTTGACTGTTGACTTGACCCTCACTTGTGAGACATCTACTGGAGGAGACCAGTTACCACACACTGATGCCGACAGTGTGACTCAACCCTTGGAGGCGAGAGTAACGGTTGGATCTCTTAGTAGTAGCGTCGAGGCCTTACGACGTCATCCTTGGTATGGATTAGTATTATCCATGTTAGGATTGACTGTTTTAGGCAAAGAATGTGGTTCATCCTGGGAATGAGACCAGGTTTCTCTTATCGGCAAAGAAGAAATCTTGCAGCTCTTGTGGGACCAGAAATGGTCCGGGCCACGTCAGAGGAGGTCCATATCATCCAGGAGGCGGAGGCCACTAGAGTTCGAGGATGGTGACCACGTCTTCTTGCGGGTCACACCTCGACGTGGTATTCGGAGATTTGGCCGAGGCGGCAAGTTGTCTCCCCGCTTCATCGGGCCTTTCCAGGTCCTCAGCAGGGTTGGCGAGGTGGCTTATCGCCTGGCTCTGCCACCTCAGATGCACCGGGTGCACGACGTCTTCCACGTATCCCAGCTGAGGAGATACGTGCTCGACCCCCTTCGCATATCTTCGACCATGAGGAGCTAGACGGTGGCGATGAGTGTCTTATACGGAGGTTCCTGTGGGGATCGAGGATCGACAGGAACGGATCCTAGGAGGATGGTCGATTCCTCTTGTGCACTTTCTTTGACAGCGCGGGAACCTCCAGGTGAGCACATGGGAGCGGAAGGCTCAGATGCGTGCTCAGTACCGCTTTGTTTCCCTAAGTTTGTGGTGAAGCTTTACGGGGACGTAAAGCCCTGTGGTGGGAGTAATGTAAAGACCCGTAAAATTCAAGGAAATTTTTTTTCTTAATTTTCTTTGGAATTTTACAAGAACGCAGTTTCAGACGCCACCTGATTCCGAGGCCCGGTGTGCCCGGAATCATTTTCCGAAGTTTTGGCTCGGGTACGTTCAGTGAACGGACGAGCGGGTTTTTCTAACTTTTGAACCGGTGCCCGGAATCGAATTCTGAGGGCACCGATGAAATCGCAGCGCCGATATTCGCTTAGAAACGCCTCTTCCGGAGTTGCGTTTGCTCGGGTGTGGTTTTTAATTTTCGGGCTTAAGGTTAAGAAATAAAATAATTTTGCGACAACTTTATTTTATTTCGCTTAAGCCATTTGGAAGCCACTTGAAGCCACTTAAAGGCGGCTTGAACTAAGTTGAACTGGATAGGATGCTATCCAGAAATATCCTACCCCTTGGTAGGATATTTGTGAGGTGGGGCCCGCACGAGCCCCGCCGTTTCTTTCCGTTAAGAAACGCATCCGAGAAAACCCGTCTTAATGAAAGTCAACCGACGCGTTTTCTAAATTCTTAACAGACCATTAATTGGGCGGTTTATTTCGTGAATTAAATGGGCTGTTTCTTTCGTGAATTAAATGGGTCGTTTCTTTTGTTGAATTAATTCAACGAATTGATGGATCGTTTCTTAATCTTTTTTTTCAAATTCGTTGGCGTATTAATAAAATAAGACCAACACTTAACCTCTGGTTTTTATGCGCTTGAGAGCTTTTGGGAGATTTTCTTCTTCTTCTTCAACCTTGACGAAGAACCTTCGAAGAACGAAGAACGCGAAGAACGTCGTTCTTCAACGAAGAACTTCTCCGCCGAAGAACACGATCCATCCACGACGTGACGTACTTCTTCCGCGTCATCTTTTCCGCGACGGTTTTCCGCGACGAACGCCATCGACAACGACTCTTCCTCCGACGTCAAAGGAATCGACACCGATATTCCACGACTCCGTCAACGTGCGAATATCGAGGTAAGGGTTCTTGAGTTCGTTGTTTCCTTTTTATTTGACTTTCCTCAAGACTTGACGTAGAACGCTCAAGTTCCGACGAAGATCCGCCAACGACGTGTCTCTTCGGGCATATCTCTTCGTCAACGGTTCTGACGAACGACGACCGCGACGCCCGACCTCCGCGACGTCGTCTTCCGCGTAGCGTAGACGAATCTTCAATCTTAAACCCGAGGTAGGGGTTGTCGAATTTCTTTTGGATTCCTCATTTCATTCTTGTTCGTGCTTTTAGCAAGATTGACGTGTGACGTGGTTTTTCTTTAGTTGCGTTATTATTATTAACGCGAGGGGGGCCGGACCGCACGAACACGGCCGAACCCCCCTCCAACGTTCTTGTTGTTCTTGCGATGGAAGCAAAGTGGCGTGGTGCCGTCGCACCACGCGGTTTACCGTGCGTTTAATTTACGCAACGCCGTCGCGCTACGCCGAGGAGAATCTTCAAGAACGCGACGCCGTCGCGCCGCGTTGAAAAGAATCGAAGCACGGCGAAAGGGGCGCGGTGCCGTCGCACCGCGCCGGACGACAAACACCGCGGCCGGTTCCGGGCCGCGGCGGGACGAGAAGACCGCGGCCGGTTCCGGGCTGCGGCGGGACGAGAAGACCGCGGCCGGTTCCGGGCCGCGGCGGGACGAGGAGACCGCGGCCGGTTCCGGGCCGCGGCGGAAGGAAAGACCGGCGGCCGGGCCGCCGGCGTCGGAAGTCGAGGGCGGGACCGGAATTTCCGGTCCCGTTAGAGAAAACCGGCCGGCCAGCTGGCCGGCCGGATACCATTAAAACCGGGGAATTTAATTCCCCGGCCACCTTAAATAAAACCCCCTCTTTAAGAGAGGGGGGGCGGTTCATCCGTGATAAGGTGGGGGGGGGGCAACAGCCCCCCGGTTTTCCAAGAAGCGGGCCCCCTGGAGGGGGGCCATTTGTCAAAATGGCGCGGCATAGCCGCGCCGACCTTGATGAAGCGGGGGCTTAGCCCCCGCGTGCCGACCGTGCCGCCGCCTCGCGGCACCCCGCCGCCCCCGCGGCCCGCCGCCCGCCGCCGCCGCGCGCCGCCGCCGGCCACCGCGCCGCCGCCGTCCGTCGCCGCCGGCCGCCGCCGCCGGCCACCGCGCCGCCCAGGGGGGGGGGGGGGGGTCGGGCCGGGTCGGCCCGGACCCGGACCCCCCCGTTTCGAACCTGATTTGGTTTTTGGCTCATAACATGAGCCTCGGACCTCCGAATGACGAACCGTCTGCGGAAACGCGATCCTTGGATCGAGACGGTCGTTTCGGTATATCGCACTCAAGGTTTCGGGTTACTTTGAGTTCGGCCGGGTTGGTTCGTTCACGAAACCAACCGGGCCTTCGGAGCGGAAACGCTCATATCTTGAGCTACGGACGTCCGATTGACGTGCCGTCAGTCGCGTAATGTTCCTCTTAGTGAGACGGATCTTTTGGCATACTCCGCCCGAGGTTTGGATGCAGGTGGAGTACGGTCGGGTTGGTTTTTCCTTAAAAACCAACCGGGCCCCGGAGACGAAAATGCCAATAACTCACAGACCGGGCGTCCGATTGACGCGCCGTCTGTTTCGTTGACTTCCTCTTGATGAGACGGAACTTTTGATATACTCCGCCCGAGTTTTGGATACAGTCGGAGTTTGGCCGGGTTGGATTGTACCCGAAATCCAACCGGGCCCCTGGAACGGGAAAGCTGATATCTTTCAGACAGGACGTCCGCTTGACGAGCCGTCAGCGGCGTTGGTGGTTACGTTGAGTAACGGTCCCTTTGAGTTTACCCTATGGGAGTTCGGGGTACAGTTGAGATACGGCCGGGATTGGTTCGCACTCGAAACCAACCGGGCCCCTGGGACGAGAAGGCTAATGACTCACAGACCGGGCGTCCGATCGACGCGCCGTCTGTTGCGTTGAGACCCCTGTGACGAGACGGACCTTTTGAGATACTTCTTCGCGGGACCTTGTGATACTTGGAGTATCGACCAGTAGCTCGTGGAGCGGACCCGTGGTACTTGGCAGTGGTGGTGCGCTTGGATGCAGCAGCAGACCCTTGGCGGTGGAGCGCTTGGTTGTAGCGGCAGACCCGCGATACTCTACAGAGTGTGTGCGCTTGGTTGTAGCGACAGACCCGCGACGGTGGAGACGAGCGTGCAGAGTACGGAGACCGTGTAGCCGGCTGAGACCTGACGACTGCTTGACCGACTCGACTTGGAGTGAGTCGACTAGCCCAGTGGACGGAGCGCCCGGTATTTGGCGGCAGACCCACGGCGGACGGAGCGCCTGGTAGTTGGCAGCAGACCCGCGGTACTCGACAGGAGGAGTACCTCAGCAGGCTATCTGGGTAGCGCCCGGTATTTGGCGACAGACCCTCAGCGGACGGAGCGCCCGGTAGTTGGCCGCAAACCCGCAGTACTCGACAGGAGGAGTACCTCAGCAGTCCTAGGTTAGTGAGCGGCAGCCTCGGAGTCGTGACAGGACCACTGTACACTCTAGAGACGGAGCTCTTCAGCAGTTACGGTTTCGATAATGAAAATCCTGGTTTGAGCTGAGTCAATGAATCTTTGCGTTTCCTCATGATTGAGATGGGTCTCTTGATAACTTAGGTATATGTATGGGCATATACCTGGGTGACGGTTATCCGTTGATTTCATGATTTTTGTGTATCCTTGAGATTGGATGGGTTACTTGATGACTTAGGTATATGTATGGGCGTATACCTAAGTAGAGTCTGATGTTACTTCGTGATTGCTGCCTTTACTTTGTGGATATCCATGTTTGATTTAGTGAGACCTTAAGGGTCTCGGGGTCCCTACTGAGTAGCTTATACTCACCCCTGCACGGGCTATGCCCGCACTTCGTTGTGTTGGTTGCAGACGACGGACAGCGCAGATCGCAGTTGAGACTTGCGGAGCAGGTCGGTACCCGGAGGTGGACCACTGGGCGGACGTACCCGGAGTAGACGACATGACCTGTGGAGTAGAGGAGCTATCTGTACCTACCCTTCAGGTAGGATCCGTGGTGGACGATCCAGGAGCTGAGCCATCTGTACCTACCCTTCAGGTAGGAATCGAGGCGGACGACCCAGGAGCCGCTTCGTTCTTCCAGCTGCTGTTTTTCCCTTTCGAGTTGTACTTTACAGTTGGGCTTGTATTTCCGGCCCCCTTTACTTTTCTGCACTTGTAGTTACTTTCCGCTTGCTGACTCTGTGGTGGTTGTTACTTATAAAGGCAATGCCTTCCCTGTTATCGGGATTTACGCCTTTGGTGCTAGTCGCCAGCCCCTGGCCTATGGAAGGCGGGCTTGGGGTAGTCACGGCACGGGCCCCGAGGACGGGTCGTGACAATGCACATGATCTCAAAGGGCCTAATGAACCATGGGGACAACATTCCTCCCCAGCCGAACCTCTGCATTCCACGCTAAAAGGAGACTCTCAAAAAGACATGGTCTCCCTGCTCGAACTCCATTAACATGTGACGTCTGTCTTCATAGGACTTGTGTCTGCTCTGAGCCGTCCTCATCCTCTCACGAATGACCTGCACCTTTTATGTAATCTCCTGCACCAACTCTGGGCCCACGAGGGAGGTCTCCCCAACCTACGTAAAACACAATGGTGACCTTCAAGGTCTCCCGTAGAGTGCCTCAAAAAGTTCCATGGCAATAGTAGAGTGGTAACTATTATTATACGCAAACTTTACAAAGGGAAGGTGATAATCCCAGCTCTGACCAATGTCTAACACGCATGCCCTGAGCATATCCTCCAACACCTGGATAGTATGCTTGGTCCTCCCATCATTCTGGGGGTGAAAAAAAGTACTCATCTACAACTAAGTCCTGAATGCCTCCTACAAGCCTCGCCATAGTCCCGACGTAAACTGCATGTCACAATCGTAGACGATCATCAAAGATACTCCATTAAGGTGGATGATCTCTCGAACGTATAAGTTCCCCAGACTCTCCACCGAGCTCTTCTCCCAGATATAAATGTTGTGCCCCATATTCATTAGTCGGTCCATTGTCACCCAAATGGAGTCGATGCCCTTCGCTGTGCACGAAATCCCTGTGACTAAGTCCATATATATGCCACCCCACTTCCACTCCGGGATATCAAGGGGTTGCAACAACCCAGCTGGAACCTGGTGCTCTGCCTTCACCTGCTGATAGGTAAGACACTGAGAAACAAACACAGCTATGCTTCTCTTCATGATAGACCGCCAAAACTGCGGCTGATGGTCTTTGTACAACTTCCCCAAACCGGGATGTACGACCATGACAGAAGTGTGGAACTCCCACATCACCTCCTCCCACATCTCCACTGGTACTACAACTCTCCCCTGGAATAAGATCTCATGATTCTTTCCTTCGGAATACCCATCAGGTGCGTTTCCCGTGGATATATGATCACGTACTACCTCATTGTTGACATCCCCCAGCTACGACTCTCTCACACGCTCAAGGAGCGCCGGGGTAAACACCATCGACTGCAGAAAAGTCGTACCCTTCTACTCTAGCCAGATAATCTGTAGGGAAGACAATTGTTCTAATGGTTCCTGCACTAACGGAGACCGGGGCTTCCTACTAAGAACATCAGCTACTATGTTTCCCTTCCCTAGACTGTAGACTATCTTGATATCATAGTCCTGTAGAAACTCCATTCATCTCCTCTGCCTCAGATTCATATCCCTCTGAGTGAAGATATACTTGAGTCTCTGGGGGTATTTTGCTTGAGGTTATGGAGACACTACCTTTTGGGTGAACATTTTTTCATGACCCGACCCTACCAGTCTCAAGCCGCAAATACCTCAAGCCTGCATCTATAGGCCAGAGGTTGGAGACCAGTGCCGAAGGTGTAACAATATCGGGGAGGCCTTCGCCGAAGTACCTGTACACATATGCACACAACCCACTCGATGTAGGAGTGTAGAGTAAATAGAAAACAATAGGAAAAATATCTATACCCCAACCACATCATGCATCAACCACTAAAAAGAGAATGTAAAGTGCTGAATGCACAGGGGAGTAAACTTAACTGTAAAATGGGTAAAACAAGAGCCCAACCACAAAGTTTCCACAACCTGGCAATATGTAACAAAAATGAAAATATTGGATTGATCCCCAATTGAAAACACTGGCATGACCACGACACGATGTTCGAGCTCTGGTGACCTCCACACCCTTCTGTAGTCCCAGTCAACTTGTAAGTCATCTGCAAGGGCACACCATATGCGGGCAATGCCCAATCAGGGCGTAGAATAAAATACTCAGTAGGGTGCCCCGAAAGCAGGAGGGGGCAACGAAGGAGGAACTAAAGAGGTGATAAGTATACTGAACCAGAATAGTATAATAGTACAGTAAAGAGAGTGTAGCTCAACCCATCAAGAGGAATGAGGTGAACCCATCCAAATGCATGGAGCTAGGAACGATGATAAAATGAACTTCTCGCCGAGCCTTAGCTACCTAGAGTATGATAGTGGAATAGTCCAACCAAGAGGAGATAGAAATGAAAATCACATGGAATACCCCAAGCGTCATCGCCCCTCCTAGCAAGAGAGTAACTAATCCCAAGGAGTGGAAAACAAAGTCAGGTGTATACATATATATGGTCAAAGAGGAAGCTGAACAGATGTGTAAGAGGACATCCCTCTCCAAGCTCGGCCCATGAAGAGTCGCTCATTGTTCTAGGGATATCCAAAACAGATCCTAAACTTTCCGCACATCAACCTAGGAGGTACAAGTCAATGAGGCTCAATCACTACACCTCGATACTATCTGCATCGGGCTGCACTGACTTGCCTTCATGGCTTTTAGGTCGCGTCGGAAGGACGAGTCTTGGTGGGAAAAGTGACCTTTGTCCTCATATGTTCTAATGTCTCGTCAAAGCTGTCACATCACTGATCTATATAACCAATGATATCTCTCTGGTAGTCATGGAGAAAAAGGTCACTGACTAGCCTTGTCAAAGGGGTGAGTCTAGAAGAAATTGTCATGTGACCCACTACCCAGCCCAACTGGAGGGTAAAACCCTAGAGGTAATCAGGTAAACCACTACCCAGCACCTTTGTAGGGTAAACCCCTAATAGGTTTATAGGAAACCCACTATCCTGCTATTCTGGATGGAAAATTCTAAAAGTCTTTAGGTAACCCAATTCCCAGCCCCGCTAGATTGTAAACCCTAGTGAGTGATCAGGTAACACACTGCATAACATGGATAGAGTGTAAAACCTGATAGATTGATGGGTAACCCACTGCCCAGCATTGCGGGATGGTATACCCTAAAATTCATTGGGTAACCCACTTCCCATCTCTACTGGAGGGTAAACCCGAGACTGGTCTGATAGCTCTACACTACCCGTGCCATCACTGGGGGTCACCAACATCGATACTGCGCATTGGTTCAGAGTGCCTCGAAGAAACCTCCTCCCAATATCCTCTCATGCTTCCACATTTAATAATATATTGAAAGAAGCTTTGCACGCCCCAACAGATCACCCGATGCATCCTTGAAAAATTACACACAAGATAGACTATTCAATCGAATGAAACACATCCCCTATGGAAAATTTGTTTGCCACTGCTTGAGGCCCGCACGATGTCTCGTGTATCTCACTCTTGGTTCCGAAAGAGGTTCGGTGGACTGCGCTACTGTGATGGCCTTGAAAAAAATGTCAAATTGAAAACACATTCACCCCGAACAGATGCCTGATATAAACGTCGCAAAACGCAGTTGTCGCTTAATAGACAGCCCATGGGGCCGATGCCACAACTCTGGTTTCAACTCCCAAAAATGCACTGGAAAACTCCGCCTTGATGCTAGGGTCGCAACACTGCTAACGCCACTCATATCATACATCAGATGTGTCCACGCCATCCAAAACAAAAACCCCTGGAAAAATTCCATCCCACTTAAAGGCGTGTCGCGCCACCGAGACCCCCGTCTCAAGAATTAAAAAAATCCTTGAGACAATCAAAAATTCTTTCTCTCGACGTCTGGAGTATAATTTCGTAGATTTCATGAAAAACGGATTCACGTAGCGAATCTTACGGGTGTCTAAAGTCAGAGAGGGAGAGCCCCTTGGACTGGACTAGCCCGGACCGGCCGGTCCACCCATTCTGGGCCGGCCCGCACCTAAGCTGGGTGGCCTGGCTATGAACACCGGGTCCACGCAAAGCCGACCAGCCACGTGTGCTGGTCCTGGTCTTTCGTGGAGAACCAACAAGTGCGGGTCTCTGTCCCCACACGGGGTTGTGCGTCATGACCCTGATCTTCCTCGTCACACCCGACACCGATGGCCTTGCCCGTGGCATGGAGCCGCTGCCTAGAGACCTTGGGAACCACCGTCAGTGGTTGTCGCCTAGAGAACCATTGCGCCTCCTGGTTCTACCACTGCGCCTCCATGCATGAACCCCACCACCACCACCTGAAAGCCGTTGGACCGCAGCGCCGACCACATTAAAAAGTAGGAACGGCTAAAAAATTCCCAGGGCCTCCACGGACGACCCGAGACTCAAAATATTGATCCGAAAGGATCATTGGAAAGTTAAATTCAAGAACTATGAAACTAGGGGCGTTTCTCGATGATCAGACATCAATTAGAGATAAGAAAAAATATTAATGACCAAAAGAAATCCAAAACAAAGAACGAACCCTCCTAACTTGTTGGGTGTAGCCCGATCATCACGATTAGTCCATCGAAGCTGCCGCACCTCGCCGGAGTGGTGGAGGATAGGGTATGGAATCGTCGAGAGGGAACCGCTAGGGAAGAAGCAAAGGTAGGGGAGGAGGGGAAGGGGGAGACTGTTTAAATAATGAAACACTTAAACCCCCTCGCACAAAGGCCCCATGCCTGGACCCTTATTGGGGTCGAGATTATGCATCCCCTTAGTTAAAATCCATTCCCTGAGCGCAATAGCTATATTGGAATTTTAATCTGACCCCTATCTCGAATGTTATAAAATTCAAACGCTCGTGGCTGCTAAATTAGGAAAATTCCCATGGTGGAATTTTTCACAGAAGGGTCATGCCTACGAATGTTATACCCCTCCTTGAGTAAACGACACTTTTCGGACTCAACATTACCCTCGTTTTTTCCATCCAAGAAAACATTTAGCAGTTACTCTGTTTATTTAGCATGTCTAGTGTGAACGTGTGTCAATTATAATTCAGGCCACAAAGGGGCTCAGAAATGCACACTGTCTGAACGTCATGCTTTGGAAAAACATTAATAAAATTCAATGAATTATATCTTAAAAACTCGGGTTATTATATAAGAGATAAAATTATGATAATGATATAAGATACACTTAATTAATAAGGGTAGTTGGGTCAGGGACCCTAATGATATTGCATGAAAATATGATATTTTATGTGCAAGTGGAGTTTTGTAATATATGTCCCTAGTATAAGGAATATACAAAGACCCATGAGATGTAGATGCATGTAACAAATGGGGTCATATGAAATTTGCGTTTTCCTAAAGTCATCCTTTCTAACATGCAACAAACAATCAAAAAGAGCTATTTTAGAAGGAACACTCATTTGTAGGCCATGCCATGTTGGGAACCATGGGATATCAGTCCTGAAAGTTACTTACCTTTTAGTGTCTGTGAAATTTAAAGGTTTCATGATTCCATGTAAGAGGGTTTTGTAGAAGAATGAGTGAGGCTTATTCATCTAAAGAACCATCCCCAATGTTTTTGGGTGTTGTTTTGTATGTATCTGAAATTTGTGGTTGATGTCCTGAAAATTAATTATGTCATAAAACAGGGTTGTATGATTCCCATCCATTAATCTATATATCTTAAGAGAAAAACATATTTGGTTTAATGACACCTTCTCTATACAACACTATGGTCGTGCATTTGAATGTTTGTAACAAATATCTCTTTTTTCATGAATATTCAATGGAAATGTTTTCAAGTTGCATGATTACCAACCAAAATTTTATCTCCTATGTTTTATTTTAGAGTGTCTGTCATTTTCAGGCTGAAGATTGTGTTTTTGTGCATCCCTCGGTTGTTTCACACATCATTCACCTCAGCCATGAAAAATTCCTTCTAAATGGGTTAGATAATCTCTTTTTGAAAAAAAATTTCCTTAGGGCTTGAGAAGGATTTTAAACCCCAACAATGAGTTAGAAGGAACAACCAATGGGATTTTAAAATAATTTTAAAATTTTATCTCTAACCATAAAATCCCAAGTTCTCCACCCATATCAATGGAACATACATTTCACTAATATTCAAATACAAAAATAATAATAAGACTCAAGATAAATTTATTTTATTCAACTAATAATATATTTTAGATAGCATCAAATATATTTTTATTGACATTTAATTAATTTGAACCACTATCTATCACATATAAGAAGGCGTATGAAATTAAAACCTATTTATTTAATAATGATGCAATAAATCACACAGTTTCAATACCTTACGAATTTGGAAACCCACATAAACTATTAAGTGATAATACAACTAGTGTAATAACATTAAACTATGATGAAATAATTTGAAAAATGAACCCTACTAACATAGAAAGAAGATGTTATATTATAATGCCGTTGAATTGAAACATGTGTTTACTTTTTCATGGTTTATATGATTCTTGTATCTAATTTACTATGTAATAATAATAAATCCTAATAAAAGTGGATTTGATACCATTTAGTAGTTCTCTAACTCGAATATCTAGGTTTGAGAAAATTTCCCACTTGGCCTCATTTTCATGTCCCAGTATTAAAGAGACTACTGACTTCCTGTGAGGTCTAGAACTATATATATGGGAGATTAAGCCCTCAATATCAAATAACAGTCAACCAAATAAACAATAATTTTTTAAATATTAATTAAAAGTTATTATAAAATTATTAAGGTATAACAACTAAATTAATATCATCATATGATATTTTAAAAAGCATACATGAAATTCACAATTATATTTTAAAAAAATATCCCCAAAATGGTGGATCAACATGTAGAATCATCGATGGAATAAGGAATGATATTAGAATCTCTAAAAAGGATTTTCATGTTTTTCATAAAATTACCTCTATCCTTTCCCCCACTCCACATACTTAATCACCTAAAATGGGGACCTTACCCTTTGATGAATCCCTAATAACATAGTTTCTACACGCACCTAGGATAACAATGTTTTGATGCAGACTACGGTTCTCAAGTAGTGTGTGACTAATAAAAGCCAATAAAACACCTAAATTCATTATTATAATATGTATTATAGATATTTACGAGTACATAAACTTATGTAAAATATATAAATAAATAATAAAAAATTAATCACCCATATAATGTTATCATACACTAACCAAGTCTCAACAAATCCTACATATCCTTCTTCATCCACATGTTAGAAAAAAGAGTTATACACTACTAGAGGTATATCATAGATCAAGGCCAATACACTATCACTCAAAGTATTGTTTATCAATAAAATTTAAATCTATAACCCTTTCATAAATGGTGAAATAAAACAAACTATTATCTTGTGAAAACAACTTATTATTCAATGTGAGTCCATGTACTCACAAACCCACAGTAATAACCTATCACTCAACGGATGTGTATGAATCACCATCCAATCATGTCAGATATCATCAATCCTATAGTTTTTCCCATATGAAATATGATAGGTATTGGGGTCAACAATCCTTCAGACGGATCACTAGTGTCAAATCATATTATCCAAAATTCTAACATTTTCATAGAGATAACTCGAGGATAACCCATTAAAATTATGAAACACAACCTATTATAGGTAATTATATCTAAATATAAAATAATTAAACACCTATATAATTAAATTTTTTCATCACCCATGCCTATTACCCATACTAAAATCTCATAACCCCATGACTAAACCCCAAAAAATCATTTCATACCTGACAATGAAAAATATACATTATTATATAAATATACACTAAAATATCTCATTTAATCAAATAAGAAACTCATATATAAAATTATAGAAGTAAATAACAAATTTTTTACTCACTCTTACACCTAGATAATTAATGTTGAAAAAATTATGAAAAACACACAAACCTAAAATCATGAAATCCCATAAAACCACATATTAATTTTGAATCAAGTAATAAACATACTATCTAATGATTAAGGAAGATCACTCACCATTCCAAACATATGATTCATTCACTAACCAAAAAATCTATGAATTCATAAATAAACACATATAATAATATATTTGAAATTAAAAAAGTGTACACATTAATAGAAACTAAAATAAAAGGAATAAATGTAGATATAAATGTAAAATGAAGATCACCCATAAAATTTAATCCTTGAATAGGGAAGAGTGGATGGTATTATATGATTTTTCATATAAATAGATCCCAAAATCCATCCATGGTTTTTTGGAAGTAGGGGTGGGTTGGGAATTGAGATAAATGGTATGGAAGGGAAATAAATACAAAAATTACCCAAGAAAATTCAAACAATCCATTGGTATGTAGTCAACCTATTTGAAGTACAATTTTCTCTGCATGACACATTTCACACCCCCACCCATTAATCAGTAGGGATGATGGTCCAAAAAGTATTCATACCCCCTCATTGCGTACATAGTGAACATCTATCAGAAGCATGATACCCTCATAATATATAATTTATCATAGGGTTCCCGATACCCTTTTATGATATGTTCATGAAACACAAAACCATCATAAAAATTTTAAAATAAATTAATATAAGTAATTTCATATATATACATGAGCCTAAAATCCCTACATAAAAATTAATGGAAGATAGAACTAAATTTATAAGTATCCAACTTATAACTAAAATTTAATTATTTTTTTAGTTTTCTTGAGTGGGCATCTGATAATTTCTATCGTGATGTTTTACCATTTCTATACTAGTATGGATAATGATTATATCACCACATTAAATATTTTTCATTTATACTTAACTTTATAGTCAACCAAACAACAATATGTACACTCTAAAATCACTATTTAATGTTGTCCCACTAAAATTTCTCCTTAATGAATCCAATAATATTTTTTTACCCATGTAAATAGATAATGACGATATATGTGCATATTATAATAGATCCTTCTTGTATTTTGGTATAGATGAAACACTTATTCATTTCTTAAATCTTATAAATCAATCATTTTCAAGATTTTAGAACTGAATATTTCCAGCCATCTTTTATATCTACATAACATCATTTTGTGCATAATTTCCCTCTATATGTGTTGATTCAAATAGCTATTTTGGGATATGATATAATATATATTTTTTATGGACATTATGATATTGTTGTAACCTCATGAGATTTTCATATGTTATGGGGTTGTAGAATAAGACCCTTACATGGTGGTGTTTTATAGGGGAAAAATACTGTGGATGATAATGGTAGTATATTATTATTCTTGTGATTCTATTTTCAATATATAAATAATGTTTAAACTCACAAATAATAATTTTTATAATGTGAATTAAGGGGTTCTAAAAAATGTGTACGTTTATGGTGAAAATTTAAAGTTCCTTAGAATAATGTATTTTGTTAAGAATATTTTTGAGTCAAAAGTTAACTTTTGACTTCAATATATTGATTTGGAAATCACAAATGACTTTTTAATCGTATCGTACTGACTATGTCAATCGTGTAGTACTGGCTTTGTCAATCGTATTGTACTGACTCTGTCAATCGTATCGTACTGACTCTGTCAATCATATCATACTGACTATGTCAATTTTATCATACTGACTCTATCAATTGTAATCATACTAACTTTGTAATTCATATTTTCATTACTTGTTTTGGTACATAGTAAAAAACTTGTTTCATATTAATCGTACAATTGTTTATCATCTTTATATATATTGTTTTAACCAATACGATGTCGTTGAGTTAGTTATAAGCTAATCAAAACGATGTCGTGATTTCGGTTTCAATATTACCGTTATGATGCCAGCTGTCCAAGTCCCTCCGTGTTTTTCGGAATAATACGACCATTGGAGGAAACATGAACATTGAAACCAGATGCCTATAAATAGGAGGTCATTTGATGCTGAAAGAGAGACTTTTGGAACAATTGTGATACTCTACTTATATCATGTTCTTGAGAGAGCCACTGTGACTTCTCTCATCTGCTTTGTGCATCCGATCATTGTATCGAGGACTTTCAAGTGATTGAAAGAAAGAGGTGATGATTACCTACAATATCGAGGGCTGTCAGGGATAGGCAGACGGATGGACCGATCATCATATCGAGGGCTGCCAGGGATAGGCAGACAGATGTTCCAATCATCGTATCGAGGGCTACCAGGGATAGGCAGACAGACAATCCGATCATCTTATCGAGGGATTACCAAGGTGTTGGTGAGAAATAATTTTTATCTTAGGTGAAAGGATAACCCTTCTCTTTGGGTCAAAAGAATTGTATTACATTTACTTTTCCTCTACTAAATGTATTATAAAGGAATTTGTATTGTTTCCATTCTTCTTTATATACTCTATTGTAATTGTTTCAATTACTGTCATTCTATTACATATTGTATTGATTGATTCTATACGCTTTAAGGTAGAATCATTCATATTTATATTACTCTGATTATTGTGTTCATATTGAATAATATTGTATTACATTTCATTAGTATTACATTACATCATATATTTTATATTCAATACTATTGTGGGTGTTTTTATTTGTATTAGTTTAAGACCATTTAAACTAATCTCTTATGTGTTTAAATACAAAGTTTTTCTAACCTACAATTCCCCCCCTCTTGTATTGTTCCATCTAATATCCATATACATCTACATATTCGATCTAAAAATTGGTATCAGAGCTAGTTTTTCCACTGATTTGTATTTCTTGTTCTATTTTTACTGACTACACTAATGTGTGGAGTGGAAAAGTTTATTGTTTTTAGATGGTAGGAATGAATATTGGGTCAATAGACAATATGAATCCTTCTAGACCACCTATCTTTGATAGAAATGATTATGAGTAATGCAGAGATCGTATGATGACTTTTGTGATCAATACTGGCGTATACAATTTTATTATTCTTGATAGAGGTTACAAAATTCCTGAAAAAGATGTTAGTACTTTCACTAACCAATAGAAGCAAGAATATCAACTGAATTACAAGGTACACAATACATTATTATGCTCTATGACCAGGAATGTATACAGTTAGATATCTTCATGTGAAGTAGCCATTGTATTTGGGAGAAATTGGAAGTCACTCATTTTGGTACATCCAAGGTTATAGAAACAAGAAGAGAAATGCTTCGAGCAGAGTATCATGGATTTGTTTTTCCTTCTAGAGAGCCAGTATTTAAAGTACAACAAAGGATTATGACAATTGTCAACAACATACAATCTATGGGAGAAAAAGGTATTGATGATAAATCTCTTGTTGATAATATTATAGATATAATTCCAAATGAATGGGAGTCAAAAAGGACAGCTATTGATGAAAATAGAAAAGTTTCCCAGATTACTCTTGATGAACTCTTTGGATCTCTTCTATAGCCCGAGAAAAGAATGAAAAGAGATGATGATTTCAACAAGAAGAATAATGGGAATGGAATCATAGCCTTTACATCTAATGCTAAAACACCTAAAAGGATTACAAGATCCAAATCCAAGAAAGTTATATCTGATTCAAGTTCTTGTGATCTTTTGGACAATGAGTTAGCCAATCTTGCTCGATGGATGAACAAGATTTTGGGAAGGAAAGACATCCAATATAGATTTAAAAAGAATGATAGGAAGGTCAAAAAAGATATAGAGGTAACCTGTTATGAATGTAAGAAAGTAGGACATATAGGCCTGATTGTCCTTTTCTGAAGAGGAAGGACAAAAAGGAGAAACACTCTCAAAGAAACAAGAAAAGGTTTTATAAAAAAAGAAAGTATTGAAGGAAAATGATACCTGGAGTACAAGTGGTAGTGATTCTTCAGATTATTCTTCAGAATATGAGTCCTCAAGACAGAGGAATATTAGACTTATAGCCATATTACCAATTAAAGATCATTTTCTCATGGATAAGGTACACAATGCTTATGCTATTACAAATGTCTCTTTGAATGCAAATTATACTGATAATATATCTTATGAATCTTCAAATGATAAATCTTCATCATCAGAAGAGGATACATTACATTCTTTTGATGAAGTCTCTAGATTTGCTAAATTACTTGAAAATGATAATTCTAAACTCAAGAAGAAGCTTGAGAAAGAAAATTCTAGAATTTCAATCTTGACTAAAGAAGTATAATTCTTTCTAAAGACATTGATGTGAAAACATCTGATTTTGAAAGTATTTTAAAAACCCCCGAGAATGTCAAATCTTATAAGGATAAACTTTCTAAGGACCTAGAAACTGTGTTTTAAAAGAAAAATATTTTAGAGCCTAACTCTAGTTCAAATTAAAATGTTTTGGAAAATAAAAACATAGTTTTAAAATTAACGTCCGAAAATTTTTCCTTGAAAAAATGTTTTTCAGACTTTTCTCATGGAAAGGAAAACATTGACAAGATGTATTCTCAAATTAGACCTTTGAGAACTCGTTCTGGTCTTGGTTATACTCATTCCAAACCTGATTTTAGTAATAACTATTTTGTTCCTCAAAAAACCACTTTTTGTTCTATGTGTCAATGTGGAGGACACTGGAGAATAGATTGTTCTCTTAACATAACTCAATCATTATAATTTCATAAAGCTCATTTTTCAAAACAAATGTGGATTCCGAAAATTCTTTTATCTAACACATTTGGATCCAAACAAGTTTGGATTCCAAAAAACTAATTGTTTCTTTTTCAGGAAAATGAGAAGTGTACCAATAAGAATATTTGGTACATGGATAGTGGTTGTTCTCGACACATGACCGGAAACAAAGATCTCTTTGAAAAGGTTATCAAAACAAAAGGTGGAAAAGTTACCTTCAGAGATAATGCTAATGGAAATATTTTTGGAGTAGGTAATATTTTTTTTCTTGGAAAAGTTCTTATCTCAAATGTTTTGTATGTTAAAGGTCTTAGCCACAACCTCATCAGCATAAGTCAATTATTTGATGAAGGTTACCTTGTAAATTTTAGAAATGATAAGTGTCTAGTCCACAATTCCAAGGATGAGTTCATTCTATCTGCTCATAGGAATGTGAATTTTTACACTATTAACTTAGAAGACCTTAGGAGCAAAAACATACCCTTCTTAAGGGCAATATAATACCAATCATGGTTGTGGAATATAAGATTAGGACACTATAATCTGAGAAACCTTAGTAAACATTCAAAGAAAGGACTTGTTAAGGGACTACCAGACCTTAGATATGATTCTTCAAAATTCTGTGATCCTTGTAAATTTGGAAAGCATCATAAAAATAGCTTTAAATCATTTAATAAAGTTTCAACTTCTAATGAATTACAGCTAGTGCATATGGATCTTTTTGTTCCTACACAAACTGGAAGCATTGGAGGCAAATAATATGTATTTGTTTTAGTTGATGACTTTACTAGATTTACATGTGGCTACATTCTCACAAAGAAATCTGAAGCCTTTTCCTATTTCAATACTTTTAGAGCCAAATTAAAAATGAGAAAAACCTACCATTGATAACTTTTCATAGTGATCATCATGGTGAATTTCAAAATTCATATTTTGAATTTTTTTGTAGTAAGAAATGTATTACTCACAATTTCTCATCTCCAAGAACTCCTCAGAATAATGTTGTTGTTGAAAGAAAAAATCGTATTCTTCAAGAAATGACTCGAACCCTGTTGATTGAATACTCAATTGCTAAGCACTTAGGGGATTAAGCTGTTATTACTGCCTGTTATACTATAAATCATGTTTTAACTAGACCATTTCTTAATAAAACTCCTTCTGAGTTATGGAATATCCAAAAACCTAAAGTGTCATACTTCAAAGTTTTTGGATGCAAAGTATTCATTCTGAATACAAATTATAATCTACACATATTTGCACCAAAATCGGATGAAGGAATATTTCTAGGTTACTCCAAAACTTATAAGGCTTATAGAGTTTTCAATAAAAATACTTGTACTGTTGAGGAAATAGTACATGTGATATTTGATGAATCTAATCCTTTTGGTTTCAAATTATCCCAACCTGTTTCCTCAGATGTGTTTTCAAAAACTGATTATCAACCTTTGATAGAAGATCCTTCTGATAAGGAAAATATTCAAGAAGATACTTCTGAAACATTTACCATGGAAGATTTTCTACCATATGTTGATGAACAGGTTTTACAAAACCCAAATCAATGGTTTCTTAGGAATCATCCCAGTGATAACATCATTGGGGATGTAGATCAACCTGTAAGGACCAGAAATTCCTTATGAAATGAAGTAGAACATCTTGCTTTTCTTTTCCAATATGAACCTAAAAGTCCAATTGAGGCCTTAGGTGATAATGATTGGATTAAAGAAATGCATGATGAACTAAATTATTTTGAGAGGAATCATGTCTATACTTTAGTTGATAGACCTAAAGAAACAACTGTAATTGGTGTAAAATGGGTTTTCAGAAATAAATGTGATGAAAATGGAATCATTGTAAGAAATAAAGCAAGACTTTTTGCTAAAGGCTATAATCAACAAGAGGGAATAAACTATGATGAAACAGATGCTCCTTTAGTTAGAATTGAATCTATTTGTATTCTATTAGCCATTGCAGTATATTTCAATTTCAAACAATTTCAAATGGATGTAAAATGTGATTTTCTAAATGGTTTTGTTCAAGAATAAGTTTTTGTCAAACAACCTCCTGGTTTTCAAGACCAAAAACATCCCGATCATGTTTTCTAACTTACCAAGGATCTATATAGTCTTGAACAAGCCCCTCGATCATGGTATGATTGACATACATGATTTATTTTACAAAATAATTATACAAAAGTTACAGAAGATCCAACCCTTATTAAAAAAATGGAAAATAAAAATGTTTTGTTTGTTCAAATCTATGTTGATGATATCATATTCAGATCAACTCAGAAATCATTAACTGATTCTTTTGCAAATTTAATGAAATCCGAGTTTGAAATGCGTATGATGGGTGAGTTAACATTCTATTTAAGTTTTAAAATTTCTAAAAAACCAAAAGGAACATATATATCTCAACACAAGTATATAAAAGATTTCCACAAAAAGTATGGTTATGACAAGACTAAAAGTATTATCACTCCAATCGGTACCTCAAATACACTTGATCCGGACGAAACTGGGAAACCAGTATATCAAACAATTTTCAGAGGTTTGATAGGAAGTTTTCTATACTTTGCAGCTAGTCGACCAGACTTAATGATTCCTGTATTCTTATGTGCATGATATCATTCTAATCCAAATAAGTCTCATTTAAAAGATGTAAAGATAATCTTTTGGTATTTAAAAGGCACTATGGAGTTAGGTCTTTTTTACACTTCTTGGAATGATTTTGTTTTCAATTTTTTTTTAAGATGCTGACTTTGGTGGTTACAGAATGGATAGAAAAATTACATGTGGAACATGTCATTTATTAAGAGATTCTCTGGTTTCTTAGTCCTGCAAGAAACAACACTCAGTAGCACTATCCACTGCTAAAGTTGAATATATAGCAGCTGGAAGTTGTTGTGCTCAAGTATTATGGATGAAACACACACTCACTGACTATGGATTGATTTTCTCCAAAACTCAAATTCTATGTGATAATACTAGTCCCATATCTCTTAATAAGAACCCAAAACATCACTCTCGTGCAAAACACATAGATGTTAGGCATCACTTTCTTAGGGATCAGACACAAAAAGGAGATATTGTTTTACAATTTATCGGAATGCTAGAAAAACATGGTGACATTTTTACAAAACCATTACCTTATAATAGGTTTGAGTTTATAAAACAGAAGCTAGGAATGATTACATTAAAATAATAATTCATATCCACTTCCTGTTTTAAATTTTTTTATCCGTACAGTAAATAACCCCCTATGAAAGGGGGAGGACTTTTCTTACTATGTTTTTTTCTATATTTCTTATTATCTTATGATCTTTAGATATTTAATCTCCTGGTATGTGTTTTTGTTTTACTATTTATCGTATTGAAAGTTTTATCATATCATTTACTTTTCTATTTATCATATTGACAGTTTAATTTTTATACACCTTTCATTCCATCATACTATCAAATCATGGTAACGAATTTCTTTTCCATCGTATTGTCCGATCATGGTAATGAATTTAATTTCCATCGTATCAACCGATCTTGGTAATAAATTTCTTTTCCATCATATCAACTGATCATGGTAATGAATTTCTTTTCCATCGTATCAACGGATCATGGTAAGGAATTTCTTTTCCATTGTATCGACTGATCATGGTAATGAATTTCGTTTCCATCGTATCGACCGATCATGGTAATGAATTTCCTTTCCATCGTATCGACCGATCATGGTAATGAATTTCATTTCCATCGTATCAACCGTTCGTGGTTACAAGATTCTTTTCCATCATATTGTCAGTTCATTGTAACATGATTGTTTTCCATCGTATTGTCAGTTCATGGTAACAAGATTGTTTTCCAACGGCTTGTCAATTAATGGTAATGAGATTGTTTTCCATCGTATTATCATTTCATGGTAACGCGATTGTTTTCCATATTCCTGTCAGTTCATGGTAATGAGATTGTTTTCCATTGTATTTTCTGTTCATGGTAACGAGATTTTTTTCCATAGTATTGTCAGTTCATTGTAACAATATTTTTTTCCATCGGCTTATCAGTTCATGGTAATGATATTGTTTTCCATCATATTTTCAGTTCATGGTAACGAGATTATTTTCCATCAGCTTCTCAGTTCTTGGTAACAAGATTGTTTTCCATCGTATTTTGAGTTCATTGTAACGAGATTGTTTTCCATCGGCTTTTTAGTTCATGGTAATGAGATTACTTTCTATTGTATTGTCAGTTCATAGTAATGAGATTGTTTTCCATCGGCCTGTCAGTTCATGGTAACGAGATTTTTTTCCATCGGCATGTCAGTTATTGGTAACAAGATTGTTTTCCATCAAATTGACAGTTAATGGTGACGACTTTGTTTTCCATCATTATGAAGATTGATAGTATTCTTTTTCTTCGTACGTTTTTGTTTTCTTTTGAAATCTACTAAAACCAACAATAACCTGACGTTCTCTGGCATGTACTTTTCATTTAAATTTTTTTCGTTCGTTTTAATCCTAACAATTGATATTTTTTCCTCTAATCTTGACCGTAGAAGATCAACGGTCATCCCTATATCACCTATAAATATTCCCCTCCCCAAACCCACATTGGTTTCCTCAATGTGTGAAAAATTCAATTGGGATATCATTCAATTTTACATGTGAGAAAATATTATTTTACAAGAAATGATATATGAACTAATCGATTATTATTCACTAATTACCCCAGGAAAGTACATTTATGACTGGGTCCATCACATGTGGTATCAGAGTAGTCCAGGGTACCTTTAAATTTTGTGAAGTTTGATGTTGTTGTTAAAAAGGATATTAAGATTAGTTGGTTCTTTTGTTCTTCTCTTTGATCATAATTTATAAACTTTTTAATCATGGCTAAATATTTGTTCTCTCAATTTATATTTTGATCATGGAAAACATTATTTCATCTAAAATTAACACGACTACCACATTAAATGGTAATAGTTATTACATTTGGGTAAATATGATGCTACCATACTATTTTTCAATCATTTTTTTATGTTTCTGTTATTTTAATTGAATGATATATTCATTTTTATAAAGGTAAAAAATGAAGGAACTAGTAATAATGAATTTAAAAGATGATATTAATGCTTGAATTTTAATATTTTCGTATCGTTATAAGAAAAAATTCATTATGTTTAAAGGGGTCAGGATAGAAAACCGCATTTGGGATATGTTAAAAAATATCATTGAATATAATGAAAAAGTAAATAAATATCAGCTACATGTTCTTATATTAATATAGTAATATTTCAATGTGATTTATGATGAAATAATACATGATTTAATAGAAATAGTTAATGATGTGGTAATATCTATCAACGGTTTTGGTGAAAATATTGATCATTATGTGGTTTTTTAAAAGATACAATATATTTAAGAAAACTTGTTTAATAATAAATTTATAAACTCGATCACTGTAATACATTTTTACATCAATTGGATAATATAAATAGAATTATAATTTTTAAAAATATTTATTATGGAAGTGTATATAGGATGAATATAAAGTTCGATCAAGAATTTCCTTTTAATAATGTGGGTAACGATTTTATTTAGTAAGAAATTGATAAATATGAGGAAGACATGGACAATGAAAATGATATTTAATTCAATTTTTAAAAACACATAACAACCATTTTTATAAATTTGGGAATAGGTAAAGGAAGTTATAAAGTAAAGATACCCTAAATGGGATTTAATTTTATATATTATAATTTCATGGAAAATTATATTAAATTATATGAATATGAAATTAGTGGCGATGAGGATGAGAATTCAAGAATTTAATAAAATAATTTTTCATCAAAATATTCTTTAATTATTAAATATGTTTTTTTAAATTTTAGGAAAGAAATTCATGATATCATAATGAAGTTAATTATATGAATGATGATAGATATTATTTTTATACTTATAGATATTGTAAAATTTTGATTTCTATGGTAAAAAATGATGTTTTAAGTTGTGATAAAACCATAAAAAATTATCATGAAGAAGGAAAACATGATTTCATTATATAATGTGTTCTTAGAGTGTTTTTCCTCAAAATAACTCAACTGAAAATAAAAGATCAAATTTTTAAGAAGGATTTATAATAATATCAGTAATGATAACTTACATATTAAAAAAGAGTCAATATTGACAAGTGAGATTGAAAAATTGATGTTGTTTCTTAATGAAGAGATGGAGAAAATATATAGATTAAATGAAAGATAAGTTTTAAAAAATGGAAAATAATTAGATTTTTAATTTTTTTAGAAAAGTAATTTCTCAAGTACAAAATAAACATCCATAATTCTATTAAAAAAGTTTATGAATTTCAAAAGGTTAATATAGTGAAAAAAATTTACGTTACATGGGAATATTAAATTCAATAAGCCTAATAAAATACCACATTAAATTATTAAATAGGGATTATAAAGTGTTTTTGAAAAGGGTTATTCAAAATTATATATTGAGAAAGTAAAATATTTATAAAATAAAAATAATTAAAAAAATTATAAATTCTAGGAAAAGTGATACGAAAGATATAAATATTAAAAATTATGATTATAGAAAAAAATTATTAAATTATATAATGATGAATAATGATTTGAGTGTTTATCAAAATAAAATAAAAAAGGAGTAAAACATTATGTTAAAAAGATAGAAGAAGAGCATGTGTCAACATCAAGAAAAATATATTTTCTCAAAGGAAACTATGAATTTTATGAATAAAGCTGTCATTGTATAGGGTTTGAGAAATTGGTTAGAAATTTTCGTTTAATTACCAATATTTCTGTTCATATACTGAATTAGGAAGATAATAATTGGTGGATTTGGCTCACTAATGGAAAACGTGTTTTGAATCATAATAAAAGTTAAAGTATACAGTTTATAACATGATGCAAATATTGGAATCTTTTTTATAAGATGTTGTTAATGACATTACATTTTTTAAGAATTCATCAACCTTCTACCTACCCAACTAAATAGGAATTTTAAAATCAGAATTCTCAAATAAATAAATATAGTGTAAATGATAAATCGTGTATTTATGATGTTACACACACAACATCAAAAAAGGAACCTCCATATATCTTGGAAATTGGCTGATTCTCTAATATGATAGAATATATTAATTAATTTATGGATATTCTTATGTTTATGATAAATGTTTTGACATTATCAATTGTGGGTGACTAAAAATTAGAGGAGTTAGTTCAAACATCATTAAAGAATACAAGCCAGCATCGATTTTCTTTTACTAATGTGTTGAAGCCAATTCATTCTAGGAATGAATTTAATTTTTAATGAGTGTAATGATATTATTTATTTTATAATATTTATTTTTATTTAAAGGATTTTAAATTGGGATCCACTTTTATGAGATGATAATAAAAATTAGGTAACACATTTTTTTGTTGATGTTGTAATGGAAATGACTTTTTTAAAGATGAATAAGGAATTTATTGACAATCTATTAGATATTAATGCATCCAAAGTGGTTTTCTAAAATTTTATACTAATAATGATGGATGAAAATGTGATTTTATATAGAATTTATCATAAATTGAAGGATGACCAATGTGTTGATATTTTATGGAAACAATGTCAATCATATGAAAAAGAAAATAATGTGAAGAGAAAAATGAGAAAAAATATTATAAATGTCATATTTTTATGTAATGGAGAATTTGGTTCATCTGTAACGCCTCAACCCTAGTTACCCTAAGTCGGTGCATTATTAACTATCCTCAGAATGATCCTATAATATCAATTCCTGAAATAACTATTAGTTTAGTAGCCTTGGAAGTACTAGATACATATATATGTTTTACATTACGTCATGAAATAAATAAAAACAACATTGTGTCCCCTTTGAACTCACTCATATCCCTTAGACTATTCCTAAATGTTAATCATGATATACTTCTTCAAATCCTACGAAAAATAAAACATAGAAAGTGGTGAGCCAATATTCTTAGCAAGGATAACAATATAGTGGAAACTTTCATAAATAAGCATAAAATTTAAGGCAATGTATAAGACTAAAACACAAGCCTTTTAAACATAAAAATCAGTATAATATGGAAAATATAAACCAAATAATTCCATTTACTTATTTTATAGATATTATTCTAGTAAAATAATCCCATTTAATATCAATAGAAAATTTCATATTGATGTAATTCATAATTCCAGACATCATAACCACATAGTAAAGGCCTCGTGCTATGACCACAAATAAGATTTTGTCAAGGCCTTGTGCCAAGACACTAGTTTGTCTAATGAGAACTACTGATGTATCGAAGAGCTATAGTGGGATCCACCCATCACATATGAAGTCCAATGCATTCCTTATATCAAAATGTTGAAACTTAATATAAAAATTCGTATTAAAACAATCATACGAACTATCAATATTTTAACCACAATCCATGTCTATATCTTGAGATAAAAACCATTAACCAATGAATTTAAGATAGATATAGGTCCCACCCATCTCATAATCAAATAATTCTTACTTGTGCCACAACATAAACATAAATCATTCATCATAACCCAAAGAATACAAATAGTCTTCATAAACATCATCCAATGATATCACAATCCACATACAAAAATGGATATCATTTCATCATAAGAAAAGTGAATCCATATAAATCATAGAGGCATTATACTTGAAACATACACATATGAAATAATTTCATCTTATATGGAAAATCGTTTTGAAAATAGACTTGAAATGAATTTTTGAGGAAAATATCCTTTCTTCTTCAAAATCATTTTCTTTTCGAAAAATGAAATGAGATTGAAAAAAAAATTATTTTGTTGAATATGTTCATGAAAAATTTTATTGTAAGCTTCCTGAAAATAATATTTTATGAAACCGTAAAAATTTGTTCATGCCGTATAAGTTTAAAAAAAATTCTCCACGTACTTTTTAAGAAAAAGTCAAAAAGTACCTCCTATGGTAATGAAAAGAATGATTCCAAACAAACCATGTGATAAAAGTCATAAAATGGTTAAAATGACTTTAAACATACATGGAATAATACTAAACATTTTATGAAAACATTTTTTAAAAACATGTACCTGGATTATAAACATAACCCCAGTAAATACTTACCAATAAACAATATCTGATAAGAATGATATTGGAATAATTATCCCATATATTTTGTCCAATTTCATCCATATGTGTCCGAGAATCTTGTATAGTGGGTTTAAAGATATTATTAACTTGTAACAAAACCATAATAATATTTATGATCTCATATATGATTCACTTACGACTTTATATTATCCATTCATTTGTCAATTCCTTGTTAAAGCAACGTTTTTGGGTAAAATCATTTCATTTATCATTAGTGATTTGAATTGTAATTATTAATATGATTAAATAGATCATGTTTACTTATTTACTGAATATAAAACATGATTTATATATAATATATAATCTGAATATACATATATATAATAGATCGATAAATGGAATGGAATACACCATTCATGGAGACGGTAGGTCGTACATACGCATGAACGATGTTTTACGTTGCCTTATTGAATTGAATGGAATTAAGTAGATAAAATAAATATATATATATACATAATGATAGTATCATTATTATTTCATATATATCATGATTACTTATTATATATACTTTATAATCATTAGAGAATTGTTAACATAGAAAATGAATCTCATCATGCCATGGAGACGGTAATCCGAACACATGCATGAGCGATGATATCATTCCCATATTTATTGAATGGAATTATAGATGATGATTTAATATCATAGAATCAGTATGATGTTATAATAATAATATATAGTTATTATTTACATAATTATACACATCCAATTAAGGTTGGGGTGGAAAAACTGATTACACCACGACGTGGAGACGGTATTTCGTATGTACGCACGCGCAGTGATTTCATTTTCCGTAAGACAGATAGAAGGTGAAATATGGTTGTTTCATATATATAATAACATATCAGTATATAATTAATACTTATGTTTTTACATTACAATGAAACAACTAATGAAGATGAAGTAGAAGAAGAATGAAATTTGAAAGAGTTGGTAGAAGAGATTACCACTTCCTTGACGCACCTCCTTTAAACATCTTCTTAGGGAACTAGAGTAGGTCTTTTGATAATACCAGAACCTCTATGATATAAATATATTTGTTTAGAAGAGTAATTGTTATGGTTTGTCTGATATTCATGTCTCAAAAGGTTGTGAAGAGAAGAGGGAACGAGTGCCCGTTTTATATGGGAGGAGAAGGGCACCATTGGAAAAACATATAATATTATTTAATAATAAAGTCATATTAACTTTATAATAACCCCAATTTGATTTATTTATATGATAATGTGGGTATGGGTCTAAATCCTTTCAAAAATAGGTTTTATACAAGTTTAGGTTACTATTTTATCCTTATCATGTAGATTTAACTCTATGTTAAATAATATAACTTTTACTGTGTCTTCTTGTTTTCTTAAACTATATGGTCAATAAACATACTATAACAAGATAAAAGAACCCCAAGTTGTTAATTATTAATATATATTACCATATATAAGTCATTTGGCTGAAAGATAGATTTTTAGGAATATAATAACAATTAATAATATAATATTTGTTTTAAAAACTATTTTATGCCAATTTTGACAATATTTGGTAATTGATATTTGGGAAAATCATAAAAAATGATTAGTTCAGAAAACGTTAATTGAATAAATATTAACATGTCATATTAACCAATATAATTAGTTGAATTTATATATAATTCTCAAATTAAATTTATTTGGGTTTTTTTAACATCAATTATGTTAATATTTCATTAATAAGGAAATTACTACATCATCATTGTGTCATCAATAAATTAAATTATATAATTTATAAAAATTATTAATAAAATATAATTATGTAGGAAATCCTTTAATCTTTCGAATGAATATTTATAGTCGAATTTATCTTATTTATATCCCTATATTAAAAATGTTTTAGTTATTAAACTTTGATTTTAACTATTTTAATTCTTCTTTAAATAAAATAATAAAAAGTGTTCTAATCTAATCCAGGTGGACCTAAAGGGAAATATTTTACTCCTAAGGTTGTTTATGGTCTAATTACACTTATCCAATAGAATTAGGACATGTGTTAGGGTAATAATAATATCATTTTTACCCTTAATTACACTATTTACTTTTAACCGTGGTAGATAAAATAAAAAGTTACTATTCATAAAAAAATTATTTTTATCTTATTGAACCACATTTTACCCCTTGATATTAACTGTGTCTCTTGGATTTTTTAAATTTCACTCACAGAAGTGGTAAAATTATGGTTTATGTAAATTTTCATCTTCTTCTAGGAGGTTGGTAAAAGACGACGAAAAGTTCAATAAAATTTTTACATATCTAAAATAATTTTAAACAAACTCCAATGAATTAAATTTAACATATATAGGTATTATGTATCTATTTTGACCTTAATTAAATTTAAATAAAATAAATAATTATTTAAAAAAATTGGTTTTAAACTATAACTCAGGGGTTTTTTCACTATTCATCAAAAATTGAATGTTTTCAGAAAAATAACAAAATTTCACCCAAGGCTAATTTTGACATTTAGAATCCAAAAACGAAGTCCATTTAGAGAGATACAATTTATAAAATTTAAAAAAGTGGGTATTACTATTAATAACTACTTGTTTGATTGGTTGTGGTGTATGTTAGAACTTTAAGATTCGTACAACACACACTACTGTATTATTAAAAGAGAATTGTACCGTGGAAGCATGGGGTGTTACATTCTCCCCTCCTTCAATAAATTGTGTTCTCTCAATTTAAAATTTTTATTCGAAAATATAAGGTTGAAAATAGAAAATACCTTTGTGGAAAACTCACATGGGAAATAAGGTTCATAAAATTTATCCTTAATAAAGGGGAAAAGGAAATGAAAAAGTCACCACCAAATTATGATCTTGATTATAATAAAATTGGTGGAAATTAAAGAAACATAATTTTAGGGAAAACATAAATATTTGTAGGGAGTTATTGAGGTAATCAATCACAATCTAGTGTAAAATTGAGGGGCCTAAAAGCCTTCAATCTATGGTGATTTAAAATATTATTAGTTCAACAAAACAAAAGTTATTATGATAACACAATTTTTTTAATATCCATTTACTAAGGTTTCAAAATTAATTTATTCATATAATAAGGGAGAGGTATATATATATATATATATATACTTGACAAGTAGGGTTTCAACCCTCAAATAATTTCTACCACAATCTTATCTTTCATTCAAAAAGATAATAGAACTCAAAAATATTATATTTATCCTAATCATAAAATGTTCTCAATATTAAAGCATACCATTTAGATTAGGAAAAATATTTTATACTAACTAGGGACTTCCTGTAGGCTAGTGATAGGTAATAAAGGCCTGTCGCACAATGGTGGTGGGTTCGATTCCTACAGCTTTGTTTGACGTGATGAGTTATCCCCCAAACTATATGTTTTCATATTCATAAAACTATAGTTTTATAATATTCAAAAAATAATGTTCAGAAATGTTTTAACCTTAAATAAATACTTTCCAATGTTCATCTTCTTCCACTACAACCTTTGTAGTTATCCAAAATAACTTTTTCCAGACACTCTCTAAAAGGTCTCTAAATTCTAAAATCAATTGTAACATCAGATTACTAAAACAATGTAAAGGTTATCTTATTTTTACATACTAATAATATTAGTAACTTCATTATATTAAATGATTAATAACAACAACAAGTACTATAGTACAATCCTTATTTATATCACATTATTCTTATAACCATAATATAGTTCTTTAGTCCAAAAACAAAAATAAAATAATTATTCAAATTCATCTGTAGTAGTATCATAAGATTGGCCTTGATCCCTTGTCCTTTTATGAATAATGTAACTTTGGTTATTATGGAATTGATTTTAATAATTCCCCATTTCTTTACAATTGTATCATTCAACATTGACAATGTCTTTCTTTCCCTTGCAATCACGAGTTGGGTGACCTTTTTCTTCACATTCGTAACAAATTCCAATTCCTTTTAGGCAAGTACCGGGGTGTTTTTTTACCACAATTATCACATAATGGAAAATCCATATTTCCTTTTTTCCCTTTATCTCTTTCTTGTTCCACCTTTCTCTTCTTCTCTTTCTTTGGTTTAAATTCATAAGACATAGAGAATTATTTATCTGTCTTGATGGCACACGAGAAAATATCTTTGTATGAAGAAATGGATTGTGAAACTATTTCTCTATAAAGAAATGGTTTTAACCCATAAAATAAATGATCTGTATTACTTCTTGGGTTACATATATAATCTTCATCATACCTTTTTATCCTTGTAACGTTATCCTCGTACTTTGCGACATTCTCATCCTCCTTTTTCCTTAGTCTCAGAAATTGCCCTTACATATCTTCTCGATGGTCACAATGAAAGTATTTTTCTATGAAAATCTCTTTTAACTCCCTCCATTCCATATTTGATACATCATTATCTTCCTTTGTGTTTTGTATCAATGACCACCATTGATTAGCATCTCCAGTGAGGCAATAAATTGCCATGACAAATTTTCCCTTTCACTACTCCCCACATCCTAAAATGTATTCTCTAGGGAACTTATCCACTGCTCATCTAATAATATTATTGTAATCCCATTGAATGATGTTGGTTCTTTCCTTATTAATAGATCTAACATTTATCTTACACGCTACAGATCAGGGTGCTCCATACGAGTAAGGTTATTATTCATAACCTGAGTAAGTTGTCGCAGTATGGTGATAAGCTGATCGGCACCAGTTGCATCACCAGCTCCACTATAATTATCTTGAGTAGGAGGGAACTCCCTACATGGAGTGCGTGCATTGATACAGTTTCCTTTCCTTCCACTATGTGCCATTTCTAAACAAAGTCATAATCTAGATCAGTTTATGAATCAAAATACATAATTTTAAACTTGTAAAACACTTAACATAAGTTGAACTATATATGGATATAATCCAGAGTCATAAAATTGTTTTCATTGAGGAGTATATACTCATAAACCATTCACAATGGTTTGTAAGGAAATTGACAATTATCCTAATCATATCCCCTGGGAGAGTCGTAACCAAGAGTGCAGCAAGGCCCGTTGTCATGCACCAGTTCCCTTTTGAGTCTAGCTCAAAGCTCTGTTTTTGGGTTTTACCCTTAGGTACTTCTGTGCCAGAGCCATCTCTACCTGCTCTTATCCAGACATGGATGTATTTTCGGAAAAATCACAAAATCTCTAAAATTCCAAAATTCTAGGAAGGTATTCTATTCTAATCCTCAATGTACATCTTAGATCTATGTGCTCTAATCAAAGTTACTCTAAATCTAGCTTCCATGGTTAGTACTAAAAATTCTCTGATACCGACTGTAGAGACCCAAATCTTGACGTACATGGAAATTAAATTACTTTTGCGGAATACTTAATACATAACAAAAACAAACACAAAAGGACTTTAATAGTTTAGTGTCTTTGGAAACTCGGAACATAATCTTATAAACGTGATGAATGAACTTCAACATCTCCCATAAATATCTTCCCATTTTTTTCTTACATAATACATTTCTTTATATCCTGGGGAAATGAAAACATATAATGGGTGAGCTAAAATTCTCAGTAATGGTAAGCATGGAGAACTTAAAACAAACCATATACATTTGAACATCAAAACATGATCATAATGTTTACAAAACAAAATCCTGAGTTGTGAAATAAATCTTGGTAGTTCGTAAGGCAAAGGTCATTAAGGAACATTAATCATGATAAAATAGAATGGGAAAAAAACATATAATTGTGGATAACAATTAATCACATGATATGATTTCCATAGTAGCCAAGGCATTGCTTCCATGACCATCTTAGTGGACAAAGTCCCTTTTTGAATTGAGTTCACTCCTCGTTTCAGTCATGTAACAATGAACCGGATTAACATACCATTACATCCATGTCTATCTCATGAGATATAAATCATTACCCAATGAATTGTATGAAGATATAGTTCCCAACCATCTCATAATGAAATCATTATTACTTGTGCCACAACATAATCATAAGTCATTCATCCTATCCCAAAGAATAAAAATGGGTTTCAAAAACATCATCCAATGATAACATAATCCATATAGAAAATGGATTTCATTTCATCATAAGAAAATTTAAACCATATAAATCATTGAGGAATTATAATTGAAACATACACATATAAAATAATGTCATCTTATATGGAAAATGGTTTTTATAAAACACTTGAAATGAATTTTTGAGTAAAATATCTTTTCTTCTTTAAAATCATTTTCTTTTCACAAGATTCCATGAAATTTTAAAAGAATATGATATTTTTGAAAATTTTCATCAAATAAGGTAGATTAGGTGTCTTGAAAATGAGGTTTTATGAAACTGTAAATATCCGTTCAGGACATATAAGTTTAAAAATAACATTCTCCTCGTACTTTTTTCAAAAAAGTCAAAAATACCTCGTACTGAAAACAATAGAAATATTCCTTACTAACCTTGTGATAAAACTCATAAAAGGTTAAAAATTACATTAAAAATAAATGGAATAGTACTAAACATTTTATGAAAACATTTTCACTAAACATGGACATGGATGATAAACATAAACCCAGAAAATACTTACGAATAAACAATCTCGGATAAGAATGAGATTGGAATAATTATCCTTTACCTTATGTCCAATTTCTTCCATATGTGACCAAGACTCCTTAATTGTAGGTTTAAACATATTATTAACTTATTACAGAACTATAATAATATTTATTATGTAATATATGATTCACTTATGACTTTATATTATCTGTTCATTTCTCAATTCCATGATAAATCACCATTTTGGGTAAAATCATTTCATTTATCATCCGTGTTTTGACTTTTAATTATTAATATGATTACTTAGATCATGATTACTTAATTAAATAGTATAAAAAATTATTTATATATAATATATATTCATAATATATGTATTTATAATAGATCTATAAATGGAAATAAATACACCATTCATGGAGACAGTAGGTCGTACGTACACAAGAATTCTGTTTTTCGTTTCCTTGTTGAATTGAATGGAATGAAGTAGATGACATACATATATATATAGATAAATTAATTAGAATTATTATGTCATATATTTCTTGATTAATTATTATATATACTTTATAATCACTCTTTAATTGTTAACATGGAAAATGAATTTCATCGCGTCGTGGAGAAGGTAATCCGTACATACGCAAAAGCGATGATATCATTCCCATATTTGATGAATACAATTGGAGTGTATTATATAATATAATAGAATAAGTATTATGTTATAATAATCATATATATTTATTCTTTACACCATTATACCCATCCAAGTAAGGTGGTGGTGGAAAACCTGATTACACCACGGCGTGGAGACGGTATTCCGTACGTACGCATGTGCAATCATTTTGATTTTTGTAAGATGGATAGAAGTGAAATAGAGTTATTTCATATTTATAATAACATATTAGTATATAATTAACACTAATTTTATTACTTTATAATGATTCATCTAAAGAAGTTGAAGTAGAAGAAGAAATAAATTTGAAAGAGTTGGTAGAAGAGATTACCTCTTCCTCGACGCACCTCCGTTAATCATTTTCTTAGGGAACTAGAGCTGGTCATTTGGGAATAAAATAACCTCTATGATATAACTAGAGTGGTTTAGAATAGGAATTTTTAGTGTTTGGACGAGCTTCATGTCTCAAAATGGGGTGAAGTGAAGAGGGAAGGGGTGCCCTTTTTATATGGCAGGAGAAGGGCGCCTTTGGAAAAACATAAAATATTATATTATAATAAAGTCACATTCTATTTATAATAGCTCCAAATTGATTTGTTTCAAAGATAAAGTGGTTATGGGTAAAAATCCTCCCAAAAAATAGGTTTTATACCTATTTATGTTACAATTTTAACATAACCATTTAGATTTAACTCTAAGTTAAATAATATATCTTTTACCGTGTCTTCTTGTTTTCATTCACTATATGGTCAATAAACATACAATAACAAGACAAAAGAACCCCATGTAGTCCACTATTAATATATATAACCTAATCTAAGCAATTTTTCTGAACGATAGATTTTTAGGAATATAATTACAATTAATAATATAATATATGTTTAAAAAACTATTTTATGTCAATTTTGACACTATTTTGTAATTGATTTTTGTAAAATTCATAACAACAATATTAGTTCAAAAAAAATTAATTTAATAAATAATAACATGTCTTATTAACCTATAAAATTAGTGTAATTTATAAAAAGTCTCAAATTACATTTATTTGGGTATTTATAACATCAATTATGTTAATATTTCATTAATAAGGTAATTAATGCATCGTCATTTTGTCATATATAAATTAAATTATTTAATGTCTAAAAATAATAAATAAATTACCATTATGTAGGAAATATATTCATAATTATAATTAATATTTATAGTTGAATTTATCTTATGTGTAACCCTATATTTAAATTGTTTTAGTAATTAAACATTGATTTTAACTATTTTATCTTTTCTTTAAATAAAATAATAATAACTGTCCTAATCAAATCCAAGTGGAACTAAATGGTAATATTTTATTCCTAAGGTTTTTTGGTATAATTAAACTTATCCAATATAATTAGGACATGTGTGAGGGTAATAATAATATCATTTTTACCCATAATTACCATATTTACTTTTAACTGTGTTAAATAAAAGTAATAAGTTATTATTCAACAAAAATTAATTTTATCTTATTGAACCAAATTTTACCCCTTGATATTAACCGTGTCTCTCGGAATTTTAAAATTCCACTCACAGAAGCGATAAAATTATGTTTTATGTAAATTTTCAAATTCTTCTAGGAGGTGGGTAAAAGACGGTGAAAATTTCAATAAGACTTCTACATATCTAAAATTATTTTCAACTAAAAACAATGAATTACATTGAACTATTATAGGTATTATGTATCTATTTTGACCTTAATTAAATATAAATAAAATAAATAATTATTTAAATAAAAATTTGGTTTTAAACTATAACTCAGTGTTTTTTTCACTATTCATCAAAAAATGAAAGTTTTCAGAAAAATTTCAAAATTTCACCTTAGGATAATTTCTATATTCCGAATAGAAAAATGATGTCCAATTTTAAAGATAAAATTTATAAAATTTAAGAAAGTGGGTATTAAAATCCATAACGGTTTGTTTTATTGGTTGTTGTGTATATTAGTACTCGAAGTTGCGTACAACACACGCTACTGTATTATTCAAATAGAAGCGTATCATGGAATACAGGGGTGTTACAAATTCAGCATAATCAATAATAAGGATGGATATTTACATAGATGAAAATAATCATCAAAAATATTTGAGAGAAATATCCCCCATACATTTAAAATTCTCACTATTTATCAAGAAGCCGTAAAAAATATTTTTTTGAATCAAAGTGTCTTTGATCAACTTGAATATTTTAAAAAAGAATTTTAATATTATAAAATTAATTTCCATATAATTAATTATTTATAACAATTTTTAAAACATATTCATTAAAGAGAATGATTTAAGAGAACAAATCTTTAAAACATTTAAAATGATAATTTAGTTAGAGTTCATAAGCAAATGAGAGATGCTTTAATAAAAATAATTGAGGTAATGAAAACATTATAATATCATGTTTACAATATAATTAATGATATAATATATAGAATTACAATATATACACCATATAAAAGTTAATTGGACTATAACAACAAAGAAGTCTCAATGGAATGTAAATCGAGATAAAATTCCTTATAAAGACTATATCCTTAGGTTATGTATTAATCAATGACATAATTATGTGTGAAAAATATAAATAAACTCAATATTATTGGATATTGAGAGTAAATATATCAGAAGACATTCACACATATTCTTGTAAAAACAACACCAATGACATGGATGTTTAACTCAATGAATAGAAATTGATTTAAAATTTCTCTTATCATCTTCATATAGATGACTTAAGAATTTATCAATTGAGTGATTATGTGTATCAAAATTATATCCACACAAAGGGGAGTTTAAATTACTACATATGTAAATAAATAGTGATTTCACACATAATATTGGAGTAAAATAATCAATCAAGTTTGCGTAAAACCCAATTAGTGGAAATTGAAATTTGAAATTCCCTTAATGAATTGGTAACAGAAGAAACATACATCCCATGAAATATTATCATACAATTATGATTTAAAAATCCATAAATTAAATTAAATTACACAAAGAATAAAATTATAGACAGTACATACACCTCACAAATGGTAATAGTGGAAAATATAGCATGAATCTCACCGGAATATAAGTGAGATGAAAACCCATTACCTCATAAATTTCAATAGTTGATGGTAATTTAACCTCCATTATAGTGGTGGAGTAATTATTATTAAAATTTAAAGTAAACATATACATAAATATGATATCATGTATAATCATTGAAAATTTTATTGTTAATAATACTTCAGTAATATCATTGTTTCGGATGATAACTGATTCGTTTTTATTTATATGTTTAGTTACACAAGCCATGTTTGTTATAGATAGGATTTATTTGATTCATATAAATGATGATATTATTTTCTTAAACGTTATTTTTTATCCATAAAATGATATTTATTCTTGAATGGTTACGATGAGGAATGAATCTCAACGTGTTCGTGGGGGCGGCAATCCGTACGTACGCACGAGGGAAAATACCATTCTATTAATGGTGAAATAATATATAATTGGATGTTATTTCATATATATAGACCCATTAAAATGTTATATTATTGTTTACATCAATTATACTAATTATTATACCCATCCAGATAAATAAGTTTGGAATAACAAACTACACCACAATGTGTAGACGGTATGTTGTACGTAAGCACATATGGTGACTTTGTCATTCATAAGATGTATATAATAATGGATATCGTTTTACCATAATTATAAAAACATCACAGTATGAAGATGTTAGTGGATGTATTATTTTGGTATGGAAACAACAATGTAAGATGAAGTGTAAGAATAAAAGATCTTTGAAAGGGGTGATGAAATTATTACCTTTTCATTGTGTGATTTCTTTTGATCTGATCAAAATGGCTCCTTAGGTTGGATTTATGATCAAAATAAGGACTATAGGTTGTGGTTATGGTATTTGGGAGGATATATGAGTAGGGGTTGGTTATGAAAAATGGCTATGGAGGTGTAAAATATAGTGATGGGAATGTTGCCTTTTATAAGTGAGATAAGGGTCACTTTTGGAAATGCTAGAAATATTATTTTATTATATAATCATTTTTGGTTTATAATTGCTCAAAATGGATTTATTTAATGTATACATAGGGTATGGGTCGAAATATCTTTAACAGATAGGTTTAATACATTTTTAAGTCACCATATTAAACTTATCTTTTAGATTTAACTCTTAGTTAATTATTTTTTCTTTTACCATGTCTTCTTGTATTCCCACACTATATGGTTAAAAAACATACAATAAACTACCATGTGAACCTCAAGCAGTTCATTAATCATATATATATCATTATATAAGTTATTTGGATAAACCATAGATTTTTAAGAAAATTATATCATTTAATAATATAATATTTGTTTTAAAAACTCATCTAAGTCAATTTTGACACTATTTAGTATTTGGTTATTGAGAATGTCATAAAAGAATTATTACTTGAAAAAATTATTAAATGCACCCTAAAATTTCATATTAATATATAAAATTCTTGGAATTCATCCACTTTATCGATTTACCTTATTTTTATATTTATATTATCAATTATTTTAATCATTCATTAACAATGTAATTACAACATCATCATTGTGTCAAAAATAAATTTAAATATTGAATGTCTAAAAATTATAACAAAATTAAATGATGTAGGAATTATTTTTATCTTTATAATTTATATTTATAGTCGGATTTATCTTATGTATAACCTTATAATAAAAATGTTTTAGTTACAAAAATTTGTATTTAATGTGTTTAACTCTTCTTATCATAAAATAATAATCAGTGTCCTAATATAATCCAAGTAGACCAACGAGGATCATATGTCATTCAAAAAGTAATTTTTGGTCAAAAAACACGTATCTAAATGAATTAGGACACGTGTTAGGGTAATTATAATATAATTTTTTCCATTAATTTCCCTATTTACTTTTAACTATCGCAAATAACATTGAAAAGTTACTATCTATGAAAAATTATTTTTATCTTATTGAACATCATTATACTGTCTGATGTCAACCGTGTCTCTCATATTTTTGAAATTAAATTCAAATAAGCAGTAAAAATACAAATTATTCATGTTTTCTAACGTGCCAAGAAGGTGGGTAAAAGACGTTAAAAAATATATAAAATTTTATAAATTTAATTTTATTTTAAAATGAATCAATGAATTATAGTGACCTAATATAGGTATTGAATATCTATGTTGAACTATTGTAAATTTCAATAAAATAAATAATTATTTAAATAATAAGTACATTTTTAAACAATAACGTCCTATTTTTCACTAATCATCAAAAATGAATTTTTTCATAACAATACCAAAAACTCACCCTAAGATAATTTTGATATAAAGAATTGAAAAATTATTTCTATTTTATCAAATTAAAAAAATATAATTTTAATTTGTTAATTTAAAATTAATTCATGTTTTCAAAAACAAAATATGGGTTTTTGAGATGATAATACTACTAAAAGATTGATATGTGTTTATGTTCGATTTGAAATTAAAATTCTATACAATGACTAACAATGGATTAAATGATAAAAATATAATCTAATTATACTAAAAATACATTAAAATTTACAACATAACAGTATACATTTTATTGATTAAAAATATTGTTTTCAATTATTATTTAGGATCATTGAATATTCATAAAAATATGAAAGTTATCAGAAAAACACAAAAATTTTATCCAAACTAAATGATTATGTCCCTCTTATAAAGAAGAATTTAATATCATAAAATTAAATATATAAAAGTGTCAAATATTGGATTTAGAAAAGGTTCAGAATTAAAAGGTAGAAAAACTACATTTTAAAAAAAATAAATGTTATATTTGAAAATTAGAATTTTTCCTTATATTATGTTTAAGAAACATAGAAGATGAATGTTAAAATTATATGATTTATATATAAAATTAAAATTGGGTTTATGACTATTCATAAGATCTTTCTAAATGGCTAGATTAATAGGTCATGGTGCGTTTGATCTCCGTGTTTTGTACATCCCGCGTTATTGTATTTTTTAAAGAGATGTGTACCGTGGATTCTTGGAGTGTTTCATTCTTCCCTCCCTCAATAAATTTCAGATTACAATTTGAAATTGTTATTCGTAAATAAATGGTTAAAAAATAGGCAATACCTTTTTGGAATTCCCACATCAGGAATAGGGATTATAAAATTTAATCTTAATAAGAGGGAAAGGGAAATGAAACATTCCCCAAAAAAATTGGATTTCTAAAAGAAGACAAATGGTGCAAATTATAATTGGATAAAAACATAAATATTTATAGGGAGTGATTGAGGTCATTAATCACAAACAAGTTAATAGAAAATTTAGGGCCTCATGGCCATAACTCATTGATGAATGATGTAAGGTATTAGAAGAACATATTTTTGGGTTTAAGATCATTTCCCTATGGTTTATTAATTAATTACTTCCTAGAATAAAAAAAATACATGATAAGTAGAGTTCCATATTTTAACTAATTTGTACAACAAATACATATTTCACTCCAAATGATGAGTATTCAAGTTGATTTGGTCACACCTGAAGTGATAGAATCCACTTATAGAAAATTACATAATCCACAAAGGCTGAACTATAAATTTCTATTCTCTTTAGAGATTAACCAACACCATAATTGAGAGTACAAGATCAAATGATCTGAAAAAATGATAATCCTTTGGAGAAATAAATACTAATCTTAATTTATAAAATTAAACAAACTATACCCAAAGTTCAATAAATAACATTCAATAAAAAATTGTCCTTAAAATCCATCAAATTAATCCCAACTAATATTGAAACCCAAAACTCAGAAGAATTTATTTACATAGTTTTCAACGTTAAATTGTATCTCCAAATAACATCGACTACTATTAAAGTCACATACTTAAAAATAATTAACCTAATCATATATTCTCTATGATAGGTTAATAATTTCTATAAATAACATAAAAAACTATTATTAAACAATGAAAACATTGTTAAAAATATACCATTACAACTCAAATTAAATCCCATAGTATTCTATTTTCCTTAAGAATATAGTTCTCCTAACAGAGAGAACGTCTTCCAAAATAAAATTTATCAACTAATCACCAAATCATTTTCCAACACTAATGATATCAATTTGGTAAGACATAAGACTCCAATTAAACTTATTATTGATCAATAAATCCATTTAACTAAAAAAATTTGACACACAGACTAGGGACTTCACGTTGTCCAGAGGTAGATGATAAATCCCACTCACCCTTTGGTTGTGGGTTCGATTCCCACAGCTTTGTCCGATGTGACAGGTTGTCACATGGTCGGAATGTTTTCCTTTTTCAAAAAACAATATCTTATAAAATTTGAAAAATGATATAAATTCCTCGAAATGACCATTACATAATTTAACCACAAATGTTATCTTATACCTCTCATTTTCATAAAAAAATTTAATAACTATCAATTTCCTCAAATTCAATGATCATATAAACCCAAATGGTTTTTTATAACTATATCCATAAGAGAGAAGATAATTCTTCCTCAAATAGAATTTTCACATAACAAACATTAGGGTTACACATACAAGATAAAGGTTTTCCAATGTAATCCCATCGACAAAAGCACTAATACTTATAAACATTACTCCATCCATTTATTTCAACATAGGTTTTTCCATGACCAAGATGTTATTATATAGAATAGGGAATTCAATCGATTAATGCTTAGGTACCCTACATTTATGGAAATCGACTGTTAATGTATTCTTGGGATCATTTTTATTTTATTCCATTGTACTCTTCATTTTTCCTTGTCAATTATTTACTTCATGTCCTATATTCTGACACATAATGAATTTCGTTGTTCCATTGAGACACTTTCCTGGGTTTCTCCTTCCACAATTCCTACATGATGGATAGTGATATTTATTTTCTCTATGGTCTCCACTGCATGAGCTCTTATCATTCAATGCCATTCTCTTCTCTGTTGAGTCCAAGAGTTTGTTAATATATATGTTTTTGATCATATTATTGCGAAATTGATTCAGTATGAACACATAATATTTTTCACCTATCATCATTCCATTTCATTGCTCATTTCCACCACTCTGCCCAGCATGTACATTATGTTCTACATAACTATGAATTCCCTGGAATCCATCCATTGACTAAATTCAGAATGAATTGTGTGAGTAAAAATAGTCATAAAATCATTTTGAGTACACCATGACACCTTATTTTCAATATAAAACACCTTAGGATTCATCTAGGTTACTTATTCATACCTTATATAAAAATCCATCAAATCAGTTTGTAATGACAATTTTAATTATCATAAGAATATCCTCGGGAGTGTCGTAACGAAGAGTAAAGAAACACCCATTTTCATGCACCAGTTCCCGTTCGAGTCTAGATCAAAGCGATAATTTTGGGTTTTACCACTAGTTACATCTGTGCTAGAGCCGCCTCTACCATCTCATATCCAAGTAGAGATGTATTACATAGATACCCCATATAATATTTACATTTCAAAAAAAAAATGGATGGTCTTCTATACTAATAAAAAAAATCTATCTTAGGGTAATGTTCTATAGTCGGTGTTTTACTATGTCTAGTTTCCATGGTTTGTACTAAACATCCTATGATACCAACTGAAACTCCCAGAGGCAGTTCATTATTACGTAACATTTGAATGATTACAGTAGATCATTTACCGAAAGACAGATTGGTTTAGTATCCTTGGACGTAAAAGATACATATATAATTTTTACACTACATCATGAAATAAATAAAAACAACATTGTATCCCCTTTTAACACACTCATATCCCATAGCCTATTCCTATAGGTTAACCATGATATACTTCTTCACATCCTGGGAAAAATAAAACATAGAAAGGGGGATCATAGATGATCAGTAAGGATAACAATATAGCGGAACCATTCATAATTAAGAATAAACATTTATGTCAATGTATAAGACTAAAATTCATGAAATTTAAACATAAATTTCAGCATAATATGTGAAATATAAAACAAATATTTCCATTTAAATATTCACATTGATATTATACAATTCAAATAATCCAATATAATATCAATAGCTATTTTCATAATGACAGAATGCATAATGTCGGACATAATAACCACATAGTCAAGTCCCCAGGCCAAGACTACAAATAAGATTTTTTCAAGGCCTTTTTCAAAGAAATAGATTGTCTCATGAGACATACTGATGCATCGAGGAGCTATACAGGGCTCCCCCCGTTACTTACTATGTCCAATGCATTCAATATAAGAAATGTTTGAAAAATAATCTAAACATTCTTATTAAAACTAGAATACAAAATGTCAATATTTTAACCACAAACCTTGAATGGTATTAAAAAAGCACACCTTACAGTCAAACATAACTCATTCAATAAAATATAGAATATTGTATTATAATAATTTAACCTCAATCAAAAATAATGAATTATATTCACATAGATGAAAAAAAATCATCAAAACTATTTGAGAGAAATATCGCCCTTTTTTAAAACATTCAAAAGATTCACTATTTATTATGAATCCGTTTAAAATCGATTTTTAAATCAATGTGTCCCATACCCCTTTGAGACTTTTAAAAAGTAATTTTACTTTTAAAACATTAATTTCTATATAAATAAATCATTAAAAACATTTTTAAAACATTGACATTAATGAGAATGGTTTAGGAGATTAAATCTTTAAAACATTTCAAATTATATTTTAGTTAGAGGTCTGAAAAATGAAAGATGCTTGAATATAAATAATTGAGTTAATAAAAACTATATAATATCATGAAAATAAATTAATTCAAGAAATATAATGTAAAATTAAAGTATATATACCATATAAAAGTGATGTCACACATAACAACAAATAAGTCTAGATGGAATATAAATTGAGATCATATACCTTATAAAGATTGTATCATTAGATTAATGATAAATCAATGTCAAATTCATTTGAGACAAATATAAAAAAACTCAAAATTATTGGATATTGAGTGTAAATAAAACCTAGAACATTCAAACACATTCTTGTAAAAACAACACCAATGACATTGATGTTTAACCCAATGAAAAGAAATTGAGTTAAAATTACTTTTATCATGTTCATATCGATGAATTGGGAATTTATAAATGTAGTGATTATGTGTATAAAAATTATATCTATAAAAGGTATAGTAAAAGTTAATAAAAAAGTAAATAAATTGTGATTTCACACATAATCATGGTGTGAAATAATCAATTATATTAGCGTAAAATCCAATGACTGGAAATTGAAGTTTGAAATTCCCTTACCGATTTGGTAACATATGAAAGGTACACCCCATGAAATAATGAACATAAAATGATGATATAAATACCCATAAATTAAATTATATTACACAAAAAATACAATCATTGGTTGTGCATACACTACACAAAAGTTAATAGTGGAAAATATAACATGAATCTCATGGAAATCAAATTGAGAAGAAAACCCCTTAACCTATACCTTTACTTAGTTGTGGGTACGTTAACCTCCTTTATAATGGTGAAATAATTTTTAATATATTATAAAATAACGATATACATAAATATGATATAATATATTATATTTTAATATTTCATTGTTAATAATACTTCAGTAGTGTAATTGTTTCAGGTGGTAACCGGTTCCTTTTTATTTTTATGTTCTATTAAAAAAGTCTTGTTTGTTATGGATAAGATGTATTTGATTCATATCCAGGATGATATTATGTTCTTAAACCTTATTTTTTAATCCTAAAATGATATTTATTCTTGAATGGTTATAATTGGGAATTAATCTCATCGCATTTGTGGAGACGGTAATCCGTACATACGCATGAGCGAAAATACAATTATTTTGATAGTGAAATAATATGTAATTAGATTTTATTTCATATATAAAGAATTATACACATGTTATATTTATTGTTTACATCAATTATTATCATTATTATATCCATACAAATAATTAAATGTTCAGTAACAATCAACACCATGATGTGGAGACGATAAACCATATGTACGCATGTATGGTGACTTTGTCATTCACAGGATTGATTGAATAATGAACATGTTTGACATAAAAGTTTGTAGAAAATAATATATCTATTATTTTTTATGGAAACAATAGAGAACGAGGAAGTGGAAGAAGAAATGAACATCAAAAGGGGTGATGAAATTATTACCTCTTCTTCAGGTTCTTCCTTTTGGTTTGATCAAAAGTGATCCCTGGGTTGGATTTCTGATCAAAATAATGTCTCTAGGTTTCATTTACGGTTGTTTTGAGTATATTTGAATAGGTTTTGGACGATTCAAATACAATTGGAGGATTGACATTAAGTGAAGGGGAAGTACCCTTTTATAAGAGAGGTGAGAGTCGCATTTGGAAAAGATTGATATATTATTTTATTATATGAACATTTTCGGTTTTTAAAGGATCCAAATAGATTTATTTTGATTCAATGGTGGGTATGGGTTGAAATAACTTTAACCAATAGTTTTTAGAAAAATTTATGTCACCATATTAATCTTATATTTTAAATTGTACTCTAAGTTTATTTGTATATCTTTGACCATATATTCTAGTATTCTAAAATTATATGATTAATAAATATACTAAAAACTGACAAAAAACCTAAATTGGTTCATTAATGATATATATATCATTACATAAGTCCTTTTTCCAAAACATAGATTTTTACGAATATTATATCATTTAATAATAAAAAAATGTTTAAAAAAACTAATTTTTGTTATTTTTGACACTATTTAGTATTTGGTATTTTTGAAAGTCATAATTTCATGATTACTTCAGAAAAAGTGCATTGAATCATCCATAACATGTAATATTAATCTAGAAAATTCGTGGAATGCATCAAAAGTATCAATTTATATTTATTTTGAAATTTATAATATATGTTATTTTAATCTTTTATTAATACGGTAATTACTGCATCTTCATTATGTCATAAATAAATTTAATTATATAATGTTTAAATAATATAAAAAAACCATGATGTAGGAAATAATTATTTATTTCTAATAAATCCCTATATTCAAATTTATCTTATGTGTAACCCTATATTAAAAAGGTTTTAGTTATGAATATTTGAATTTAAAACTTGTAACTCTTCATTATAAAAATAATAATAATAAATGTTCTAATCTAATCCAACTGGACCAAAGTGGATCATATTTTATTCCATAGGTTGATTTTGGTCCAAAAATACTTATCCAATTGAATTAGGAAATGTGTTAGGGTTATTATAATATCATTTTTACCTTTAATTAACCTATTTACTTTTAACTGTGGTAAATAAAAGTCAAACGTTAATATTTAAAAATAATTATTTTCATCTTATTGAACCACATTTTACTTACTAATGTCCACCATGTCCCGCAGATTTTTTGAATTCAATTCATAGAGGTGGTAAAATTACATTTCTGCAAATTTGTTAACGTGGCTAGAAGGTGGGGAAAAGACGTTAAAAAATTCAAAAAAATTTAATTCATCTAATTTTATTATAAAACGACTCTAACGAAATACTGTAAACTAATATAGTTATTATATATCTATTTTGGCTTAAAAAAATAAGTAAAATATATAATTATTTAAAAAAATTTGGTTTTTAAACAATTACTTAGTGGTTTTCAAATTTCATCAAAAATTGAATGTTTTCAGAAATATAACAATAATTAACCCTAAGATAATTTTGATATTCCAAATCCAAAATTTTTGTATATTTTTCCAAATTCAAGACATATATGTTGAATTAATTAATTTAAAATTAAATCCCATTGTAAAATATAGGAATATGGTTTTTGAGAAATAAAAACTATGAAATGATTGATATGTGTTTACGACTGTTTTAATTGTGAAATTACTTCTTTGTACCAACATTGGATTAAATGGTAAAAATATAATCTAATTATACTCCAAAAAAATTAAAATTTATAACTAAACACAATAAAAAAAATTTATTAAAGAAGTTGTTTTCAACTAAAATTCAGTATCTTTCACAATTTATCAAAATATAATAGTTATCAGAAAAAATACAAAAACTTTATCAAAACAAAATCATTTATGTCCTGATTTTAAAGAAGAATTTAATTTCTTAAAATATAAAATATAAAAGTGTCAAATTTTGTATTTAGAAATGTTTCACCATTAAAAGGCGGAAAAACATTATTTTTTTCAAAATACTTCATTCATTTGAAAAATGGAATTTTTCATTATATTATGTCTATGAAACCCAAATTATGAATTTTAAAATTATGTGGTTTATTTATTAAATTCCTAATTTTGTTCTTACTATTCATAACCTCTTTCTAAATGGATGGTCTGATATTTCTTGGTGCGCTTGAACTCGGTGTCACGTAGATCACATGCTATTTTATAATTCAAAGTGAAGTGTAGCATGGAAACATGGGGTGTTACATAATCAAAATATAAAATGGTGTTTTAAGAATCACATTCCTATTAAATTTAGTTATTTTTCAAAGATAAATTTGAATACCAATTCATGGAGGTTTAGGAATAAATCTCATCCTTCCCTCATCAAAGGCTGATGTATGATGAGACCATCTCAACTCTCACTCGTTCATTGAATACCTAACATCAAGTGTGGAATAATAAAATAAAATTATTTGTATCCCTTAATTTATTTATTAATTGTGAGAAAAAATATACTATTATATTTTAAATATATGTGATTTTCCTAATTAATGATATATCTATTATATTTTTGGAACACATATTAAGAGGGAGTTTTAAAATGGGAAGGAGGTGAATTAAATATGTGGTTTTGAAGGTTGTGAACTATTCATCAATTTTTAGTTTTAATATACACAATAATATCTTATTCATATTTTCAAATAATTTTTTTGAGAGGTGGAAGAATAATTTCAAGTGGAATTAGATATTTGATGAAGTGTGTGTAAGATACATTTATGGAAAACATGATATTACTATTAATTATTTTTGTCTTATATATTCAGTTTTCACACTTTGGATTTAAATTATTGAATGATGATTCATCACTAAGTGTATATATCATAAAGTCTTATTTCTCTTCAATGGTTTCAAAAAATACAATGGGATGATTTTTTTATACCAATTAATATTTTTGGAGAAATTATTTTTTTTTTGATGTTATGAAGATTTTAGTGGCCCTATGAGAGTTTTTTAGGATCTTGAGTTGAAGATGAATCCCCTATCATAGAATTGATTTTATATTTAGTAATAATTCACAAATATTATAATTTGATGTTTTTATATGTTAGTTTCATTATTATATAAATCATTTTGAAACTCAAATATAATTATATTTCAATGTGATCATAAGGCAATTCAGAAGTTTGGTTATGCAAGACAAATGTTTTTATTTGTCTGTAATTGATGAATCTGTTAATAATATTTTGATATGAAGATTAGTAATTTATAATATATAAGTGTAAATATATGCTGATAAAATTCATTTTGAAATATAGTGAATATCTAAGTATGTATATGAAGCTTTACATGTCACACTAAGTAAAAGAATTTATAGTTTTAAAATTCATCAGTATGAATAATTAATATTTATTGTTTACCCATTGAATAAAAAAAATAAAAATATCATTACCTTCTGTAAATATGATTAATATGTAAGAGTTACTCTATGAATATGGACTAATAAATGGATAATTCCTTAAATGATAGTGTTTAAACACAATTATTCTTACATTATCAAAAAATGATGTTTATGATGGAGAATAACAGTTTTGAAATTTTTTTAATGGTCAATTTTTTTTTAATCCATCAATTAAAAGTGAATTAAATAAGTGCTTTTATTTGATAGAAAATCATGTTGTGTTGAGAATAACACTCTGTAGAATTGAATTATGTAATGAACACAAGATGGTGTCACACCATTATGAATGGAATATATTTTTATGAAATATATAGTTTTGAAACTGTTAGATGTATCCTAGAACAAATCATGGTTTCATGAGGTGATCATCAAACCCATTTATAAGAAATTGAGTTCTTAACTATAATGAATATTTTCATTCTATAAACAAAGAGAATTTTTTAGAATCTATTATAAGAACTGGTCTTGCATTCAATGATTTCTCTAAGATTGTAGGTTTTCATATGATATGATAATCTGTCTTATTTGATTTTTTATATGATGCTGCCAATTGACTTGATAATTTTTATTATCGTATAAACATAAAAATAGATGGACTGGACAATTTTAAAGGCTAATGAAAAAGTATGAGATGTTGTGAAAATTTTAAATGAATTAATGACATTAAATATTGGTTTCAAATTATAATTTGAATATGAATAAATGAAAATTTTATTTAATATATACATGGATAATTTTATTATATGATTAATCTTATATAAAAATAGAGGGGAAGAATAGTTTGTTTTGTTTTTTTCATAGAAAAAACTACAATTTAGAATAAAAAGAGTACATATTACAGTGAAATAAGAAGAATATGAAGAAGAGGAGTAGACACTTGGTTTGATTATGTGATAATCACATTTATGTTGTCTGATATTAGAGAAGATAATAACCCATATTATATGTTTTGAAGAGGTGTAGGGATAATATACTATTTTATCATCAAATATAATTCATGAAAAAGGATAATCATAACCTTGTTTAAGATTAAGATTGTTGTGAAAATTATAAGGATATTTTTTTTAATTCAAAATTGTTGATATTCTTGTTAAATGAGTTCATGGTAATATGATTCTCATTATACCAACATATAAATTCTAATTTATTGTATCATTATGTATTATTATATATCATCCTATAGATTAACAATTTTATGACTTTTGATCCTTATATAATGGGTGGTACTTGTTTATTTTTTGTTTCCTTCGTGTGGGATAAAGTCAGTAGGGAGATTCTTCACTCAAATAATTGAAAAATGAGAATTTAATATTAAATAAAACAATGTAAAATATATTATTGATCACTGAATCTATCCCCCTCTCAATGATCCAACATTATTCTTATGGCCATAATAATTTAGATGGATGGTTGATAATTCATTTAAGAAAGGATTTACTTCTAACCATACCTTATGATATCCAATTCAATACTTTTTAAATAAATGAGTATTTTGTATATATAAAATCTAATCATGTATAAGGATTTACAATCCATTCAATGTATCAAAATATCCACCATTATCACCATCATAGGGTGGTAGTGTATTGAGTACGAAGAGTCCTTAATCAAATCTTACCAACTCTTTTGATGTTTATAAAAAACTTCTATATGAATATATAATTTAAGATATATTGATTAGTATATATATCATATAATTTATAGATACAATTACTCCAAATATTTAATCTAAAAAATTCCTTTTATAGTTCTAGATAATGTTTTTCGAATTTTTATTCATAATCCTTTAAATGAGGTGAGTTAGAAATCACCAGATTGACACTTTGAACAAGGAAACACCAACATCTATTATATTAGGAATCATATTATATAAAAATGGTTGTCTTCCCTAGTTTAGTTTTAGTAAAGGTGTATTTATACCCTACTCAAAATCTATAGGAAGCATTATTCACATTTTTTCAACCATATAAACATAACCCTCTCCCAAGTAAAATTTATTAATGGTCATTAGAATCATAGTAAATATCACCAAAATCTCTGATAATATATAAATAATCTAAGAAAACAACACATTTATATTATAATAATATTCCTAATACATTATTCTACTATCTATATATTAAAAGTATTTGTATATATACCCTCGATTTTTATTAAAAGTACAAATATGGAAACTTTTGAAACCACTATTAAATATTGTAGATTTTTCATACATTTTTTATTTCATAATGTCTTAAGGAAAATATTGAAATTTCATACATGTTGTTCTTTTCTAATAGTATATATGAGAAAATATATTTTTAAAATTACCAAAAACCGATCAAGGTAATCTCTAAAGGAAAAATTAAATAAATCCATGAATATTATGGGGATATTTATAAGTGCAAACAACATCACTATAAAATCAGTGTGCACATATATTGTACAAAAAAATATAACTGTGTTATAACCTATAATTTCACACATAACGTGTGATATAAAAATTAATTATTAATCTTTTAGAAGTATTTTCCCAAATAATGTTAATATAATAATTCATTAATGTGAGATATGGGATAATTATTCATTATATTGATCTTATTATCCTTAAAATAATCAAGGAATAGTTATGGTTGTCAATTTTTCTTCTTAACAAATTGTTCAAGTCCACTCAATATATAATCACTTGGGTATATAAAACAATTGTTTAAATTTTTGTGTAATTGTTTCTTTAAATCCATCAATTTATTTTGGTTCTTTTTCTAAGAACTCTATAATATAATCATAATACTAACTTCATGTTAGATTGAAAACATAACCCAATGGCATGTGGAAATACTTGGGAAAACATTAGTATATAAATTGAAATATTCCTATACTTCTGGAATATCTTAAATATTCTATACAATAGTTAAAAATAAATACAAAACATTATTTTATGTTAAAATCCATATAATTTAAGTAGTTTATAGAAGAAGTTCCTCGTCATCATTTCATATATATGGGATCATGGGATTTTTTTTAATATGAAATTTAATTTCCCTATCTTGATAATTATTGTGGTATATTTTAGACAGATCCCTTATATTCCCGATATCTTATCAAATTCCAAGACTATGATAGAACCACAATTTATAGGAACTATCTTGAAAACCCCCAAGGGGATAAAAGTTGTTTACATAGGTTATAAGTATCTTTCCACTATGTATTTTTCATTAATAATTCAATATATAGTCATTAGGGTGGTGAATAAATTCTTAGAGTTAAATTACATTATATGAAGGAGTTGGTAAAAACTAGAAAAAATAAAAAGTTTTCATCTCTTGATTGGATGATAAGTGTACCTTTCAATTAATTGATTTCATAATTTACTTCTACGATAGTTTCATTATAGCATTTTCTCATTCTCCATTGGATTTAAATGTTACTAAAATTTAATTTCCATTTTAATCCTTGGATCGGTGCATTATTTTTCATAATTTCCAATGTCCTTAAAATATATAAAATTAAATTTTAATGGTATATTAGTTTGGTCATTATATTAATATATTGTATTATTCATCCATTTTATATCACTTCATCTTTCAAGTATTTCATGGTGTTGTAGTTTAGAGGAAAACTATAGACACTTCAGGTGAAAACTATATAGGTTTTTGTAATACCTAGGTTGATCTAGATTTTGTCCTCATATAATTCATAATAGGATACAATAAAATAACTAAATCCTACATAGATAAAAATATGACCATTACTTAACATGAATACTTATTACATATATTTAAATAATTATATATTATAAACCATAATAAATAAAACTCCATGAACCCAAAGTTTTAGTTTATTATGAGATAAAGTAAAAATTTATCATATAACAAAATAATCACTTCTCAATATTCACTATAATTGATGCCCTATTAGATATGTCATATCTAACACTCTTATTCATTTCCCAGGTAATTTAAAATATAATAAAGTGGGATTGATCAAAAGATTAATTTGAGGTAAATTATAATACATGTCAATTGAATCACCATAGGTGATCATAAATAAGTTTATATAGAATTAAATTTAAAAAAACATATAAGAATGAGAATATAATCATTAAATTATACCAAAATGAGTTATAATCATGGATCATAACATGAATCATAACATATAACTGAGAAATATCATAGGTATATAGAATTAAATGAAAACATGGTATGATCATGGATCATAACATGAATCAATTATTTTTTATTATAAACAACACCATAGAGGATCATGGTGAATAAATCCTAATTTCAATAAACCCGCCATATGAATCTATAACACTCTACACTCCCCAATATCTAAAAAATTAGTCGATATACATGGATATAAGTCATTAACAAGTTCAATTTATCCTCTTAGAGGTATGTTGTAACCTATTTTGGGAGAAAATATATATAACCCCTCATAGCTCTAGGAAGATTCCCTATCATCACACAAAATTTACAAAGAATCATCAATTCAAAAAATATATAATACTATTTTAATAAATTCATATATTTTATATATGACAACATATTTATCTAAAAACACTATGAAATCACCATTAATACTAACCAAAAAAACCCTCTATCGATATCAACTAGAATGCTCATTTACAACTTATAAAAAAATCCATCCCAATGATATGTCTTGTGGTTTGAAAAATAAAACACTATATTCCATTATAATAAATCTCACTGAAAAATATACTCATACCCACACACCGTATACAACCTTATTTTACATCTAACTATAGAAATCAATTACAGTGTACTCTAAATTACTCTACTGGAATCTAAAGTCTAGCAAATAGGGATGTGGTGGTAAATAAACATAACTTCCAAGTATCAATAAAAGTATAAGTTAGATTGCATTAAATAAAAATTATACATATTACAACATCTGGGTCAAGATTTTTTTTATGTTTTATAGCCCACAGTTTTCTTTGTCAAAATTCTTCCCATCTCCACACTTATTGTCAGCCTAAAAATCACCTCTATTTTTCCCTTAGGCGAGTTCTTCCATGATTTCCACTTCTAGAAAAAACCCCACACTATTTGAAAAAATAACATAAACCTATGGTTTTTAACCATTTAAATAGGTCTAAATACAGTAGTTATAGCCTTTATTAATGGTTGGGAGGGCCTTTTGTATATTTTGTATCAATATATACCTATACCAATGGTTTGGAAAACCATTTTTATATAACTATGTGGAGAGTTTAGAAACTATTGTGATAGATATATCCCAATGTCACGAACAATTTCTATATACCTATACCAATGTTTTCCAAACCATTAAGATAAACCTATCCAAATGGTTTTCCTACAATCGTTGGGATAGACCTATCCAAATTTGTTTACTACAACTGTTTGGATAGGTAATGTATAATAAAATATGCATATCAGATTTGAACTCATGATCCCCCACTAATATTTCAATTTTCTATCCACTATGGCAGAATTATATTAGTTAATATTATTGGATAAATATGTATATATATATAATATTTTTTAATTTATTTTATGATATCTGAAAAAAGAATTCATAAAATTTATGGGGACCTATAATAATTTTTTTAGAACCATTGGTATATGTACCCCTATTTTTAGGACCTATACCAAGAGTTTTGAAAAAAAAATTGTATATATATTTTTATAAAGAACCATTACCAAAGTTTTTCAAAAATCATTTGTAAAGGTGCATACCTATATCAATGGGGTTTTAATAAAATGTTTGTATATGGTCTTTAATTTGATGCTATATCAGTGGTTATGGAAAAACAATTTGTATATCAATAACATATACTAAAGGTTTTTATAAACTGTTAGTATAGGTTAATTTTTTGGTACAAATATATAAAATTTGAAAAACACTATTAGTTTAAGTACCCTATACCAACGGTTTATCAAACCAATATTATATAACCTTTGTAATTGGTCCAATTTCTATTAGTCCTATATTACTGGTCAAAATATCAATCTATCATATTTATTAAAATAGTGGCTACTAAGGAATATGAAAAAATGTTTGGGGAAGTTCTTGATCTATCATTACGTACTGATACCTCATTGAAATTGTGACACCTCAAGCTTACATGGTATGCTTCTCTTTGAGTAATACACTAGCATGTGGTGTACACAACTTCAAGTTCTAAAACACACCACAACCAATCAATCTAGCTGTTCTGAATAGTAATACAGACATTATGAAATTTTATAAATTTTATCATTCAAAATGGAATTCATTTCTTGGTTTTGAATATCAAAATTATCTTAGGGGGATTTTTTTTATTTTTCTAAAAATATTCAATTTTTAAAAAAATAGTGAAAAAACACTGAGTTATAGTTTAAAACTGAATTTTTATTTATATAATAATTTATTTTATATAAATTTAATTAAGGTCAAAATAGATACATAATGCCTATATAAGTTCAATGTAATTCATTGGAGTTGTTTTAGAATAACTTTAGATATATAAAAACTTTATCGAACTTTTCACCGTCTTTTACACACCTCCTAGGAGAATTTGGAAATTCACATAAAAATTCATTTTACCGCTTTTGTGAGTGGAATTTCAAAAATTTGAGAGACACAGATAATATCAATGAGTAAAATGAGGTTCAATGAGATTAAAATAATTTTTAGTAAATAGTAACTTTTTACATTTATTTACCACATTTAAAAGTAAATTGGGTAATTAATGGTTAAAGATATATTAATATTACCCTAACACATGTCCTAATTCTATCAGACAAGTGTATCTCAACCAAAAATAGCCTTAGGTATAAAATATTATCATTTATGTCCACTTAGATTAGATTATGACATTTATTATTATATAATTCAAAGAAGAGTTAAAAGAGTTAAAATCAATGTTTAATAACTAATACATTTATAATATAAGGTTATATATAAGATAAATTCAATTATAAATATTCATTAGAAATCTAAAAATATTTCATACACAAAGATATTTTATTTATAATTTTTAGACATTAAATAATTAAATTTATTTATGACACAATGATGATGAAATAATTACCAAATTAATGATATATTAAAACAATTGATATTATAAATATCAAAATAAATGTAATTTGAAACTTTATTTATGAATTATAGTAATTTCATAGCATAATATGGCATATTAGTATTGGTTATATAAATTTTTTTTGATGTAATAATGCTGTTATGAAATTATCAGTAACAAAATACCCAATAGTGTCAAAATTGGCATAAAATAGTTTTTAAAACAAATATTACATTGTTAATTGATATTATATTCCTAAAAATCTCTTGATCAGCCAAAGGAATTATATAATGATAGGTGTGTCATTAATGGACAACTTGGGGGTCGCTTGGATGTATAAAGTATGTTTATTAACTATATAATATAAAAATTCAAAGTGACATGGAAAATATTAAACAAATTAACTAAGAGTTAAAACTAAAAGATAAGGTTAATATAATGACACAAACCTGTCTAAAATCTATTGGTTGAAAGGATTTCGACCCATCCTCTCCTAATATTTTGAATAATCCACTTTGGAGAAATTGGAAACTGAATATTAATTTATTATAAATCAATACATTATGTTTTTTCTAAAGAGCCCATCCTCCCCCTTATAAAAGGACACCACTTCTAACCAATTATTCGTACCTTAAAAGAATTTTGGTTCGGCCAAAACCTTCCAAAATATTCATTGAACCTCCCTCACTAAATCCTAGAGGCCTTAGTTTGATTAGAAAGCCAACCTACAGAGCCCGTTAGATCAAATCTAAAGGAAGAACTCGAAGAAGAGGTAATGTTTTCACCACCCTCTTTCAAGTTTCTTTCTTATTCAACATATTCTTTCGTTGTTATTTCCATTCTAAAATAATAAATCCAGTATCTTTTATAAAATTTGATGTTATTATAAGTATGGTACAACCATATTCAGTATTATATCCATCCTTTTAATGACATGTCACCATACGTGCGTACGTACGGCCTACTGTCTCCAAACCGTGGTGTAATTGTTATTCAATTCATTATAACATGGATGGGTATAATAATGATGTGTAATTCATGTAAATAATAATTATAACATTATAATGATTCTGTATATATGATATACTATCCAATTATATATTATTTTAATATCTAATGAATTTTATTATCGCCCGTGCGTACGTACGGACTACCGTCTCCACGAATGCGATGAGATTCATTCTCCATCGTATCCATTCAAGTCTACTTCTCATTTGATGATTAAAAATAATTTATAAGGACTTTATATCATTATGGGGATGAATAATATACAACATATTTATAAAAAACACGGCTTATGTAACAAACATATAAAAGAATATGAGTATGTTAACACCCAAAACGACGATAATACTTTGATATTATTAACAAAGAAATGTTAAAATATTTTATATGATATCATATTAATGTACATGATTATTGAATTATTTAACAACAATTATTTCACAATTATATAGCAGGTTATCCTACCCCCAACCACGAAAAAGTACAAGGTACGGGTTTATTTTACAATCTCTTCATTATCGGAGGATTTTTATACGTAATTATCTACTGGGACCTCATTATCATCCACATCCATGTTTCATACAAATTTATTACAAAACATTCTTAGTATTTTACAGAATATGGGCTAATGTCATTTATATAATTGTTTGAATTTTATAAGATGTTTATAAAGGAATCTTTACGTCCTTTTCCAAACAAGGTCCTTTTTATCTTGTTCGAAAAATTTTAGATAAGAACGTATTTTTTTAACTTATTTGGCGGGTGCGGCTATTATCCACCACTGTATAATCTTTGAAGCTACCCTTTCAAGCTTATAAAAAATATTTTCAAAGTAAATGTTTTAATTATTTGGATTTTAAATTATTTCCAAAAAATAGATATTTCTCTCAAGTAGTTTTGATTTCATCTATTTCAACATCCATTGATGGATTTTAAGCTTATTTGAAGTTGATTTAATATGATACAAAACTTCTATATTGTATTGAACGTTTTTTGATATGTTTGACAGTGGTTCTGTTATTTTTATATCATTCATGGTTTATGGATAATGTATTTACATTTCGTATGCTAGTTTTAATACTAATATTTATGTAATGTTTAAAAATTTTCATATGGGAATGCATTGGACATAATAAGTGACGGGTGGAGCCCGCTATAGTTTCTCGATGCATCGGTAGGTCTCATGAAAAAATATAGTGTCTTGTAACAGGGCCATGAATATATGGTTATAATAATCTGTCATTATGCAGTCAATCATTATGAAGGATGATATTTATATTGTAAGTGATTATTCGACTAGTAGAATATCCATGTGAACAAGTAAATGGAATTATTTCATTTTATTTCTGCCATATTATGCTGAAGTTCATGTTTAAAAGGATTATTTTTAGTTATACATTGCCTTAAATGTTTATGCCTATTTATGAAAGTTTTCTAAATATTGTTATCCTTACGGGGCATATGAGCTCACCCCTTTCTATGTTTTATTTTTTCCAGGATGTGAATAAGTATTTTATGAATGACCTGCAGGGATAGTATAAGGGGATATGAGTGTGGACAATGGAGACTATGTTGTTTTATTTTTCATTTTATGATGTAATGTAGTCTTTATGAATGTATCTATTGATTTCAAGGCTACTAAACAAATCGGTCTTTCGAGACTTGATCTTTTTTTATCATGCCAATGTTATGTAATAATGCACCGAATCTGGATAACTAGGGTCGAGGCGTTACAGTTGGTACCAGAGAATTTTTAGTACAAACCATGGAAGCTATATTTAGATAAACTCTGATTAGAGAACATAGCCTTAAGATATCATTTGAGGATTAGTATAGAAGAACGTCCAAGAATTTTGGTATTTTTTGAGTTTTATGTGTAATACATACATGTATGGATATGATCAAGTAGAGGTTTCTCTAGCAGAGATGTACCTAGGGGAAAAACCTGAAAATGCCGCTTTGAGCTAGACTCGAATGGGAACTGGTGCATGACAATGGACCTTCCTGCACTCTTGGTTACGACACTCCCGAGGGATATTCATAAGGATAATTCTAATTTTCATTAAAAATCATTATGAAGGGTTTATGAGTATATACATTCTCAAAAAAAATTATGATTATGTATTATATCCTTAAAAAGTTCAATTCATGTTACGTGTTTTACAAGTATGGAGTTATATATTTTGATTCATAAACTGATCTAGTTTATGCCATTGTTTAGAAATGGAACCTAGTGGAAGGAATGGAAACCATATCAATGCATACACTACATATAGGGATTTTCCTCCTGTTCATGATAATTATAGTAGAGCTGGTGATGCAACTGGTACTGATCAGCTAATCACCATAATGGGACAAATCACTAAGGTTATGAATAATAACCTTACCTGTATGGAGCACCCGCATCTGCAGCGTGGAGGATCAATTTTATATTTCTTCATGAGGAAACAAACACCAACATTTAAGGGAGTACATATCCATTGGTAGGTGAGAAATGGATAAGTTCCCTAGAAAAAATATTTCATGCATTGTGGAGTAGTGAAAGGGAAAAAGGTATCCTGACAGTTTATCACCTCACCAGAGATGATGATTAATGGTGGTCATTGATTCAAAACACAACGGAAGATGATTAAGTATCAAATATGGAAAGGGGGAGTTCAAAGATCTTTTCTTAGAAAAAAATACTTTCCTCGTGACCATCGAGCATATAAGTAAAGGAAATATCTCACTCCGAGGAAAAAGGAGGATGAGAATGTTACAAAGTATGAGGGTAACTTTACACGGTTAGTAATGTATGATGGAGATTATATATGTTACCCAAGAAGTAATATTTTTCATTTATTTGATGGATTAAAACAAATTTTTGTTAAGCATTAATGTCACAATCCTTCTCATCGTATGAAGATATTGTCTCTTGTGCTATCAAGACAGAAAAATAATTTTCTAGGTCTTACGACTTTAAAGAAAAGAAAGGGAAGAAGAGATCTACTGATCAGTCTAGGAATGGAAATAGGGGGAATAAGGGAAGTGATTAATATCCATCCTGAAGTAAATGTGGGAAGAAACACCCTAGTACATGCTTTAAAGGAATGTGAGACTATTAAAAATGTAGTGAAAAAGGCCACCAAGAACATGATTACAAGGGGAAGAAGGAAGCTACCAATGTTCAATGATAAAACTGTAGGGAGATGGGACATTATGCAAATAAATTTCCTATGCATCAGGGGAACATACCTCAAAAAAGGCCAATAGATCAAGGCCAATCTTATGCTATCACTACTGCTGAGTTAGAAGCTCTGAAAGACATGGTTGTAGGTAATTTAATGGTTTCCTCAAGTTTAGACAATGCTTTATTTGATTCCGGATCATCGAATTGTATCATATCTTCCCAGTTTTCTAAGAAAATTCTATATTTCCAATTTTATTTAACAAGGGAGTTGTCAGTTATAACACTTTAAAGAATTATAATTTCAACAACGTTTTGTGAATCATTCCTCATTAGAGCACATAAATGTTCTTTATCTGGTGATCTCATCGTCATACCTATGATTTATTTTGATATAATCCTCGGTATGGATGGGATTTCAGACCATGATGAAAAGATTCATTATAATAATAAAGAGGTTACCATTTTTGATGATGATAATAAGAAACACCTTCGTCACCACCAAATTCTTATCGAGATCCACCCCTAGTAGCTCAACTAAATTCAATTATTTGGAGGAAGAGAATGAAATGAATGTGGTTGAGAAAGGTAATTTTAAAATAGAGGATGTACATATTGTGAATGAATATGTAGAAGTGTTTCTGGAAGATTTACTTAGACATCCTCCAGAACGAGAGGTTGAGTTTTCCATTGATTTAATTCCTAGTTCAAGGATTATATCGAATACCCCCTATAGAATGTCCTTTGAGGAATTAGTTGAAATAAATAAACAACTAGATGAAATGAGTAATAAGGGATTTATTCACCCTAGTGTTTCTCCGTGGGGATCCCCTGTACTTTTTCATAAGAAGAAATACGGATCTCTGAGGTTATGTATTGACTATAGGGAAATTAATGATATAACAATAGAGAACAAGTATCCACTACCTCGCATTGACAATGTATTTGACCAAATGCATGGATCTCAATACTTTTAAATGATTAAACTTCTATCAGGACACCATTATTTGTGTGTGAAGAAGGAAGACATTCAAAAGAAACATTTTGAACTAGGTAGGGCATTACGAGTTTAAAGTAATGCATTTCGGACTGTCTAATGCACCCTATATATTCATGGATCTAATGAACAAATTTTTCAAGGAATACCTTGAATATTTTGTCCTAGTATGTATTGATGATATCTTGGTATATTCAAAAATCTATGAAGATCATGAAAATCACTTTCTCATTATATTGAAGACACATAGAAGACATTAATTATATGAGAAGTTTAGAAAGTGTGAATTCTGGCTTCAAGAGATTTATTTTCTTGGCCATATTGTCTCCAAAGATGAAATATCTATTGATCCATCTAAGACCAAGGAAACCCAATAAAGGATAGCACAAAAAAGTATAACCTAGGTACATATTTTTATTGGTTTAGCAGGTTATTATTGAAGTTTCAACTAGAATTTCTCCCCATTGGATAACCCGTTAACAAAGCTCACATGTAAAGGGGTTAAATTTTCTTGGACCATTGTGTGTGAAAAATGTTTTTAATAAATGAAGAGAAGATTAGTCAATTCACGTATATCGAATCTACCATCAGGGAATGATGGGTTAGTTATTTATAGTGATGCATCGAATAATGGACTTGGTTGTGTCCTTATGCTGAAAAATAGAGTTATTGACTATGCATCACGACAGCTGAAAATTCATGAGCAAAACTATCCTATTCATGATCTTGAGTTAGCTTCTGTAATCATTTCTTTGAATATTTTAATACACTATATATATGTTAGGAAATGTTAGATTTATACTGATCCCGAGAGTTTGAAGTACATTTTCTCACAAAAATAACCCAACATGAGTCAATGGATATGGCTTAAACTACTCAAGGATTATAATTGCATGATACACTACCACCTTTGGAAGGAAAATAAGGTGGAAGATGCTTCGAGTAGAAAGGATCATGGAGTTTTGAACAAGATGAGAGTTGAAAAGGATCCTATATACATGGATCTAGTAAAGATGGATATGGAAATCACCATGGAATGTGAAAAATTAATTCTTTTTCAAATGGTTTCCAAACCATCATTACTAGAAATGATTAACAGTTCTCAGACTAATGATGTAGAATTTCAAAAGAAGATTAAAGCTATGAATGATGGAAGATAGAGTGAATATGTGTATGAAGATGAAATTTTGATGTTTTGTAAGAGACTTTGTGTTCCCAGTATACATGATCTAAAAATATAATTGTTGGATGATGCTCATTGTGTCAATTTCTCTATACACCCTAGGAGCACCAATATATATAGGTATTAGAAGGAACATTTTTGGTGGGATAACATGAAGAGGGAGATTGCTGATTTTGTGTCATGTTGTATGGTTTTTCAACAAGTGAAAGATGATAGTCAACAACCTAAAGAGTCTTGCAACCTCTTCCCATGCCTGTGTGGAAATGGTATAATATAACGATGGGCTTCATCATGGGGTTACCAAATACTCCTAGAAGGAACGATGAAATATGGGTCATTTTTTATCGTGTTTCCAAGTCAGCACATTTTCTTGGTATAAAGAAGGATCTACCACTTGAACGTCAAGAAAGACTATATATTAATGATGATTTGAGACTACATGGAGTACCCCTATCGATTGTTTCTGATCATGATACCCTTTTTACTTCATGATTCATGAAGAGTCTTCAGAAGGACTTGGATACTGAAATTTTTTTGAGCACTGCCTACAACCCTCAAACAGATGAACAATCAGAACGGATTATTCAAACCTCAGAAGACATGTTGTGATTTTTCTCACAAGACTTTTGTGGTATGTGGGATCAATATTAACCTATGGTGGAATTTTCCTATAACAAAAGATTCCATTAAGGTATATGGATAGCACCATAGGAAGCGTTATATGGAAAGAGATGTCGCACACCAACCTGCTGGGATGACATTGGTGAAAGAAAACTTGTAGCCCATGAACTGGTGGAGGAAATGATGGAAAAGGTAAAGGTAATCCAAAACCATATCAAATCAGCTCAAAGTTGGCAGAAGAGCTATGCAAATAACCGAAGGAAGGATTTTGAATTTCAGGTAAGAGATCATGTTTTTTTGAAAGTATCTCCATGGAATGATGTTATACGTTCAGGTAATAAGGGTAAATTGAGTCCCATGTACATCAAACCTTTCGACATTCTAGAATGAATTGGTGTTGTAGCTTACCGTTTGGAAATGCCGCAAAGTCTCTCCAAAGTTCATGATGTATTCCACGTATCACTGTTGAGAGAATACATGCCTGATCCAATGCATGTACTCACTTACGAGGAATTATAACTAGAACCCAATCTGTCTTATTGTGAAGTGCCTGTCAGGATTCTTGATATAAGAAAACAAGTGCTGAGAAACTGTATGACTCGTCTGGTAAAAGTTCTATGGAGAAACCATAAGATGGAAGAGTCATCGTGGGAACCCGAGGAACTTATGATGAAGAACCACCCGAGTCTTTTCATGCGGTAGTATTATAGAAATATCGAGGATGAAATTATTTAAAGGAGGGGAGAATGTGACACCACAAGATTCCACGGTATGCTTCTCTTTGAATAATACAGTAGAGTGTGTTGTACGCAACTTTAAGTTCTAACAGACACCACAACCAATCAAACTAGTCATTATGAATAGTAATACCCAACTTTTGAAATTTTATAAATTTTATATTTCAAAATAGACCTCATTTTTGGATTCGGAATATCAGAATTAGCTTAGGGTGAATTTTTGGTATTTTTCTGAAAACATTCTATTTTTGATGAATAGTGGAAAACACTAAGTTATAGTTTAAAACCGAAATGTTTTAAATAATTATTTATTTTATTTATATTTAATTAAGGTCAAAATAGATTCATAATACCTATATATGTTCAATGTATATCATTGGAATTATTTTAGAATAATTTTAGATATATAAAAATTTTATTGAACTTTTCACCGTCTTTTACCCACCTCCTAGGAGAATTTTGAAATTCACATAAAACATTATTTTAATGCTTCTGTGAGTGTAGTTTTGAAAATCTGAGAGGAAAAGTTATTATCAAGGAGTAAAATATGGTTCAATGTGATGAAAATAATTTTTGGGTAATAATAACTTTTAACTTTTATTTACCACGGTTAACAGTAAATAGGGTAATTAAGGGTAAAAATGATATTAACATTACCCTAACACATGTACTAATTCTATTGGAAAAGTGTACCTCGACCAAAATAAACCTTAGGAATAAAATATTATCATTTAGGTACACTTAGATTAGATTAGGATATATATTATTATTTAATTCAAAGAAGAGTTAAAAGAGTTAAAATCAATGTTTAATAACTACAAAATTTTAATATTGGGTTATACATAAAATAAATTCGATTTTAAATATTCATTAGAAAGATAAAATTATTTCCTACCTAAATAAATTTTATTTATAATTTTAGGACATTATATAATTTAATTTATTTATGACATAATGGTGATGTAGTAACTACATAATTCATGAAATATTAAAATAATTGATATTATAAATATCAAAATAAATGTAATTCGGGACTTTTTATGAATTCAACTAATATTATACGTTAACATGACATATTATTATTGGTTATATAAATTTTATTTGATGTAATAATTATTTTATGAAATTATCAAAAACAAAATATCCAATAGTGTCAAAATTGACATAAAAGAGTTTTTTAAAAAAATATTATATTATTAATGGATATTCTATTCCTAAAAATCTGTGGCTCAGAAAAAAGACGTATATAATGATTTGGGTATCATTAATGGACCACTTGGGGGTATCTCGGATGTATATAGTATGTTTATTAAATATATAATATAAAAATAAAAAGTGACATGGTAAATGTCAAACTAATTAACTAAGAGTTAAAACTAAAATATAAGTTAGGTAAAATTACACAAACATATATAAAATCTATTGGTTGAAAGGATTTTGAACCATCCCCACCTTATAATTTTTATAATCTGCTTTTAAGCCACTAGAAACCAAATATGAAATTATTATAAAATAATACTTTATGTTTTTCCTAAAGAGCCCCTCCCCCTTTATTAAAGGACACCACTTCTGGCCAATTCATCATACAATCAATACCTTTTCGTTTGGCCAGACCCTGTCCAAATATTCTCTGAACATCCCTCAATTCAACCTAGTGGCATTATTTAAATAAAAAATCCGACCTAAGGAACCATTTTTATTAAATCAAAAGGAAGAACCAAAGAAGAGGTAATTGTTTCACCACCCTCCTTCAAGTTCCTTTCGTCTTCAACTTCTTCTTTATTTGTTATTTCAATTATAAAATAATAACTCTAGTATCTTCTATATACAATGATTTTATTATAAATATGATACAACCATATTCATTATTATATCCATCTGTTGAATGACATGTCACTATACGTTCCTACGTACGACCAACCGCCTCCGCGTCGTGGTGTAATTGTTATTCAATACATTATTATTTGGATGGGTATAATAATGATGTGTAATTCATGTATATAATAAATATAACATTATAATGATTCTATATATATTATATATGATCCAATTATATATTATTTTAATATCAAAAGAATGATATTATCGCTCGTGCGTACGTATGGACTACCGTCTCCACGAACGCGATGAGATTCGTTCTCCATCGTATCCATGAAAGTATATTTATCAATTAATGATTAAAAATAATTTTTAAGGACTTGATATAATTATGGATATCAATAAGATACAACCTATTCATAAAAAACACGGCTTTTGTAACAAAATATATAAAACAACGAGTAATTTCACACCCAAAACGATGATAATACTAATATATTATTAACAAATCAATGTTAAAAGATCATATATGATATCAAATTAATGTATATAATTTTTAAATAATTTAATAACAATTATTTCACCATCATAAATGTGTTTAACCTACCCCCAACCAAGGAAAATTTCAAGGTAATTGTTTATTTCACAATCTATTCATTATACGAGGTTGTTTATACGTAATTATATACTGGGACCTCTTTATCATCTACATCCATGTATCATAAAAAAAATTTTCAAAACATTATTACTATTTTACAGAATATGGGTTAAAGTCATTTATAACGTTTTTTTACTTTTTATATGAATTTTATAAAAGAATCATTACGTCATTTTTCAAACAAGGTCCTTTTTATCCTTTTCGACAAAATTAATGTCAGAATGATTTTTTTAACTTAATTTGCAAGTGCGGATATTTTCCACCGTTGTAAAATCCTAGAAGCTTCCCTTACATGATTATTAGAATATTTTCAATGTAAATTATTTAATTTTGTGGATTTTAAATGATTTCAAAAAAAGAATGTGATATTTCTCTAAAATAGTTTTTATTTCATCTATGTCAGCATCCTTTGATGGATTTTAAGCTTATTTGATGTTGATTTTTTATGAAAGAAATCTTATATATTGTATTGAAGGTTTTTTGATATATTTTATTGTGGATGTGTTATTTTTATACCATACATGGTTTATGGATAAAGTATTTACATTTCATATGCTATTTTTAATACGAATTTTTATGTTATGTTTAAACATTTGTACATGGGAATGCATTGGACTTAGTAAGTGACTGGTGGATCTCGCTATGGCTCCTCGATACATCTGTAGGTCTCATGAGATAAACTAGTTTCTTTGCACAAACCCTTGACAAAATCTTATTTGTAGTCCTGGCACAAGGCCTTTACTATGTCGATATGATAGTCTGGATTTATGCATTCCATCATTATGAAAGTGGTTATTAATATTGCATGTGATTATTCAACTAGTAGAATATCCATGTGAACAAGTAAATTTAATTATTTCATTTTATTTCTGGCATATTATTATAATGTTCATGTTTAAAAGGGTTTTGTTTTAGTTATACATTGCCTTAAATTTTTATTCTTATTTATTAATGATTCCTTTATATTGTTATCTTTACTGGGCATATGACCTCACTGCTTTCTATGTTTATTTTTCACAGGTTGTGAAAATGTATTTTATGAATGACCTACAAAGATAGTATGAGGGGATATTAGTGTGGAATATGGAGACTATGTTGTTATAGATTTCATTTTATGATGTAATGTAAACATTATGAATGTATCATGTGATTCCAAGGCTACAAAACTAATCTTTCTTTCAAGAAATGATATTTTTTATCATGCCAATATAATGTAATAATGCACCAACTCTAGGTAATTGGGCTCGGGGCATTACTAAAATACACTAAATAAATAGTCACACATCTTGATGATGTTGAATACTGATATAAGGGGAAAATTAATGTCTATGGGTTTCACTAAGATACATATAAACTACTCACATCAAATAAATGATATCATATAGTTAACCAACTTCTATGGATCTCAAAACCCCTGATTGCTTAAAAAAATTAATATTTTTAACCTATATCTTCACCATGAGAAGAATTATTTTGAGAACTCTCATGGAATTATATTTTCAATTTTAATAAATGCTCTACCATTTTATCCTTATAAAATATTTCTATAAAGGATCTTAGAAAAAATATTTCTAACTTCCTCTAAATATAAATACTAAATGATCTATAAAATTGAAAATATATTAACATCTCATTAGTAATAAAATTCATAGAATACACTTTAAATTTTATAAACCATACTAAAAATAATAAATAGAGTACTTTTACTATTGTATGATATCTATCACCTAATATATCATGATCCTAATTGTATTTGTTAATAACTATTTCCTTAATTTCACTTCATAATTATTTCATCTCATCATAATCACATCATTATATCATAATAATTGTTCCACCACTAAAATATCAAACCACAAAATAAGCTCAATGTTAATAGAACATGATTCTCATAAATCTTGTGGATTAATTTACAATTTATGTCAATATACTCCAACTATCACTTAGTCTCACTGTTGATATTTAAACCCCCCATATTTCATAAACTGCATCTTATAAAACTCGCTAAATGATATTTTTCTATATTTCATAACTTATTAGAATACTCTCTGATGAAAAGTCTATATTTCTTATAAAATAATATATTTCTGAATCCCGTAATGGTTGTTAGTTGGATTATCAAACTCGAGAAGGTGGTGAATTGAGTTCGTATAGAAATTTCTATTAAAAAGTTTATTTAAAATATTCCCCCAATTCAAAACAAAAATAATCCAGTTAACCAAGGTTGTAAAATTATAATAATTTTAATGTTCAAATTGTATCATATAAGATTGATTAATTCCATGTTATAACAATATGAGATATTGATAAATCTTTGGAAACTACTCTAATAGTGAAAAATAGTTATTACTACCATCCATTAATAACTTTCAATGTAAAATTCAGTTTTCTGAAATATGAGTTAAAATAGAGAAAGGCTAAATTTAAAGACACAATAGATAAAACAATTGGTTGAGTCTCAAGTCAATAACTAATCCACTCTACATGGTGATCACCTACCACCATTAATTATATATATATTAAAATGTTTTATCTACACCAAGGATATAGGTTAACAATATTAAAAAATACTATCTAGGTCACAAGACCACTTCCACTATTCTACATGGGAATACTAACAACCAGGTCACATAAGACCACTTCCATAGTTATATTTGGGAGAAATAAGGTGTAAATGATATGTGAGAGAGGATATCTTGTATCCTCTAGTTCCGTGTAAGAGACAATGTGTGTTTTTAATATATATACACAGACAACTCAAAAAGATTAATAAAATAGTACGTTGTACAGAAAAGATAATGAGAAAGGGTTAGAAATGCAATGGGTGTTGTTCTCTGCAGCTCTAGACTTGTTGGATATATCATATGTGATTTTCGAGTCCTCTTGTGGATACAGAGTGTCATGGTTCTCTTGTTCTAGTTTCCAGTTCGATGATAAGTTCCTTGTAGCTCTGGTTCTTCTTAGAGTTGTTGCTGCGAGGATTTTTGAGAATCTGATCCACAACATTTCAGCTACTATTTCTTCTTCTATTCTATAGTTTTTGTTCTTTCATGCTTATGTTGGATCCGACAAGATTCAGTATATCCACTCCTCATACCTCTTACTTTATGTTTATAGTACTATAAAAAAACATTAATTATATCAGTGTCATTAAATCACTCACATGTGGAAGTTAGAAACAAATTGTAAATTAAATTTAAAAAGATATAAAAATGTTTAAGTATAGAATGGTGTCATAGTTGTGGTGAGAAAGTCATGGTGAGACAGTCATTCTGAGATAGTCATTGTGCCATAGTTTCATTGACATCTGGAAATGGTAGCATAGTTATAGTGTCTGGTCATTTGAAAATTATGGAACCAATATCAAGAATATGGTTTCAGATAAATGGTGTCTCATGTTACATTCTCTAGTCCTTGTACAAAATAATGAACGGTTTCTTGTTACGATGTCTTGGAAATGGTTTCATGGAAATAGTGTCAGGTCCTTTGTGAAAATATGGATATGTTAGTAAACTTACGGTTTCACAGACATATCCAATTCTCTATTAGCTGTATTTAGAAGAAATATTCACATAATAGATTTGAATAATTTATTAGTACAATAAAAACAATATAACAAAATTAAAAATAGGTACCAGGATTCATACACGACTTTTGATATTTTAAACATGATTTTTGAGCATTAAAACATAAGGAGTCCAACAATATCCCCCTTTTGATGGTGAAAAATCAAGGTATTTAGAGGCCATATATTTTTTTAAAGACATGATATTTTAGTATATATGTGATAGGATGTAAAAAAACAATTCTTCTCCAATGAAGATCATTTTTTCACAAAATCATCCAAAGATAGAGGGAGCAAGAGATGGTTTGGTGGAAGACATAGGAAATGCATTCGCAATAATGATAGGTCTAATCTTGCTCAAATCATGAGATGTATACATGGTACGAGGAGAAAGGATATTGCATGAGGAAGGAGTTGGACAAGGCCCTGAAGGGGTAGCTACAGGTGCCCCAATGGAATTACATTTCACATATAGGTTATGCGTAAACAAATTAATGAAATGAGTGATGACATAACCTCCATAATTATAACATTCTCAAAATCACATTTGTATTCCATAAACTTCTACAACATAGGAGTGAAGTCATTTAGCGTCTGAATATTAGTCTTAATGGATTGAGTGATAGGGGTAATGGTCAAATTCTCAACAATATATTTGAAATTTTTGTTCATATCGTAATCAGAGTAAATCCTTTTGAAGTAGCAGTCCACTTTTTTAGAGATTTAATGTTGAACATCATTTAAAATAATTGATTTTAAACTCATAAAATCAATAACATGGTCACTATTCATAAGTATTGTAGAAAGAGATTCTTGATTAGCACCACTCAACAATGACTAAATCTCTTCTCTGACAACTGATTTGATCAAGTCACTGTCCAAAATATGAGATGGTAGAGTATAGGTATATTAATATGTATTAGATGATGTGACATACTTAAGATGATTTAGAACATTATTTAAACATCCCTTCTATTCATTGGTCAACTTCTTAAGTATAGAAACAAGCATAAAGATCTCATTGTCTATCATGGTGTTGTTCTCATCCACTTTTTCCTATACAGTGATCATGTTTCATTGAATTTGAGGTAAAACATTCTATGGGATCTGATCACTAACATATTCAACATGATGAGAAATATGAGCTTGAACAATTTGAAATACATTCTGCATAACATCAACCATATAACTTAGATAATTCGCCGCATAATCCAACTGTTTTTCTCAATACTAACATCTTGATTTTCATGAAGAAACATTGGATAGATATACCAAATAAGTTTCACTAAAAGCAATGAAGCATCTCTTCCACTGGGATTAGCCATAGGGGAAGGTTGTGACTTTTTGACCTTTTCATGTATAGGTAACAATGTGTTTCTAAATTATTTTAGGATGCCTTTACTTACATATGTAGGATATTATTAAATAACATTAGAAGTGTAAACTGGAATAGGTTATGATTCCTTTATTGATAAAATTTATTTAGCTAATATTGGTTTGAGATTAAACACTACGTAGGGATAAATTTATTTAATTGAGTCTCCTTGATAATCAAAAACATCAAAATACTCTGGAAATCTATACTACGTATCCACTGATCAAAAATAAACATGTTTGGTTACTTCAATTATTTATAAATTAGAGTTCTTCTCCCCATCAATAGGTTCATCTCTTTTAGGACTAATGGATTCAGTATCTTGACCCATTTTGATATTCTTAGCTCTATCTGGATCACCCATCTCTTTTCTATCTAGCATAAAATTATCATCTATTGTTTTATGAGGAGATATAATTATTTCATTTTCAACATGTTTTTCTAACTATTCTAAAAAATCATTTTATTCCTCAACAATATTCCCTTTTATTATATCAATACTTTTTAGCATCATCTACATGTTTTTCAACTACTTCTTGTTTAAGAGGTAGGACACTTTCTTCTTCATCTAGGGAAGTTCCTTCCTCAGGTGAAATTATTTTATCTTCTACAACTTCATTTGAGTTTTCAAAAACATTAATTGGATCCAATCAAGGGTAATATACATTATTAGGTCTTTATGGTTTTTCAAAAAGGATGAATCATTCATAAATTCTTCCATTATATTCCACCCATGATTCCTTCCTTGTGTTCCCGATAATTTTTATCTTTCTAACTATATATTTTGAGATAAAAAAATTAGGACAACAATATAATTCTTCATTAGTACCAACTACTCCCATTGCTAACAAAATTGGAGATATTGTCCTTGAATAAAATAGAGAATATAATATTTAAGTTGTATTGATCATAACACACATGTGATGTGTAATATACTTACATAGATTGATCTTGTGGCCATACTTCATAAGATATATCAAGAACACATCTTTATACATAAGGGTGAAAAAATACCCCTTCCTTGGACAAATAAGATGTTGAATAAACTTAAACAATAGCCTTAACCAACCATCATGCTCAAGAGGAATTTTCATTCTTTTCTTCTTATTTCCTTTCAATCATCTAAGATCATATTCTATGCTAATCACATAACTAGTGGAGGAGGAATAGTTCATTAATCCTAAAAATTTCATTCACAAGGTATTAATTGGTAGTTATCCTACAACTTCAAAGAAAAAGTAAATCATTGACCATTTACCCAACTTCTTACAACCAAATCATATTCATAATTGAAAGTGAACTAACCATACTGAAAAACATAGAAACCAGTTTTGGATAAATGGGTCAATTTATTTTGTGACCAAGCTCAACAATCCAGGTTCATCCAATTCATTCAAAACAAGGGCCTTTTTTTAGAAGCCACTATGGAAATAATTATTTCTCCAACACTATTGTTCGATCAGCTAGTCATGGATTCGGCGGTTTCTTAGTCTTTAATTATAGATACTTTTTCACTTTCTTCATTGAACAACACTTCTTTAGAGTCGATGAAGACAAACAGGTCATTCTTGGTATCCAATTTTGGTTTGAAAAAAATGAATAAATGAAATATGGTGAGCGAATTGAGAGATAAGGGTTTTAGTTTTAATATAATTGACCTCGAGTGAATAGGGGAGGTAAAATATCAGGTTTTTATCATTTAGGGATTTTATATTTCCAAAAAAATTACATGGTATAAAATAAATAAAATAAATTATACAACGATATGACATATAAAATTATAAAAATAGAAGTCTTAGTACTTACTGTGATATCAGAATAGGTAGTCAGGGTTTAAATATTATGGTGTGACTCAAAATGGTGTGACCATATCATTAAGATAGAATGTGTGAGATCGTAACTGATAGACAATAATAGTTGACCATATGTGTGATATAGTGACAATAAGATTGTTACCTATGAAACTATGAATCGTGAAACCGTAAATTAGAAGGTAGTTTACTGTTCACTTAAGGATTATCATCCCTAAATCAAGTATGATTTTAATTATGATTACAAAATTTAATTTCTTAGTGAATATATCACCATGCTTGTTTTAGTGCAAATGAATTCCTATGTGATATCACCTTTTCCACAATTATCCCTCATAAATTGATGTCTTACACCAATATGTTGAGTCTTCGAATGTCAAATAGGGTTCTTTGAAATGTTAATAGAACTTGTATTATCACAATTTTTAGGAAAATGTATGGATTGATATCCATAATCTAGTAAAGTGTGTTTCATCCACAAAATTTATTCACAACAACTACTAGAACCTATGTATTCATCTTCAATAGTAGATATTAAAATATAATTTTTCTTTTTAGTACACCATGATACTAGATACATTCCCAAGAGTGACATGTTCTATAGGGTCTATTTCTATCTAACATAAAGCCACCAATGTCAGCATCAGAATAACATACAAAATCAAAAGGATGTCCTATATGATAGAACAATCTTTAATTGGTTGTATGTATGAGGTATTGGAAAATAATTCTAAAAGAATTTAAATTACACTATTTTTTCTTTCCTTTAAAGATCACATACATTAAAACACTAAACATAATATCAGGCCAAATATATTTCATGTAGCGTAAACTTCCAACAATTTCTCTATAAATGGTTTGATCAACAGATTTCCCATTTTAATCTAGATCCAACTTCTTTGTAGTACTCATTGGTGTATCACAACATTTAGTTCTATCCAAGAGAAAACGTTTTATGAGATATCTTTTTATATTTTATTTTATTTAAGATAATAAAATATTTGTTTTGAAAAGATTTAAATCCAAAGAAGAATTTGAGTTCACCCATTAAACTCATTTCAAATTCATTTTTCATCATTTAAAAAAATCACCATTTAATGAATTATTTGAAGAACAAAAAATAATCTCATCTACATAGAGCATAACAACTAAAAAATATTTATAAAATATTTTTATAAAAATATTAGTATCATATATACCTTTCTTAAGACCAATGAAAATAATATAACAACATAATATATCATACAAATCTCTTAGAGATTGCATTAAACCATATAAGGCCTTAGTTTATTTAAAAACATGATTTTGAAAGTGATGGTTTGTAAAAACAAGGGGGTTTTCAACAAAAACATTCTCAACTCTATAAAAATTTAGGAATGAACTATTAACATCAATTTGAAAAAGATTAAAAATGATATGTGATGCATATGAAATACATATTTTAATGGATTTATGTCAAGAAATAGGTGAAAAGTATATTAATAATTTATTCCTTCTCTATGAGTCTAACCTTGTGTAAGAAATCAAGATTTGATACTAACTATGTTATTAGTTTCATATAAATTTTTCCTAGACACCCATTTAGTGCCAATAGTCAAGGTTTCTTTGGGTATATCCAAATTTTTCCATCCTTTATTCCTTTCAAAATGATTTAGCTCCTCTTGCATATAAATCACCCAAAAATAATCTTTGATAGAATCATTTTTATTCAGGATAATGATACGATAGAAAGGATTTGAGTTCAACTTTACTTCTATGAAAATTTCTAGTCTGTGTTCCTATATCTAAGTCTCCATAAATTGCATCTAATGGCTGGTTCTTAACAGTTCTAATAGATCTAGAAAAATAACGAATAGTAATTTTATATTCCTCAATCGGTGTAGGTTCATTGTGACTAGAATATGTAGAATTTATAGAATTTCATGTTTTAATATATTCCTTCATAGAATGGTGAAAATATGTATCACTTACTTCAAGAGCATACAGATTATACTAATGATTCTCTAGTGAGGTCTTAGGTTCATTTGGGTCTGTTTCATCAAATTTTACATGTAAATATTCTTCCACACATTTGGTTATTTTCTGAAATAGTATATAGTCTTTACTAGATATTTGATAACCATGAAATATTCCTTAATCACACATGGATTCAATCTTTTAAAAATTATACTTAGTATTATGAATATATACATTACAACCAAAAACATTAAAGTAGTTAACCATGAGTTTTCTATTATTTCACAACACATAAGGAGTTCTTTTAATGACTGGTATAATTATGACTCTATTAATTAAGTAGCATGTTGTATTAATAAATCCTTCCCAAAAGAATATAGGTAGTACATTATCACAAAAATGGTTTTAGAAATTGCATACAGGGTTCTATTTCATCTTTTTACAACTCCTACTATGGTTTCCTAGGGGAAATTTTATTTATAAATATATCCATTTTGTGTGAAAAAAGAATCAAACTCTTGGTTTTAATACTCAAGGCCATGGGAAATTAATAAGAATTTAATTATAAGACCACTATTATTTTTTAAAATCCTAATATAATTTGTAAAATGAGAAAGGATTCACTTTTTTGAGCTAGTAAGAAGGTCAAAGTATATCTATAGTAGTCATATTCAAGAACATAAGCATATTGATTCCTACTTAAACAAGAAATACTGGATGTTCCAAACAAATACATGTCAACCAATTCGATAGTTTTGATGAGTTCAAATATAATTATTTGGTTTGAAAGAAATTTTGAGTTTTTTACCATTTTGAAAAGTAATATTGACATTTTCATTTAGAAACAAAGTCATAGGTATATCCTTGAATAAACCTTTTATATTATGTTTTCTAATGGAGTGTATATTACAGTGTCCTAATATTATATTCCCCAAAAAATATTATATATAAAAAACACTCATGAATGATACATTTTTAGATATTAAAGAATCTAAATTAACAGCATGAACTTTTTTATTTTTAAATACAAGGAATATTATGTCATTTTTAGATTTAATAAAATTAAAGGAATCACATTAAAATTTAACATGAAATACATCATCAATTCGTTTTGAAATAAATAGTAGATATATTATACTCCATAAGAAAGTAATTTAGAATTTAAAATTGAGTATGAGTTACCAATCTGGATGAGTCTAACAATTTTTCCTTAAGCATTGTCACATAACGTGACATGCCCACTATCAATATTTATTAAATTCTTAAATAATGAGTAATCTTATTCAATATTTCATGTGAATAAACTACTAGAGTACCATGATCTTTTACATCATCTATTAAAACATCTTTTCCATAAAAAATCTAAAAATACAAATTTTGGTACTTTTTTTGTCTGGGTATATTAACATTAATAATTAGTGTTTTATGATCGTGCATCATCTTCATGGGTTTACTATAACAATTGTGTAATATATTTTAAAAGTAGACACTATTTGGTCCAGAAAAACTATAGGTAGTAAAATACATTCTATAATTGTAACTGGCAATGGAATTTTCATTTTTAGGTATAAAAACCGATTTTCTAGATTTCGTTACAAACATGTTTTCAGTGATATTTCTTTTCACAAGTTGGTGTCCTATAATAATAGTGTAACTAAGAAAACGTGTTTAGTAAGAATCTATGTTATATAATTTTTTCTCTAGGTAAATTTATATAGGTCATTTTTCAAATTATAATTAGATAACTTATGTTCATTTCCCACCTTGATTAATTGAATGTTTTTTTATTTATCTATAGAAGTCATATTTTTGACAGTAGTAGTCACATAATCATGTTTCATTAAATATTTTTATTTTTCTTTTATCTCATTACACATATCTTCACGTGTAATACAATATTCAAATAAATCATCACTAGTTATATTTTCATTATTTTCAAATTCATCTCTGGAATAATAATATTTATGTACATGAGATTCATTGGTTTCCTCAGATGTTTTTGTCACTAAGAACATATTTTCCTTGTTATATATATCATATTGTGAGGATTTAGAGTAAGTTGTTCCATTTTCAGAAGCACTCATTCTCTCCTTCATTTCAATATGATACCTTTTATCCTTTTCTAGAAATTTCTTTTTATATTTGAACAAAGGAAAATCTTTATTTTCTTGTCGTTTTTGTTTTCATACATAACAAACTATTTATTCAGATATTTCACTTATTTTCTAATCCCTCGTATAGTTTCTATTATGATCATATCTTCCTTTTACGTTAGCCTATCTAAAAAAATTTCTTTCTACAAAATTTCATAAACCTTCTGGTTATCTGATCCATTTCTTCATAACTATCTATTTAAGATTATTCACAAATAGAAAATTCTACAGGGGATTTTAATTTCATCTTTTCCTTGTGTTTAGATATAGTAGTCTTGAATTATACTGATTTACCATTGGTATCATACTCCTCTTATTTTAACTTGTATTTCTTCCTTTTACATCATTAACATGCCTATAATCTCCTTTAATAGTAACATTCTGATGTCACATGGTTCACTGATTGATACAGAAGTTCCTCTCCATCTCTCTGGTAAGAATTTATGTATTTTCATAATTTTCTCCTTAGTTATAAAATCTCTTCCCAAATAGATCATAGTGTTCACAATTTAATTAATCCTGAGATACATGCCACAAATAGTTTCATGAGGCTTTATTTAAAATTGATCATATTTAATATTATATGTGTTAAATTTCATTTCCTTAAAACTATAGGTTACTTCTTTTGAAACAAGGTGTAAAATATATTTGAGTGAGGATATCTTGTATCCTCTACTTCAGTGAAAGAGACAGTGTGTTTTTTAATAAATATATACACACATCTTAAAATAATTAATAAAATAGTACAAAATAGAGAAAAGATATTGATAAATTGATAGAAATGATCCAATTGTTTTTTATGCATCTCTGGACTTTTAGTATGTAGTTGTGTGATTTTTGAGTCCTCTTGTGGAAAAATGTGTCTTGAGTCTCATTTTATGGTTATCAGTTCATTGAGATGTTCTTTGTATATCTGGTTCCTATTAAGGTTGTTGTTGTGAGGATGTTTAATATTCTGATCCACAACAGTTCAGCCACCAAGATTCCATATTTCTTCTTGTGTTCTTTAATGTATGTTCTTGAATGTGTGTTTTCTCGTATATTTTCCAAGCAATCCGCTGCATTTCCCTTTTCTATAGTTCTAAACATTTATTATTTCTTTCTTTTTCTTGTATTGAAGCAGAAAAGATGAATTATCTCCGCACCTCATACCTCGTACTATTTGCAGACAAGATACAAAATGAACATTAAATATTTTAGTTTCATTAAATTAGGCACATATGACCATTAGGAACAACATTTAAAATAAATTGAAAATTGTAGAAATATGGAAAAGTATAGAACAATCTCATAGTTGTGGTGATACAGTCATAGTGATATAGTCACAGTGAGATATTCATGGTGAGACCGTCACGGTGCCATATTTTTAATGAGATCTGGAACTTATAGCATAGTTATGGTGTCTGGTCATTGGTGAATTCAGGAACAAGTAGCAAGGATACAAAATTGATAAATGGTCTCAAGTAATTTTGTAGAGTCATTTGTTAAAATTCGGAATGGTGTCTTGTTATCGTGTCTAAAAATGGTAGTAAGGAAACAATTCCATGTCCTTTGGTAGAAATCTAGATTCGATATAAGATAACAATTTTATAGACATAGGCACATATCTGTAAGATGTCTTAAGAAGAAATAATTAATGAATGAATAAGAATAATTTATTAACACATTAAAATTTAATAGGATAATATTAAACATTTTTTATAATATTTATAAAAGTTTTTTGGTTTGTTAAACATGATTTTTGATCAATAAAACATGGTGATTCCAAAAATACCCTCCTTTTTTATGATCACAAATCATTGAATTTAAATGCCATATATTTTACAAAAGATAATATATTTGATTTTATATGTGATAGTATATATAGAACTTATCTTCTCCCATGAAGAAACTTTCTTAAAAAATGATTCCATAATTTCCTTATTTTATTTCTCTCTGTTTGGAGATTATAAATAAAAGAAAATGAAAAAAAAAACTGAATGATGGAAATTAAGAGAATATAAAATATTAGTGAAATTTTTATTGAATAAAAATAGAGAGTTCATTAAAATCATGAGGAAAAATAAAAAACATCCCTACCATAATATATTCTTCACTTCTCATTAGAGATATGATTCTTTTCTTTTCCCTTCTAAGAGACATTAGGTGGAGTTTCGGGAGTAGTAGTAGAAGTGGTAGAAGGGATTGATCCAACTTGACAGAAGGAAAAGGACCTCCATCAACGATAGAGGGTGGAAGAGATTGTCTATTGGAAGACCAAGACAATTACTACAAAATAATAATAGGTCAGATATGGATTAGATCTTGAGATACAACCATGGAAGAAGGACAAACTGAAGTAGAGGATGAAAGAATTTGACTAGGACACAATGGGGCAGCTGTAGGAGCAAAACTTTAAGTACATTTCACATAATTAACAGGATTAAACAAATTAATGGAATTAGTGATGTCCTCACCTCCATACTACATAGCTTTCTCAAAATAATATTTCTTTTCATATCCTTTTCCAACATTGGAGTTATGTCTTTCAAATTCTGGACTTAGGTCTTGAAGGCTTGAGTGATAGGAGGAATGGTCAAATTCTAAACAAGATTCTTGAAATTGTTGTTTGGATCATTCGTAGAAAAAATCCTTTTTAATTAGTATTCCAATTTATTATATATTTTTTCTTGAGTATCATTTTAAATATTTTAATGGACCCTCACCAAATTAGGAACATAGTCACTATTTCTATGGATTGTAGAAAGAGACTCTGGATCCGCACTGCTCAACACTGACTGAAGCTCTTCTCTAAAAAATGATATAATCATGTCACTATACATAAACTGAGATGGTGGAGCAGATGTAGATGAAGCTATAATAGATGATTAGAGATGATAAAGTTGATTTATAACATTTTGTAAACATCATTTATATTCATTGGTTATCTTATTAAGTCCAACAACAAGTGTACACATCTCATTGGCTATCATGATGTTGATCATAACAAGTTTTTCATATATAGAGATCTGGTTTAGATTAATTAAGGGTACAACCTTCTATGGGATCTGATCACCATCATCTTATAGAAGATTAATATAAGAACTTGGGCAGTTTGAAATACTGTTTTCATATCTTCACCCATATATCGTAGATAATTCACCTTATCACTCAACAATTTTTTCTAAATCTTAACTTCCTGAATTTTGTAAAGCATATTTTGATGGATCTTCCAATTAATTTTCTCTTTTAATAAGTTATCAAATATTTCACTAAGATTAGTCATAGGGGCAGTCTTGGAATTCTGGTGCTTTCCAAATCTAGATAAAATAGTGTTTCCAAAGACTTTTAAGTCATCTTTACTTACATAATAATGAGTTTGGTGGATATGATTAGAAGTAGAAATTGATAAAGGTTTTCGATTCCTTTGAAGTTATAATTTCCTTGTCAAATATTGGTTTAAAATTGAACACTATGGAAGGATCAATTGATTTAACTAATGCTCCTTGAGAATCAGAATCATCAAAATACTCTGGAATTTTTTACCATGTATACACTAAACTTAAATCATCAAGGATGGATACTGAAATGCTTTCCAAATTAGGGTTATTCTCCACCTCAATAGTTGTATCTATTATAGGACTAATAGATCCAGTCTCTCCAACCATTTCCATTGTCAGGATCACCCATCTCTTTTATAGCTAGCTAAAAATAAAGTTCTACTCTTTCCTATGGAGATAAGATTATTTTAGTTTCAGCCTATTTTTTTACTATTCCTTATTAGTAGGATCTTCCTCAACAACATTCACTTTATCTATATTAGCACTTGATTCTATAGCATATACATCTTTTGTAATTTCTTCTTGTGTAATAGGGAGACCACTATCTTTTTCATCTATGGATGCTCCGCCCAAAAGTTAAATTATTAAATCTTCTACATCTTCATTTGAGTATTAAACAACATCATCAGGTTCCAAACCAGGGTCAAATACATTCTTATGTCTTGATGGATTTTCAAAAGGGTTGAAACATTCATAAATTATTTTATTATCTTCCCGCCAAGATTTATTACATGGGTTAAAACTAATTTTCATTCTTCTAAATGTATCTTTTGATATAAAAAACATATAAACTTCAACAACTTCTTCATTCAGATAAACTAATCCCACTGCTAACAACATTGCATAAATAAATCTTGAATAAAATAGAGAATCTTATTTTGAAGATATCCTGATCATATCAGACATCTAAATTATAATATTGTTACACAAATTGATCTTGTGGCCATTCTTAATAAGATGTATCAAGAACACATCTTGATACTTAAGGGTGAAAAAATCTCCTATAATGAGACTAATAAGATGTTTAATAAACATAAATGACATCTTTGACTCACCAAAAACCTTAGAAAAAAACTTCAATTATTTTATTCTTATTTCAATTCAAACTTCTAAGTGCCTATTCTTGGATAAATAATTCACTAGGTGGAAGATGACCTCTGTGGAAATCCTCAATAATTTCTTCATTGGGTATTCCTAAGCAGCCAACCCATAGCCTCAAATAAAAAGTATATGTTGGACCTTTTACCTAGCTTCTTAGTACAAAATCATATTTAGAATTGAAGGTAAACTGAACTTATTGGTAATACTGATTAAATAGTTTTAGATAAATGGTTATTTTCAATTTTGTGAACTAGATAAACCATCCTTGTTCATCCAATACTTTCTAAACAATTGACTTACTCATCAGAATACACTTTGGACAAACTTCTTTCTCTTAAACTATTGTTCAGTCAACAAGGATTAGATTTTGTGGTTTCTTAGGAATAATTTTCGGACTAATTTTTTCCTTTCTTTGGAGATCGATGCTTCACAGGAGTCGATGAAGACAGACACATCATTCTCGGTATTCAATTTTGGTTTGAGAAATATGAAATGATGAAATTTAGATAATGTTTTAAGATAGAAGGGTTTCAGTTTTAAGAGAATATAGTTCGAGTGAAGAAATGAGTGGAAATATCAGGTTTTTATCATTTTGGGATTTCAAACGTTTCAAACACATATATATAGTTTAAAATAAATAAACTAATACATATAGAGATATAAATAATAAAATTATAAAATAAAAGTTTGAGATATTACTATGATACTTGAACCAGTCATCACAACATCATTATTACAGTGTGACTGTATCACTGAGATTACATGTATAAAATCGTAACTGGGAGAAAATAACTGTGAGACTGTAAGTGTGAGACAATATCAATAAGACAGTCACTTGTGAAACTGTGAATCGTGAAACTAAAAACTGTGAAATAGTAATCTTTTCAATTAAGCCTTAAAATTCTAAATCTTGTGTGGTGTAATTTATCCATTTATAATTTAATATATTCTTGAATATATCAACAAGGATATGTGTACTACTAATGAATTACGAAGTGATATCACCTTTTTGATATTAATCTGTAAAAAATTTATTTCTTACATCAATATATTTATTATTGAATACAAAATAGGATTCATTTAAATGATAGTAGCAGTTGTATTGTCACAATTTAAAGCTAAATGTTTTAATTGATATTCATAATATATTATAATGTGTTTCGTCGACAATTTTTTGGCAAAAAATACCATCACCACTATATTCAGACTTAGTAGTAGATAATGCAACATAATTTTTCTTTTTTACTACACCATGAGACTAGAAACATTCCAAGTAAGTGACATATATCAAAGATTATTTTTCTATATAAATTAAAACCACCAAACTTATCATCAGAATAACATTCAAAATCAAAAGGTTGTCCTTTAGGAAAGAATAGCCTTATATTGGTTGTATGTTTGATGTATTAAAATGAATTTTAATAGAATTTAAATTAGAAACTGTGGTGTTTTTTTGAAAATGTGAACACACAAACACACTAAAAATAATATCATTTCAACTAGTGGTTTTGTAGAGTAAAATTCTAATCATTCGATTATAAGATTTTTGATCAACATATTTACCATTTTCATCCAGACCCAAATTAAAAGTAGTAATCATTGGAGTATTACTAAATTTATTTCTATCCAAGAGAAATATTTTTTTGAGATCTTTTGTATAGTTTCTTTAATTTAAGATAATAACTTAATTTGTTGAAATATTTGAAATCCAACAACGAATTTGAGTTCACCCATTAAACTGAAATTAAAATCATTTTGTATCATTTTTTCCAAATCAATATATAATTAATATCTTGAAGATCCAAAAATAATTTCATCTATATAGATTTTAAGAACAAGAACATCTTTAAAAATTAGTTTTATAAAAAGAGTAGGATCGGCTATACCTTTTGTAAAACCATTGGAAATAATCAAACTAATTATTTTATTATAAAATTGTTTTGGAGAATTATTTAAACCATATAAATCCTTAGTTAATTTAAAAACATGATTTGGAAAGTGATGATTTATAAACCGGAGGGATGTTCAATAGAAGCATCATAGACTATATAAAAATTTAGTAATTCAATCTTGACATCGATTTGATAATGTTTGAAATTGAGATGTGCTTTATATGAAAGGAATATTCTAATGGCATCATGTCTAGAAATAGGTGAAAAAGTTTATTCATGGTTGATTCCTTCTTCTGGTCTATAACCTTGTGAAACCAATATTTCTTTGTTTCTAACTATGTTACCATCTTCATCTACTTTGTTCTTAAACACCCATTTTTGTGCCTATGTCAAGGTTCCTTTGGTTCTATCCAAAAGTTTCAAAACGTTATTCTATTCAAACTGATTTATCATATTTTTTATATCCATCACTAAAAATTGATCATTGGTAGCATCATGGATGTATTTTTGGCTCAAGCGATGATAGAATGGAACAATGTTTGATATCATTTCTAAAAAAATTTCTAGTCTATGTTCCTTTATCTATGTCTACAACTATTGCATCTAATGGATGGTTCCTAATATTTCTATGAGTTATATAAAATAAAGAACTACTTATTTCATATTATTCAATAGTTTTGTGTTCATTATGACTAGAATATGTAGAATTTAACGAACTGGATGTTTTAACAGATTCCTTTATAGGACAGGAAAAAGATTTTTCATTTATGTTCCAAGTTGAAAGATCATCCTCAAGATTCTATAGGAATGTCTTAGGTTCATGTGTATAATTTTCATCAAATTTTTCATGGAAATATTCTTCCATAAATTTCGTTATTTTTTTAAAAATCCCTATAGTATTTACGTGATTTTAAAGAATTGAAAAATATTTCATCATCACACTTTGATGAAAACATATAAAGACTATCCTTTGTATTAATAATATTTACTTTACAACCAAAAAGACTGAATTAGTTAACCGTGGGTTTTCTTTTGTTCCACAACTCATAGGGAGTAATTTTAATAATTGTTCTAATCAATAATATGATGATTATATAGCATGATTTATTAATAGAATTTTCCGAAACATATATAGGTAGGTCATACTAACTATGAATGGTTCTAGAAATTTTGTTCATGGTTTTATTTATTCTTTCTTCAACTTCGTTTTTCGAAGGTGTCCTAGGGGAAGAGAATTTATGACTATATAAATTTTGTGATAAAAAGGATTCAAACTCTTTGTTTTCAAACAGTTAACCAGAGTCACTTCATAGTGATCTAATTCTAAGACAGCTAATATTTTCTACAGTCCTAATGTACATGGTAAAATGAGATCATGATTCAATTTTTTGAGCTAAAAAGAAGGTCCAATTATATCTAGAGTAGTTATCGATAAGAATATAAACATAGTGATTCCAATTTAATCTAGAAACACTTGATGGTCCAAAAGAATACTTGTGAAAAAACTCAAGAGGTTGAGATGTTAAAAAATCCTTCTTTGGTATAAATGAAATTTTGTGTTGTTTACAGTTTTGACCTGGATTGCAGATTTTGACATTTGGAAGCACAATTTTGGGTAGATCATTGACTAAACCTTTTATAGTATTATTTCTAAATGATTGAATATAATAGTTTCCTAAAATCCTATTCCACAAAATATATTCATTATAAAAACCACTCAACTAGGAAACAATTTTAGAGATTAATGAATAAAAATTAACAGCATCGATATTTTCATTTTCAAATAAAGAGTGTATTAATTCATTTTTAGTGTTAAGAACATTACAAGAATAATTTTAAATTTTAACATGAAATCTATCATCACATTTTCTTGAAATACATTGTAGATTATATATTAATCTATCAACAAAAAGTACTTTAGAAATTAAATCTGGGTAAGATTTTACAATCTATCCAAGGAAAATTATTTTTCTTTTAGCATTGTCACCAAATGGGACATTACCACCTTCAATATTTATTAAATTCGTGAAGCATGAGTAATATTCTATCATATTTTTTTAAAATCCAATTACTGAGTACCATAAGCCTTTTTAGGATCCCTTTAAACAATATTACTACAAAAAATTAATAAAAATATATTTTGGTACCTAGATTTGATTGAGTCTAGTTTCATTTGTAATCAATACTATAGGAACACAAATACGCTCCATGGGATTCCTATAAGCAATATGTAAAATAATTAAAAAATAGACTCTATTTGGTCCAAAAAAACTATAGGTATTAAAAGAATTTAAAAAATTGGAACTACAAAGAAAATTTTCATTTTTAGTTATAAAAAAAAATTTCCAGATATAGTTACAAACATGTTTTTGGTGAGATTTATTTTCCCAAGATGGTTTCCTATAACAGTAGTGTATCTAATGGAAATTTGATTACCATGAATATGTGTAAGAGTATTTTTAAATAGGTAAATTTATCTTCGTCTTTTTTAAAGTTCTCATTAGACAACTTTAGTTTAATATTCACGTTGAAAAATTTAAACATTTTCTCTTTCTCAACAGCAACATCATATTTGATAATACTATTTAAGGAATGTTTTTTCTTTAAATATTTGAATTTATCTTTTATCTCATTATGATTTCCATCAAGCATATTACTGTATTCAAATGAATCTTCAGTAGCCATATTTTCCTCATTATCAGATTTATATATTGGATAATAAAAGTTTTGTATCATAGTTTATTGGGTTACGTCAGATGTGTTTTTCATGAAGAACATATTTTCCTTATTATCTGTCTCATCTTGTGATGATTAATGTTTTCTATTTATATCTTCAAAATCACTCTAGGAGGCCTTCATTTCTTTGTTATACCATTTATTATTGTCCTAAAATTTATTTTTATATATCAACATTGGAAGTCTTTTTCACATGTAATTTTCATTTTAATTCATATCATACAATTTCATTACATTTTTCAATTATTTTCCACTTCTTATTTTAGTATACCTTGTGATAATATCTTTCATTGATGATATGCTTTATAAAAATTAACTTATTTCAATAGAATTTCTTAAACCATCTTGCTATATAATCCATTTCATCATCACATTCTTTTGATGATTTTTCAGTGCTAGATCTTTCTAATGGGGCTTGTAATTTCTTTTTGTACTTTTGTTTAGAAGTATTTTTCTTTAATTCCACAAATTTACATTTGGGTTCATACTCCTCTTCTATGTTTACTAATATTTTTTCCTCATACATCATCAACATACCTGTCGGCTCCTTTACTAGTAACATGCTGATGTCACTTAATACATTAATTGATGCAAAAGTTGTTTTTGATCTATCTAGTAAGCATCTATGTATTCTCCTGATTTTCTCCCTGGTTGTGACATCTCTTCCTAGAGAGATCATAGTGTTAAATATTTCATTAATCCAGAGATACATGTTTGAAATAAGCTCATCATGCATGATTTTAAATTTATCATATTTAAAATTATATATATAAATTATAATTTATTAACACTAGAGGTTCAATCATGTTAAATAGATAAAGTATCCCAAGTCTCATGGGTTGTATTACATGAAAAAATATTGTTAAACTCTTAATCCCCTAAAGAATAGTATATAGAATTCATTGATTTGGAATTATTATTATACGAAGATTTAATTGGGTCATCCCAAGTATTTATATCAGTAGTAGGAATCTTATATTCATCTATAATTCAAGACCAACACACAAAACCCATAATTTCTAAGTGCATTTTTAGTTTAATTATCCTATGTGCATAATTTATTCCTTTCAATAATGGAGGTCTTTTGGGAGCAGCACCACCAAATCTATTATCCATTAAAAAATTATTTAGAAAACAATAAATTTAGAACTAAACAAAATTTAATGATATTTAAAACTCATCTAAAATCAAAGTTGAAAATTATATTAAAAAAGAATTAAAATTTTGAAAATAAGAATTTAAAAAATTCTTTTGATACCAATTTCTGGTCGGAGTAGGATGCTCATGAGGTGGTGAATTATGTTCCTATAAAAATTTAAGTTAAAAATATTTTTTAAAGGATTCCCCTAATTAAAAATAAAAACGTTACAGTTAATAAAGGTGGTAAAATTAAGATTGTTTGAGTGTACAAATAGTTTCTCATATGATTGATTAATTATCTTATGTAATAATATGAAATATTTATACAACTTTTGAAACTACTCTAAGAAGGGAAAAGAGTTATAACTAAATGCCAAGAATAACTATCAATGTAAAAAAATTTTATCTGAAATATGATTTAAAATAAATAATGAATAAAATTAAAGAGACAATGAATAAATCAATTGGTTCAATCTCATGATGAGACCCATTCTATTTAACTAGGTGATAACATGCTTTTAACAAATACATATATGAAAATATTTGATCCCCACCATAGATCGGGTTTAACAACTATACACAAGATTGTCTAGGTCAAAATACCTCTTCCATTGTTCTGCGTCGAAAAATAACAACCATAACACAAAAAACCTCTTCCATAGTTATACGTGTGTGAAACAAGGTGTAAAATATATTTGAGTGAGGATATCATGAATCCACTTGTTCAGTGTAGGAGAAAGTGTGTGTTTTATATACAGACACACACAAATGAAAAAGATTAATAAAATAGTACACAATTGAGGAAAGATAATGATAAAGTGTTAGACATTATTTGATAGTTGTTCAATGCATATTTGTAATTTTATGATGTATATGATGTTATTTTAGAGTCCTCTTATGGAAAAAGTGTTCAATGTGACTCCTGTTCTGATTTCCAGTTCAATGAGATGTTCTTTTAGATCCTTTTCTAATAAGAGTTGCCGCTATGAGGATGTTTGATATTATGATCCATAGTAGTTCAGCCTACAGGAAGCAAGGGTTATTCGTGTTTTCTTCGCTGTATGTTCTTGTTGGCATGTGTTCTCATCTATTTTTCCTGGAATATACTACTCTTTCCTTTTCTCCAATTCAACACTTTTATTTCTTAATTTGAGTTCTTTTGTTGGGTCTTATAAGATGCACTATGTCCACAGCTCGTACATCCTAATATTTTATGATAAGATTGAAAAAGAAAATTAATTATATCAATGTTATTATATGACTCATGTATAATCATTACAAACAACTATTAAAATAAAATTAATAAGACAAAAACTAGTTTAGTATGAAATGGTGTCACAGTTACAGTGAGACAATCGCTATGAAATAGTCATAGGGAGACAGTCATAGTGAGACAGTAATGGTGAGACATTCATAGTGAGAAATTCAATGTGCCATAGATTCATTTAGATCTTGAACTGGTAGCAAAATTACGATGTATGGTCCATTATGAATTTTGGAACTATTAGCAAGACTACGGTATCAGATAAATTGTGTCTTAGGTAATGGTGTATAGTCCATTGTAAAAATTCTGAATGGTGTCCTGTTATGGTGTCATTAAAATTATAGTAAGGAATAGTGTCAGGTCCTTTGGAAAAATATGGAATTTGTATAAAACAAAGAGTTTCACAGAATTATCCAACTATATGTAATCCTTCTTAAGAATCAATACTAAAATAATGATTTATACTAAACAATTATCAAAATAAAACATAATAGAACAATATTTAACACAGTTTAAAAGATTCATACAAGTTTTTTGATATGATAAACATTATTTTTGATTATTAAAACATGAGGATTCCACAAATGGGGACATATAAGTATCATATCAATAGGCTCATAAAACAATATCATCCTAATGATATTTATACCAAAAAACATTGAACATACTTACATATAATTTACCCCTAGATGGACCATAACCCCAAAAAACACATACACAGTAATCATATCCAAAGAATACAAGATTTATGAATCCAATCCTTTGAAGATCAATTATAGTATAAATAATATCCCGTAATTATTGAATAATATGGTACATATTCCTCCCATAGATTATAGGGGCCATTCATTGTCATTATAGTCTCTCTGGTATACTTTCTATATAGGGAATAAGTAATATAGCTACCTTTCCCCATTGAAAGACTCATCAGTTCCTACTCTAAACTCTATAATAAGAATGAAATGTCTATTACAATTCTGTAATGCTTCACTCTCACTATGAATCCAAATGGTCTATAAATAAATTAGATTATAACCCCTTAAAGACTCATTTAATGGGTCCTGAGTTAGAGACAAACACAAAGGGTATACTATAAAATATGCATGGAATGAATTCCCCATTATAAACATATTTTTTAACATGAATAATATAATTAATTCAAAACTAAAATACATGATTTATTTATATTAATGAATTTTATATCATTCAAAATATGATAAATAAAGAGAAAATAATAATAAAATAATCACCTCATATATAATTTTTTTTTCAAATAATCGACCTCTATGAATAAAGATTCATGTGTTAAGAGTTAAATACCCATGAACATGACACTAAATAAATACTGATAATCATAAAAACAGTATATATTTAGTAGGGGAGTCCATATAAAAATAAACACTAGGAATCTTCCAAGAACTCCTGTGAGACCTAGTGAATTAATCATATTACCACATCCAGGCATCGAAAAAATATATATAATGTTAATAAATATCAACCATTTAAAAATAAACCATCAAACAAATTCCATTGCACTGTTAATATAAATCCCAATTTCTAAAACAAATAATGTTCCTCAAAATATGTAATGACTCAACTACCACTATAAATATAACCACCCTCAATCCATGTCCATTAAATATTTAATTATCCAAAAATAGAAGACTCATTGTGTCATCATTACCACTATGTAGCCATCTACCCATAAGTAAATTGACAAATACCACTCCCTTAAGAAATTTTTGTCCACATATAAAAAAAACTAAAATATTTCAATTCCCATATAGATATCCACCAATAGAAATGGAGATCCCATTGAGACATCAATATTTAAATAACTCTCATGGTGTTGAATTAAAAAAGTGGAAACTGAGCCATGTTGAGTTGATCAATATTTAATTTTGATTAATATCTAATTTATCTTACAATGTAGGTAATATTTTTCTCAAAATAAAAATTATATCCAACAATGAACATTATATTTGGTTCATTCATAGAATAGTTATAATTAAATACATTTTCAACATTTTCTTTTTTTAATGTTATTATAATTGAAAACATGGTAATGTGTGAGTTAAAAGAACCTTTAAATTGAGTCGAAATGTATATAAATGAATTTTGGAAGTTATATTATAGATACAGAATTATGGTAACAAGGATATGATCATGACACAATAGTATTGATTTAATCTCACATTGAAATTATTTAACTAAAATTAAATTAAAGAATACCTGAGTCATTCCTAGGTATATATTGTTTATTATCATGTGTGGGGATTCATTTCATAGTGTCTTAAATCATTTATGATAAGGTAGATAGGGAAATCGATAAATATTATTAGACAGTTTATGATGCAATATTATTATTATATTAAGATGGAATAATTATCAAACCAGGATGGGTATGCCATTTCTAGAATTGTCGTACTATAATTGACCATATTAGGAATTTGGATAAGGCTAATGCACTGTTAAAAAACCCAGACAGACTTATGTTCCATAATTTCATGAGGGGTTATGTGGTGTTACACCTAAAAAATTATTCATTAAAAACATTATAGATAATTGAATATGAACATGATGGGTTTTGAGGAACAATGCAACTACACTATATGAAGTAATGTTTTGAGAAGTTGTTGGTTCTATAACATTGATCCACTCAACAAAATATTGAATGTTCCATGTTGAATTGAGTCTGAATGGAGAATATTAGTTGATATTTTCTTTACGAAAAGTCTAAGGTGTCACTCTATAATCAATGGGTTATTCCACAAATATTGTAAAATATATATTAATATACACCACGATTATTTGGATTTGGCCTTCCATATCTTTTATATCTACTTATCAAACTGTGACTAGTGATTTTACACCTTAATTAATGTTATTTATATAAATAATTAGCTTATATACATAGAAAATGTTTATGGGAAAATATTTATAGGACCACATGTTATAAGAGTATTAAAAGGATGGGCTAGTAGGATTTTAGTATAAAAACAATAGTGAAAACCAAGTCTAAATCTCAAAGTCACATGATTCATGAGAAATGAACATTGGTACACTTGTTAGAACTTGTCTCTCATCTTGTAATCATTTCTCAAAAAAAATACTCTTTCTACATTCACAGTTCTATTAATAATAAATTAGAACATGGGTTTTTGGGTCATAACAAATAATATTAAATATTACCAAATGATACTAAGTGTGTATGCACTGTGTAAAAAACCCTTATTTCTAATTGTTTTATCCCTTACTGAACGTATCTTTATCACATCATCATTATTGAAATCATTTCACCCTATATGAATATTGTTATCCCATATAATTTAATAAAGATTTAGTGTTTATAGAGACTAATTATTCACACTCCCCTATATGTGGTGGTATACTATTGTCTAGTCCAATCAACTGCTGTTAAAAAAAATCATGAAATGATTCTAGTTATAGTTGCTATATATATAATTTTCCATTCAATATGTTATAAATTTGATTGATGAGATCCATGGATTCAGTTATGATTATTAAAAACAATGTTTTCCAATGTTTGATTTCAAATTAAGACATTTATATATAGATATGATTATTTTTCATATTCTATGGATCGAAAATTATATTGATAATATAAAAAATAATGGTGTTAATATTACAAAATATGTAATGGCCAAAACTCAATTGGACATAAAGAATATTTTATCTAATGGGAGAGTTTGTAATGTGTTACTATCATAACTTTCATAAAAATACATAACATGTGTTATAGGAATGAAAACATCAACATTAATCTAGAATAAACACTATGATATCCTTGGAATATGCATGATGTTTAAAAGTATCAGTTAAAAAACTCTTCATATTAGTTCAAAGATATCCTATTAGGAGAAGATAATTTTTTTGGAGTAATTTTGTTTCATGTAATCAAGAGTGTAATATTTATTAAAATTTATAGTGAAAAACAAAAAGATTATATCATAAAGAAAAATTTGACATCAATTATCTTAGATAATGTTTTTATGATGATTACATCCAATCCTTATTAAGAATTGGATTACTGGACTATAAATTTTTTTACATAACTATCACCAATTCAATGAGAAATGGGTGTACCATAAAGATAAAAGTAAAAATATAAAAATTTTATACATTCAATAATTTAAAATCCCAAATAATCATGATTCAATGATGTACCATGAGGAATAATTTTTTTTCCTATTCCAGAAATTATTAGTTTAAATAATCAAAAACCACATTCAATTGTTCCCAACATTTTATTTACTTTATGGATGTCACATATTATTCATTGAAATTATGAAAAATTATAAACTTCACGGAAAAATTATAATATCAATATTTCTAGACTACTAACCATGAAGTTTGTAGGGTTGATATTTGCCAATGTACTAAGGAAACTGTAAAGCCAACACATCAACCATATGTCTACAAGATTGACCGTGGTAGAAGATTCACAATATATGGCCATGTGAACACAAATCCAATCGATTGAATTGATATCATATCAGATACACTATTTCTCTCAAAATTTACACAGATAATTAGATATATAGCAGACCAAGTGTATCAATCTCACATGAAACCATGTGACCTAAAATCCAACATGAAGTTGACCGAGGGATTTTTCATCATTAAAAATTTTTCATTGATTTTTAGATACAACAGGTTTTTTTCTAATAAAAATCATGATAAATTCATGTAAATTTATGAGAATTTGAGATTTTGGAAGACTTTTTTAGTTATCATGACACATCATGCAACTATATGTCAATTTGATGCGGTCGAATTAGATGTTTGGTAATGTAATTAGTTGATGTAATGTTCAAGTTTTCAGAAGGTGAATTATATGACTTAAGAAAATTCTTATAGATGATTGTGCCTCATATATGATTTAGAACCACATAGATGATTCCATTCATTTATCCAAATCATGGAAATAGTTTTTTGTGAGGATGAAAGAGATTATGTATAAATGTGGTTATTATATTTTAATAAAATATATTCAAACCAAATTCAATAAAAGAATAAATGATTTGTTATAGACTTGTAATATTGTTGAATATTGTGCCAAAATTGAGTATTAAAAGTGCATAATTTCAAATGGCTGTTTTTAATGGAATATATCTTTTCACTAATAACCAAGGACATTGAAAACAATAAGACCATTAAAACCACATTTATGAATTAAAAAAATTTAACTTCATGATTCTCTATTTTCATTGAGATATAAATGAATGATATGGAAAAAAATTGTCTATGTTTGTCTCATCACCAAAAAAACGGATGAGTTTTAGAAGAAGAATAATTTTTAAAATAGATATATAATTAACATATCCATAAAAATCATTAAAATTTTCATTCACTATATCTCTCTACTTGTTAGTTTTACTTGATCATTCCACATATCTACTAGATAAAAATATCAAATGAAGCATCGTATATTATGTGTTACTCTATCATATTCGTTCTTCATATTTGTAATCCAAAATAACTATAGAATATGTTTTGTGTATCATGAATTCTATTTTTTTGCAGTTGTTAGAAAAACCTAATAAATTTTTTAGATCATGTTTATTTTTTTCATATGTATAATTTGTAATAGGTGACTTCTATGTATATGGGATTAGGTATTCTCTTGAGACATATCCTATAATATTAATTATTCTACTATGATTATTATGATTTTATTTCTCTGTTTTCAAACTATTTAAAAATGTATTTTGAAAAACTATATCTTCATAATTAGTTTTAATAGTTGTTTTATATAGTGTGATTAATTTGAATAGATATATTTCAAAATATAATATAATATTAATAAAATTTAATGATTTTTTTATCAAACCTTTGATATATATATATATATATTTCAAATTTTTAGCAAACTGTGATGTATTTATAATAGGGGGTTTTAGTTTTAAATAATAATTTTTTTAGAATATAAATTCACCCACATCTAGGGTTTTCCAATCCAACTAACATTTAGTGTCAAAGGTAAGAGTTTTTACTTTTATTTTCATTCCTTTATATTTAATCATGATTTTAGCAAGTTTTTTTTTAATATTTTCTCTTATTTTTTAATATGGAGACAATGTTTTATGGTTATTCTACCAACAGGAATGTAGACATTATTGGTCAAAATTATGCCCAATGTAAAGTAAATATATAAATTAATAGTCAAAGTGGGGGTTTTTATATTTTGGGACCTATTAATGATCAATATTTAAAACTAATAAACAACTATAAAATAATGTTATCCACCAAGTAATGATTATTATTATTCAAATTTAAAATAATTGAATGATTTTTCTGTTCATTATAAGATGATGAATTTAATCGGATATCTTCTTCTGATAATTTTTATATAGTTTTCGATATTCACTATGCTTCTAAAGAAGAAAATTATAATTATATGTAAAAGAGGTTTAATATACATACTATCATGTATAATAACTTCAATATGAAGACTGATGAATATATATCTAGAATGTATCTTAGTTTCAATGAGATTATATATACTATGTTTACCCATATATAAAAGATAAATAACAAAGCTCTAGTTCAAAGGATCTAAAGATATATGTCATATCACTAGAGAAGTACTACAGTCTCTATTCAAGAATCATGCGACCTCATAAAACTAACAGTAAGGGGAATAATTCGAATTATACTAATTTATGAAGAATATTTTATTGTAAAAATAAGAAGATAATTAAAAAAATATAAAATCTCATTCCTTTAAATCATCACATACAATAGCCACGAAAGAATTAAAGTATTTGTTGATGTGAATCTGATATAGATAGTGATGATGGAATCAATTTTATATCTTGAATATTTTACATGTTCAATAAAAAGACTATTTTTTTGTAAGCTAAATTTTGAAGGAGAGTATCATAAAAAAACAAACTACAGGAGATATTGGAAAAAGGATAACTCCTCAAATTATATTACATATTACAAAATTTAAGAGGAAAGGATATATAAAATCTAATTTTCAAATCATAAACATAAGAATAGGTATTAGGATAAAGGGAAAAGAACTAATAAATAAATGATGGCCAATGGGAGTGCATCTATGGAGAGATCAAGTAACATAAATTCTAGTTGAGAAGATATGAATGAAAAATAAAATATATATTGTGCGGTTGTTGCTTATGAGGTACCATATACATCTTAATATCATATATCTGATGATTCTAAAATTAATAATTAACACTTAGAATAATATTGTTTTATGTTGGAATATTCCTTGAATTAGTTAAAAGTTAACGATATAATTATAAAAAACATTCAGGTTTGATGTTTTTTAGAAAAATAAGATATTATTATAGAAAATGAAAAGAATTCTAATTAGTTAACGGAATTTTTTTTTCTAAAATTCGTAAATTAGAATCTTCAAAAGGATTTGAAATATTTTTTTGACAGTATAAAAACACTGAAAATCATACTGTGTGAACATGAAAATCCCACATCCAAATCTGGAATATGGTATGGATTTGAATAGAAGGGGGATTCATTTAAAAATAGTTCAATCCCTTTCTTAAAAAAAGAAATTAGTTTAAGGGAAACAACTATTTTATTGAAATAACTATAAACATATGATAAAATTTTAGATTTAAAAATGTTTTGTTTTTCTAAATATTTTATTCTAGTTTTATAGAATAATATAAAACAATTGTATATTTCAAATTATTTTTTTCTAACTTATCGGGACAAATGATTAGTTAGTAATAAAAGTAATTTAATTTTGTATTTCAGATAGGAATTTGTTTTGAAAATATATAGAAATAATCTACGGTATCTAGAAAGTGGATATTTAACACATATTATTGGATATGATTCATGATTAAAGAATATTATAAAACTGGATGGTGGATAAGTCACTTTTGGAGATATTGGAAAAGGAATAAATATTGGGCTTTGATGAATTGGTAACTATGAATATGTCCTTATTTGTAATTTTTTATTTTTTGATGGTATAAAATATTTTATACATGATAATTATATGTTATGTGATTAGGGATTCAATGATAAATTTTATAATAATTATACATGATTTATTATTCAAATAATTCTATATTATTAAATTATTTAAGAAATTATAATATATTTAGTTGTTAATTAAGATTCATTTTTTTCAAATAATTCTTATTTGGGTGATTTACAAAGAAAATATTTTTCGATGAATAGGAGACTATTACACATAAATATACACCAACACAAAAAACTAAATACGAAGATTTTAATCAAAGATATACATGATATATGATTATCTAAAATCAAAGTGTGAAATTTTTGTTAAATAGGAAAGAAACAAAAAATATAATTCAAACCATAGAAATATTTCCCCATATATAAACTAATAGATTTTGTTCATTTGGATTTATTTTGACCATTTATAATTTATAGTTTACAATTAAAATAATATGCTTATTTAATTGTGGATTATTATTCAAGATATACATGGGTTTTTTCCTTTCTCATAAATGCTATCACCCTACTTATTTTTTTAAGAAATGAAATTTTATTAGAAAAACCTATTAGACTCACCATAAAAGCATTAAGAAGTGCTAATTTAAAATAATTTTATAATAAAGAATTTGAATCTCTTTTATCATATCAATTTTATATTCACAATTTCAATACACCTAAAAAACTACAAGAAAATGTGGTTATTCCAAGAAAAAAATAGGACTATTTAAGAAATTTTCCAAATATTGCACATTGAATATGACATATCATTCCTCTTACGGGCAGATATTGTTGAAAAATATTTTTATCTAATTAATAGAGTTATTATTATACCTGTATTAAAAAATTAACCATTTTAATTATTTAATGGAATGGAACCCCATGTAAATTACATGATAGTATGTTGATACAATGTTTAAACTAAAAAAAGATAATTTGAAAAACCATTCACCTAAATTTGATGGAGGATGTTTTTCAGGGTTATTTGACAAATAAAAATTATTATAAAGCCATAATAAAAAATAAAAATTTGTGGAAGAAAATAGTTATTTCATGTTATATGAGACAGATCCACGTGAACTCAAACATTTTACAGAAAATATTAAGGATGATATATAGAATATGAATATCAATAATACCTATAATTATCCTTGTCATTATTCTGATTTACCAAACAAGTATTCTAGTAGGGACCACCATATCCATCATGTATATGAATAATAATTATAAGATCCAAAGACTTCATTCACTTGAAATGGTAGAACCCTAAAAAATCCTCACATTGATAATATTGTATGAGACCTAGGTATAGGTACCCAATACCAAACCTCACAGTGAATCATGGTTAGAATTCATGTCATATTTTCAAATATTAAACCTATATACATCAATAAAGAAATAAAAAATGAACATTGAATAGTATCTATGGAAACTAAGTGTTTTTTCAAAAACAAGGTTGATAAATCAAGTGCAGTTTTTATAAAAAATATCCATTTTTATTACACATGGATATATTCTAGAAAGGTGTATTAACTATGAAGAAACCATTGTACATATTGTTAGACTTAAATCCATTTGAATAATTCATTCATATTCAACACATCAAAATTACAAATTATTTCAAATTGATGTTAAGGGTGAACATCTAAATTGTTATATTATTAGGGATGTTTTTGTTGAACAAGACCCTATATTTTTAAATCCATATATTCATAATCTTGTTGCGAAATTAAATAAATCTTTGTATGGTTTAAAACATGATCTTATAGCTTGGTATGATAGCCTTAACACTTTTATTATTTGATTTTTTATTTCAAAAGGTTTTGATAGTACTAATATATTTACGAAAAAATAAAACGATGTTTTAGAAGTTTAAATTTATGTTTATGATATTATTTTAAAATCATTAAAACATTAATTATGTAATAATTTTTTTAATAAAATTAAAATTTAATTTTAAATGATTTTGATGGCTAAATTACATTTTTCTAGTATTTCACTATTTTAAAAATTAGGAATTATTTTTTAATGGATGATTATGTATGAAAAATATCTTCTAAGCAATTTTTCTTGGAAAAATCAAAAGAAAATGTTACTCTAATGAGTACCAGATATATACTAGATCATGATGAAATTGGATAACTAACTTATTAAAGAAATTAGAGCGGTTTTATTGGTAGGTTAATTTACATAACTAGTATTCATCATGACATTATGTTATGTGTGAACATTTTTAAGAAAATTCCTAGGAATCACATTTAAATCATGTTAAAAGAATTTTAAAATTCGTAAAAAAAATTTACGATATCATTTTTCTGGAGGACACAATTTTGATTTAATTATAAATTTAGATTCCAATTTTTGTTGAATTATGTTTGATAGAAAAAAATTACCACTATAACGTTTCATATTTTTATAATGTTTCTAGAATCATGATATAATAGGAAAAAATTTATATTCCATTCTCTACTACTAACGCTTAGTAAATATCTTTATATAGTTTCTGTGTATAAATTTTAATAATTTAAAAAATCTATTAGATTAAATATATATGTTTATATATACATATATCAATTCATACATTTCCCTATAACCATTAATAATAAATGTGTTGTACGAATTTCTAAAAAAAAAAATTTTCAATTTATATTAAATCACGTTAATAAAAGAAATCACTTTTTGGTAGATCATTTTCATAAAGGAGATATCACTATTAAATTATTTGTAAAATAAAATAACATTAATAACAAATTTAAAAATCCAATGAATTATTAATGAATAAATTATACAGGACATGTTTTGGGAATGATTAACTATTCTTAATTTATTTTTTGTATAGGTTTTTTGACATATTTATTTTCATGTGAATATTGATACATTGTAATTTCAAGTTATAAATTTTCATTAAAAATATTGTATATGTTTTAGGTATATTTTTTTATTGTTTCTCTTTTGTTACTATACATAGATATATAAATTATTTTAATATCTAAAATTAGAAATAAATCATGAAATATATTTCCTACATAAACAAAACCATATTTGATCCATTTCATTAGGATGTCATAGCCTTCTGACCGTTGAATCGCTATTTTGAAAAGTGTATATGATGATATATTTCACAGAAGACAATCATGATATGTCTAATGAATCCAAGATATTTAATATAAGTGAAATTAATCCTAGAAATATTTTGAATCAATATATTTATCTGTGAAAAGTCTCCTTAAAATATGAGGTGGATGTGGATTCTTTTTGAACACTCCATTCTCTTGGTTTGGAGAGATTCAATCACATGAATATGGATTTAGTGGTTCTTATATTATAGCCTATATTTCTATCCCCATTTTTTAAAATAGTTTTATGTGAACATGGTTTTTAATGTTTGAGAACAAGATGATATCATTAGAGTAATTATAGACTATCAGGTAAGGGATTTTTCATCAAATTATTGGGATAAAAGTTTTAATTTACCACATCAATTAGTGTTTGAAGACTAAAAAATATATTATATTGTAAACCATATATTATTTAGCTATGAAATACTATAGAATAGTTAATTAATGATTTATCCCCTCGATATCTTAGTGATATTAATATAACTGGTGACTATAGGATGTTTTAATTACTTATATAACATGTTATCTTTTATAGAATGTGTGATTTTATAATGATTAGAAATCAATACCACTTTTTATATACATAATGGTTCATTAAATAAAAATTAAACTATCAATATTTTTTATAAGGAATACAAAATAACTTAGAAATAATCCTCCTCAAGGTTCATTACTCTACATTACCATTATTTACAATTAAATATTCTTTAATAGAAAATAATTATTCCAAAGGAAGTGAAAATTTAAAATCCTCTTTGGTTTATTTTTAATAAAACCCATTATGTTTTTTGGATATTAGCTTGGGCCAATAGAAAATTATATGGGTATTGAATGGGGATAAGCAATATGAATGCTCCAATCTAGTTAAAAATATGACCATAACAATTTATTCATTAGATCCAATCATGGATCATAATAAAATTGTATAACTGGACTTCTTATATAATTGGAATGGATCTCAAGCTACTGTTGACGTTTCTGAAGAAGTTAGTAGAGATTATAAAATTTGAATGGGATTCTATCCTACAATATAATTTTTTAAAGCGTCAGATCTTATGGTGCAACTTGAATTTTTTAGAGAAGAATTAGTAACTCATGAGGGGTAGAGAAATATAATAAATCTACTCTATGGAAAAATATTAAATGATTATTAAATTGACAAAGATAAAGACCATGTTGAAGTCAGTCCTCCCATGTTTGAGAAATGAAGAACTACTATTTCAAATTCAACACCTCCATGGTATGGAGCATCTCTATAAAATAATTTTATGAATTGGATTTATTCGTTACATGAAATGGTGATGAAAAGAATGATGATTATGATTAAATTTATATTAAATAAGTTGATCATGCATTGCATATTATTTCCATAGTTCGAGATAAATTTACACCAACACCATCTCCACATATTCCAGAATAACCAATTCTACATGTGTATCATATCAATCTTTTGTAATATACTTTCAAATCCACATAACCTTCTCACCCTTCTTCATGTAGACCATAGTAAAATAATTTTATTCATGATGATCTTATTAATTAATAACTCAATTAAATGAAGTATTGCTGTGTATAAGATTATAACAATTATCTTTAGGAAATTAAAGGCCCTAGAATATATTTTTAAGAAATGAACTGTCTATGTTAAGACATATAGAGTTATAGTTCAATGGATCAACTCATTATACCAGTCCCTTGTCATATCCTCCAGATGTAGATTCTCTATGTCAATAATATGAGCCTATATATATTTCAAATTAGGTTATCACTTTCACTGATTTTATCCTTTTAATTAATGATTGTATATATGTTCTAAAATAATTATTTCTTATAATTGATATTGAGAATGAGTATGATAGGAAAAATGATGTTACCTACACTATTGAGAGTATTTTGGATCATATTGAACCAAATATTTCTATAATTATATATCATATCAAACCTGATATTGATAATTTCATAACTAAAATGAAATATTTATGAAAAATTTGAGCCCTACAAGTTGACCAAATTGATTAAATTTCTACACTAGAATGCCGATATTGTTTTGTGATCATGACTCCTTACAGAACCTTAGCTATTAATCCTACATCTGTTTTATAGATATGTGTCTCATCTGAGGAATTGATCGTGAAAAATTCAAATCATTAAAGATAGTTTCAAGGATATCAAAAACACAGTACAAATTCATATAACTATAGATAGTGATAATCTCAATTACATAGTAAAATATTAATCGGTAAATGATTCCATGGAGAAGGTTTTAACAAATGGAACTATAAATAATTATCATAATTGAATTTCCACAACGGAAGATCTGAAAACTCAATCTCCATATTTTCACGTGGTCATAAAATTAATCTGGTAACTATATCATTAAAATAATTTTTAGGGATTTTTTTATTCTGAAACCTCTATAGGATCAGTTTATATTAGAGAAGGATCAATTTCTAAAGATAATTGAGCAGGTTTCTAGAGATGTAACATATATTACAAATATTTTGGAGCTTGACTTGTACTTTGAAAATTCAAAAATTAAAAAACTATCAGCCCTTATTTTCCCCATCATTTATCGTTTTTATACTAAAAAACCTCATATAGGTCCATATTCTCTAAACCTTCCACATGAAATTGGCTAGACTAGACTTATTTTAAAATACCTTCTGATTATAGGGGTTGTTGCTACTCCTCTGCTGGTACCTCCTCCTACTTAAATTATTGGCAGAGGAAAATCCTATGTCAATCCATTGATAATTCCAAAATGATATTCTAGATTTTAAATAGTGATTTTTATACGGCCTTTGTAATTATTTTTTTTGAATTTTATTAAAAACATTTAGTTTATATTATTTCATTCATTTTTTCACTTTATTTCAATTTTTATATATTCAAACACTTTTTATATTATATTTTACATTCTAATATAGGATATTAAATTATTGAAATGTTTTTGTTATAAAACTAAATTTTTATGTTATAGAATATTTTAATCTTTAATTATTTCATTAGTGAATTAGGTGTACTTATTGATTCTATGATTTTTGATCATAAAAATGTATATATTGTTAAATTAGACTAGTAATTCCATATTTTAGTAATAAAAATAATATTTACATGTATCTAATTATTTCTATGTTTTTTGGATGTAATATATTATTCATGGAAATTTAGAAAATTTTCATAGTCTTGGGTTTTTGGTAAAGTTAGTCTATACAGAATACCGACTGTGGAGACTATGTTAGTGAAATTTGAAAATGTATCAAAGCAGCCACATGACCTATACAAAAATCATATGTCTATAATATCAACCACGATGCAATACTTTCAATGTTCTCAATAGATTTCAAAACCTGTCGATCTACCCACATTACATCTTCGATTTACCATATATATCATAGTTTCAAAAAATTATTGGATCGACCACACAATAAGTTGATAAAATACATGAGAAACAAAGAGATCGTAAATATAACATGAAGCAACCTCTCAAATTTTTCAAATTTCAAAAATTAAAAAATGTATTATTAATAAAAAAAATTAATTCCAATCAATTATATGATGAATTCATGTGAACATATATTAATTTTTATTTTTTTCAAACTACGGTAGAAATCATGAAACATCATTCCACCTTAGATCTATGTGAAGTATCCAAATTATATGTTCAGAAAAATTAATGAAGTGAATTTATTCTCATGTTTTCACATAGACAATTACATTATAAAAAATTTTCACATATTTGATTGTGTGAGGTAACTGATGTCTTGAATTTTATTGTGTATGGATTCTATTTTCACGTAACTAATTGCTCCATGTAGTAGATTGAGAATCATGTATCAGATTCCACTCACATATCAAAATCAATAATTAAGGTATTTTATTGATAATTCATGATACCATGTCTATTACTGGGTATTAAATTTTAGTATAATTTATCCTAATCAATTTATACTCATAATTAGATGTTCATATATGGATATTTAATTCATTAAAATATAATGTTAAGGAAAGTGATTCATAATGATGAATTTATATTTGTTGTATTTGGAGGAATATTTATTTATATAAGAAATAGAGGAAATATAATGAAAATAATAAATTTAAATGGAATCCATTTGAATATGAAAAACACCAGCTGCATGAAACCCTATTTTCATCAAAACATCCTTGAATGATCTAATCACATCCTCAGATATATTCACCACAAAAAATTCCAAATATGAATTTGTGAAGTGAATAAAAATATACATAACAATATAACTAGAATTATCATCTAAATAAAATTAACTTCTCACCTCATTCTCTTCGTTTTATTAATTTTGAGTTGTGATTGAATATTTGGACAATTTTTTACAACATAATCTTTTGTAAAGAACTGGTGAGTCATATATACTTTTTCAAAATATTTATTCTAATTTTTTCAACCATAGTAAGTGAAAAAGAGGAATTGTGTGTCCTATTATACATTGTATGCATTTTTTTTTGTAAAATCCAATAGATTTTCAAAATCGTATTTATATTATTAATAAACATGTTTTAAAAAAATTTACTATTTTGTGGATAGGATTATGACTCAAATTTAATTTTAACCTCATATATTATTTATTACATTTTTTAATGTTTTTCATATTTTCTTTTAAAAAACATTATAAAAATTTTCATCCCAAAACTAGACTTTCATAGAGAGTTTTAATGTCTGTATTTGATACCATGTTTAATGTGATTAGATAAATTTATATATTTAAAATAATGCTAATATTATTTAACTATGATTTGATTAAATCAATGAGAAATATTTATTAATTTTTATGTTATGTATTTTTAACTTTTTTACAACAATGTTGTAATTATAAAACTAGGATTAGGTTTTAAATAGAATATTTTTTTAATTGGAATCTCAATAAACCCCCCCTCTTGAATTTTCTAGACAAAAAGAAATCAATGTCAAATATGATTCGATAGACTTTGAATAATTTATCTCTTTATTCTAAAAATGTGTTAATCATGAAAATTTTAAATATAGAGTGAATATTATATTTAAATTCATTAAATAATTCATGTTTTCCGATTTTTAGTACATTTACATAATAATAAGGAGGAAGTGGAGGAGTATGATCCACCCAAAATAACATCTCAAATAAACATTTAGCTAATAGATGTATTGGAGGAAAACTATTCAAAGGATACAATAACAACAAAAACAAGGAATATGAAAAATATTTTATCACAACATGAATCAAATAGTAATGGGTTTGGGTTTCCATATCCTTCTTGAGATAGTTATCTTGATATACACATTGAACATAATACATCTTGTCTATATTTGGATTCCTCTATAATGTTTTCTAGCTAGGATTAAACACAAATATCAAGAGGATGGACCCTAATCGACGAGGATTCAACATAGGGACATTTTTTGGAGGTGTTACCTCTAGTTGGATCACGAGTCTTACGACCACCTATCAAGAAGAATAGGGTACCGACAGTACAAGAAAATGAGGTGTTCAAGCAAAGCATGATTCATGAGCTTCAGAAATAGTGAATACATAGTATCTAACTTAATCATAATCCATATCTAGGTGTGGTCTGGCATGAGATGGTGATTAAATTTTTCCATCTATTCATGAAACCTTCTCACTATTTAGTGTCTTTGGAAGTGATCCTTCTTCATGGATCTATTGGATCATGGTTTTTCATATAGAACAAATGTATGTAGAGGAAAATATTTCATCGCTATAGTTCGAACACCTTTTTAGAGAAGATTTATGTTATACTACATTGAGGGATGTGTACATTCAGTAAATTCAATATCTTTATAAGGGATGTACGACTATAGTTGAGTATTATTCAAGGTTTGAAAACCTCTCTTGTTACATAATTCATATTATTTGTGATTAATTATTTTTGGGTCAGATCTTCGAGAGATGAATTAATAGAGGCATTCAAGATATCATGATACCTCTATAAATTCCAACCAATTCTAGATTACTAGACTGTTCTTTAGTGGTTGTGATTTTCTTCGATGAGTAGACACAAATATTTGGTGAAAAAAATGGGAACATGGGAGTTGTGACATTGGTGGCATGTGGCTGATGTTAGACACATGGAAATATAAGTGAAGACACTTCAAGATAGGATCCCAAGATAGATGGTATGTTGTTCATGGATCACAATATGGGTCTAGTCTTCCTATAGATTGGTGGCTCTACTCTTTTGATGGTAATGAACTACTCATGTGAGAATTTACAACCTAGTATATGGTTGATAGAGAAGTAATATATTGTCTACCTATGTATTGTTAGAGTTATGTGAAATCCAATCCGCATAGATGTAGAAATTTTAGAGTATATGAGAAAGAATAAAGAGGTGGTTTATGTTATGACATGTTACAACCACCACCCTAAGGTGGTCCCCATCACTATTATGGTTATGGAAAAATGAGTGAGGGTAGCAGCAAGTGGTTGAGTATTATAACCTAGAGACCCTAGAAATGATATAAAGTGAGATCTATGTATTTTCTAAATTATATTTATTATTTATATATATATAGGTTATGGAAATTACTTTATTTCAACTTATCTAGTTTGTGATGTAGAGACTATGGTTGATTCTTTGTATCACCCCTTGCAATAGGAGACTCTTACTAGAGGTGACTCAATGATCACAAACATCTTTTCATGGTGTGAACTGAATATAAAAGGTAGTACTTTCTTTTATGGTCTATTTTTAATTTTTATGAGGCCCTATGATGTAGTCTTAGGTATGGGATGGTTATCTATAGTTCATTCTTAGATATACAAATTTAGGAGGAAGATGTGGTTTGTCTAAAACAATGGGATATAGTTTTAATTTCAAATAAAAATAGAAAACTAGGTTGAGTATGATGGACTCGAGTAGAGGATGGTTAATCATATTACTCATTAGTTGGCTAGAATGACCCTAGGTGACGTAGCTTCTATGATTTTTCAGATTCTTACTGTAGTGGAAGAGTTCAAGGATATCTTTATTGAGGACTTTATAGGACATCATATCCACCTGAAGATATACATTTTAATTCATCTACACATTGTGACATCCCTAATAGATGTCACATCATATCATATGGCTCCCATATATATTCAGGAACTAAGGGTTCCATTTTAGTATATTCAAAGGAAGGGGATTGTTAGGCCCAAGGGTTTACCCCAACCAGCCCCTATATTACTCCCCAAAAAGGAAGAATAGATATTTAGGACTTATGTGTATTATCATCACCAAAACCAATTTGTTTTAAAGAAAAATTATTCAATACCGAGGATACACTTCCTTTATGATCTATTTACAAGATAATAATGCTTCATAAAGATTGAACTCGGATAAGGTTACTTCCAGTTGTGAGTACAGGATGAGGATATACTAAAGATGGATTTTTGATGCTATTATGGTTAATGTGAATACTGGGTGATTTATATTTGTGTTAATAAAACCATAGTAGTGTTCATGGGACTCAAAACTAGATATTTTATCCTTTCTTAGACTAAAATGTGGTAGTCTTCGTCGATGATATCCTACTGTACTCAAAATATGAGGGGAATCATGTGAGACTCTTGAGGATGGTTTTGGATATACTCTAAGATCACCAAATTTATAAGAATCTTTCATAGGGGAAATTTTAGATTTATGAGGCCCACAATTAGTTACTGGTTGTCTCAGTGGATAGTGTAGAAGTGGATTCAATGATGGTTTTCTAGTGTCATCTTTGGAGCCACTTAAGAGTGTGATAGAGGTGAAGAGATTACTTGGGTTTGTAAGATACAATCATAGATTATTATATACTTCATCTAGGATATCAACTCATTTGATGGATTTTCAACTAAAATGGTAGTATTTCATGTGTATAGAGATGTACCAGAATGATTTCTAGGATTTGATATAGAGACCGAGGAGAGATATAGGTTGTGATTTCTAGAGAAGGGTGTCGAGTACATTGTTTTCTATGATTCATCAAGGACTATTGTTGTTTGTCTTATGACATATAGAGTTAGAAGAATTAGTCTTCACATTAATAATATAGTGAAACTAACTGAGGGTTTAATGCTTTATAACCTATTATAGCCACAAGATTCTAATGTATATCTTCTCCGTGAAAAATCATAATTGACAAAGAGGTGATGGATATTTACTCAAGTATTATACCTTCAAGATAATCTATACTTGTGGTAATGGTTAGATGTTAGGAGATGATCAAAGCAAGAGATCATTTTCACAGTTTCAGAGCAAGGAATCATACCAATTGCCCTTGTTATAGTTTTTATTAGTTGATTGGGTTGTATTAGTTTACCTCTAGATTAATGTTGTTACCCCTCCACTTTTATAGTGATGTAGGCAGGAAAATTATGGGGATATCGACATTAAGACAATTCATACCCGGATATCCACTGCACATGATCTTGATATATTTTATACTGGTGGGGAGCATGTCATTATTTTTATATGCTTCATAATGGTACAAGTGAATTTGTGGGATGAGGTTCTGAGGTAGATTCATATATCTCCAATGGAATTAAATCCATGTGTGAGGAATATGTACCAGGACTTTTGAAATCATTTTTTGGGGCTAGGGTTGAAGAAGGGTGTTTCATATTTTTTCTATTGATGCCTTAATTGTTAGAAAGTGAAGGCTAGTAACTAGTTTTATGTGTGTTTAGTTGAAACCATTAAGGATATAGAGAGGAATTTAGATCAGATACCTATAAACTTTGTGATGGGGTGAACACAAATATCCAGGAGACATAATACCATCACATTGATCATATACTGACTCACTAAGTCGTCACACTTCCTAACTATTATATATAATAGTTCAGGAGAGTAATTGGGATGCCTGTATGTAATGGAGATATTCTAACTCAATGTATTTCCATTTATGATCATTTAAAACCATGATTATCACTTCATATCTTGGTTATGGAGATAATTATAAGGGAATATTTGGAATCAATTGCATATGAGCATAGCGTTTGACCCCAAACTAATATCCATACTCATAAAAACCATTTAGGACATGGAGAAAATGTTGTGGGATTTCATGTTCGACATTGGATTTAGATTAGTAGATCAGCTACCTTAGGCAGAGTTTTCATAAAACAACATTTACCATTCTACCATTGGTATAGAAACCTTTTAAGGTCTGGTATGGGTGTCCTCACCACTATGTTGTAATGAACTAGGAGAGTCGGTTCTAATGAGAATAGAGATGGTCGGAGCCCATATAGAGGAGGTGAAATCCATCCATTAGTGGATGAGGACTATAAAAAGATTTCAAATTTCCTATATGAACTAATGATGGATGCCATTGGAGTTCAAGAAGGGAGACAATGTGTTATTGAGGGTCTCACCAAGATGTTGATTTTGGAGATTTTAACTAGGTGTAAAGATATATATAAGATTCATTGGACCTTTCTAGATACTATGTAGATTTGACGTGGTGTCATACAACATTTTCCAACCACTAAAATTTGATTATGTTCAATACATCTTCTATGTTTCACAACTAAAGTGGTAAATACTTGACCTGTCACATTTTATCGAATGGGTGGAGATAGAAAATGAGGATGAGGATAATTTTTCTGATTAATCATTAGAGATTAAGTATTTCCATTAGAGTGTCCTTCATAAAAGATCAGTTAACCTAGTGAGGGTCTGGTGGGAACATGGGAATATTTAGGAGAGAACCATGGAGAAAGAAGAAATTATTTTTCTCAGTACTGAATCTTCTTTGTTTATCATTTTTGATTCAGATTTAATGGACATAAAGTTTCAAGGTGGGTAGAATATAGAAATTATGATTTCTCATTATAATAATTTATAATATTGTATGGATTATTCATGGAGCTATGTGATAAGAGGGAAAGGGATATTGAGGATTGGCGTGCATTAAATTAATATTTGAAATATATTAAATATATTATATATAATGTGTGCATATTATTACTAAAAAAGTGAAATAACATTTAAATGAAGGCCCATCTCAAAAATATGATTATACTTTCTTGTTTAGAAACTGAGCATTACGTAAGACACAACATAATAATTATCATCATAGATCCACCTAGAGTTAGGATGATTTTATATTGTTGATCTACCAAAATATCATTAAACTATAAAGAACAAAATTCAATCAACCAATAGATTAATTCATGGATTGATCATATGGATATTGAGTGATTATCATATAGAGATTTTTTTTAGAAATTGGTTATTTTAATTATGGATATTTATTCATCAGTGTATTGGAAATAGATCATGTCCAAACGATACATGGTTAAGGTTCTTTCCACATTTTAATGACTCATTGTTATCTCCCATAATTTTTCATTTGTTCATCATCGACATTATTTTTTATAGGTTGTTCAAAAAATACTTGTTAAAAATTTCCTACACACACATTTCATTATGAAATAGATTTTAATTGATGATCTGAGATCAATATAATGTGTATATCATGAAATAGTGTAATAGATAGTAGATAAATTCATATTTTTGTTCATCAATTATAATTTCAGAATTTAGTAGAAGAGTGGTTCAACTGTCATGTTTTCTCATATGATTTGATTGTTGGATTTTGGAGAAAAGAATGAATGAGACTTATCTTATCTAGATCCATATTTTCTAGAATGTTTCATTTATTGATCAGAGATCATAAGAGTATAAGACGATGAATTAAATGGCTCTAATAGTTCTATAAAATACCAAAATACATATCATGTAATCAGAGAATACACACTTTATGGTGCCTTAGATACATCGGTGGGGTTTTTTGTAGAGAAAACAATGACATGGAATGTGACACAATTCACATGATTATTGAAACAACCCCGGAGGTACATAATTTACCTTATAGGGTACACATACATTAATAGGAGCACACAACCTCATATACACCATGTACTCAAACATAATCATCAAAACATGCATGTTTTGTGATACAAGGGTAGTACCTGATGATAAAATGACACACCATATACCTATAATACCATTTCTTTCTCCTTTAAATAAGTATTATACCCCATTTCTTCTTTATCTTGAAAATTTTTCATTAGGGAACGTTTCATTGATCATTACCTGGAGGTTAATCGAATCACTTCCAATGCATAACATGGTGATCCCCTCTGAGGAAATTCAAACCTAGGTAGAGTTTTGCAATCCCCTATGGAGGCATGTAGTGAATCATCAATCATCATTCCCCAAGGTGTGGTTCTCATTATCATTATGAAATACACTACACAGTTATCAATCCCCTACCTAGTGGGTTAACCCATATTTAGTTGTTGGTAAACCAAATGGTTATGGGATTGATCCACTTTCTATATATCAATTTCATATGACTTATAGTGTGTTATTATTATGGAGTGTCCTGATGTGAATCAAATGTCAAATGGATTTCATATGTTGTATCTACCTCATGGAATTGTTCTCTTGGCTGATATCCATGTTGATACATTCAGAAAGAATCATCAGCAGGCCATAAGGTTGTGACCTTACCTTGAGAGTCTGTGTCTATATTAAGTATATAAGGATATACATTTTATTTTTTATGATGACATATAATTTTGATTAGATGGCTGACTATTATTGATGTAATATGAATATTTATTTTGGGGACTCCAAATGGGTATTGTTATACTGGCCACCACATGGCCTTATCCCGCACGTGTTGTGTGTTATACAGATGAATGACCATTTGAAAGTGTTCTATATTTACCTTGACTAGGTAGATCTTAGTGAGTCATACATACTGTGGATTTTTTTGTATGAGTACATTGGTATCAATCCTAACCAACTTTATAGGTTGGTCTTGTTTTTAGTTCCATTGTGGTGGGATTTTATTTCTCCATTTTTCATTCCAATATTTTTTTATTTACTTTGTTGATGGGTTTTTATATGTACACAAACATGGTTATAATTTATTTTTATATTTCATAATATTATGGGTTTGTATATGTGTAAATTTTTATAGGTACATTAGTATATGCCCTCCCATGTGAATGATAATCATACTCTGTGGTGTTCATTATCCACTAGCCCATTGCAAGTGGTCTTGGGGTTGTCTCAACATGAGTCACATTGGGATGGATCATGAAAAGAACCCTATTTTGCAAAATGAAAGATATTTCCTCCAACTACACAATATATCATGGCTCTATATAACTCTCATTCAACTAACTACCACAGTACCCCAAACTATCACTAACACTTATTTTTCAATGGGTGGTGAAAGCCTCATGAAAAAATGGCAGGATTTATAAAGAAATTCATATATTATATTCCTCTAACTACCCAAAATACATTGTATATTTTTTAATATTATGAGATCATGGTATTCATTTATGGAAAAATAAAATATTCATAAATAATCATAATAAATTTTGAACATAAAAAATATACTATAAACAACCTATCAGTTATTTTTCATGCAAATCAAAAATAATAATTCATCATTAATGAAAAAATTTGATGAACATGACATGTGTTATTTATTTATTTGTTATTTATTTATATAATTTCATCACAAATAATTCAAATTATATTAATATGGATTTATAATTTTTCATATATCCCCATATATCAGTTCAAATATTCACCGATTTCAATAATTGTCCGATAATTTATACACAATCTAATTATAAATATGTAATAACAAAAATATTTAATTTAATCTCATATTCATCCACTATATCAATATTAATATACAATATATTCTATCCTTTTAATGAGATGAAAATTTATATCCAACTACCTCAATACCATGATTAAAACTATTCACCAATCCTCTAATTATCACAATTATATGTTCATAAAAACAATTTCATCATTTACTAATCTTTAATTTTCATTTCAAATCATTCTCCATGGGAAATATTTTAGTAATCTGGAGGGTGAAGAAAATGTGTTTGATGGTAATAAAAAAAATTCCCATCAATCAATCATCTAAATCACCGATAATTTCCCCAAATTAATTCCATTTATTATTTCTCATAAATATTTCCCATTCATTTTTATTTAATACTTTTATTCAATTAAGTATTTTAATTATATAGCATGGCATTCCATCAATATAAATACTAGGATACTCTTCCTAAAATATGTCTATATCTCCATGACCATATAAAATATATCATATTCATTAAAATATATTTCAAAAAATATCATCAATAATATATGAATTTATTAAATAATTAAACAATAATAAAATTCAATCATGAATTAATATTAATGAAAAAACCTGAAAACATCATAAATATAAGAAATCACTTACCTATGGAAAAAATCACAACTCAAATCCAACGATGTTCTTAGAAATACATCTTGATAATTATAAAAAATATTATTTTATACTTCTCAGCCAAAACTATATAAAATTTCACAAACTCCAAGAAGTAAAATTTATAGTTATCTATAATTATGGTGTATATACAATAATTTTTTAGTGATATTTTATATTTTTTATATTATATAGTCGAACATATATTTTATAATATTTTATTAGATATATAGAACATTTAGTTTATCATTGTGTAGAAATTTAGTTGATTAACAAGTAGTAGTTATGGAGAAGATACGTAATTATATGTTTAAGACAATAGTTGTGTTAAAGCTGGTGATTCAAGATACTCATCCATCATAAATCAGTTTGAATTTAGTAAAATCTTATATTTTCAGTATTAGTCACAATTCATTATATTCTGAAAAAATATATTTAAAATTGTCTATATGATGAAAAAATAATTTGTATGATGAAAATATTAGATAGAGGATGAGAATGAATAATGGGAGACATATTTTATACAGATAATGATAATTTTTATGAAAAAATTTATAATAATATAAATTATGATGATAAAATATATTTTTTAGGATAAAATATTTATGAAATTATTAAAAACTTTATTGTGGATATCATGATATTACTTTTGAGAATGTTTATGATATGATGATAAGAATTGATATTGGAAAATATTATTAAATATGTAAATATGGGATCTCCTATTGTTTATTAAATAATTTTTTTTTAATTTAGAGATTTGAATCCCATGTTTACGACTTTTAACACAAGGTTTATCTTAGTGGCCTAGAGGTGGGGAGATATTCCACATATTTATTGAATCCTCACTTGATAATTTTTTCTTAGGTGGTAAAATAGTGACATACACATGGGATATGTTTTATACTATAAAATAGTTTTTTTCATCATTTTACATACAATGTGTGTATTTATATCAATTTATGGTGAAGGAAATTATATATGAGGTCATAGTAAATCAAGGTGGGGGTCCCTCACAATTGATGTTTTAAAACCTATTTTCCATTATTCATATGGGTGTGTATAGTTAAACATGAATATTTGGAAACAAGTTACAATTAATTAAAAATATAACACATATTTAAACTTATCATATATTCATAGAGATAATTCTTAACATGAACTCTTGATATGTTTATAGATAATATACTGTAAGTGTATTTTCAACATGAAATTGATAGAAGATAGGTTATAAACAATATATACATTTAAACTATTATAGATTTTTAATGTTTTATAAATAATCTTTATAAGATCTAAACTATGGATTTCATAATTAGAGGATGAGTTTGTTAACATTCATAATATCTTAATTTTTATTACATTTTTTTTGATGATGTGTTTTTAATGGATTTGTTTAAATACTGAGGTGTTTAAAGTGAATTTTGATATTGAGGAATGAATATATATGGTTGTGTTTTGAAGGAATGTTTTATTATTTGATAATAATTATATCTATTTGGGTATTATATTCTACAAAATTTATCATATTCCCAGTACATGTATGGTTTTTTATATTCATACAAAATTAAAAGTATTTTTTATTATTGTTATATGGTCATCATATTTAGTTATTATTATTATAAATACAATTGTTAATGGTATTTTTTTATTATCAATTTTTATGTAGATTTGTGGATAGTAAGTGTTAATAAATGATTTTAAGTTCATTTAATGATTTATTTTGGTGGAATATTGAGGAAATAATTCTACTAATAGTTATTTATAATATAGAGATAGATTAATATGATGGATAAATTGAATGACATGGGGGGAGTTTTTGTTAAACTAAATATTTCCCATGATAGTTATTAAGAAAATAATTTACTTATATTATACATTTCATCAACATTTTTAATTAAGTGATATAATCACATTGAACCATGAGTGTTTCATCAGAGGAATCAATCGATTAAAATTATATGGCCCTTACTTATTTTATAAATTTTTTTCTTGACATAAAATATTGATTGTATAGCGGTTTTGGTAAATTCTGGCTTTATAATAAGATGTTATTATTGTTTATAGAGTGTTTCATATATTATTATATGTATCTTGGTTTATGTAGTTTTTTGGTATCTATGTGGAAATTATTCTATTTTATACCAACGGATGTGTTATTTTTAGATGTTGGGTGTGTAAACCCTATATGAATTATTTATTATGAGAAATAATTCCACATGACCTCTTGTGTGAATCTCTATTTGCTGGAGGCTTCTAAATTGTAGAGGTGGTCTAAGGTGAGACCAGGGAGTGACTATACCATAAAATATTGTAAACAATGATAAATAAATAACCAATTTTATTAAAATATATAATCATAAAATATTTAAACCAATAAAATACTAAAAATTTGAATTAATGTTCAAAGAATATACTAAATTTCCACAACAATAAATAATACACTGAATTATCCCTGATCGATCACATTTATGTAAGGAAGTGAATTTTTTCACAAGATCCAATAATCCTACTCAAATCCATATCCTATCTGAGTCTCTAGGATTATATCAGTCAATACTACGTGGAGATAAAACCCATGACTAAACATAACATGTACCTGTATTGTGTGAGGGCCACTCATGTACTAATGTTCCATGTTCATCTGAGTAAGGTTTGAGTACAACATAGTAGGGTTCCACCGAAACTGTCTTGAACCCAACTAGTAAAATTCATTATACATGTTTGTGATAATATCAATAATATTTAAATAGTAAATATATTGATTCACATACATAAAATGTAGTCACTCACTCACACACAAACAGTAACAACCACGCGTTGAGCAGTCGTTCATTTACAAAGATTCTATGATCCCCTGCCCATACCTACTTCATATCTATGATAAAAATTAGTCATAATGGATTTCAATAAAAATTAGGATCTATCCTCAAGTCCTTTGAAGATGTTAATTATTATGTATACAAGATCGTGTCTCTGATCAGGATGGAATGATGATTATGGTGAATATACTCAGTATTCTCAAGGAACCAAGTCTTAAGTGATGACACAAAGCTGACAAGTGAGTATATACTTGATATAATAATGTAATATAGTTCTATAAAATTAACCAGTATCCACAAGGAATTATGTTCTGACATGCTACTCAGTATCTGTAGGCACCGTGTTACAGTTTCATCCATGAGGCCTCCATACTCTTACCCAATGATGCTTATGTCAATACTTTCATCAAGTGTGTGCACATGCCTCTAAGTTGTATTCATAACAGGATGGTCTACCTCTCATAAATACCATAATAAAACCTACAATGGAAACATTATATAACATACAACATGGAAGATCATGCATATAAAAAATATATAGCATACGCTCATGATTCATAGGAACTATTGGTACACACATTTGATTGACAAGTCAAACATGTTCAATTAATTCAACTAAGACAACACAAGGAATAATTTATCATATTTATCTTATATATATATATATATATGGAATATGATCATACATAGAAGGGTATAAATCATTTGGCACAACATAGCAGGTTAATTAGGAGTATCAATACCCACATATAAAAAACATGTGAACATAATCAATCATGGTATCATGGGATCTCAGTCTCATGTTTCACACCCACACACCCCAAATTTTTCATGGAACTCAACATATTAATTAGTTATTAATCCTCATCAATTGGTGGCCAGATTCAAGCCACTACCAAATGGTGCATCATGTCCCTTGTCACATTGTCAAATTACATTAGGCATAAGTCCAATAATTTGTTAAGAAACAATAATCATTAATAAATAAATAATTATATTATGTTAGCAAAATACTATTTTTAAGATTTTTTCACCAATAGTGGAAAACATCAATTAAATTTCATAACATGTATAGTACCAAAAGGAAAATTATAACAACCACCTACATAAAATGGAGTCAACTCCCATCTAAGAAAAAACACAAGTTTATTTTTACAATTCACCATGTATTTTTATAATTCATCTAAGTGAATTTGGCCTTTATCAATCACCATGAGTATCAAAATCTAGGCTATGCATTCAAAATTAATTAATTATAACTAAATTATTATAAATTATTTTAACATAAATAAAATTTCATTCATCTCAAAAGTCATAATTTCTAAAGCACATATTGGTATAAATAACTATTTAAAACTATAACTTGCAATCAATTAAAGACCCATAATATGATACTAACTTCATTTTGAGAAATTTACCTATCACATAGAAACAATAAAAAAATTAATAAAACTAAATTTAAAAACTATTGATGAAACTGACTTGGTGATATTCTATCACCAAAACGATGGGGGATGGCATGTAAATCTCATCTCAAGTTATCCCCTATATAGTTTGGAAAAAACCATTTAAAAATGGTCAATTCCATCATACTATTGTTGAATCGACAAAAATACTATGATGTAAACACCTAAAATCATTAAGGATAAGGAAAAGTAACATGGTGGAATGAATGAAAAGGAATATACATTCCTTGGATGTTGACCAATCACCATCATAACTACCCAAATCATAGGAGAAAATAGGTAGTGATGCCCCAAGTATTCCAACCCATACCTATCCTATTAATCTTATTAATGGGGGAAAATAAAATTTCAAATTTAAAAAATCATCCAAGAAATATTTCACAGTGTCTTGCATGTAAGACCCTAACCCCAGAAGCCAAGAGTTGGTGTGTTTTATTAATATATTGTCATATATAGAAGTCTAAAATCCCATAGGACTTATTATTTTAGTAGTATAATAAACTAAAATAAATATAATAAATTTACAATACAACTCAAAACATAAAAAATATATATATAATCATTTTAGTAATCTATTATTATCCTATACAAACCTTGTATATCATTCATAATACACATATTGGCATCTGGGGAAAATAAAACATAAGAAATGGGTGTGTTAATATTCTTAGTAAAGGTAAATAATAAGACATAACCTTTCATAAATAAGAATAAAATTTTAAGTAAAGTATAAAACTGTAACAAAATTATTTTAAACATAATCTTGAGAAAAATATGGAAAGAAAAAAACAAATAATTCCATTTAAAAATTCACATAAATATTTTTTCGGGTCATATAATCAGACGTTATATCGATGACTAATATGATAATAAGGGAATTAATAATGTTAGATGTCATAAAAATATTGTAAAGTCCCCATTCTAAGACTATACGTAAATGGGTGTTATGTTAGTCAAAACAAAAACTACTCTGTCTCTTGAAAACTATTGATCCATAGAGGGGCTTTTATTTACTGACTCCTAACACATAGGGATATCATTAACTAGTCCCCAACTTGTATATATTTCACTAACAGGTCCCCATCCCATAGGTATTTCATTAATCATTCCACAACCAACAACTTACTAATTCAAATACATTCCTCATATGAAAAGGGTGAAACATAACAAACATATACATTCATATTAAAATTATCATACAAAATTTGAGAACATAAACGATAAACTATTAATGGTATCAAAATAGAATATAGACGACTTAAAAATAATAAAAAAACTTTCAAGGAAATATGGAAAATTATATCATAATACATCAACCTCAATCAAACATAGGTTCTAAAAATGGATTTTGGTATAGATAAAAATAATTTAATGAAATCATTAAAATTTCATAAGAAAAAGTCCATTTTTACATTGTTATCATTTATTCAAAAGTCACGATCTTATAAAAAATTCATTTTAAAAATTATATTTTTGAATCAATATTTCCCACAACACTTTGAAACAATTAAAAGAAATATGAAAATTTAAAATTAAAATATTGATGTCCTTATAAATAATACCATAAAACCGTTTTTGAAAACATGGACATGAGTGATAATGATTTATAAGAATAAATCTTAGAAACTTTTCAAATGATGTTTTAGTTAAAGTGTCCCTCGCATAAAACAATAAAGATATTCATTTTTAATTTTTTTAGAAAAATAGACATGTATGATAAATATGCCCTAGTAAATACTTATATATAAAAAATGTTATACAATACGGAGACTGAAAAATATATCCTTGCATTATGTTTGTTTCCATTTGTACGTATCTTAATCTCCCATATTGTGGTATTAAACGTATTATTTTCTAATACCAGAATGATATTCACATTTATTATATCATATATTATTTATTTAGGACTTTATATTACCCATTTATTAAAAATTACTAGATAAACTAATGTTTTTGGTAATAATATCTTTGTTTATCATATGTGTTTTGACTAGTTTTTCAGGATCCTATTAAATATGTCATTATTTAAATACTTCCGTAATGTAAAACATGATTAATATATAATATATATTAATTAATCAGACACACACACACAGAAAAACAAACACACACACACACACACACACACACACATATATATATATATTGGAATAGAAAACACCATTCATTTATATGGTAGCTCGTTCATACATATGAATTTTTTTTTCTATTTCATTATCATATTGAATGGAAGTAGGTTTTTGAAATAAATATATATATATATATTATTAAAGTAAAATTATTATGCCATGTATTTAATACTTACTCATTATATATATTTTAACCCTATCCTTTTACACATAATATTACATTATCTTATGCATAATAAAATATCATATTACAATCCAATGATCGCAATTCCATTGTATTGGAAGATTAGGTACATAAAATTGAAAAACATGTGATTAATTAAAACATTTATTTACATAATATTCATAAGCATATTCTAAATTACAGTTTTCTAATACATCATCATAAGATATCCTGAATTAATATGAATAAAGTTATGATCTAAAATCATAGTAAGGGAATAGGTATAAGAATAATGCTTTAGAACATGGGTTAAAAGGAATGGCATAATGATATAAAAATTCATGGAACATATGTAATCATAACATATAAACATGGGATCATATTAAAAATTAGTAATAGAAATGTTTAAGTAACATAAAAATTTAAATTATCATGATTCATTGCTTTTTTCACATAGAGGAGTACAAGTCAAGGTTAACCACTAGGACTATTTCACTTGGTAGCACGAGTCAAGGATAACCGCCAAGACTGTTGCACAAAAAATCTCATGATAATAATATTTACCGAATGAATTGGATATCTATATTACTGAACAAATATTAACATCATTATTAATATCTTTTCCATATTAAAACTACTACATAATTAATCATGCATAAACATAAGGGTGCCCATGGAATGAAATGGGTATCATAATCATGTCATAAAAAATGAAGGGGTGAATAAAACAAGTTTCCATTAAAGAAAGGAATTAAAACATAAATGGAAATTAAAAAGGTAAAATAATAATATATACTGATAATTAATGTCCAAAAAAATTGACAACATGTAAGAATAGTATTTATGAAATTTTAGCATTAAATTGTTTTTTGCGGTTTATGAAAAATACTAAAGAAAATCTTAATTTGAAAAGGAAATAATACTTAAGATAAAACACAAAATAAACTGATAAGGTTTTCATAATAAAAATTATTATTTTATAAAAACTATTCTTCCTTAAACTAGATGATAGAGTGCACTTAAAATTGGGTATGAATTATGTAATTTCCCTTAAAATGGGTTTTCATATTGGGAAGTATTGAGGATGGAATCATTTGAAAACATTTCTATCCCTAAAAGAGAATGATTAATGGATATTGATACATGATTTTTGATAATATAACTATAATTTATAATATTTACAAAAAAATAAATGAGAAATTCATTTTGGTAGATAGATAGAAAATCCTTAAGGAGTAAAAGAGGTTCGGGTATAAACACCTTACCTTAAAGCCGATGTCATCCTTCACTTGATCTTAATGTCCTGGATAACCAAATTACATTCATTAATTAAAATGTCTATAACCTATTATTGATTTAAATGATTTATTTTAACTGTATTAAGTTCATTCATTATCTTTTTAATGGGATAATATGATTAATTCAATTTTTTTGTGGTGTTTGGTTCCTTGGTTTTCATGATTGGTTTACATATATAGGTGTGAGGATAAACATGTAATATGAGAATGATTTTACAAAATTGAAGTTAAATGATATTAGTGATCATATTGTGGAATAATTGGTTATAAAATTAATTTGGTTATTTGGAGGGAATATGAATCATTATACCAAAAATTGAAGATACCAGTTTTTGTTAATTGTCTATTTTTTATCACATCGAACTCATTTGGAATTATAAATTAATATCATTTGTATGATAGAAGACAATAAATAAAATTAGACATAATACATAATTTATAGTCTTGTTTGACCATTAAAATTGTTTAATGACTAGAATTGAACATTGTAATTAAAATTGAAAACCCCTTGTCGTTGAATGTAATAAATTTACACATCTAATATTGTCTTTTCATTTCTCGTATAAATGGATGTTGAAGGAGTGATGATGAAGAATTATTCCATTTTCATAAAAAAATACAACACATATAAGGTACTATATTTATCATATAATATTCATTAAATGAGGTGAGGAAAGAAAAAACAATGTTTTGAACATGAAAAAAAAATGAAATGAAAAGTGGAATTTTCCAAATGAATATATCATCCTTGAGAACCTATTTAGGGAAGTGGATTTGGCCTTCTGAACACACTAAGTGTAAAATTCTAGGTAAATGAAGAATAATAGATTTTCATATATATTAATATTTGTAAATTAAATATTAATTGTATTTTAAAAATGGTTGTTATGTTCGATAGCGTACCAGATATGCAACAACGGGATTCTTTAGAATCTTACGTTGCACACTAAAAATATAATATTATTATTTTAAATAGTATTTACCTCCTAGACGTTGTATTGGCAGGAATAACGAAAAATAATTACCATATAATCCATATAATGAAATATAAATGATAAATTTAGGTACAATTGATATGATAAAATATTCAAAAAAAAACATAATTTAACCCAATAAATAAATAATATTAAAAATTAATTTTGAATTAAAATTTATTGCTCTTCCCTATTCATCAAAAAATAAAACTCCACAAAAAAATAAAAAATAATAATTCTAACTTAATTTTGATATATTTAATTCAAAAATGAAGTTTATTTTTATATATAATATTTATAAATGTTCCAATTTAATTTAAAATATGTTCTCCATTAAAAGGAAGTAAAACTATATCTATAAAAAATAAGTTTTTATGCATAAAAACGGCTTTGTTCTTATCTTATACATATCAAATATATTGGATGATTATAAATAAATATTTAGTAGAATATATAAAATATGGATTTAATTAATATATTTTTATAATTTTAATTAATATAATCTATTAGGACACCACACCTTTTGGAGCATAAAAATACATCTTTTATACTCTATCAGTTTATATTTTCATTTATAATTAATTAGTAACCAATGAATTTATCTTATATTTTTATTGACCATATATTTTCATAATTTGGTTAATTATTATTCATAACCTCTAGTTTAATGCATAGGTTATATATTATTATATTAAATAATAACATTGTATTAATATATTGTTAGTCATTAAAACTGAGTCTAGCTAGTAACAAAAGCAATTAAAGGAACTCAATATTGTGTGGAATACAAGACATAAATAGTATTGTGTGTGGAAAAATATAATCAAAGTGTTGTTTTTAGTTCATGATTGTCTTTTTTTATTGAATAATGCATGTATAATTTATTTCGTTAATATAATGAAAAAAACTACATTCGGTGACACGTGAAATGAAAATATCAAAATGGTTAAATTAATTCATAAACAAAATTCACAAAAATCGCAGGGTGTTACATTCTAACCACCCTAAAAATATCAATCAATTCAAATTAATTTATTTTATCAATATTTTAATGCTTTTATGTTCCATTTATATAATCCCTCATTGAAAAAAATTCTAATATTTCATTTAAAATGGTAATGTCGGAAGCATTATGGTTACCCAATGTATCACATGAATAGGTTTCCACACAGGGGAACTGTGTTTGGAAGGGAAAAATGGAAATTGAACAAAATCATATATAATTATATAGATTGATAAAGATCATTGATCATCATTAACTAAATTATCAATGGGAAGTTACGGGTCTCATAACACTAAATCTATTGTAATTTATAAGACAATTAGTTCAACAGAAACAAAGGATTCATGATTAATTATTTTGATTATATATTTCATATAGTTTATGAATTATTTTAATATCTAAGAAAATACAGAAATATAATTACAGTATATTATTCCTTTTCATATGGACATTCTTGCCCAATAGATATTCCTTTCTCAATTTCTACTTCATCTATAACTATAAGAAATGAAGGTAAATTTTTCATTATTTAAGTAGTAACAGATCATGAGATATATTGATATGTAATTCCAAATATACATACATACATATATATATATACCATAAATAAAAAGTCATTAGAACAGCATAGAGAAGATTCTGATAATTTATTTCTCTTTTCTATTACTGCCACTACACTTTGGAACTATATTTATAACATCACTGATTGTAGATTGCTGATTCATGACTCTCCCAATGACCAGTTAAAACGATGTGTTAATATGGATATCTCCCAAAAAATAAAGAAAAAATTTATTTTAGGGGTTACCTATTTTCTTCATATAATATAGTATAATAAAAAATATATCCATTACAATAATTTCTCATTCAACATTAATGCAGGTAAAATGTGAATTTTGGTTGCTATTCGAGAAGCTGTATTGATTCCGAGAGATAATTTAAACAAAACTATGGCTGATTTTATGATTTTGAGGCATCTCTAAGTTGATGCCATATTTAGTCAGAAATGATACACATTTGAGGTGTTCTCAAGACCATCACTCCCTGGATAAACCAAAATCTACATGGATGGAGATTCTAAAAGAAATCTGAGTCCCTCAGGATGTGGCATCGTCTTCAGAAACCATATTGGTCATATCAGTTGGTTATTTTTGGGAGCCTATGACATAGAAACCTCCCTCGAAGCTAAAATTTTGGATGTGATCCATGCCATCTATTTCTCCATGCACAAAGGGTGGATCAACTTGTAGATTGAATATGATTATACTACCTTATTTAATGTCATTTTTGAATGGGGTGGTTCATCTTTCATGGACTATTACTACACGATGGATGAATTTTCTCTGTTCTCTCCAAGATATCAACGACATTTCAACCCACACATATCGTGAGATTAATATTTTTGTAGATGGACTTTCCAAAAAAGTTGTCATGCATGACACAACTTGGATCAACGAGTTACCAGGCTCCATTCTTCCTCTTCATGTTAAAGACTGTAATATGATCCCAAATTTTACAATTTTTTAATTTATCCCACTTTAAATAATACTTTCTTTAGTCATTTGACCAAAACCCCACCATTAAAAAAATTATAATCAATTATGATGTCATAAATACTATCCAATTTACTTTATCCAAATTAATCTCCTCTTTGTCAAATCTAAACACAATTATCTCAAAATTTTAAACACATTAAGGTTTACCTTCCCATTTTTTTTAATATCACATTTCCATTAAATTAAAATTCTATGTCTTCATCTCCATCCAAAATATCCTTTTAAATCCTTAATTATAAACTTATACTAAAAATGCTTATGTTTTTAATGATTCGTATAACATAATATTTTTACACCACAACATATACACATGAATCTTCCAAATCTAATCTTAAACCATTACTTGGGATTTATCATCTTATTCCTTACAACCCATTTCATAAAACAGAAAATATCATCCATTTCTTAAGTTTACTGAACCTCAATCCAATCATTCTTCTTATGTTTATTTTAAATAATAATAGAAGAACATCACATACCTTTAACACGTTGTTTACAATCTATTTATCATAAAAAGTATACCCAATAATCATAACACCTTCCTAATTATCATTATGTGTTTATCAATAATGAAATATATTTTTATAAAGCCCATAATAAACACATATAAAACATTCAATGATAACATATTTCCTTTTAGTAGCCACTATTGAATAAATCAACAATCATTGCGTGGGAAACATTTATCATAATGAAAACCATATAATCATGGAATGAAATTATAGTATGTATAACTAATGACAAGTTTTTCTTTAATATATGTAAAATTATATGTTTCCTTTGTCATTCCAAGAAAACATATATTTAAATATTTTATTCTAGTTCATAAAAAAAATATGAATTCCCAAAGAATATCCCCGAGGTGTGTCAAACCATGTTTGCAGACATACCCATTTTCTAGTACCATGTTACCTATGAGTTAGGCCTAGATCACATTTTTTTAGATACCAACACCATGTACATCTGTGGTACATCTATATCCACTTTTTTATCCTGATAGGGAATAATTTCTACGAAACACGTCACAATATCCTTTACTACAAATCTTGGACATCTTTCTATTATTTTAATCATCTTTGTAATTATCATTAGATGCATCCCAAGAAAAATAATTATAAATACCCATAGGGATTTCACAAAACTTTTCATATCCTAGTTTCCAAAGGATGATACAAAATTTTCTCTGAAACCAAATAGAATGACCCATGTTTAAAATATGTATAAATTACAACATATTTTGGGAATACTTAATACATTACACAAATAGATGCCCAAAGACTATATTAGTTTAGTTTATTTGGAAACATATAAACATAAAAAGCGATGAATAAGTGAGTTAAATTCTCTCATACTAGGTTCATCATGATTATAACTCTTTATAGACACATCTTTCATTACAAATATTATCATAACTTGGTGAATAGAAAAATAAAAAAGGGATGTGCTCAGATTCTAATTTGGGGTAATCATGGGACATATATAATCATATACATGAGAATAAGAGTATGAAAATGTGATCATGAAATATTATGATCACACCATGCATTACAAAGATCATAAATATGAATCATGGTGTAAATATTTGTAGTTCATAAGGCATGAACCATATTGGAATCAAGATCATATGCCATGAAAGCATAACATGTAAATAATACATTGGATTTTTGTAGACACATAAACATGTAACCTCATTCCCTTTAATTCAATTATCATTTCCAAAACACAATAGGGTACTTCCTGGGGACTACACCTTTTGGGTAGTACATAACACAATCCCTAGTATAGTATATTCATTATAAGGGATAGAGTTTCCCAATATTCTCATAGCAGACTAGTTTTCCCAATATTCCTATAGTGGATTAGTTTTCACCATATTTCATAGTAGATATGGTATCACCATCTTCCCATAGTGGATTAGTTTCCCCCATCATCCATAGTGTATTTGGTTTCCCCATCTTTGATAGTTGATCAACCTCATCAACTTGAATCCCATCATTATGTCATGAAATATAAATCATTACCCAATTCATTATAGGGAGATATAGGTCCCACATATCACATTATAAATCAATGTATATATTTTATATGAGACAATAAAACTTTCTTTATAACATGGTCCATAAAAATAGATTGGATTTATAATCATCATATCGTAACCAATGAAATGAAATGGTTATCATAACCTTTTATCAAATCATTACATATGGAAAAGAGATAGGTTGCATAATCATTTCATATATGAGTAAAATATGAAAATAAATGGGTTCAAAAGAATAAATACTTAAGTACGATGACTGAGTTTAATAATCATAATTCAATCTATACATAAACCATTCAAGAAATAATATTAATTAAATTCTTAGATCATATCCCTAGTAGAGAACAAACTCTAAAAAAATTATTTCATCATATATTTAAAAGTATTTTTAAATACCAAATGAATCATTTCATAATTTAAATATCCTTTTTTCAAAAATACATTTCACATAATATATTCAAAGAAACATTTTCTTCTAAATTAATATTTTATTTTTTCATTAAAATCATATTTGGAGTAAAATATAATTTTCTTCATTAAAATTATTTCTAAAATTTAAATAATTTTGAAAAATATTATATTTAAAAGTAAATATGAAAATTATAAGGAAGATTTATTTTTTTGAAACCCTATTTCCTTGAAGTCTTATAAAATAATCAAGAAACAATTTTGAAAAACATTTTCTATGAAAACATATAAATGAAATATGAAAACATTTTGAAAATTAATTTTCCATGAAAAAATATAAAATAATATTGAAAACTATATGAAAAAAAAATCCATGAAAACATTTAAAATAAAATTTAAAAAACTTCGAATCCCATTTTTAATCATTTTTAAAAATACCTAGTTTTGAAATAACAAAATTTTCTGATCGAAAGGATAAATAAATTCATATTTTCATAAAAACAATTCATAATTATATTAAGTAACAAGGATTGTAAAATTGTAATAACACAATAATATATCAACTATAACCATTTTATAACATAATTAATGAGTCTTATTGAGATATGGATCATAATAGTTTATCAATGGAAGAATAATGATAAACAATAATGATAAATAATGAGATTATAACAATGCAATATTACAAATTTAGTTGCTTTGAATCACAATTTCAATAAAATGATTACATTTAATCTAGATTGAAATATTATTAGAAGAATTATATTCCTTAAATAACATTTAAAATTCATTATATACATCTCATATAAAAATATTTGTGCCCAACATGGCATGTGTTTCAAAAAAAGAAAATTGATTGAAAAATAACTTTTCAGATTTGGTTAATTTTAAAACATAAAACCCAGAATATAATGGTAAAAAAATGGATATTTAAATATAAAAAATTTAATTACAATATGGTTATAGTACATTCATGGTTATTATACACTCCCCATATATGAAATAAGCGGGGAACATTGACTGTGTCTCACAAAAAATAAATGTGATATGATAAAACCCTTAATACTTATTTATCTTTCTAATCATCGTCCCCCTAGAATCATGACATAAATTGAAAATTAATATTAATATATAAATTAAATTAATTATATAACATTTTATAAGGTGATATATTCACTATATAATAGATTAAAGTGGTGAATATGGCATATATCTCACAGAAGTAAAAAGTGAGATGAAGTCCCCTTACCTTAATCCTCAAGCATCCTCTTACACATTCAAGCATAATATGTTGTAAATATAATATTATTATATATATACCATAGAACCATATTCTTATATATCATACAATATATTATTTTTTTGATGACTTTATATTAACTATTTATTAACCACATCATGTTAATGTTTCATTTTTGGTAATATCTCCTTTTTTCTTTGTATATGTTTTCAATTATTATTATTCACTCTCTTACATAGATAACTATTTACTTATTTATATAATAAAAAAGTAATACAAATATCATATATATTATTATAATAATATTTCAAATAATTTACAATATATTTAATGATGAAATGGAATAAACTGTTAATGGAGGCGGTATGTCTTATGTACGCATGAACGTTGTTTCTATTTTATTACTATATAGAAAGAAAGAAATTAAATGATATATATATAATATCACTTTTGTATTTATATTATTTCATATATATAATATACATTCTCTTAAACCATATTTACTAAATTTCGTGTAGAGTGTGAATGAATCACATTGTTTTGAGGACGTTATAGTCCACACTACCATAAACGAAGTTATCATATTTAAAAATATTGGAAATACTGAATGTATGTTTTATATAATAATTAAAGAAGACTAAATATATCATTAAAATAACAGATATCATATAAAAAATATTTCCTATCATAATTTTCAACCATGATAGGTGGTAACGGAAAAATGAAAAACAACATTTCGTGAGGCGGTAGTTCTCTTACACAAGAATGGTATGTTCATAACCCATTATATGTATGTTTTATAAGTGTCAGTAAAAAAATAGAAAAAAAATAAATAAGTATATTTATAATAATTATTTTATTTCATAATCATTTAATAATAATAATTGAGGTGGTGGAGAATAAAAATAAAACATTGGAGATTGAAGAAGGTTGTTACCTCTTATTTGGGTAACTCCTTTTGGTTTTTACCAAAAGGATTTGTTGAATGGATTTAAGAACAAAGGTATGCTTCAATGATGAATATAATATTTTTTAGCTTATTTTATTATATTTTTTGTGTTCAAATGTTCTTGATATATGTGAATAAGTGGGAGGGTTTATTGTCTTTTCCTTGTGGAGGATGAGTGGCACTCTTGTAATTTTTAGAAACATGAATTCCAGCCACATTTTTTTTAACGAAAACATGATCAAATAGAGTTCCAAAAACAATAATATGGTATATATAGAATAAATATTTTAATAAAATAGATTTTGTACATGTTTATAGGTTATTTTGGACATTAAGTTTTACATTTATTCCTTTGTTCAACTAATTTGTTTCTCTTAATCATTGTAAATAATTATAATCACAGTCAATATTATATTGTTAAAATAACTGGGTTGGACTTATTGTAAAATATTAATTATTATCATATAAATTATGGAATCCATTTTTCAAAATTAAAATTATATAAGTGGTAGAAATTAATTTAAACTTCATCCAGCAGATGAGTCACAATAATGGGTTTTTTAAGAAAAAATGTTTTAAATATTATGATGTTTTTATATCAAATTTCAATGTTAAATTGGTTCCAATTAACATTAATGGAAAAATTTATACATAATATATCTAATTAAACATTTAAAAATTAAAACATAACTTATACCTATAAATAAATTAGACGAAAAAGCAGTTTTATATTACATTTCTGTATTTTTTGTTATTATTAATCAAAAAATGAATCCTCACAAAAAAATACAAAACAATTCACCCTAAATTAATTTTTAACCATAAATTTCAACATTATGTTTAATTTGACATATAAAACTTATAAAAGAACCATAATGTGGAGTTAAAATAGGTTCTTCGTTGAAAAGTGGTAAAACTATCTTTAAGAAAAAATAAGTTATTATTTGTAAAATTTTTTGTGTTCTTATCATATACATATAAATTATACTGGAGGAATTTATAAAATATTTTATTTAATATATATTAGATATATTTAATTAATATAATTTTCTAAATTATATTATTTTAATTTATTAAGACAACATTCCTTATAGAGCATAAAAAATATTTCCTTTATTTTCAATCGTTTATATTTCTATTTCTAAATAATTAGAAACTAATGACTTCATATTATATTTTTATAGACTATATATTTTATTAATTTAGTTAAAAATATAAATAAATTCATGTTTAATTACTTTTTATAACTTATTATATTAAATAATAATTTCTTATTAATATATTGTTGTTCAGTAAAACTCTGTCTTGTATGTAATGCATGTTATCCATAGGACTCAGTATTGTGTGTAATAAATAAAATAGTTATGTCTTGACTTGAAGACAATCTATGTGTTTCATGTAGTGAAATACTAACTTGTTATTGCTTATAAATAATGATAAACGAATTCCATTAATAAAATTAAAAAAATTGATATCCAGTGTTGCATAAAATGAGAAACATAAAAAGGGTTAAATTATTTGAAACAATATATTTTACAAAATCTCTTGGTGTTAAAGTGAAATCATATATCATTATTGTTTACCAATATGTGTTTTTGGGGAACCATCTTGACTTCCTTATGTAAATAATTTATCGTTAATCTAGAAGGTTGTATTAGTGGGGTTTGTGGTACTATTTACTTATGATCCCTAACATTGTGGTTTGATCCAAATTAGGTTCATGGTGTCCACTAGCAGTTCGGATAATGAACCTATATCTATGTGTCACCTTTATTCTTAGACCCGTGATATTTCCTGGGTATTGATCAATGATTTGGTATTCTTCATCAAGTCTCTATGTTGATAGCATGGATTGTGCAGTGCATTCTCCCAAAATGAGTAATTTGTGGAGTGGAAACAACTTGGATGATAGTTGTCTATGACCACCTAGTGGTTTGGTTTCTTTACTACGTATAAATGGGTGTTTATTTTATACATATATTTTTAAATCTTTTATTAATATGACTATACTTTGTTCTTCATATTTATCATTTTTAGGGTGTCTTATAGGGTATCTTTATACTCACCATTGCTTGGGATTTTCCCCTAAGTGTGATGACTTATGTAGAAAATTTCCCTTTTCACAGTGTCATGTGAGGAAAAGTAGTGGGTAGAAGATAGATAACGATTTTTTAGTGAGTTATTTTACCATGAGCATGCATTTTACATTAGTAATCTCCCTTATAGTAGGTTTGACTCTTTATTGTTTTTTTAGTCATGTATATGGAACCTTTTTCCAATTTCATTACATTACTGTCAAAACCTTTTGCGTTATATTAGTTTCATAGAAGAATTGTTTTCATTGTTTTACATTTAATAATTATTTTAGGTTCAGGAAATGTTTGTGTGTACATGTACTTTAATATAATTACTTCCATTTATGGGATATGACTACTAGGTGTTGGTCTCCAGCCCCTGGCCTATTGGAGGTGATCTTGGGGTAGTGACAGGTTGGAACTCAGTGGGTTGAGTCATTATAATGTAGCTTATGAATCTTTTAAATATGTTTTTAGGAAGATAGGGAATATTAGATTCTTGGTTCCCCACAGCATATGGTTAATGTGGTGAAAGATAGTTTTGAAAAGCCCAAGACATGTTTGAATTAAATTGATCCTTTAAAACATCCTTTACAATAGAAAAACATTTAAAGGGAGAGTAGTGAATAAGAGGTTATATACGTCACAGGTGGAAATAAATTCCATTGTAAGGGGACCTACAGTGAATTATAAAATAATTAATAAGAATATTCCACTTCAATTGTATTTAGTATTATATATATTAGTTATTATTAACATCTTTAATATAAAATAAAATACGAAAACCACATATTTATATTTAAATATGGGAAATATGAATGTTTAGAAATTCCATAATGAGAAATGTAACCACTTTATGTTATTAATATAGGGCGATTCTAATGTCATCCCATAAAAAACATGAATTGAAATTATAAAGTGGATTGGTTGAAGTAAAACTAATTTTTTATATTGAGTGTGAGGAAAATATTTATTTCAGTGTATATTTCTAAAAACAGTGAGACATTATTTTATGTTTGAAATGAATGTAATTATGGAATTTCAGATACAGATAATAATTTAATAATACATGAATCATATATATATCCAATATCTGAAAAACATGATGAATATAAGATATAAGACACATAACCAGTTATGTAAAGATAATTACTAGTTAAGTGTAACTAAATTTAGTTTTAATTGATATTTCCAAAATTTAATTTAGAGACCATGTAGAAAAAACTCTTAAGTATATTGACAAACATACATTTTAAGTTTCAGATATAGAAACCCCTATAAATAAATGTATACAAAAATTATTTTAGATTATGTTTAGTTAGAATATGTGAACTATTATTCAAGGAATATAATGTTAATTTCATAAACAACATTACATTCATTTATATATTTTATGAATGTAATGTGGAAGAAATGAATACACATGGAAAAAGATATATGAAACTTCAGGTGGGCTAGTTGAAAAATATATTAAAAAGGTATTCAGTGATCATTTAACTTTATAGTTGAGTCATTTGTGAACTATCATTATCTTATACACCCCAAATACATTATTATAGTGCAATAAGAGTTTATTAAGAGACTTATATGTATTGTAGGTTTTCAATAATTCCTTTCATCACATAATTTTTTAATGGAACTATAATAAGTAAACATATTATAACTATATTGATTCATGGATATCATATAAGTTTTGATATAATGGGAATCCATTATATCACATATTAATGTGTTTAAAGAAAATTAATCATTAGAACATGTTTTTTTAATGAATGTATATCATGAAAAACAATATATAAATATTTATTATTTATCCCTTAGTAACATAGGATAATAATATCCCTCTGATTTATTGGTATTATTTAATTACTACCTTTTTTCTATAGGAGGGAGACACTTTTTGATAAATTGGGAGCATAATTAACATAAATATGGTTAATAATCTGAAAAGACATAATTTGGAATAAGATCACTGAAATCCATATGACTTCATGGGAGGAGATGTTCCAAAGAAATATTATGCATATGAATGGAAAAACTAAGGTCACAGTTTAATGTCTTCCATGTATTGTGATATATTATTAAATAAGAATAATGAAACATACCAAGAAGAAGTAAATGGAAACTCACTATTATTGGAATGTTCGTATAATTACATAGAGGGATTATTATTCAAAAATCATGTTTAATATTTTGATAGTATCTCCATATGATGTAAATATATTAGTGGGCAGTCAAGATGAAACTGTTCATATATTGTTAAATTTTTTTCTAATAATTCTCAATTCGATAATAATGGTTTAAAGTGATGTCTAGGTATTATCATTGATTAAACCTCATACCGATCATCATACTAAAATGTTTATGAATTATATTTTCCAATGAAATATTCTATGATCTATATACTGAGAAAATGGATGACAAAACCACCTTCTATGAAGGAAACCACATGGAAGATATCAATATGATGAAATTAAAATGGTTCATGACACAAAATGATATCGTGAGTTATATAAATACTTATTTTGAATTAAGTAACCATAAAGATCATATAATTTTTATTTTAATAAATATATAATATAGTTTTTTTTTCTAGAAATAATTCATACCATGTTTCTACAAAATTTATTGGTGGTGATATAGTTCTATAAGTCATGTTTTTCCACAAAATTTGGAAAAAAATGTTCATTCGTATAGGTAATAAGACTAAGGAAATTTTCATTAATTATGACATAAATTCGAAACCCATGTTTTAGGAAACAAAATGTATAGAAATATATTGATTTGGATCATTGGAACAAGTCATAGTACAAACTTTTAAATTATATTTTAAAAAAAATATTGAATAATTCAAAAAAATTATTTTCTATGTCCCAAGGCCTAAAATGACTCCATCTTGATGTATGAAACCATAAGAGGATATTATTGTAAAAAATATAATTACATATTCCATATAATAATTTAGAAACAATATCATGTTTCATTATATTTACTAAGGATTTATGTTTTTTATGCATAAAATTACAAATGGAAAATATCAAACATAACTTAGAAGACTATATATATTTTTTATTGAAATTATCTAATATCAAAAGAAAAATTACAGTGCTTGATTACTTGGTTATTGGAGATGTTGGAATATTAATTATATTGGGAATATAAAACATGATTTCTATCTTGAACTGACCCTAATGTGGGATCGATATGAAACTATCACAATCTTTCCTCTATAGGATAGGGGCTGGTGATCAACACTTAAGGAACAACATTCATATTGGGACATTCATCGGAAAACCTATATGTACACACACAACCATATCAATGCATAAGTTCAATGGAAAAATATGTAAAATTATGTAATGTATAGAATGTAAACCATGAATAAAAAACCTATAGGTTATACAAGAACAAATATTTAGAAAATTTTTCTAACTGTTCTTGGAGAACGATAAAGAATGTGGATATTTGGGGTTAGAAAACAATAATAACCAAATGAATTCCAAAATGTGGTCACCTGAAAATTACACAATTGGATATGATAAAATATTATAATAAGATATTGATAAATATATTTAATTAACAATGGTAGAAACCCTGAATTGGAGAGTCCAATACTGAAATTGGATCATTCTTTTTCAAAGAACATGCTCTCTAACAAATGGAAGAATTCATTGCATTCACTGTGTTATGATATTCATCAATATATATTTTAATCATTGTCTAGTTAAATTATCCAATATAGGAGAATATAATTTTCGATTAGACTAGGGTCTTTGCAGATATCCCTAGGAAAAGGACCACAGTTGTGTACTTATATTCATAATAAATTAATTTTTTAATTAATTAATAGGATTATTTATTTAATTAATCCACTAAACATACCACCAATTATGGGATTATCTGAATGACACACACTAACCCATTTTAGGTTGCACCTATATCTAAACTCAACCATGGTCTCAAATTTCTGATTCAAGATTCCATTTAAGATTTATCTCATTCCCTTTAATAAACGGCATGCCCATAATATAAAATGGAATAAATAATTTTATAAATTTAATTATATGAAAATAGGTCTTAACAGTCACACCCCATCTTGGTTTCTGTCTCTAAAAATATGTAGAGAAATATTTCAAAAATTAAAAAACTTGGTCTCTACGTTATTCTCTCACATAAGATTCACATCCTTGAAAACAAAAAACCCAATAGAAACATAGGATATTTATCCTGAAATTTGGGATTCAATTGGTTATTATTATTTTATAACACCATATATCCTCATTCATTATCATTGGAAAAGAACTCTTGGAAACGATCAATAAAACTTTGTTATTTTTACCCTAGAGGATTTTCATGATTGATTAACTTTCTAGATTCTTAATATTTTTAATTCTTTTACCGTGTCACATCTACATTGAGATGGATGTGGGTATGCCTATAAATTTATAAGAACATTCCTCCCCATTATATGTATTATTGCAGTGCTAGTATCCATCCCTTTCCCTATAGAGGTTCTTTGGGGTACTTGCATCTTGAGCTCTGATTACATTCGTTTCATGACATATTGGTATCAGATAATCTTTCACGACCCAACCCTAATAAGGGATCAATCTAAAACTACAAAAAGGCATCAAACAAACGCCCGGGGATAGTTTCATATAGTGAAGGAACAACTATATTAGGGAGACCACTTATAATGAACTCGTATGCGCACAAAAAACCATCTCAATGCATAAGTGTAGAGGGAAATTAATTAAAAAATATAAAACTGCTAGAATGTATTCCAAGCTTGAAAACCTTGTAGGGTGTACAAGAACAATTGTTTACCTATTTTTTACAAGAGTTCTTGGCCAAAACAAAAAGAACATGGATATCTGAGGTTAGAAAAATAAATAAACAATTCAATTCCAAAACACTAGATATTTTAAAGGCCATATTTATTGCAGATCAATGTAAAAGAGATGATCTTGATCAATAAATATAAAAACAATTTGTAAACATTGAATTCATGAGTCATACATGGAAATTTCATCGTTTTTTGTGAAATAACATGATCAGAATTTATTGTTATATTTCATTGAATTTTCTACATTCTAATCTGCTTCGATCTAGAGAATTGTTGTTATCCAATACGATTATTCGATGAAAGAGGATAAGAATGCTCTATATTCTCCTAGGGTTTATGTAGGTAACCCTAAGAAAATATACCTTGTATCATAATTATATATGTAATCCATTTCACTAATTAAATAATTATGTAGATTAGTTATTTAATTAATCCACTAAACATATATCCAATGGAAAGCTTATCTGAGATCCCCAAACCATCATATTTTCAGTCAGGCATATCATAAAAAACATGTTATGGAATTAACTATTATCTTTGATTTATGATCTAAGAATCCTTTTATTATTTATCCCATTTATATTAATAAGGTGTACAAGTGTAATAAAACATATATTTAACATTTTTATAAAATTAATTTTGGGAACACTAAGCCTTATAATCGCATGTCGTCTCACCACTTGCTCTAATATATATATATATATATAAATACATCAATGTCTTGAGAAGAAAAAATGGTTCTCAAAAAATTCTATCATATCATTTGATTTGGATTTATAATAATGTTAAGGTGATAATAATGACAAATATATAATATCTAATGGATTCTATATCATTATAGACTTTTTATGTTGTGTCATATGATGTAGCTTAAGAAGTAGTTTACTACAGATTTTTTTCTAAATTTTAGGTTTTTACCATGATGGTAATGTTTTTTCCAACAATTATTAACCTATGAATATTTTATTATCCAATATATAAATATATTTATATAGTATCAATGTTAAATACTCAGAGATATCATCTCTGGATATATTTTCTCAAAGAGGTAATTTCATACCAAGAATAAGATCTATAAGATTGTCAAAACCCCGAAAAATATGTCCATATATATAAAAATAATTTAATATCATTAGATATAAAACTATTTAGTTATCAGTTAGCTCTAATTAATGTGATATTATATTATATTTGGTTCCCTATAACAAATTTAAATTTTACTATCATCTTCCAAAATATGCATGAATAAAAGATTAAGAAAATTACGACCCTTGGATTCGATAAAATATATCTAACATGACACAGATGATGAGGTATAGTCTGGTTCCTAAGTCTCATAATACATTGATACTTCTTCACATTATGATTTTACATGGTAATCAATAAGAAGTTAGTTTAGGATGAAGGATCCACCAATTGGAATTCAACTTGTTACAATTGTCATTGGATATTAGTATCTATATACATGTATGTTAGTTTTAAAACATGAAAATGTTATTCAATTATATCAATAATCATGTAATTGTATATATTGATGAAAAATATGACGGAATATACTCATGGGGAGGTAGGATACAATGGGTTTGATTTAAGTGATGTTTCATTAATTGTATAAATTAAGAAAGGATTTATCCCATTTGAGTTAAAAGTGTGTGATATATTAATCCCATTGATTAAAATATAAATATCATATTAAATCCCTGTACATGTTACTTCTCCAATGAGTTTATTTTAGATATTTAAAGTAATATAATCCAATATATCAGTTTATGAAAAAAGTATACAATTTTTTTGATGAGACATCGATAAAAAGAAATTACATTACACTATAATAATAATTTGGAGGTTTTTTTAATTATTATATTAAATTATTTCATTATGGGTTTCTTGAAATGTTGTCGGATGAAAGTAGTCCAGATTATTATTATTAATGACTAATAATTTTTGTAAATAATCTGGACTACTTTCATTCCACCCTATAGCCTTTTACTTAATATTTATGATTGGTTTGTTTCCATTTTATTTTGTAGTCTTTCAATGAGTTACTAAATATGTGATGCATCATACTATGATATTTATACTCTCAGCATGAGTCACTAACTTAGATAATATTTGAGGTAGGCTTAAAAGGTTAGAAGTTGTTCTATTTCCAACATAAGAGTGGTTTTAGTGGAATAAATTTGTTCATGAATCATATCCCGATAACAATATGTTTAATTTATTAATTCATGAATTATGTAGTTATGAAGATATAATTTATGCACTTGATTTATTATTATATGCTACGTAATTTTGGATTGATTGTCTAAAATTTTGAATAATATCATATAATAATTCTATTAATTGAATTATGTGAAAATTTAGATTTTTTATTTATCTTGAATTACTATCATGTTTTTATAGGTTTTTTGTTATTTCATGATATTAAAATTATTGATATTACACCAACTACCTTTCCAAGTATTGAGTTAAATATAATATGGGGAATCTACTAATGTTGATTGCTATAATATATGTTTTTGGGTAAATGTCAGATCCATGTGTGACCTCATTCCAATGAAAATCAGTCCTTCTTTGATATAATATTTCATTTCACTTTTTAGGATGGAATTTGTATCATAATCTTATTTTTATACACCCTTTGAATTCACTCTTACATTAATTCATTGTGGTGATAGTTCCATGTGAAAATTAGGGATTCTGTTATTTCCCTTTTTTTATTATTTTTTCTATAATTTTGTTATCCCATTATTTTTTACATTGGAATAAATTTTGGGTTAAAAAATGATCAATAGGATATTTTAATAATAGATGAGTGGTGAGAGGTGTTTTCTTTTACATGAAATTGTTGTATCAATGTTAAAAGGTGGGTATTGGGAGAAGATAATTTTTTCTCAACAAATAGGTGGAATAATGTGGAGATTGAAGATTTGATAATTTGATGAGATCCAATAAATATTTCCAAAAAGGATATGTGGAATAAAGAAGATGATTAATTACATATTTATATTGTTATAGATCATACCATTTATGATGTTGTGACCTAAATGTCTATTATGGAGTGTTATATATTGTAACTCAACTAAATGTTCTAGAGGCCTGTGTTTTGGGAAAATAATTAATGTTCTTATGGGTTATGAATTGTGACCTAGATGGGTATTTTAGATAGTGATGTTTTATAACCTATTTTCATATTTCAAAGAGTGGTTTCTTGCAACCAAAATATATGACCTTCTCACTCATTAGTGTGAGAAGAAACTATTTTTATAGATTTAATGGTAAAATTTATTATAGATTATAAAGGAGGTTTCATTATATGTTATCAAAAAATTGATCCTTCTAGATTGGTGTGAATAAATAGAGTCACTGAAAGTGTACTAATGTGATGATGATTTATTATTTGGTAATAAATATTTTATTTAAAATATTTCTTTGATATTACGATTGAATTTTTTTTAATTACATAATATATTTGGTAAGTCTTTTATCTTACCCTATGTAAAGAGACATTTTATATCATTTTTTATTTTTCAGTTAAAACATGCAATATATTATTATTAATGACTAATAATTGTTAAAATATATCCCATATTTTCATTAATTTATTTATAGGGATGTTTATCTATATAAAAATCCAAATCTGTGTCTATCATGAAGGGTGTAATATAGTAATGATTTATTTTAATATGAGTCATAGTTTCTTGTTTGAATAATTTTTTTACTGTTATCTAAATAACTCATTGAGTCTATACGGTTATACAAGACCCTGTATTTTTTGTGTTGTAGGGATATGGGTCCTCAGTGGGTTATATTAATAAGAATATAGGGAACTTTTCTGAGTTAAATAATAAATATTCTTCTTACAAGTCAATATATTTCATCTTTACAGAATCATCTATGATATAATTTATGGTGATTAGACCATGGTTCATTTTATGTTTTTATTAAATAAAGATAATATGAATGTTATCTTTGTGATTTCATAAATCCATATAGAGAATAAGAAACATGTTGATAGAATGGAAATTTCTTATGTCTCTATGATTATAGAATGGATAGAGTTTGATATTGATAGTGGGTTTATAGAGTTATTATAATTAAATTTAAATATCACTAATAGAAATTATTCCATGGGTAAATGTAACTTTTAAATGTAAACCTAAATAGAGGCATCTTTTTTGTAACCAAAACTAGATAGTGATGATCTATCATGGTTTATTGGGTGTGGGAAAGGTAATATCCTAAAATTAATAATGTTAGCCTTTATTAGATTAAATAATGTGGTTTTCATACATACCATAACAAATTAGTTATACAATCACATGTTACAAGGATATACCATGAGATCGGGTGACCAAATTACGAAATAGAAAATGTCTAAGTTAATCTTATTGGAAGGAAATATTGTATTCTTGTCCAAAGTAATAATTCTTAATTTGAATAGTTCTGATGATGGTGTAGTGATGAAACATTCAAACTGATTGTTAATTATTTTGTAAATTTTAATCATAGTAGAATTTAGGTGTTCTATAGTAATTTATTATATTTGTAATGTTATATGAAACTACATTAACAATTTGAATATGGGGTTTTTCATGAGAGGTATACCCCATAATACATCATCAAAATTCCATGGGGATCAAATCTTGGCTTCTCCCTTGGAGGATATATGATGTGATGATGACGCGGAGATGATTCTAGGGTGATCCAAGTTCAAGCTAATGTATGAATGATGCAAGAATGGGTGTATTCCCTGGATGTGTTAATTAAATAGAGAATTTAGGAAATCAATGTCATTTGAGACACCTTAGACCTTAATGCCACGGTATTTTAGGACACATGGACATCAAAGTAACACAGACATGTCACACAAGAGTCGTCCTAGAAGGGGATTCAGAAAAACTATGTTCCAAAAAAGTAGAACAATCCTTATTGGACAAATGAGAGGGAATGGAAACCACTATTGTTATGAGGCATCATACAGCTCTGCACGTTGAAATGATTGATGACCAGCCTTGTGAGGTGGGGAGATATCCCTTCAATGATGAAGAATCTGGTGAGATATTGTTCTAGTGTAGTTTATTTGGGCCTTAGTATCATTTTATAGGATTTTTACTAGTGGGTATACATGATATTTCAGGGATCCCTCTCAACTGATTAGGAACTCGGATTAACAAAAAATAATAATTAAAATATGGTCTCCAGTCCAATGCATGAAAAGGGAATTCACTAGTTTCCTATCTGGATTTATTCAATGATATAGTGATAAGTATGTTGATTATGTTCCACAATAGAGGATGAGTATTGTATCAGAAGCGTTAACATTGAAAAATGATAGTAACCCATTGATGCAATATTGTGTAATTTTAAATAGTGGTTATTTTTCTCACATAAAAGGATGAATTGGACAATGTTGTAGTTTTATAGATTTTAAAATCATGTAAATTCTTATAAAAGTGATTATGAGCATGTGTAGTTTTCCTTTTACGATCATTTTTAAATGTGATGTTTTTTATATAATAATTGAAAATGGTTTTAAGGAAAAGAGTTATGTTATCATCATATTTAATGGAAATATTGAAGATGTTAGACTAGAAGAAATAATGGTGAAATTGACCACATTCCCATAACCAATAGTAATTTTAAGGATATCTTATTTCATTTGTTTTAGTATGATTTAGTTATAGAGACGTATAGTCTAACAAATTGGATCATGGAATTCCATGTGAGGTTGTGTTTCCTTGATTTATAAATCATTAAATTACATTTTTATAATACATGATTTTTCTGCAGTGTTATGGATAAATTAATGAAATTAAAAAATTGTTCCTTAAATTTTTACATTAAATTTTTAGCTTCAAAAATTATAAATCGCATATTTTTATAGTTTATCTTCTATTGAATGTGACGTGTTGAATTATGTTTTGAACCTTTTTTAAGGTATGTATTTTATGAAATATTATGTATTGGACCTTGAACAGATTAACAAATTGGTGTTCATGGGGCAACAAGGATGAGAATAAGATTATGTAAGGATAAATTATTTTTAAGGATTATCTATCATTAGCTACTTAATATTTTATCTTCTGGTGTTCATGAATTTTCAAATAATTTTATTAATTTCATACATGAAAGTTAAAATTGTAAATTTTACCATATAGAAGACCCAATAATTTTTTTTTGTTATGTAGATATCAAAATGAGGGGATTAATGAAATATGTATTTTTTATAAGTCTCATGATTATTTTTAGTTTTATGAATAATTGATAATTTATATAATTTATTATTTTAAAGGTCGCACACCTCTGTTTTAGTATATAGGGAAAATCATAAATTAAAAATATTCTAAATTTTTTAAATATTATAACCACACTATTTATCTCGGAGAATGATTCAAACTTTAGCGTGAATGTTTTAAGTGATTAATATAATATATATTTCATGTTTTTTATCTTACTTAAATTAATATTTAATTTTTATTTGATGTGTTTATATTTAATTTTATCAAAACATAGTTTAAATTATAATTCCATCAATTTTATGATTTTTTGGATGTGGAGTTTCATTTTATATAGATGATAGTTTTTTTCAGTATTCAAGAACGTTTTTCGTGTTTTCCTATAAATATATAATTAGTTTGTTTAATCCTCATTATTTCATTAAATTAAAGGCGGGAGATTCATTGAAAATACGGATATATTTTTTCTCATATGGTAGGAGTGAATAACCATTCAAAATACTATCCATATCATTTAAATTATTATATAATTTTTATATTATATATTAATAATGTTATAACTCATCAAGAGTGGGAGAAAAATAAAAATAAATAAGCTCACATGTCTGGGGAGTCATGAATCTATCATCTATGCACACCACTATTGGGTAACAACTAATAGGCTACATATGGTGAAAATATGGTTAGAATAATAAGGAAAATATCAATAATGTTGTTATTTATTTTTTTGTATAAAAAGGGGTGTTGAATAATGACGATTAGCTGTCATTATTCATCCACCACAGTGATCAAATGGCGGTGATTTTTATATGCAATATATGTGTCCCTACTGACTACATTCTTTTTACTCAATTAATTATTGGAATTGCTCTTATCATGGTTGAAACAATGTCATTTTAGAGAGGTTCAAAATATAATTGAGGTAATTATAGAGAATAAAGGAGTCAATGGGTTTAGTAACAAATGTGGATAGTGAGTAGTGACTGAGTAAGTCAATGATGCTGAGAGAAAATTATATTCATTGTCTTTTTTTTAATTGAATATGAAATAATCTTCAATTACCCTTGTTATAAGACCTACTTATATAACATTATTTTTACCAATATTAGACAAGTATTACTTATAATTATATATATATATATGTTATATTATGGGTATATATTTAAATTTGAGTGGTGTGATATTCACAGAACAGTTTCAAAATTAATAAGCATGGAAATGTTAATAAAAAAACTGATTTTATTATAATTATAATTATTATATTTTTTATTAATATTCATACTCATATATATATACATCCATTGATTCATGCATTCATATGTGTGTTTATTAATATATTTATTAAATATATCACTTTTCAATATAATATCCAAATTCAATAAACAAGCAGTCAAGCTCACAAGTTTTTCCTTTTAGATCATAATAACAATAATTATGAAGCTAGAATTTTTTGTTTAATGGGAATTTATTCTTTTTAATATAGTGTACATTGACATAATTCATGACATAACTAGTGAAAATTTGGATTGTGTCTGTTGGTTTTTTTCATGAACATATCATGATGGTACCCACAGTTTGGTGATTTGGGACCTCGATTATGGTAAAATTAATGAAATATGTTATTGATAAAGGTATGTTCATGAGTAGATGAGTGGGATACATGAAAGTCCTTAAAAACATGTATGATTGGTATGGACACAAGATCAATTGAACAATTAAAATGAATTTTATTGATAAATTATTCATTATAATAGAATGTTTTTAAGAGTGTTTCTGAAATCACGAGTGAAGATAAACCCATGATAAGGATTTTGGATTGGGAAATTATCAAACATGAATTTATATAATTTATATAATTTAATGTGATGATTTAAATAAAAAAAATTTGTTCCTCCTCGTGTTTAAATTATGGGGATTCAATGGATATGATAAAAGTTGATGTAGTAATTAGTTTGACCTTGATGTATTCATAATGTGTACATAATGGATAATGGTGTTTGGAATGGACTCTGTGCTTGTATATTTTTTCATAAATGGGTTATCCATGTTATAATATTCATCATCATTCATATTTCTATATCTAACAAGAGTTGTATGTGTAAAGTGTTCCCCATTTATTGTTGGTGGTTTTAAAAAGTTTTTGTGAAATAATGATTGGTAACACTATTATGATTGACCCTAGTTCAATGTTTCATTGAATAATAATTTTTATTACTATGAAAATTATTGGGGATGTATATTCTATAATGAAATTTTTATGGTGAGGATATGTGATAAATTTGATGATTGTTTGTATACGGTTCTTTCTAAAGGTGTTGATTGACTTATGTGACATATAGTAATTTGATTATTGGCATGAGTACGTTGACCTAATTAAATTTATGAGAAATAAGTTTATGAAAACATGTATTTGAATATTTATTTTTTATTGGGATATTTTATTTATAAATTATAATATATAAAATGTTATTTTTCTAATGGTAGTGCCAATCACTATGCAACCACCACTTGAGGGTGCTTTGATCAACTCCACCCCAACATTCTAATTGGTGGGTGGAAAATCTGAATGGCCAGACTAGTATGCCATCACTCACCCCACTGGGTGGTATAGAATATATGTATCTTATATAGGAATTACTTATATTTCCTTTTAGTTAATTCATATATTAGTATGTACTATGGATATTATAATAGGTCGATGATGGAATAATAAACATAAGATATTTGAATAATAATTAGTGGGAGTTGGTTTACATAGCCCTCGATATATTTTTATAATATGTGGTATATTTTACAGAAAATTTTATTTGGTGAGTAATGTTTTTGGTGACTGTGGGGAGGAAATACAATTATATATGAGATTTATTGTTAATGATACATAAACATATGGAATAAAATAGACTTCTGTTTAGAATCTGATGAGAATAGTTGACAACATGATTCATTAGAAGGAAATTGACCTAGATTACTAATATTTTGTTATGGTTACTGAGTATGTGGTAATTTATTATGACTTTTCTACATTGATTATTATGTAATAATAATATATAATTGATTCGAATTTTTAGGGTATATTTTGTTAATTATGTGGTTATACACATGAATACATTTACCAATAGGATTGTAGGTTTGTGTTAATAGAGTTATTGAGTTCTATTAGCTCATCATGAAGGATGTATCATAGGATTTTGGTGTTCAATGGATCTTTCATTTACCTCTATGGTATACACAGTTTTTCAATTTAGTTATTATTTTTGATTCAATGGTTTTTTCTACATAGTTATTTTTTGTCTAGTAATATGGATTATGTTGTATGTTATTTATTCATTATGTATTGTTTAAGATATTAGTTAATCATGGATTCCTTATTTTTCTCGGTTTTGTGGTTTTCATGTGATTTTATATACTTATATTGACTTAATCAAAGGGTGACTCCACCCATTGTGACATTTATACCGTCGAGTCTTACCATAAAGTCGTATCCTTTTGGTGTCATGCCTTCGGGGTCACACATAGAGCCTCTACTGACCCAAGAGATATTGTATTGGTATTGATTATATTTAATCAATAATTTTACATATAATATTACAGGATTCTTGAAAATAAATATCAAATAAGTCCCAAAGATCATGATGGATATTTTATTTGGACTACTAGGTTCAAATTACATCAAAAGTAACATAAAACATAAAATAATTATTTTATTATCCATAATAATGTCTTAAAACTACATGGGATAACCGGGGGAAGACATAAATAAAGGGGTGAGATAAAAATTCAAGGGAATAACATGATAATGAAGCATAAAATGGGAGTCAATGTTATAACATGATATCATATAAGATAAGTACCATGTATAATTTGCAAAAAGAATATCATAAAGATCATGGTATCATAAGATCATGGAATCACATGAAATTTAGAAACAACATATAACATTAAATAATCATGTTGAAATGATATATTCGTATATAAAATCAAAGAGTGGAAAAAGTCGCATAATCGATTAGGTTTACTCCCTAATCCTATAAATTTTGCTTCATTATAATAAAACCTTACCCAATGCATTGGATCACTATTCGAGTGCACCAATCATAACATGTTCATAATATACGTGTTACAAATAAATTATATCAATCATAATTAATAATATTAAAATTTCAAATGTAATGAAAATGGATTTTATAATCGTTCTTTATATAATAATCAAAGTAAATTCCATAATGAAGAATTTTATGAAATGATAAAAACAATTTACTACCCCATAAAATTAATGGATAATAAGATAGGTATATATGTGAGAGAAATATATAAATATATTAATATAATTCCTTAACATTAAGCTAGATATAAAGTTAGTTAGATAGTAAAGCGTCATACATAGAAGGAAAGGTTGGTTTACAAAGATCCCTTAACGTGAACCCGATTCATCTTGTTGGTTATTTATCTACCTAAATAATAAAATTACATTAATTATTTACATAATCAGGAATATTTTTAAATATTATAATTTCTTTAATTTTATTCATTAATATTTCACATAAAATTACATAATCATTTAGGTTCATGTCATATATTTTTAATATGTTTGTCTCATATATCCAAAATCACTTTAATAAGTCGACTAAGGTAAATAATATTGTTAATTAATTATATAAATAATGATAATAATGAAATAAATATCATTTTTATACATAAAATTAACTTTTATACAAATCCATGTTTTATATTTATGAAAAATGATCTATGTTACAATCATGGAGACAGTATGTCATACATAGGCAGAATTAAAATTTTCATTTTTTGATAATAAAAATTGAAATAAGGTAAGTGTTATTTTATATTTTCATGATGATAATTATATCATAATTATAATATAATTCATATAAATACCCTTACGAACTCCATCCATTTTATTTATTAATAAAAATAAATTATAGCGCGTCATGATACAATAGTCATTCATGAACCAGAATGATGTTGTCATTTATTATATGAATGATAAGGTATGAAATTATATGATAAATCTATTTTAACAACAGTTTAGTATATAATTATTATAATATATAAATATTAAATTAAGCTTATTAAATTTCATTTAAATTGTAAGGGAAAATTTAATTACAATGTTTTTTGAGGTGGTAGTCTGTCACACACTTGAGTGATGGTGTCATATTCTCAACAGATATGAAAGTTTGAATTTATATATTCTATTATAATTATATAATTATAATTAAAATAAAATTTTCATATATATATTAAAATTATATCATTATATACATTTTTGATAACAAGTGATTGAAAATGATTTATTAAGGTTCGTGAGGCGGTATTCTGTCATACTCATTATAAACAGTTTTGTTTCCCGTTTAAGGAATGAGGGTTTGGTTTTAGTTAGTAACCATAAGAAAATACTATGATATGTAATATATTAATGTTATTATATGAATTTTTTTTTGTAATTTTTAAATTTTATTAATGATTAAATAAAATAAAAATAACTATTACGAACATTACATCTTCTTTGGAAAACATCTACTGGTTTTCACCAAAAGTATTCCTAGGTTGTATTTATGAAAAACAATAGTATTATAGGATGGGGTGGGATAATTAGACAGTTCATCAGGTAATTTAATATATGGAACACTTGGTTTTTTAATTGTGTAGTAGAGAGAATATGGGGTGGCCTTTTATAAGTGGGGGGAGAGGTCATACTTGTAATTTATTAAAAGAACGAATTAAACCTATGTTTTTCTCATGAAAAAATGTTAAAAAATATTCCCTTTTTTAAAAACATAAATATATAAGGTCTAAATAATATAATAATATTGTAATTAGACATGTTTCGGTTAACTTTTAACCATTATCATTTTATTTTAACTCCTAGTAAACTTTTTTTCTATAACTGCAGCAAATAAGTTGTACTATTTTCACTATTCATTATGTTAAAAAAATAAGCATACCATATTAGATAATAAAAATTAATTTTATTCCCAATATGGAATCTATTTTTCCAAATTAAACTCATATAATAGGTTGGATTTAATTTTTAATTAATCCCACATACGCGTCGAAAAAAATAGTTTATTCCAAAAAAACATTCAAAAGATTAAAAAAGTTTATATCACAATTAAACATGAAATTGATTTAAATTACATAAATTAGTTAAATTTAAATATATATGAAATAAAATTACATTAAAAATAATTATAAATATAATTTAACATTGTTAATAGTTTAAATGAAAAGGCGGTTTTCAATAAAAATAAGTATTTTTACTATTCAATGGAAAATTAGTCTATCCAAAAAAATTCACAAAAATTCAAAAAAATATAATTAGAAATGTATATTTAAAAATTGAAATTGAAATTCTAAATTTTTTTCTCTAAATTTGGTGAATTTTATAATTTATATTATGTCTATATAGTGCAAATAAATTATCTTTTAGTGAAATAGAGAATTTTTAGAAAACATTTATTTTTATTTTAAATGGTTGTTATTTTATTTCTAATAAATACATAGCCATTAAATTTTTTTAATACATGTTTAAACCATATAATTGTAAATTTTTATTTATTCCTATTAATACCATTCCAGTTAATAATTTGTTAATATTGATATTGTTTAAATAATAATATTTTAAAATTGAATCATGTTTCTTTTAAACCTGGTGTTGCAGTCATCACATGATATTAAAGATGATGAATTTCTTTAAAAATAAACATATCATAATGTTTTGGGGTGTTAAATTATCTTATAGTATTAGTGTTTAATGTAATATATAATATTGAAGATGCTTTTTCTTTTTTAAAATATTTGGTTGCTACATTCTCCACCCATAAATAAATTTTCACTTCATAATTTAATAGTAATATCACTAATCAAGGTTTTGACACATGAAAATACAATTCTTAAAATCCAAAATTATGATAGAGGTTACTAAAATATACTCTTGGTAAGAGATAAATGTACATATGAAGGTTATCTAGAATAACATGTTAATAGATTTTCAAGTAGTATAACATTGGTGGAATGGTAATATGTGGACATGGAAGAAAATCATGGATAATTAAGAAGAGAAAGAGATCATTGACCAAAATAATCTGAATGATCCTGAGAAATTTAACAATCAAAGATCCATAAATATATAATTATGTAATATCCCAGGCAATGATAAAATAATTCAATGTTATATTTATTAGTAATATTTAATTAGATATATATATTCATTATAAATATATTAATTAATTCATTAAATCAAAAAAAAAGTTTAATTAATCTCATTCCTTATAAGATTTTATTTAAATGATATTTTTTAAAATTATAAAATAAAAAACAGAAAAAAAGTATTCATTTTTTTACTTATCATCTAAAAATCATCTTAAAATTTTCTATGATAATTTTTTGAAAATAAATTTTTAATGGTTTAGGTTGAAGTATCAATATAGTATTTAAAGGTAAATAACTATTTAAGATTAGGTAGAGGGAGACCTATTACATAGCTCAAAGGCCCAAGGCCAAGTGGCCTGAATACAAGGCTTGAAAGCCCATTTTTTCTGCAAAGGACCCATAAGTGAACAGTATTGCTACAGTACCCTTGCTACTGCAGTGCCTGTTATTTTACCACCACCGCTAGAGTACCTACTATAGTGCATTTGTCACTACAGTTCTACCACTGCTATAGTACTATTATTGTACCCTGGAATTTTTTTCATGCCCGGATTTGTTCCTTGGATTTTTTGGAATCATTTTAAAATATAATTAAATAATTTTTATTTTAAATAATAAATTATTGGTATTTTGAATAATTTTTAAACATGAATTTATCATAAAGACAATTTATATTTAAAATTTCAATATTTATGAAAAAATCATTTTTATTTATGTTCTACCAGTTTAATTTTAAATTACATTATACCACGTATTTGTTTTAAATTTTGAAAAAATGACTCCATATTTTTAATAATTAGGTAAAAAATTATTACATATTACCCTTTTATTTTTGGTCAACATGAATATCAACCTTAGTATATTTTTCTCAATATAAAGGTTAAATCGGGTAATTAGAGTTAAAAGTAAAATGATTTAGACTAAAATGACTCTAAAACTTGAAGTAATCTTATTTTATGAGTTTATTTATGCTATAATCAACCAAGATTCTGTTTTAGTAATTTTATGTCCATTTGGATTAGATAATGACCTTTATAGAATTTTATTTCCTACAAAGTCAAACATGTCACACTCTTGTTTATAATAACTATAATATTTTGAATATGAAATTATTCAAAGGATATGTTTGAAAATAAAAATTATTTTGAAATATAACATATTTATATTCATAAAATATATTTATTTTTAATTATTTAGTGAAAATTAATTTCTTTAATTTCTCACACAACATTGACTCAATAATTATTAATTAAGAGAAAGAATATAATAAATGATATTAAAAATATAAAAATTGTTATAATTTGTGATTATTAATGAGATTGAAAAATTGTAGATGAAAATTACATATTTTATTTGTGTTTAATTATTTTTTATAATTATATGTTTTAACATGATACAATTAAATTCAATGTAAAGAATAGTTCTAAAAATATACAATTTTGATATTTTGTAATAAATAATATTTAAGTAACTTATATAAAATTTATAAAATTATTATTTTCAAAAAATTTATTATGATATGGTTTATAATAACATCAATGCAACATTTTTGTTTCCTTTTTAAAATTATAGTAACAATCATGACACTCACAAAGAAAAAAAGCAATGTTGTCATAATAAGTTTAAAAGTTGTTAAGGAGGGGTTAAAAAATAATATTCGATAAAAAATAGTTAAAGTATATTTAATTTTTATTTTATTTGAATATATATAACCACAATAATCATATATTATAAATAATTTAGTTTTGATCAATTACAAATTGAATATTAATTTATATAAATTTAATATTTTAATATATTCAGAGAGTGTGTCTCCCTTCCCTTATAAAGGGAAACCACTTCTTATATTTTAATATCACTTAAACAAACATTTTTTAAAAATATATATATCCAAAGTACTTTCTAAAATCTCTCCCCGTGTTGTATAGTTATTTTTAGGTATTGGGAGAGGAATTAATCATTTATTTGTGTGGAGTCTACCACCTCGCAAACCGATGTAGTTCGATTTCCATAACAATATTTAAAGTCTAATTAAAATAAAATAATTGATTTTTATATATTATAATAATGATATATTTATTATTATAAAAATATTATATATCATTTATCTTATTACCGTTCAATTCACTAAAATGTCTTCATGCCATGCATGTGTATGTGTGGACTACCACATCCATGACCCAATGCGATTCTATTTTAAAGACGACATCACATGGAATATATATATAATGAACTAAAATTATATTTATGATATTTTAATAAATTTTTAATGTTAAAATAGTAAATATCTTCTTTCCATAATGACTATTTAAAAATAGAAGTATTACTCAAGCGTACTTATAGAATGCTGTCTCCAAGACTATAACATAGATAATTTTTCATAATCATATTTAATTATTTTTTTTAAAAGTCTAACTGATTTATAAAATTGAAAATTAATTAATGATTATTAATCTTGACATAGTGGAATAATTATTTCTTTTACAATATTCTACCTACTAAGGTCATTTTACGCTTATAAATCGAATATCATCAAAATGGTCAACCTGAATGTAAATGGTTATGTAATTGTATATAACATACTAATAAGTGATAGTAAATTAAATAATAAACTTAAAAAATATTCCAAGGAAAGTAAATATTTAAAATATGAGTTTTATTCTGGATGGTAAAAAGATTTTTTTATAAATTATACTCAAGGTATGTGAACTTTGTTTTTAAATATTCTTTTAATTTCCCATTCAAATTTTTTTATTCGATATAAATATTTCATAAAAAATATAAAAATGTTTATTAAATTTTCCATATAATTATTTAAATTATGTTTTACCAATGTTTTAATTTTTATAAAATTACTTTAAATGAATCTATTTGTAATTTTTAAAATGATGATCTTTGTGAATTTTTTGAAAAAAGTATAGAAGGTTTGTTTATTTAACATATATTGTATAATTGGATTTTCCAGAAATCATGACTAATAATTACTTGTAATATTCATTTACATGTTTATAATTATATATTTTTCAACGGGGGTACAAATCCACTAGTATCTGAGAATTGGATAAATTCCTTAGTGAAAATATTACTTGCCTTGGGGTGTAGCAAAAGGGAAAAAGTTGTCATGGTAGTTTACCGCATCATTGGAGATGGTGATCAATGGTGTTCATTGATTAAAAACAAAAAATAAGATGATTAAGTATAAAATATGGAGTGGATGGAGTTTAAAGACATTTTATTAGAAAAATACATTCCTCATGACCATCGAGTAGACATGGAAAGGCAATTTCTGAGTCTGAGACAAAAGGAGGATGAGAATGTCGCAAAGTATAAAGCTAACATTACAAGGATAGCAAGGCATGATGAATATTATATAAGTAACCCAAGAATTATGATTGAATATTTCTTTGATGTGTTAAAACCACTTCTCTTTCGAGAATTAGTCTCAAAATCCTTCTCGTCTTATGAATATATTGTCTCACGTGCTATCAAGACAGAATTTTTTTTTTATGTTTTATGAAATTAAATCAAAATAAGAGAAGAAGAGATCTACTGAACACTCTAAAAATGGAAATAAGGGGAAGACGGGAAAATTTGAATATCCATCCTACAGTAAATGTGGGAAGCAACACCCGGATACCTGCCTAAAGGGAATGGGAGTTTGTTACAAGTGCGGTGATAAAGGCCACCAAGCTTGTGATTACAACAAGAAGAAAGAGGCTATCGATGTTGAATGCTACAATTGTAGATAAATGATGCATTATTCAAAGGAATGAACTTTGTGTCAGGGGAACATACCTTAGAAAAGGCCCAGGGATCAAGGCCATGCTTATGCAATCAGTACTGCTGAGGTTGATGCTATAAAAGACGTAGTACCAGGTAATTTAATGGTTAACTCATGTTTAGTCAATGATTTATTTTATTCTAGATCATCGCATTGTTTTCCATCTTCCATGTCTTCCAATAAAACTAGATATTTACAATTTCATTTAACAAGATGTTATCAGTCAATACTCATAAGGGAAGTATAATTGCAACAATATTTTGTCAACTTGTTCCCATCAAGGCATATAAATGTTATTTATCTTTTGATATCATCATCATACCCATGATTGAAGTTTATATAATCCTCAGTATGGATTGGAATTCATACCATGATTCAATGATTTATTTAAGAAGAATGAGGTTGCAATTTTTTATGGTGATGATAATGAAGACCTTCTTATTAGAGTAGAATCCTCACCACCTAATTCTTATCTAAATCCACACCCAGTAGCTCAGTTAAATCCCATTTTTGGGGAGGAAGAGAATGAAATAACTATGGTTGAAGAAAGTAATCTTCAAATTGTTGATGTACCTATTGTGAATGAATATGTTGATGTGTATCCAAAATATTTACTTGGACATATTCTATAATGAGAAAATGAGTTTTCTATTGATTTAATTCTTGGATCAAGGCCCATATCGAAGACCACTTATAGAATGGAAATTGTGGAATTAGTGGAACTAAATAAAGGGATATAGGAATGGTGTAATAAGGGATTCATTCTCCCTAGTGTTTCTACATGGGAATCCCTTATTCTTGTTGTTAAGAATAATTATGGATCTATGTGGTTGTGCATTGACTACGGGGAGATCAATGCTATAACAATAAAGAACAAGTATCCCCTACCTCAAATTGATGATTTATTAGACTATCTTCAGGGAGATCAGTACTTTTCAAAGATTGATCTTCGATCTGTATATCATCAATTGTGTGTGACGAAGGAATACATTCCAAAAACAACATTTTGAAACAGGTATGTGCGTTAAGAGTTTACAATAATGCCTTCTGGATGGACTAATTCACCCTATGTATTAATGGATCTAATGGATAGAGTTTTCATGTAATTTCATGATGACATTGTAGTGTTATTTATTGTTGATATCTTGGTATACTCCAAACGCTACGAAGATCATTAAAATCACTTGAGAATTATTCTAAAGACTCTTAGAAGGCATGAATTATATGGGAAGTTTAGAAAGTTTGAATTCTGGCTTCAGGAGATTTCTTTTCTTGGCCATATTGTCTCTATGGATTGAATCTCTATTGATGCTTCTAAGAAAAGATAAATTCATGAATGGCCAGCACATATGATTATAACCATGGTATGTAGTTTTATTGGTTTAGTAGGTTATTATCAGCATTTCTTCTAGAATTTTTCCCGATTGGGTAACCACTTACCCAAGATCACACGTAAAGGGGTGAATTTTTTTTGGAAAACATAATGTGAATAATGTTTTGAATAATTGAAAAGGATATTAGTGTATTCTATTATCTTGGATCTACCATTGAGAAATGATTGGTTTGTTATTTATAGTGATGAATCAAAGAAAAGACTTGGTTTTTTCCTTATGCAGAATGATAAGGTTATTGCCGATGCATCACGACAGCTAACCATTCATGAGAAAAACAATCATATTCCTGATAATGATTTAGCAACTATAATCATTACTTTGAAGATATGGATAAATTATATCGTTGTTGAAAATGTGAGATTTATACTAATCACACAAGTTTGAAGTATATTTCCTCACTAATAGAACACAACATGAGGCAAAGGAGATCGCTTGAACTACTCAAGGATTATGATTGCAATATTCACAACCACATGGGGAAGGAAAATAAGGTGGAAGATGATTTTAGTGGAATGTATCCTGGAGATTTGAACACTATGACAGTTCAAAGGGGTCCTATATATATGGATCGAGTAAAGATGGAAATGGGAATAACCATGGAAGGTGAAACATAAATGCTTTTCCAAATGGTTTCCAATGAATATTTACTAGAAAGGATAATGATTTCTCAGAAAAATTTTGAAGAGTCTCAAAAGATGATTACAGCTTTTAATGATGGGAGATTGAGTGACATTGTGTATGAAGATAGAATTTTGAAATTTGGGAAGAGACTTTGTGTTCCCTATATTAATAATCTAAAAAGGGAATTGTTAGATGATGCTCATAGATCCAATTTCTCTATACATATTAGTAGCATCAAAATGTATAGATATTTGAAGGTATATTTTTGGCGTGACAATATGAAGAGGGAGATAGGTGATTTAGTGTCAAGATGTATGGTTTTTCAACAATTGAAATATGGAATGAAACAGCCTAGAGGAGTCTTGCAAACTCTTTCTATACCTGAGTGGAAATGGGATAATATTACGATGGACTTTTTCATGGGACTACCAAAGACTCCTAAACGGAACGATGCAATATGGGTAAATATTGATAGTCTTAATATGTAAGCACATTTTCATGCAATAAGAGATGATTTACCACTTTAATGATTAGAAATAATATATATTTATGATGTTGTAAGACTTCATGGAGTAGCAATATCGATTGAATCTTACTGTGATCCCTGTTTTACATCATGATTCTAGGAAATTCTTCATAAATCCCTGGATACTAAACATAGTTGGAGCACTGCCTACCACCGTCAAACTGCGGGACAATAAAAATAGACAATTCAAACCTCAGAAGACATATTGAGATCATGGTAACATGACATTCATGGTATGCGAGATCAATATTCAACTATGGTAGAATTTTCCTATAATAATAGCTTTCATTCATGTATTCATATGGAACCATATGACACGTTTTATGGTAAGAGATGTTGCACACCAACATGTTGTGATGATGTTCGTGAATTAAAACTCATAGGCCTAGAACATGTTGAGGAAAAGATGGAAAAGGTGAAGATAATAAAACCCCACATCAAAGCATCTCAAAGTAGGCATAATATCTATGGTGGTAACCGATGGATGGGTTAGGAATTTCAGGTAGGAGATCATGTTTTCTTGAAGTTATCTCAATGGAAGGGTGTTAGACATTTTGGTAAGATGGGTAAATTGAGTCCTAGGTACATCATACCTTTCGAAATTATAGAACGAGTTGGGGCTGCAGCTTAACGTTGGGAAATGTCGTCATGTCTCTCCAAAGTTCATGATGTGTTTCACGTATCACTGTTGACAAAAATACAAGCCTGACCCAACACATGTTTTCACCTACGAGAAATTAGAACTGGAACCTAATCTGTTTTATTGTGAAGAACCTGCCACAATTCTGGATACCAGAGAGCAAGTGTTGGGAAACCGGACGACTCGTCTGGTAAACGTTCTATAGAGAAACCATAAGATGAAAGCGGTGATGAGGGAACATGAGTAACTTATAATGAAAACCCACTCCAGTCTTTTTGAACATTAATATTTTAGAAATTTTTTGGACGAAATTATTTTATGGAGGAGAGAATGTAACACCCCAAGATTCCATAGTACGTTTTCCTTTCAATAATACAACAGTATGTGTTATATGTAACATCAAGTTCTTACACACCACAACAAATCAAACAAGTCGTTATAAATAGTAAAACCAACTTTTTGAAATTTTATAAATTTTATCTTTCAAAATGGACTTCATTTTTCGATTTGGAATATTGAAATTAGCTTAGGGTGAATTTTTTGTATTTTTCTAAATACTTTTAGTTTTTGATGAATAGTGAAAACACTGAGTAATAGTTTAAAACCGAAACATTATTTAAATAATTAATTTTTTATTTAAATTTAGTATAGGTCAAAATTGATAAATACGACTTATATAAATTCAATTTAATTCATTGGATTTAGTTTATAATTATTTTAGATATATAAAAATTATATTAAACTTTTTACCGTCTTTTACCCACCTCCTAGGAGCATTTGCAAATCATATAAAACATAACCATACCACTTCTGTGAGTTGAATTTAAAAAATCTGAGAGGCATTGTTAATATAAGTAAGTAAAATGTTGGTCAATGTGATGAAAATATTTTTTGATGAATAGTACCTTATTACATTTATGTACAACTATTAAATGTAAATAGTGTAATTAAGGGAAAAATGATATTTTTATTACCCTAACACATTTTCTAATTCAATTAAGTAATTATAATTCTATAAAAAACAAAAATAGAAATGAAATATGATCCTTTAGGTACACTTCGATTAGAATAGGACATTTATTATTATTTAATTCAAAGAAGAGTTAAAAGTGTTAAATCTAATGTTTAATATGTAAACCATTTTTAATATAGGGTTACACAAATGTTAAATTCGACTATAATTAATAATTAGAAAGATAAAAATATTACCTACATAATTTTATTTTATTTATTACTTTTTGACATTACATAATTAAATTTATTAATGACACAATGATGATGCAGTAATTACCTAATTATTGAAATATTTAAATAATTTATATTATAAATATCCAAATAAATGTAATTTGAGACTTTTTATGAATTATACTAATTTTATAGGTTTATATGACATTTTAGGGTTGTTTAGATGAATTTTTTTCTAAGTTGTAATTATTTTAATAATTTATCAGAAAAGTAATACCAAATAGTGTCAAAATTGACATAAAAGAGTTTTTAAAACAAATATTATATTATTAAATTATATTCTATTCCTCAAAATATAAGGTTCTGTAGAAAAACTTATATAATGAATGGTGTATCATTAATTAAAAACTTAGGGCTCTCTTGGAAGTTTATTGTATATTTATTAACCAAATAATATAAAAATAAAAAGAGACATGTTAAATGCTAAAATATTTAAAAAAGAGTTAAATATAATAGATGAAGTTAATATAGTGGCCCAAAACTATCTAAATCCTATTGGTTGAGTGTTTTCGACCCATACCCACCTTATCCATCAAATAATTATTTTTGGAGGAATTAAAACCCGAAAATGATTGTATTATTAAATAATATTTCTATCTTTTCCTATGGTTCCCCTCATCCCTCTTATAGAAGGGCTCTCCCACTTATATCTAATTCACACCTTCAAAGCCATTTGGCTCAGAAACCCCCAGCCAAAATACCCTCTAAACTATCCTACCATCATCATATAGACCTTACTTTAGTCAGAAAGCCATCCTAGGGAGCCCTTTTGATCAAATCAAAAGAAAGAACTCAAAGACGAGGTAAATATTTCATCACCTCTTTCAAGTTATTTTCTTCTTCCACTTCCTCTTTATTTGTTATTTCCATTATAAAATAATAAATCCAGTATATTCTATATATAGTTATGTTATTATAAATATGTTACAACCATATTCCTTATTCTACCCAGCCTTCGATAACATGTCACCATACGTGCGTACGTACGGATTACTGCCTCCATATCGTGGTGTAATTGTTATTCAATACATTATTATTTCGATGGGTATCATAATGATGTTTATTGGACATAAATAATAAATATTACATTATATATATTCAGTATAAATTATATACCATCCAATTATATATTATTTTAATATCAAAAAATTGATAATGTCACTCATGTGTATGTACGGAATAGCGTCTCCATGAACGCGATGAGATTCATTCCACATCGTAGCCATTCAAGACTAATTTTGAATAGATAATTAAAAATAATGTTTGAAGACATAATATCATTATGAAAATGAATAATATACATCCTATCCATAAAAAAATGTTTCTTACATAACAACAAATATAAAGAAAAATGAACCAGTTAACACCTGAAATGATGATAATACTAAGATATTAATAACAATGCTATATTAAAAGATCATATATGATATCATATTATGTATATGATTCTTTTATAATTTAGTAATAATTATTCATCATTATATATGAGTTTAACCTACCATCATCCAATGAAAAGTACAATGTAAGGGTTAATTTAACAATCTTTTCATTATCCAAGGTTGTTTATATGAAATTATCTACTAGGACCTCATTATCATCCACATCTATCTTTCATAAAAATGTATTTTAATAGATTATTACTATTTATAGACTAGGGGTTAAATACATGTATACACTTTTTTACTTTTATAATATGTTTATAAAGGATTATTTATCTCATTTTTCAAATAAGGACTTTTTTAACATTTTCGAAAAAAATAAGCTAAGAATGCCTTTTTTTTAACTTATACGTTGGGTGCGGCTATTTACCGCCTATATAACATCATTAAAGGTTTACTTACAAATTTATAAGAATATTTTAAAATTGAAATGATTTCCTTTATAATTATGTGACATTAAAATGATTTCAAAATAGAAAGATATATTTCTCTAAAAGGGTTTTGATTTCATCTATGTCAATATCTTTTGATGGATTTTAAGTTTGTTTGAAGTTGATTTATTATGATACAAAACATCCATATCTTATTGAAGATTTTATGATAAGTTTGACTATGGATGTATTGTTTTATCCCATTCATGGTTTAGATAAAGTATTGAACATTCGTATGCCTGTTTTAATACGAATGATTATGTTATGTTTGAACCTTTCTATATGAAAAATGCATTGGACTTAGTAAGTGACGGGTGGAGCCCGCTATTGCTCCTTGACGCAACGGTAGGTATCATGAGGCAAACTACTATCTTGGAACAAGGCCTTGAAAAAATCTTATTTTTAGTCTTGGCATAAGGCCTTTACTATGCGGTTATGAAAGTATGACATTATGCATTCCATCATTATGAAAGTGGCAATTGATATTTCATGTGATTATTCAAAATGTTGAATATCCATGTGAGTATGTAAATGGAAATATTTTGATTTAAACTTCCCATATTATGATGATTTCTATGTTGAAAAGGATTTTACTCTTGTTCTATAGATTTCCTTAATTTTTTTTACATATTTTGGAATTTTTCCGCTATATAGTTATCTGTAATGAGCATATGAGATCACCCCTTTCTATGTTTTATTTTTCCAAAGGATGCGAAAAAGTATATTATGAATGACCTATAGAGATAGTCTATGGGATCACAATGTTTTCTATGGAAACAATGTTTTTGTACTTTTCCATTTTATGATGTAATGTAAACCATATAAATGTATCTAGTATTTCCAAGGCTACTAAACTAATCCGTCTTTCGGGAAATGATCATTTGTGCTCATTCCAATCATAAATAATAATGCACTGACTCTGTGTAACTGGGGTCGGGGTGTTATAAATATAATTTATCTTTTTAATTATTTTAATCAAAATTGCAGTTTTTATTAAAAATCAGTATTTCTCAATATTTCTCAAAAAAATAAATCATTGAAAAAATTCTTATAAATACACCAACAAATAATTTTTTAATTTAGATTTAAAAAATTAATTTTATTTTAAAAAAATGAATTTTCTATTTTTGGAAAATTTTAATTACATGTAAGTGGTTAAGGCACGACTAAACCAGCTTTTATAAAAATATAGATTTTCAGAAAATATTTCTTTTCTTATAAATGGTTCTTATTTTATTTCCATTCAACATATAAAATTTTAATTTGTTTAATAAATGTTTGAAAAATATTATTTTATGAACATATCTGTTCTAATTAATTTCGGCCAATATAAGGGAAAGGTTATATTGGTAGCATTTAAATAATAATATTTTAATTTAGTATTGTGTTTTATTTAATCACATTACTTGTAAATTGGAAGCGATAAAAATGATTGAATTAATTTAAAAAGAAATATATTTTAATATATTAAGATGTCACATTCTCTCTATTCTTGTTTTTTTGATTCACATATTCTATCAAACGTCGTGTTTCTCTTTTAAAATATTTATTGTGTTTCAATGGGTTGTAAAATTGTATGTAATTATACAAAAAATTTAAGATAATTAAATTTTCTAAAAATGGTTTCCTTAGTTTACAACATATTATAAATTTAAAATATATTAATGAATGAGAAATATATTGTTTGGTATTTTTATCTTCAAGACTATTCCAGAATGATATTATTGTAAACAATTGATATGAATAAAGATTTAACAGGACACAATTTATCATGGAATCATTAGTGTACATTTTTTGGGATTATCATTTTTCATGATCATCTTTATAAAATTCCAAAATTGTACATATAAATAAGCATTAATTGCAATATAAAAGGAATCAAAAAATGATTTTATAAAAATATGGATTTCTATATAATGGATCATAAATTATCATTTTCATAATACTTGTATATATGTAATTGTACTTTGAATAAACTATTCATAAAGGCTAAATCATATAATAGAATTATCTGTAACATAAATATTATTTTATTTTTATAAAGATAGATAGGGAGACGAAAATAAACTGAGGGATCCATACATCCATCATCATTTTATTAAGGAATACATAAGATAAAATAAGTGTAGATGTCGTGTATATGTAAAAAAATTAAAACATATTCCAAGGAAACTAATTTCATCCATGATAACATTTTATAAATAGTTATTACTTCTAGAAATATCATTTTATTAAAATTTATATTCATATTATTTTGGATTAACTAAATATGTAACATTGAAATATTATATCATTGATCAGACAACATATTATATCAATCTAAATAGATCACTGAATTGGAATTCCATTAATCAGTCAGATAGTTTATCAATATTTGTATCAGATATGGGTTAAATTTTGTGCAATAAGTGTGTATTTTCCATCTCACTCATTCTTTGGTATTTTTATAAAAATTTAAAAAGAAAAAATAAAAATGAGAAACGATATACATAATCATTTAATTTTTTATAATATATATATATATGTAAAAAATTTGAAAATTTATTTATTATATCATAAAAATTAATAAAAATATAGAATAATTAATTTATAATATAAAAAAAATTATAAATCTATAATGAAAAATCCATAATAAATTAAAATGTCACAGTATAATAGTAGTTTAAGAAAATTATGTTGCATATTTTAACATTTCATTAAAAAAATATATGTGTTACCTTAACATTAAAAATAATATTATAGATGTAGTTGGGTTTCTAGCATAGGGTGGGGTACAGAATGGAATAGGAAATAATGGTTTTTGGTCGGTGATTGTTGAAGGCACTATATGGGTGTATGGATCAGGTGTAGAGTCAATTACAAGGGTGGGGTTCACTGAACATTGATTATAATGTGGGTGAAGGTGTTAAGGTTACTTGAATGTGGGGGGAATACGGTGGTAGGTGAGGGGGTGTTGAGTGGTTACTTTAAACTCAATTTAAATCCTTACATTTTAGTATTCTAAAAACGTAAATAATCTTCTTCATTGCAATGATTCTTATTTAAATCTATTACATGTATAGTTTTTAGAAATATTATAATGTATAGAATCATACACATTATTGTTGAGATAATAAACATATTAAGTACATATTGATTTTTTATTACATATAACACTCTGGGTAAAAACCCGGATGTATGAAAATTTTCTTAAAGTTCAACATCATATATAATAATAATATTTGTAAGTATTTTATCTTTATAATATTAAAAAAATTTAAAATCATTCACATTTCTATGGAGTCATACGAATATATTATATAATTTATGAAATGAAATTATGTATCAAATTCTTCTAAAAGGATATAACATTACACATTTGAATAAAATATTACATATTTATTTTTGGATATTAATCTTCTAATGTATATTTTAGAATAAAGAAATTTATGTTTTCTACAGATTTAAAATATATATATATATGTAAACATATATATTTCGTATTCTTAGTTTATATTTTGGAAGTAATCTATCACCTACTATGATTAGATTATCAATTGTATACTACAATTTTTAATTTTGTAATATTATTAGCCCAACTAGGTAAATTAAGCTCATATGGGGTGAATTGTGGTATGAAATATTTAAACTATTATATATTTGAATCTTATTTATTTCTTAAATAAAATATATATTCTCTCACCTTTATATAGAAAAAAATAAATTATAAATAAGGCATGCCCATGAAATGGATATTACTTTGTACAACCTCACTACACTATGATCAAGTAGGATACAATTACAATTTTTTTATGTATTAAATCCACTAAATCTAACTACCAATATAATATATTGTGTCGACTCACTATCCCTTTTGGTTTTCAACAATTTACAAATAGAAATAGTAGTCATCTCACTATGATGAAGTGAAATTACTGTTCCTCGAGTAAAATATTCTAAAAATCAGTATTGTGTTTAATCAGACAATTGCATATATTTATGCATTTTATTCATCAAATATATAAAAACCACCTTTATTGAAGATAGTTCTTCTTCATGTGCATGAACCATATGAAAAACCCTTTTTGAGACCTCTTTGTGGGATCTCTCCATACGACTCCTTCATGAGACTCCTCTATGATACCTTTTATATATATCACAAGGATCATGTTACTCCATTATGATTCCATAAAATTATTATAGGTATCGCATGATTACTCATTGATACCTTCATCAAATCATGCATATTTCAGGATTCCTCCACGAGACCATCAACAAATCATATGGATCTCATGATATCAATAGGTTTACCTATTTCTGGTGCATACACCCCTTCACGAGATACCTTTTCAATAATATTTTGAAAATATATGTTTCTATTTATGATGATTACATGATTCTAGTGGAATACCTTATATTTATAAGAGATATATTTTTCTTTAGTGAAGAATACCCTCATGAGACACCTTTGTAAGATCCTTCAACTGATCATGTGAAACACTTTTTCATTAGATCAAACCACTTCAGAAAACATCATCATTTATTAAGAATATGTAACATGTTATTTATTGGAAAAAATACACCACCTTAAATCTAAAAATCGTGTTTAGTTATTCTTTCCACAACCATATAAATTTACATCAAACACTTCATGAGATCCCATCGTGAGATAATAATATATTCATTTAGTGGTCAACTTCATTGTCATCCAACTCTCTGAATGATATCATCAAAAGATCTAAATAAAATCATGATATATTTTCTTGATCTCATAATGAGATCCAATTAATACCATTTGGAATGAGACATTGTCTTTTAGTGATTCATAAGTTCCCAATGCATTATCCAAATAAAATCAGGTGGTTGTGTGATTTTGAACAGCTGCCAGATATCTCTATCATTTCCAGCTTCATTGACTTCATGAAATTTTGGTTATCTGACTATGAGATCCAATTTTAATCATGTGGTATCTTCATTTGCATTATATAATCTCTCCATAATAACCATTTATAATCCTGTTGTACTTCGATTGACTATTTCATATTTTTGTTTGAAACATCATATGAACGCATGATCCCTTCATGTGATCTATACCGAAATTCAAACCAAACATAATTAGTTAATATACTCATGATTCATGTGATTATTTTTTAAATTCACAATATTCATGATCAGTTTTTACATTCACACTCCATGAGACTAGTTCAGATATTTTTTCTCAATATGATAATTTTTTATATTCATGCTATGAACAGTCAGTTTAAATATTCACACATTAGAAGATTATTTGAGATATTCGTGTTCACTATTCATGAAACCTTTGAGAAGAAGTCTTTGTCAAAAACCTCAATCCTTTAAAAAGCCCACAATCAACCATAAAGCACCATAATAAGGGATATTTCCAACAATCGCCACATTTGGATTTAAATATAATGCTTATAATATATAAGGGATAACATATTGACAAGTCATGTGCATGTGAATCCATTTTACTTCTATAAAATCAGATACTGATCAGGGAATTTCATAAAATATTAAATAAACCCATATGAGTCAACATTTTATTGATAAATAAGAGTAACATATAGAGTTAATCGATGAATCACTTTATTTGATAAACATCTTTTGGAAAACATCTCAGTATCAAACAATAGAACATGTTAAATCATCAAGATCACTTCCTAGAGAACATATCAACTGCATATATCAAGAACCCAAAGGCTATTCCATTTCCTCATTCCAATTTTTTCATTGAAAAGATTTAGCATCATCATATTCCAAACTCCCTATATATTTCCACTACCCCTACCATCTTCTTCCCAAGTCATTATCAAGGAATTTTCTCCCCCCATGTTAATTAAATCAAAGGTAAATACATTGTGGTCTACAACATGAGAATTAATATATATTATCGCATTGGTTAAACACACACTATAACATAGGTATAATGTGTCCCACTTACATACAATTTATGTGCGGGGATACAAATTACCTCAAAGATAAAATCGGTGTCATTAAAATTCTTATTTGGGTAAGACCTTCTCAGAATATTGGAAAACAATAGTTTTATATACACATACTCCAATTTTACATTCCCATATAACAGCTTCTCCTTAAAAAAATATACATGATTTAAATATGATTTTTCAGTGAGTGATGGATATTTATTTTTTCAAATACTTATATCACGTGAATTATAGAAATGTATTTTGAGATGTGACTACACCTTAAATCACATGCCTTCAATCTGTATCATTATCCATAATAACGCAGTGCATTTTTAATTAGCTCCAATATATTCAGATTCGATGGTTATCATGTAATTTCAATATTTCTTTTTTCATAGCCAAAAAAAATACACAATCCACTAATACAAAATATGCCACCAGATGTTAACTTCTCATCATCTCTTAAACCATCCCAATATTCATTTTTAAAACCCAATAAATCCTTCTGAGAATCATCATTGTATAGAAAACAAAAATCTTGTGTGAAATCGATAGATGAATGTATTATATTTGATAAATTTAAGTGGACTAATATGGGATTACATTGATACTTTGCCACATGATATGTGGTGAAAAAAGTATCATGTTTTTTTGAAGTTAAATAATATAGTCTCCGAATAATACGCTTATATTCCGTGATGTTTACTAATTTGAATTCGTAATCTCATGAATGTTTCATCTGAGTACCACCATAGTTTCTCATTGGAATCATACATTCCAAATATTCTCATAATCTTCTTATAATTTTTTTTTTGAGAAAGAAGTTTTCCATGTCTTCCTTCTGAAACAGTTAATCTAAAAAAAGGTTATTTCTCAAATAATTATCATTTCAAACTCTCATTTAATATAATATAAAAACTATTTTTGTTACTCTTCATTCAGTACACAAAATACTATATCATAATAATAATCCAGCACTGTCGTTATTGGATCGTATTCATTATTGACATAAATATTATAATCAACATCAACACACTGAAAATATATCTTCTTCATATATTGATAAATTCATTAGTACCATTCACATAGTTAATATATTAACCCATATAGATCCTTCTATAACCAAAAAAACAATTTTTCATCTTTATGGATGATAAAACCATATTCATGTTCAATATAAACATCGTCTTACAAAAACCCCAATCTAAGAGTATCTCTTCAACACAAGTTTCCATTTATTTTTAAGTGTTGTATTGTCATCATTTTTCTTTTTCTGTAAAACCCATTTGGCCATGATGACATTTTTGTATATCAATATCAATAAAATATCCCAGGTGTGATTCTATAAAATTTTGAATATTACTTCATTCACAATGTAAATCCAATATTCATCTATTTAAGCTTCTTCAAAAAACATTTCAACAACATATAATAGAAAAGAATCTTTTTTAGAGTATCCATCCTCAGTTTCTATACTAGTTCTTTATTATTCCCAATAATATTCCTCTAATAAAAATCATCATGGATCTTTAGTTTCTAAATATGTTTGTTATGCAAATAATATGAATATTCTTTTCAGACTACCAATGGAATTTTCACACCCCCTATTTTGATCATCTCTTAATAACTATCCTAATAAAACTATTCATTAGTTTTTAAATATTTTTCTCATTTTCAACATTAATAATAGAATGGATCTCTCTTACATTTCCCAGTCTCTTGTTTAAGAATATAAATTCATTTATTTTTCCAATGTAACCAAAAAATATCCCCTCACCCCTATGAGATTCAATCATTTTATATTTATTAATAATTGATAATGAAGTGTTTACTTATGAAGATTTGTATAAGATCCTGGTTATTTTTTTTGAGGTATGGGTTTCTTGTTTTTTTTCCATATGTTTTTTTAAAAATAACGAAAGTGGGGTAAAATCCAAAATATTGTGGGTACATGTTGTGTACTTTTCCACACGCCATATACTTTGTCCATGTGGGATGAGTACAGAGGGCGTGTAGTCCTGTCGGCGATGAATGGTGTAAAAACTGATAACATGCTGTGCACTTAGTATTTACACGCCGTGTAATAAATCAGCAAGTGAATAGTAAGGTAGTGGAAGTAGCCACCAACAGAGCGACAATATATACCGTTTAACCAGGAATAAACACTTTGTACTCATGTGGATGGATAAACAGTGCAGCGGTGGAAAGAATTCGTCCGAGGAACAGTTAAAAAATGAAATGTGCACGTCGTGTACTCAAGTTCACATGCTATGTAGTCATCTTTTTCGCATAAAATGGGAAATGGCATCCTCTTTCAATAGAGGAAACATAGAAAACTGGGAGGATACAGGAGAGGATGCCGGACCTCGGAGGATCTCTCGACCGCACACCGGGAACCTAATTCCGGAGGGTAAGTTCACTGATTTTAAATGGGTGAAGGTTTATCCCAAATTTACGTTGGTCACAAATTATTTGGGAGGCGTCGTTGACAAATATCGGCCAGAGATGATCGAGGTAGGTAGTCTAATGTTATTTGTAAACTATGGTGTTGAATTTGTGTACCATTTTTCTACGCACCCATGTTTAGGATGTCGTACGGCTGAGGGCTTTACTGACAGATATATATAATTTCATAGATAACATGTTGATAATTTAGAACTCCTGCTTGGGATCACTGCTTAGATGCAGGACCACCCAGGGGGTACGTTCCTCTATTTAGCCATTTGTCCAAGATACCCGAGGGCATGCCATCATTATATTGAGGATTTCATTTTCCTGAGAGAAAATTTATATAAATTTCTTGTTATGCTTTGGGATCATCTTGGTTCTTACGCTTGATGGTTGTGTTCTATTTATCCTTTGGGAAGTGTTTTTCTTAGCATAAGGGCTATGTTTGGTTATCCTGAGGGTAACCATTGTTTATGCATGTGGGCAGTAGTTTCTATTCCTAAGGGAAATATCTTGTATGATTAAGGGAAGTGTTAATTATGCCTAAGGGAAGACACATGTGGGTTTGGATTCTTTAACCTGAGGGTAAGGATGGTGTGTCTGAGGAAACAACTATTTATAATATTCACTGTAGTGATTTATTATGTTGTACCTACTAAGATAAAGCACAATCTTGGATGTGAAAAATAATAATTAAAATGGAAATAAAATTTTTAGTGATAGTTACTTTGAGTACTTACTAGTTTACTGCATTTTATTACTACACACTGTTGTTTCACATTTTCACTAAAAATTGGGCACATGCCATTGGTGGTTGCCTACTAGGATTTATTTCTCACACCCTGTTTGATTCATGTCCTCGTCCCAAACAGATTATATTTTTGCACGGCTCGATAGGGTAAAGGGTCCCTATATAGGCAAATGATTGTTGTAGAGGTGTAAGAGAGCATGAGACTGATATTAGTCTTGTGATGCTGCTGAGTTCCTGTTGCACTGTTCTGTTTTCTTTTACTATACTTATTCATGAGATGTATTGTACTGTATTGCAGTGTATCCTGTTTTAGCTGATTTAACAGAATTAGTGACATGCTGCATCTTTATCTATATAACTGTTGGTTATCTTTTACTGCAGTTGTTAATTTCTAGTTCATATTGTTTACTGCTTCCACTGTTGTATATTATATTTATTTTCCATTAAGCTACACATTGAAAAATAAGGGGATTGTTTCCCCAATATCATATATGGGACCTCGCTGCTAGTCGGTAGCCTCTGGAATTTGGGAAATGCTCTTGAGTTCATGTGACCAACCAGGTTCAGGCCACCCATTGTGTGGATTCTGGATCAGGGACGTTACAAAGTGGTATCAGATTAATTCTTTTCTTTGACATAATGTTTGGAGAATTTTGTCAAAGATATGACTGGAATGATAGTTTTTAATAAGCTGTTCCTGGGAATATATAATTGGTGTACACGGAAAAGCCAATCTACCTCGTTTCTTGAAATTATTATGATTTTGAATGTTTTACAGTTGATCTGAATTTCACCATTGGGTGACACACTTGTAGTGTGTTGATTATATTTTATAAATGGGTTCTATTTAGTTGAAACCTAAGTAGATGAGGGTATGACATCTCATGTATCATTTACACACATGCTAGAAATCACATATCATGCATTCCTTCTATGCCATGTAGGTGCATTAGAAATTTCATGTTGTTGTGATAGTTGATAGGCTAGAAAAGCATACTGTTGTGATAGATTGTTTGATAAATACCAGCTATTTGAAAGGGTATTTTTTTGTGAGGTTTTGATAGAATGAATACGAAACTTTTGTTCTTGAGGTGTATGGGCGCTAATTGATAGGAATTTGGTCGATCATTACCGTTTTCCCCTTATTATAACATGCATAATATTCCAAGCCTTGATTCCAAAGGAGTGTGGTCCCTCTCGGATCATAATTTGGAACATAGGTGGTTGTCTCCATGTTTTTATCGATTTTGGAGTAGTTTCTAAGGCTTACTGTCTTGAAAAAACAACATACACACCATGTAGTTCTATGTACACACGCCATGTGTTCTTCTATTTGGGAAGAAATGAAAACTTTTTAAGTACATGTCATGTGCCTTAAGTATAGGTCTTGTAGTCTCTTCCCATGTCATAGGTTGTGTGGAAAGGGACACGAGGAAGGGAATGTCTTGGGGGAACACATAATGTACCGGTTGTACATGCCATGTAGTGTTGACCCGGTGTCCACCCGTGTATCTAACAACATGGACGAAGGAAGAAAATATCTATACATGTCGTCCCTACTTAGAACGTGCAGTGTGGTTTGAACCAGTACCCTCATGTGTCCCGAACAACACGGGATGGTGTTATCTTTCCTAGTACATGTTGTGTCCACCAGGAACACGCCGTGTAGTGTCAGCCGTGTAGTCAGCCGTGTAGCGAGCAACAAGGTTCGGTCTGGGGATTCTTTGTACTTGTGGTGGGTTATTGGAACATGTCGTGTAGTGTGACCTGGGTACACAGGCCGTGTGACAAACAACACGGGTCGATGAAATCTTGAAGAGTATGTTTGGTGTACCTATGTGAAAGACTATGTAGTTTGGTTTTAGGATGGCTGTGTGGCTTAATATATGAAGAAGGACTTGGGTAGGGAAGAAGGAATCAAGTACACGTCGTGTATTAAGACAATATGTCGTGTAGCTGGGGTTTTACATGACCTGTTATGGCAGAAGTACATGCCCATGTCGATGGTTTGTGAGAACACGTAGTGTAGTATATTTACATGTCATGTCATCAAGATCTGTAAATCTTAAACACTTTTCTAACTTTTTTCCTTCTTGATATCCTAGTTTTCAGTCATGGATAAATCCTGATCTATGGTGTGCATTTGACAATGTAGTTTCATTCCCCCAAGACAACAACTGGTTGTTTTCCAGGAGATCGATGATGATTATACTCTTGAGATGGTTGGCCATGGGATACTAGTGGATCCTACAGCCGTACCAGATGTGTCACCCGTCATTATACCAGATAGAGGTGCAGATGCAAAGGTCCATGAAGGCTTTATGCAGTTCATGAAGTCCTTCGAGGGAGCACCACAGGCCGCCACATATATGGCAGAGCTAACACATATTTTCCAATAGCAGCATCCACATACATTTTCAGGGGATGGTAGACAACAGGCTATGGAGTCAAGGATGTACTAGATGCATAAGATATTCGAGCATCTAGTGAAACCTCCATGGAGGAGGGTTAATTCACTACATACATGCTATTTGATTCTGCCAAGAAGTGGTAGGATGTTACCACCCAGACTGAGCATCACCGAGTCATGGTGTGGGAAAATTTCTAGGTATCCTTCTATGAATTATTTTTCCCAGAGACGCTGAGGGAATATCAAGCTTGGGAGTTCATGAATTTTCAGCAGGGTACTATGTTAGTGTTGGATTATTCATCTCGCTTCATCGAGCTTTAGCGTTTAGCACCCGTTCTGTTGGCTGATGAGGCATTAAGGTTGATACTTTTTGAGGATGGTCATTAGTGTGACATTCGAGCACTGGTGAATGTTTTCAGGTTTCCTATCATGCATTCTATTGTGAACCCAGCTCTGATTATAGAGTGAACCATGTGGGAGGCTAGTGGTGTGGCCCCGGCCAGTTCAACAGCGGTTTCTAGTACTATTTCTACCGGTAAGAGGAAGAACCATATGGACTTCTCTCACAATTGTAGTATTATCCAGAAGAATACTTCAGGTATCCAGGTCATGTGGTACGAGTTGGGTCAAGAGGGTCACAAAAGACCTCAGTGTCCACAAGACATAGTGTATTACCGAGCTTGCGACATGATGGGTCATATCTAGCTTATTTACAGGGCGTTACCACCAGCTTCTTGTGAGAGGGGTTCTGTGAAGACTTTGTGTGAGGGAGCAGGACAAGAAGCTTCTTACCAGTTGGGAAATTGGGGCACGTCAGGGTGTGCAGGTAGAGATGGTGGTCATGGTCGTGGTAGCTAGGCCCTAGGATCTCAATGGTAGAAGGGTGGGTCATCTCAGGGTAACCATGTTGTGTCATAGGGCCACGACACTGGGCAAGCATATGTAGTGAAACAGACCCAACAAGGGAAAGATCCCATACCTTCCACTCTAATAGGTACTATTCTAGATGCATCTTCTTTATCTTCTCCACTTTTCGATACTAGTCCTACATCTAGCTTTATATCTCTGGAAATTGTGAAGAGCCTTGGGCTCTATGTTTCTTCTTCTTATTATATCAAGATTCTAGACACTCTGTTGGGAGCATGGATAGTAGGTGTGGGTCAGTGCAATGGGAGGACCCTTGAGGTTGGTGGGTTTCACATTCATTGGGAAATCTATTCCTTAGAGATGACATCTTACGATGTCCTTATCAGGATGGACTACTTAGTCCCCTTTGGAGCCATTGTGGATTCCTATAATCACAGAGTGAGTTTCATGTCACCAGAGGGCAGAGAGTTTCTATACAATGGTGAATGGGATGTCCAGGCGAGCCGAGATGGACCAGAAAATCGTGGGCGAGGTGGGGTCACAGCATATAATGTGAGTTTGTATCTAGATGATCTAGGAACTTTTCAGAAGTATTTCCCTCCAGTGGTTGATCGTTCCAGGGATACCTTCCCAGACGGATTTTCAGGTCTACCTCCAGAGTGTGAGGTGTATTTCTTTATTTATCTTGTGCTAGGAGGTGCATCAGTGTCCATTCCTCCTTATAGGATGTCATCACCTGAGTTGTAGGAGCTAAAGAGGAAGTTATAAGAGTTGCAGGAAAAGGGTTTTATCCAATCCTATACTTCTTCTTGGGGTTCGCCGGTCCTTTTTGTGAAGAATGAAGACGGTAACATCAGACTCTGTGTGGACTATCAGAAACTGAACCGGCTGACGGTTAATTAATGATATCCCTTACTATGTATTGATGATCTTTTTGATCAACTTCGAGGTGTTTGAGTTTATCGAAGATTGAATTGAGATCCGGATAACCACAGTTCTACATGAGACCCATAGAGATACTGCTTATAGCATTTCGGAGCAGATATGGTTTATATGGGTACTTTGTTATGCCATTTGGACTTACAAATGCCCGAGACATTTTCCTGGCTCTGATGAATCATGTGTTCCACTGCTCTCAGGATTCATTGGTGGAAGTCTTCATGGATGACATCTTGGTGTACTCTAGCACTCAACGTGACCATACTACCCATCTTGAGATCGTATTGAGTACACTAAGAGAGCATCATCTATATGCTAAAATTTCAAAGTGCAACTTTTGGATGTACCAGATTCACTTCATGTGTCATATTATCACGGAGGTATGAGTTAAAGTAGCCCTAGAGATAGTGAGAGAAGTTGTTTTCTGGGAGCAGTAAAAGAACGTGTTTAATATATTAAGTTTCATGGGGCAGGATGGTTACTAAAAGCGTTTTATTCAAGCCTTCTCCCACATAGAAACACTTTTGGTGGGTTTGACTAAGAAGTGTGTGAATTTCATTTGGTCAGAAGCTTGCGATATATCCTTTCATGTGATCAAGGGTAGGTTGACATCAGAACCAATCCTGATACTTCCAGAGTAAAGGAAAATCTATACAGTTTACTATGATACATCAGGTATTGGGATGGGAGCAGTATTGATGCAGGGTGATCGATTTGTTGCGTACGAGTCACGATAGTTGAGGCCACATGAGAGGAATAACCTTACGCATGATCTCTAGTTGGATCCATTTGTTCATGCATTGTGATTTTGGAGACATTATCTCTAGGTAGAAAATTTTGTCGTTTTCACCAACCACAAAATGTCTCAAATACATTTTTACTCAGTGTGACGTGAACCTGAGATAGCGAAGGTGGGTCGAATACCTTTAGTACTTCGACATTGAGGTTTCCTATACACCTGTTAAGGGTAATGCATTAGCGAATTCACTGAGTAGAAAGACTCAGACGCAAGTTGTGTAGGAGGTCAATGGCAAGTGGCATATTATGGATTTATTCTCTGGGATTCATTTGGAGGTGCATGATAATCATGGGAAAACTTATCTTACTTTCGTAGTTATGACATCTAACCTCTTGGACATAGTGAGGATGAGCTAAATACCATATCATGAAGGCCTAGTTTTACGGGAGTCGGTGGAAAGTGAGTACCCTCCTCCTGGTTTGGACAATAGGAGATGATGAGGTGTTGTGTTTCCATGCACGAGTGTGGGTTCTATGGGATATACATGAGGAGTTGATGTGGGATTTTGATTCTTCAGTTCTGGCAGTTCACCCTGGAGTTACCAAAATGTACAGTGACTTGAAATGTCTATATTGTTGTCCAGGTATGAAGATAGCATCACTGGTTTTGTTGCGAGATGTTCCACCTGTCATTAGGTGAAGGCAGAGAATTAGAGGCTAGCTGGACAGTTACAACAATTACCTATTCCGGAGTGGAAATTGGAGGATGTCATGATGGATTTTGTGACTTGGTTGCCGAGGTCACCTCTAGGAAATGATTACTTGTGGGTTATTTTGGACAGACATTTGAAGGTGGAACACTTCTTACAGATCAGGGAGACCTTCATTGTTGATTATCTCAGGATGCTTTATATCTGATAGGTCATACGTCTTCATGGGGTCCCGCATTCTATAATTTTTGGTAGGGACTCCCGCTTTACGTCTTTTTTTTTTGGCAGAGTTTTCAGAGAGAACTGGGTTCAAAAGTGCTTATGAGCACAGATTACCACCCGTAGACCGATGGCCAGTCAGAGCATACGATTCTGGTGCTTGTGGAAATGTTGTGTGCATGGGCCCTAGACTTTGTGGGGATCTTGGGAGAAGCATATACCCATAGTAATGTTTTCCTACAATAATAGTTTCCAGGAAAATATTGAGATAGAACCTTAAGAGGATTTATATGGTAGTCCATGCCGATCACCCTTGTGCTGGATGGAGGAAGGTGTGGTAGATTTACTGGGACCATGTCTCATGCAAGAGAATTCAGATTAGGTATAGTTGATTTAGAAGCAAACAGATATTTCGCAGTCTCTTCAGAAATCATATGTTGATCACCGCAGAATACCCTTGGAGTTCGTTGTTGGGGATCAAGTTTCCTTGTGTGTTTCACCGAGGCTGGGACACAGGCAGATTAGGAGACATGGTAAATGGTCACTGAGGTATGTGGGGCAGTTTGAGATTCTAGATAGAGTCTGATCGGTTTCCTATTATTTTTAGTTACCACATAGGTACCAGGCCATACACGGTGTCTTCCATGTATCTCACCTACGCCATTATCATTTAGGATTGTCTCATTTATTTCAACATAAGGAGGTAGAGGTTTAGGTCGATGCATTAATAGGGGAACATCTGATTCATATTTTTGATAGGAGCACGAAGGTTCTCGGAGGTCGGTCAGTTCCTCTTATACTTGTGCTATAGAAGCATGGCTGAGTGTAGGACAAAACCTTGGAGCAAGATACTGATGTACATGCTCAGTGGCTAGAGTTGTTCCCAACATTATCTTCAACACTCTTGTACGGAAAATTCGGGGATGAATTTCATTAAGGGGGAAGTTTGTATGAACCTGGTTCTTATTTTTGAGGTACGAGTTTTTTCTTTTCCTTTTTACTTAAGTGTATTTGAAAGACTAATGATAATGGGGAAAAATCCCAAAATTGGTGGGTACAAGCCATGTAATTTTCCACATTCCATTTACTTTGGACGAGAGGGATGAGTACACAGGGTGTGTAGGACTGTGGGTGATGAAGGGTTTAAAAACTGACAACACGCAATGTATGTAGTGTTTACACGCCATATAATTAGTCTGCAAGTAAATAGTAAGATGGTGGAAGTAGCTACCAGCAGAGTGATAGTAAAATATGTGTAATCTTGAATAATCTTCATGTACTCATATCAACGGATGCACACTGTCGTGGGGGAAAGAAACCGACATAGGAACAAATTTAAAAAAGAAAAGTACACTCTATGCACTCAAGAGTAAACATCGTTTTGTCTGTTTTTTTATTTCTTAATATAGGTAGTATCCTTCTACTTCAATATAGGAATCTTAGAAAACAGGGAGGATACGAGAGAGGAAGCCAGAACTTGGAGGATCTCCCGACCGGACACCGGGAACCTAATTTCTATGTAGTCTATCCCCATTGAAACATCGGGTAAGCCCTTCAGTCTCCTTGAGCCTTTCTAACCAATTATTTTCCAAGGGGATGTTATTTGAGTTATAATGGTTGAATGTTTACCCTAGATTTATGTCGTTCACGGATGTTTCAGGAGGCATCGTTCATGTATACCGGTCAGAGATGATCGATGTAGGTGATCTGATGTTATTTTCCAATTGTGGTGTTGAATTTGTGTACCATTGTGCTACGCACCCATGTTTGGGGTGTCGTATGGGTGTGGACTTTGCTGAAAGATATCTATAATTGCATAGATACTCTGTTGATAAATTAAAACTACTACTTGGGATCACGACTTGGATCCAGGACCACCCCAGGACTGCGTTCCTCTATTTTGCGGTTTGGCAAGGATACCCGAGGGTATGCCATGATTATATTGTGGATTGAATTTTATTGAGAGAAAATTTATATAAATTCATTGTTATAATTTGGGCTCACCCCAGTTCCTACTGCCTTCAGGAAATGTTTTATTTAGCCTATGGGTAGTGTTTTGCTTATCCTCCAGACGGTGTTTTGTTAGCCTAAGGGTAACCTTTTTTATTCATATGGTCAGTAGATTCTGTGCCTGAGGGAAATATCTCATATGCCTAAGGGAAATGTTCATTATTCATGAGGGCAGACACATATGGGTTTGGATTCTGTTACATGAGGTTAAGGATGGTGTGTCAGATGACATGGTTATTTATAATTTTCCCTGTGGTGATTTCCTATGATGTACATTCTAAGCTAAATCACAAGCCTGGAGGTAATAAATAATAATTAAAATATAAATGAAACTGGTAGTGGTAGCTACTTTGAGTACGTACTAGTTTACTGAATTTTATTACTGTACATTTTTGTTGCACATTTTTACTTCCATTTGGTCATGGTCTTTTGTTGGTTGCCTATTTGGGATTTATATCTCACACCCTTTTGGGCCATTTATTTGTCGCAAACAGATTATATTGTTGTAGGTGTTGATGTGGGAATGGTTCCAAATATAGATACATGATTGTTGGAGAGGAGTAGGAGAGCACGGGACCGATCCGAGGCTCGCGATGCTACTGAGTTCCTTTTGCAAAGTTCTGTTTTGGTTTACTATACATTTACTTGTGTTGTATTGTACTGTAGGACAGTGTATCATGTTTTGGATGATTTCATAAAATTAGTGACATGAGGCATCATGTTCTATATAACTGTTGCTTATCTTTTACTGCAGTTTTCCATTTCTGGTTAATATTGTTTAACTCTTCTATTGTAGTATGTTATATTTTTTCACTGCACTACACATTGAAAAATGAGGGCATAGTTTCCCCACTATCAGACCCGGGCCCTCACTGCTAGTCAGCAGCCTCTGGCATTTGGGGAAATGCACTTGAGGTCATGTGACCAATCGGGTTCTAGCCACCCATTATGTGGATTCCAGATCTGAGATGTTACATTTCGAAGGAACATTAATGTTGGTCTCATTATATAACATAGATTTTATATATTCATCTCTTTCTTTGTAAACAATAAGGCTCTGGTAGAAATGCTGGCTGATGTAAATACTTCTTCTTTCCCAAACTTATCTGGAAGGTCTTTCTAAATAAGTATAATTCAATCCATTTTATTCATAATCAAGATTGTTTTTGCCGCTCTATTATTATATAGAGATCATACTTTTGAAACATGGTACTTTAGCCCATATCCCCTTATAAAATCATCTACTTGAGTATTTATGAACTATGTCTCATTATTAGTTTAAAACGTCTAAATGTTTTTAAATAAGTTATTTTAAAATTTATATGGTAATGATTTAAGCAACTAAAAACCTCATAATTATGGGTGAAACTTAAAACGCATTATACTTCCCTAAAATTTTCAATTAAAAGAAGATAACATCTCTTCCCATCAATGGAACATTGTGAGATAGGTCAACACACACCAATGTGAATCTGTTTAAGTACTATAATTGACCATTTATATTTAACCTTATTTGTATTTTTAGTAAACTTCACTTTTTAGAAGGAGTCCAATGTGTGAGTATGAGAACATGATTTCTTTGGGAGATAATGAGAAATTTCAAATTTCACCAAATTTTCTCTGGAATTTTTTCTCAGATGAAAAATATTTTTATGACACAACTTATTCCCTGCTTCCTTGGATAGAAATCACATTTTCTTTACTCCATTAAAAAATATTCTCAGTGATTTTATTTCCTTACGAAAGAAATGTAATTTATTTACCCTTGATAATACATAAATTTTTGGTAAATATTATATCATGTCTCAAGTCACATGATTACCTGACACTTAGTGAATTATGAATGAGTCCTTCAACAACCAAGACATCAGTATATCTCATGTATTTACCACCATTGTTTCAATTAACTAATCAAATTTTAATTAGACATTAATCATTACAAAATCATACAAAATATTCATTTTTATAATTATTCCCTATCCCCAGAACTATATTCCCTTTGTTATGGTAGGTAAATCCACTATCAATGATCCATATTCTAGTGTGATATGATGCTTTGAATACAATCTATATAACAACTATACATTTATCCCTTTTATATATAATCCATAATTTCAAATTAATTCTGTTTATAATTAATATTATTGATCTTTATCCTAGTATAATGGTCCAACATTATCTTGAAAATCCACAAATTGATTGTTCATCCTCAACTCATTTAAGGATATCTACAACATGAAACCACTTATGTCCTATTTCATATCATTCCTCTTTATTGTAGATGAGGAATATATGTCCATAAATCTGAATCCTCTGCATAAAATCCCTTTACCATCAAAATAATTCTTGAAATAGTAAATTTTTTTGGTTAAATGTATTTATATTTTCATCATCGACACCTCCTGACTATGGAACATGAATTTTGAGAATGTCACATACTTCCAATGGTAGTAACACATGATATGGGGTGTATTTCTATGAATATTTATTGCACAACTAGTTATCCCATGGGATCATTGAATCCTTTGGTTTCGATTCATACCAAATCAATCATCAACCACGTACTAGGATCTTTAGTTATAACATCAACCCTTTATTATTTATTTTTTTGATCTATTCGCATATCAGTTTTGTGGTTATGATTTGTGATTTTCTTTTCTGGAAATTTATTTTTCTATTTTTTGGTCCTCTATATTCAAATTTTAATTTTTCTTCCATATGTTTCACCAAATTTCCAATTTTAATATTATGATCCAAGAATATTTTGTGATCATTTACCTTTATTCATAGAGAGATAACATCCTCTTGAAATTATTCAATACATTTGAATCTTTTTTTGTGTTAGTTATTGTATTGAAAACCATGGTACGTTCTTTGACCTTGATCTTGAACTCAATTACTTCCAATAAGCGTACTAGAGTTTATGATATGATATTTCTAGTTTCATCCTTCCTCTACAAATTATCTTATTCATAATATTGTATATTAATTTTCGCATCCTTAACCGTCTTATTTGATTTCGTTGTTTTTGGATGTCAAAAAATCTATCTCTTCAAGACATATTTCTAATTCAACTTATATATCAAATCTTCCTTAAAATTATTCATTATTATTTTCTCTTACATTAGTTTTTTGGAATTTTCCATATCTTCCACGAACTTGTTTTCATAATGATGCTTAATGTAATTTATCAATACTTACACAAATTCTTCTAAACTATCAGCCCCTGGTTACATCATATTATTCTTTATAATGGAGAGTTTTCATTTAATATTTACTATAACTTATGAATATTTGAGGAAATGAATGTAATAATTTCATAAAAAACATCTTTTTAGGAAATATGATATAGTGATCCGTTTCATGACATTGAATGAAACTTCTTTGGACATCCATTTTTCCATAGACTCATTATCACCATTTATCATCTCGTATGTGATAATATTACTATGAAAACTAACCAATGTTAACTACTTTGGATCATTATCTTTTAATATAGAAAATTTTATATTTAATTGAGGTGTAATTATTCTAATGATATTCTTCAAGATGTTCACATCTTCTAAAATTACATTGAGACCTCTCATATCCTCCATGAAAACATTAACCTAGTAAAATACTGCATCGACTGACTCATTCAGGTGCATCCTCCAGTCCTCATTTTTGTCCAATAAAACCTGAAATTAAGTATTTAAAAATAATGAATCACTTTCATAAATAGTTAAAACGTTTTCACAAATATAATCTAAGGATTTAAATTAAATAGATTTTTTGTAGATTGAATTGGATAAGGATCATCCTTGGGATTTATTTTCTCTACTATAAGCATCAAACTCCCTTCGATATACTTCTGATAAAGCTATATTATCCACAATGGGAAATATACCCTATATCATAGATATAGACTCATCTATATCCAATGATTGAAATATGTTCTATATATAGATCATTCATAGATCAAAATTTTTTCTATTAAATATTGTAATCCATTTTTGATTAACAACTTCAATCACTTATGGTAAGAGAGAAACTCTGAGTTTAACCATTACCTTTGATACCAACTGTTATCCCAACAATTTAAAATACCCTATAAGGGGGGTGAATTTGGGAATGAAAACATAAAACAATTGTCTTTCTATACATTGGTTTATTATTAAATTAAACTCTCTTCTCCTACCTTCTTGTAGCATAAAATAATAGAGAATTATCACATGCACAGAACACGTCTATTTTACTTGGTTCACCCTCAAATGTTTTACCAAAGGAGAATACAATAGAAATGAATTGATATACCAATTTCAATATAAATTAATTCCATTACAACATGTGGATACTAATAAATGTCCCTCCTAGATTACAAACATTTAAAATTATAAACATGTCTATGATCTATCTCTACTAGTGTGAACTCACTAATCCTCCACCTGAAACATACGACAATAAGTTCATAATTGAATCACACTCATGTGTTTATTTAGTGTCTTTCTTTATTAAATTGATGAAAACCAAATTTTTAAAAAAACATTCTTATTTTTGTTTGTGACCCATATGTAAATCCCCTTTGTTTGAGACCTCTTATTGAGATATCCTTACATGAATCCTCTATGAGAATCCTTTGTGAGACTCCTCTTTGATACGTTCTACAGATCATGTGGATCACATGATTCCTTTGTGATACCATCAATAGATTACATGGATCATCCGATTCTTATGAGTGGTCTTCAATAGATCTCCTGAATTGTGTGATTACTCTATAGGTCCTTCAACAGAACATGCACATCATGTGAAAAAAATTGGTTTTCCTATGCCAAATACATACATCCCTTCCTGAGATACCCTCAGGATACTCCTTTATAAGATATTTATTTTTTTATTATGTAGATCATGTGTTTGTAGAAAAATTAAACTTACAAATCAAATGAAATTCCATTATTCTACATGGAATACCTTCAGGAAGACCTTTATCAAGATCAATCAACTAATCATGAGAAACACATTTTATATAGATCAACCCACTTCATAAAACATCATCACTTATTAATAATGTGTAATCATAAATTTGTAGACACAAATCAACTTATTTATCTTCTCATAACATGGTTATTCAATTGTTCAACCACATTATAAATCTTCATCACACACTTCATGTGATCCTATTTCAGGATCCAAATACATTCATGTGGTAGTGATATTTATTGTCATGCAGTTCTTCATGTGATCCCATCATGAGATCCAAATACAATCATGAGTGCATTGCATGATCTAATCATAATATCCGATAATAATGATTTGGTGAATTACATTGTATTCTATCAATTCATGATATCCCATAGCATGATCCTAAGATAATCTGGTGTTCATGTGATTTTGAATAATCGTGTTATATATCCTTATTTTCCAGCATCATTATTTTCATGTGCATTGCATGATCTCCCCATGAGATCCAATGAAAATTATGTGTTGTATTTAGGTTATTTACATGATCTCTGCACTATATCCTCTAACAATCATGTGGTTCTTTTTTTGTGACTCCTTTACAAGATATGTTGAATATTTTTGTGAATACTAGATCACATCACGTGGTCAATTTTTACATTTGTGCTCTATGTGATCTGTTTAGACATTTGCAGAATGTGATAATTTCTGAAATTTATTCTCCATATGATCAGTTTTGACATTCATTCTCCATGGGATCATATCATAAATTCATTATCTATTTGATTAGTTCTAGATTTAAGACTACACATGAATTTTCAAGGCATTCATGTTCCCCGACATCAATTCAGACATTAGTGCTCACTCTTCATGCCTCCTTTGACAATCATCCTCCATTAACAACTTAAAAAAATTTCAATAAAAAAAATCAACCAAAATTCATCATAGGGAGGAATTTTTAACAACAAATTTTTTATGAAAATCACATGGATATTTTTTAATGGATGATTCAATGAACTAATTGATGAATTTTATAGAGTATTTAATATATATTTTTTGTTGTATTTAATGGTAAACATTATGGTTTATATAATGAATATTTAAGTGTTGGGTTGAACTAATTTATACTGTATTGATAGTATTTATGAATCAAACAATGTTAATTTATCATTTCTAATTAAATAAACATATCATGGAAACCATTCATGAATAAAATAGAAATTTTGTTTTATTAAATAAAATTCAGATCCTTCAAGAAGTGTGAGGTAACTTGATACATATTTCAAAAAAATTAATGGAAATTTATTATACCTCATCATTTACTTATTTCCTTTCTGTATTTTTTGTGCTACATATTATATTTACTCGAAGGGTCAAAGCTACTTATTCTACACTACCAAACTTATTGACATATTTTAGTTGTATCATTATGTTATCTATTAATTATAATAAATTTTCTACCATGTAATTTTTTCTTCATTTCATCATATGTTATACCATTCTTGAAAGGAATATCATTTTTATTCTTACCTAAACAAAAAATAAGAAATAGGTTCATCCTAAAACCAAAAAAGGAAAATTTCAATGTTCCACCACATTAAAAGGATTTTGTTTTGATTAAGATATTATCATGAAATTATAGTTTGGGTTGGATATAATAAAAGGATTGGTTTTTTCCAATACCGTAAAATACAATATTTTATGGTTTGTGCCAGTAGGTTTCAAAAAAAATTTATTAATTTATTTTCACTCTCCTTAAAATATGATGGGTTTTTATTATATATCATACTTGATAAGGGGTAGAGGGTTTTGATGAGTAGATATAGGATCATTTAAAACCTAACTACTATATAAATCATTATGTTCTCTTATTATTTTTTATTATAACAATATCCACAGACGTCCCTACATTTGTAATGTGGTATAATTTTTTAATCCTTTAATTCACTAAATTTTATGTGGTTTATCTACTTAATATGATTTGTTTATGAACCGGAATTCACCCCACCCCCTTTATTTTCTTTCTACTTTATGGGAACTCACAATTAACATTGGAGAAAAGTCATTAGATATCAGATTGATTAGGATTCTTATAGAATTTATTATATATCCATTTTTCAGATCTAATCATCCACAAAAAATGTTAAAAATTATTGTGAGATCTATTTTTGCATGGTTACATAGAGAAAACATTTTATAGAGAAAAAATCATGGAAAAATCATAAGAGATTATACAAGCCATAGGAAATCAATAGAACGTATGTTATTTGAATTTATATAATCAAGAAACATGAATAAATATTATCCTAAAAATAAAGTAAATAACACATATAATCGAAAAATCTTATCTAAATATTATGAGTCTTATATTACAAAAACTAATAGGAATAAATATTATAGTAATTTATGATTCATGGGTTAAACTATTGTGGTAACATATTAATAATCAACATTGAGTACTTAATCATCTCCACTTAAACTTGATTCTGGATATAATAAGCCCAAAGATAAATATTTATAATATTGGGTTGAATAATTATAAAATAATTTTTTCACTAATGATGATGCTAATGTAAAACTAAATAATTATATAATGAAACTATTAAAAGGGATGCTCAAAATTGATTATAAATTTTTGAAGGTATATAATGGATGAAAATTATAAATGGTGAGAAAAAAGTGTTTAATTATTTAATTTTCAATTCTAATGAATTCAAAATGAAGGAAATTCCATGTTATAGTGGATGATATGATTCATTTGAAGAAATATTAATGGAATCATTGAAATGTAAATTAAAAGATGAATAATACCACTTTATACATTAATGAGAAGGGTTGTAATGTTGTTTATTTTATTTAAAATAATAATAAAAAAGGGACTTGAACAAGGTCATAAAATAAAAAAATTATAAATACTATTCCTAGTAATATTATTTCAAATGTAAAAATTGGTTGGATTCTTAAATTTATTAAACATGATAACAAAAATAAAGAGAAAATTTGTTAATATATAATAATTTTTTTAAAATTTGGATTATATGGTCATTATAATTCCAATTATTATGATAAAATGGAATAACTACTTGGGAATAATATTTATTTTATTACTACATATTTGATGGGTTCAAATGTTTGAATTTTTTTTTCATTTTTCGATCCTAAAGGCTCTATAATGAATGTAGTAGAACCAAAACAACTCTACCTACCTAGGTGAAAAATTTCTATATGACCAATATGCATAAAATTTATTGTTTCTATGAAAATATTTAAACATTAGATTAATTAGTGAGTTATTTTTATATCCAATGAACTTACATTTATAGTTTTATTATTTTAATTAATATCATGAACATAAAATGATGATTATTCTTTTATTCATTACATATATTTTTATAGTTCATCAAAAAAAATTATCCAAATTTTTCGATCCTTGTAGTATTTATTTTTCAACAAAATGAGTTTTCATGCTAAGAATTAAATATTATATAATTTTGTAATGGGAGAAGCATTAATTTAGGGGGAGATTTTATTTTATAAATAATATATTTTTATTCATTTATATTTAATATATAATATTATTATGAATTAGTTTAGGCTAATTAATTTATTTAAACTATTAGGGTTATTCATTTAGATCATGTTAGGATCTCTATTTAGTTTTTTTTGAGTTGATCATCCTTTTTATATTATAATAAAATCATTATTGGCATGTCTTTTTTGGGCTTTAAAATTATAGAAAACAAATATATTCATATTTCATATATTTTATACCCCTGTTTAATTTTTATATTGTAATTTTTTTTATTTTTCTTTTACATGATATAATATTTATTTTATTATCTTTTTTATATATATAATATGGGGAGATAATTTCCATGTTTTGTAGTTATCAAATTGAAGATAATATTGAGTGTCTCTTTATCACCCAATTTGTTATTTTTTATAATTAAAATATCCCACTATGTTAATTATATTTATTTATATTAATTAATTTAAAATTATTCTATAATTATTTATTCGATATTGTTAATTTTTATTATTCTATTATTCTCATGTTCCTTATTATAGATAATAAATAATTCTATAGTCTCTAATTGAATCTCACACTGCTTATAAAATAATGATGATAAATCCATTTTGAATTTTACAATGTTCGTAATATTATAAAATATATAGATTTAAATAAATAAAATATATATTATGCTTTGGAAGACAATAACTAACAAATTTTGATAAATATGATAATAAAACATTATATTTTTGTATTTTGGAAAAGTCCACAGTCTTCTACATTAAAAAGAAGCTACTAAAATATATAAAATATGATATTTAAATAAATATACATCATAATATAATCATACATGTTACAGTTGATAATAGAAATATATTATGTAATAATGAATATATTAATTTATATGAATCTATGGGTAGAAAACTGTATTTATGGGAATTTCATTACTATTTAATGACCAATGTATAAATAATTTTCTTACAAATTGTATGTTTATAATTTTATAAAGTATAAAATCATGAAAATTTTAGGGGAGAGTAAGGAATAAAATCTATATTTGAGGAAATGATATTATGTATCCAATGATTAATAAAGAATTGAATATTATGAATAAGAATAAAATATTACATGATGATTTTTGGAATGAATATTTCAAATGTATAGTTTTGTAGATGATAAACCCATACACATATTGAGGATTTGAAATCATTTAATGTATAGAATAATTAAAAAGACAAATATTCAGTAAATATTTTAACAGATTTTAATTTCATATTACTATTGAATTATCAATCATACACTATTACTGAATATTCAAGAATCTGTTTTGAATAAAAATTAGGAATTTTGGAATATGTTATTAAAATATTTAAATGAAAAAATTAAGAGTATTGAAGGATTATAATTATATAGTATTTAATGATTATTATTATAGACTATTTAATAATGATTACTACAGTAAATTTAATGATAATGTAAATAATTAATTGAATTTATTTATATAAAATTTATAATTTTTGTAAATCATATCATGTCAAGTTATCAATGAAAATCCAAGAAGGAGATGATATAGATTGTTAACAATGAACTTTTTCATTGATGTTTGATCAATAAATATATAATAATTTAGGTATTGTGAAGTGACAGAATAGATATTTAATATAATGTTCTGAAAATTTGTGATTTCACGATGTTTAACCACATTCTTGATATATTGTACAAGCTACATCATTACATAAAATTGAAGGGTTGGAGATACTTGTTTTACACCAACAACCACAATGAAAACATTAAATAGTTTCATTATTTTATTTTTTCAATATAATAAAAATTCTGTATTTTCATTTTTTTTATCATGTGTTACACACATCTGTTTTACCTCACTTAAAAATTACATTATAGTATATCTTATATAAACTAATAGTGAATCATATATTTTATCTCATAAAATTAATAGAAAATTTGGTTGTTCCTCCATATAAATAGGTAAACAATTATGTTTTTAATAGACTATAATATTATAGGATTGGATTTACTAAATTAATGCGTGGATTTTGAATAAAACAATAAAATAAAAGGGTTTTCTCTTTGTGCCACCATGTTGAAAAATGTTGGTTACAAATATTTTTTGGTCATAGTACATACCATACCAATCAATGATTATAGGGTTGTGAAGAGGCGATATAGAATCATTTAAATCATAAGTAATATAAAACAATGTTTTTCACTTATTATTTATTATCTTTCTATACTCATTACACATCACATATTTGTTGTAATGGTTTAATTATTTAATCCTTTTTTGTCATATTCATAATGATTAAATATGTATCTTTCAAGTGTTTATGATTGGAAATTTACCCTCTTAGGTATTTGAAATCTCCTTAGTGGGACCTCAAAGGGGGTCCAAAGATGATCATGTGAGAGTGTATATAAATATTATTTATAGGGTTTCATGCAGAAGATAAGAATGAGGGATATACTGGAGAGGGGATTCATAGAGAAGGGGTGACATTTTTATTTACTTTTCATAAAATGTCTAGGGTCTTCTAAATTTTGTCCATTTTCTATCACATTTATGGGACATAAAATTTATATATATTTTTATCAAACCTATTATGTTGTTTAAAAGGTTGGGGTTGAAGATTCAATTTATTATTAAAGAAAATAAAATACCACATTTAATTGGTTAGATGGATACCAATTACATAGTCCAAATGCCAATGGGAATGTGTCCCATTACATAGCATGTAGGTCCCAATATTTGGCCCAATGCCCATTATGTGAATAGTACTACTATAGTACATGCCTTCTATAGTCCTGCACAATACTTTCCATGGTTATAGGGCCATTACTCTGCTATAGTGTCCTTGTGCCACTACGGTACCACCATTACTATAGTAACTCTGCTATTATAGTGTGTTACAGTGCTGCTACAGTAACCTGTGCCCAATGGGTTTTAAACCCCCATTTTTCATGTATGATTACAGGGTCCTTACCACTAATCCAAACTCCAACTACATTATAAAAACTATTAAGTGAATTTTCAATACAAAAGAATAAAATTATAAGAAAATTAACATTGTTTTTCTAGTAATCAAATATATTTGGATTTAATGGTTAAAGGTATAGATTAAATGATTTCATCTTTAAATTTTAATAAAATTATTTTACATTCATTGTTCCATATCAAACTGAGAAATATTGGGATTTATTAACACTAAATAATAAATAATAATATCCCTTATTGTAATTACGTTTTCTTACATCAATGAGAAATGGATACCTGGTTGAATCCTAAACATTAACCCTTATTCTTCCCTTATTCTACCTCTACTCATTCTACGACATTTAACTACTATCGATACATCGGTTGTTTAATTTTATTCATCAAATAAACTCATAATTCCTGGTATATAATGCTTTTCCCAAATAATTATATTCATAATTCAATCAAACATCCTAGCGACTATATGTATATTTATTGTCTAAAACTAATAATATATAAACACACACACACACATATATATATACATATATATATTTCATTATTTATTTTAATTTCCACAAATGTATGTTAATATATTGTATTTATTATTTTATATATGTTAGATTTATGTTTTTTTATAAAATATTTATTTATATCCTTCAAACTATTAATATATGAAATATTTGAATATTTGTATATATGTTCGTAATGATTATTTATAATGATTAAAAATGTAATATTTTAATTTATGATATATTTAAAAATATAATTTTATATTATGTTTATAATAAATATATATATATATTTATAGGTGTTTTATATTTTTATTTAAATAAAATACACATATACACGTATTTTTATATGTATATATAGTATATATTATATATAACATATTTTATAGATATTTTTGCTTATATATCTAAATTAGTATATTTTGTTTTTAATATATATATACACTACGAAACTCAAAAAGTCTACTATTATTTCTTGAATGTATATATTTTTTCCAAATTATATAATATCAATGAATGGAATGGATAAAATTTGATTGATGGATATTCAAGCTGACTAAAATAGTATAAATTCCATAGAATTATAATATTAACTAGTCTACGTACTAATTCATCACACCACTCTAATGATTCTCATAATATGTACTGTAAAATAATATTTTCTATTTAAATATTTGAAATAATCCATGAAATATTAAATGTGTTGTTTTATTATGAGTAAGAAAATTTAATGCATCCAGAAACGAGAAACAAATTATTTAGATAAATATACGAAATATATTATCACTACAATTAAATTTTTTATTTCAAACACACTATGTGATTCCAATTAAATATTTCATCCACTAAGGGGAAATCATGAAATTCATATTAGAGGAAACCACATTAATGATCAAATATAAAGTATTATCTTATGTCCATATTGATATATTTTTCTTTAAAGATTTTTCATTTGGAATCACTATGAAAATATTGTTATATGAAATAAAATGTTTAATTAATTATTTAATTAGAAGAATATTATTGGAAAAAATAGTATATTAAAGGTGATGATATTATATTTTCAATAACTAATTCTTGTTTTTGAAAAAGACAACCACCATAACAAAAACATTTGGTCATTTTTTAAGAAGAAATCAATTATCCAAATTTATTTTCATCGATCTAAAAAATGGATTGACTATGGATAACATTATATTATTATAATTAATATAATAAATAAATTTATGCTTTTACGTTTTTGAAATAAAAAAAATTTTGAATGATCTGTCAATTATTTATTAGATTATCTTTTCCCCAGGAAGTCATATTATTATCAATTTGGACCCAGTAGAAATGATATATTTTATGTTAAGGTAGTAAATATAGGGAGAATTTGGATAATTAAAAAAAGGGTCGGTTATATTAATTTAATTTTTTAACATTTCATTCATACAAGGTCTTCTTTACCAAGCGATGTTACAGAATTAGATGAGAAAAATTTAAGTGATCTTAAGGAAGAGTAAGAAATTATATATTACTAGAAATTTCAAAATCATGTGCATGATTAGATGGAGAGTTAAATAATATTTAAAGAAATAAACATAGGTTTAAAATTCATGATTGGATATAATTATTATGATCAACCTATTACAACCAATATATCAACATTCCATAGTTATATCTGGGAATTTTTTATATTTAATGTATTATTTAACATAGATAGCAGGAAAAATATCATACATGAAATTATTGAACTTTCTATTCTATTATTTTTATATCATGTCATAAATAATGATTGTTATATTTCCTTTATAGATTTAATTTCTTCATGAATTTTTTAGAATGGATTTTTTTCTTAATGATATCATAATTCGATGTCGATATTTCCTCGTACAATAATCCACTAGGTACATGAGATTTCTTATGGGAATATAAATCCTTACACACCATCATTACGTGCTAATTTCATCTCCCATGAATCATGGAATTCTTCCATTTTATGTGTTTAGATAATTTTAAAGTAAATTTGAAGTCATTTGATTTCATATCACATGAAATGTTTAATTAATATTGTTTTATTGTAAAAGTCAAAAAAAATAATTTATAACATAAAAAATTTGTAGATAAACAACGAAAATTATACCTTAAATAAATGATTGGTTATGTTATACTTGAAAAAAAACATTAAAAGTATTAATAAATAATAAAATATTTAATATTAATAAATGATATTTTTATATATTTTTAGATGAATATCGATCCATACAATCCCCCTGCAACAAAAAATCTCATGTAATATGGTGTAAAACAATGTTTATGATAACAAAAAGGACTAAATTGAATAAGAAATCACTCAAAAAGTATCAAATAATGGTGTAAGTATAAAATATTTGAAACTAATTTCAACATTATATTTTCTAAAATAATAACATATATTATGCATTTATAGATCTACTTTATAGAGGAAATCATTTATCTACCATATTTGAAAAGGATTTACTTTCAGTCGTTTTACAACCTCTATAGAAGTATAGCCAGGATAGATGGGTGGTTTTTAGGGTCTCAACAAGGGATTACTTTCAGAAAGGATAATTCAGTAGTATATTGACCAGGACATTGAATAATCATAAAAAAAATTATACAACAAAATAATGTACTAATGGACAAAAGTATTCTAATCATGAATCTAATGGGAAAATAGAAATTAATAAACTAACCTCAATTTCTAGCACAGTTGGAGTAGAAAACCCAAATATTATGGTATTGTTTTTTCCACATGACATTTCAATACCATAGATCTAGCCATTTTTTAAATAATATTTTCTAAAATATCTACAGTAATGAAGTTTTTAAAATTTATTTGGGTGAAATATTTAAGGGTGAAACCATTTTCTAATTATATGTATCATGACTCATACATCGAATTGTTTTTCATGGTGTGGAATTCCATATTAAATGTGTTACCATTCACTATATACCATATACTAGAGGTTATGTGATAGTATATTTTAAGGTATCCCAATATCTATTTGATGAGCTACCTATTTCCATTGATGATTTTGATATTCAAATTGTTGAACAAGGTATATGAATATTCATCAAGTGTTCAATCATTATTATTAATTAACATGATAAAATGAAGATATGTTATTTATAGATTATATCATATTCACTAATTATTGTGTTAAAAATTAATTTTTAAATTATTGTATGTAATTATAAAAGATGAAATGGATATATTTTTCATGGAAATTGAAGAGATCAATTATTTCATCACAAATACATTATTTAGACACAAAATATTCTCTACTTCTACCACAAATAATGACTCTATAAGCTATATTAGATACATAATTTAATTAGGTGATTTTTTTCAATTTGATTTAAAAATATATATATTTGTACTAGAGTGTACATAATTTTTTATCCCACTTAGTTTAAATAAAAATAAATTGATTGTTTGGTTTAGAGCATCCATCCAATATGTGTATATGAGGAACATTAATAAATTATTATTATATAATTATTGATGTACTATTTCTATTACAAATTCAAAAATGAATTTATCTTCAATATATTTATATATTAAATACGAAATCCTTTTCAAATTAAACATTTTTTTTAAATTCTATATTTTATTTCCTTAGAATAAATAAAAATTGATAAATATTAAATTATACATTGTGTTTAATGAAAAAATATATGAAAAAATTATTTTAATTCTTACATTGAAAGTGTAAAACCATACACACTATTTACTATTAAAATAATTTAACTTTTTTAATTTAAAATTCAAATTAAAAATTATTTTTTCTTGGATGCATTGCCAATTTCTTTCACAAATCTAGTTAATCCGATGATATATTTTTTTGATTTAATTCTTGGATGTCAGATAAACTGACTAAACATGATGATAATTTTTAACTATTAAACATTAAATTTTCAATATATCACATTATTTCAATTATGTTTCACAAGATATTTATTTACATTAATGATTTAATTAGTGGTGTAGTGATCATGTATCGATTAGTTAAGGGTTTAAGAAAAATGAACAAAATAATAAATCATTGGACTACTACCAATGGAAATGTATATGTATATATATATATATATATATATATATATAAATTAGAAAACATATCATAAAACATTTCATATAATTTTTAATGTTATAGAAATGGAAAAACATATATCGTAATGGATACAGTATTGGTTATTATATCTATTAATTTATTAATTATTTCATAAAACATAGAAAAAAATCTATTTAATATTATATATTATATGTATATATTTTTAAAAATATACTATTTTAGTAAACATATTTATTGAACATTTCATTACTTAAATTTTTTAATCACCATAGGAACAATTATTTTAAATCATTTAGAGATGTTTAAATTTATAAATTCAACGATTAATGGGTATGTCAAGTGGAATTATAATATTCATAAAATTTAATAAATGGTATTTATATAAAAACTATATATTTATTTTTTGTTTCTAAAATCATGCATCAAATTTGAATATGAAACTGAGATCAAAAAATTATATATCACTCAAATAGATGACTATCGTTGCATAAGGAATTAATAATTTATATTTATATGATGAATATTTTGGATTTACCTTACCTTTATTTTTCATATTAGAGGACATATTCATAACAATGTTCATATTAAATAACAAATTTAAGGTGTAAGGATATTCATAATTATATGAATTTAAATTCTAGATTCTTTACTCACTTTGTAGTATCATGGTTTGGGAAATTTATTTTAATTTAATGAAATGATAATGTGGGGTTCAATTATAAAAGTTATGTTTCAGTTTAAATAATTTAATAGATTCTAAAAAACAATGAAACGATATCATAATGTAATAAATCTCTAGGAAAATGGTTGTTGATTCATCTATGGTATATATGAATGAATCAAAAATCATCTATACTTGTACTATGTCTTTACTGGCATCGTGGGCATTTTTTCATTAAAAGTGTTAAATTAATGTTCCTAATGTTCATCATAAGCTCCAAATTGTGCAGCCAAATTTTGGAGACTCATATTTTTCTCTAATTTATTTTAATAAATTATTTGGGTAAATATAGAGACTGTGTACTGAGATGGAATGAGAATCTAAGGCATGGGGTGCCTAAAATAATTTTTTTAATAAACATATGTTTTTAAATTAAAAACTCATAGTGGATAACATTGAATTTTTATAGCTCCTAAATTGGTTCCCAGATTGAATATATGATATCATAGTTGCATCCAGAATATTGTCTTTACCTTAGTCAGGGACCAATATCATCTGGTGTGGCTCATAAAAAAACTAAGATTTTGAAAATTTCCATCATTAAAAATATTTACATGAAAATATTTTTTTTGGCACTGTGAAGATTCTATTTCCCTATTTATTAAAACAAGAGGTAGACTGTCATGGTGACAATTAATACCCTTGATGCTTTTTTAGATCTCTAGTGAGATGGAACCGTGGAAGGATGTGGTGTCAGGTGACAAAAATAAAATCAAGGATCGTAATCGCTTGTGCATGGAACAAGGATAGGTCAATGAACAACGAATGAGAATGTCCTTCATCAACCGACCTAATTTTTTAGGTAGGGGTTATTTAAATTACATCATTTTTATATCATAGAATTATTATGATGAAAATGAATCGCTCACCAAAAGTATTGATTCACGGATCATGTGTATTATTGTCGGATGGGTTTCACCTTGCAAGGTTTATTAGGGATTAATGATCATTTGATTGATTTATGTTTTGTTTAGTATTTTCTTTATCCTTATAATGTCTCAGATCTAGCCCAGAATGAACAAATGATTGACGTTTGATCCATGGGTTGTTGTTGTTCTTTTCTCACCTGTGTTATTCATATTCTTATCAAGTGGATGAATAATTGATCATTGGGAAACCGATTTTGGGTGCAACGATACAACATCTTGGATATTGAATGGACATGGCATGATATAGGTGTGATGATGAGGCTGGAGAATAGATCAATGTGGTGTAAAATATATTGTTACTTGAACTACGTTGCACACTGGTGAATCACAATGAGGATTCAAACCCCAATCAACGAAGAATGTGGCCCAGGGATCCCAAAACCTCTTCCAGATCAAAGAACGGACCACCAGAGCACATCTGGTGGCTAGTAGAAGATCCCACTGGCATACCGACACCTGTTGTGTGCCGATGTGGCAGAGGTGGTAGCAGAAGAATAAAAGGAGGTACAGCTACGTGTCGCAGTAGGAGGAGTGGGACACACAACTCAGTTTGTGCTGCGCATGCGAAAATAGTGGCCGACCAAGACAGTTGTGGGAAAAAGATTGATGCGGTTGGTTTCCGCCTCTGCGGTGGTTAGGGAGATACGACTGGAAGTCGTGGTCTAGATAAACCACAATAGTAACATGCGTAAATAATCATGGGTGGGACGCGATGTAACGACCCAAAGTTTCATTAATGTAAAATCCTTCTTGATCTAGTTAAATGTCTCATTATGAAAAATATTTTTATAAGATGTCAAATTTTTTGTTTTATGTTATGAATTTTAACTGTTGTTAAAATAGTCGTTGAACAGTGATCACATGATTAGTATAAAAATAAGACTTTAACATATCCATTTTACTTATACAAAAGAAGCGATGGCCTCATCCAGTCGAATTTCCCCATACGAAGCCCATTTGTCGGAGATCGGAAAAGAGGTGGAATCCTTGGGATTCTCTCTTGAGCATTCCCAAGATGAGCATCACCATGTCAAACTCGAATGACACCGTCTATGGGAAAAGTGGAAGTAGATAGAGATTACCACTCGAGCGATGTTATCTGACACACCCCAAGAGTCTGTCACCATCGCACACCTTACCCTTAGGTCTTATGCAACTGTTTTAAGGTGTTATATAACAAATAAGTAGTACAATGTTCATGTAAATTAGTTTTTTATATAATAATGAATATAATTTCTAGTCATTTTTGATACATTGTAAATAGTTTTTAAAGTACAAATCATGTTTTTGTAATTATATAATTAAGAAATCTATTTTATTAAATTAAGGGATTTTTGAATTAAATAATATTTTTATTAAATAATATTATTAATATTAAATTAATTTTTATTAAATATAAATGATCTTATAATTTTATGAATGCAATTAAAATATTTTGAAAGCCTTTTTTGTTAAAACCCGCGATTTTTCGATAAATGTACGTTTTTATTTTAAAAGTGAAAATTAACATATTTATAAAATTATTTAGATAACATAAATGTTATTTCTGGAATCAGTACGTTGAAATTATCCAACGGTGATTTTTTCATAATTTTCTGAGACAGTCATATATTTGGGTAAAAATTAAATATCGTTTAAATATATAATGTGTCTTATGACATCATAATGACCCAATAGTGATGTAATAAAATACTATAATCCTTTTGTTCGGCCAATATTTTTTTTACCATTAAAATAATGTGATTTTGGGTTTGTTTGACCAACTTTTCAAAGCATTAATGGACCCCTCAAGACTTATTCAACACCATCTGTTTTTAAATTAATTCCATGGGAGTGTGACTCACCTACAAATAAGAAACCCTAATATTTTTTGAAGTTCGGAATTTGGCCTTATAAAATATTGATTTTTTATTCCCTTTTCCAAAAGCCATGGGCAATAACCATGGGATGGTTTGACGTTAGGATTAATTTAATGTAAGGGGACCCAAACCTAAATAATAAAGAATTCCCTCGCATTTCCTATATAAATCCACCCAAGAACCCACTTCCTCCTCACTAAAATACCCTATAGTTCATCAAACCTCTTCCCTACTCTCTCTATAATCCTCTCAAGGTGGCCCAAGCTCCCAAGAAGCCTCTCACAATCCTCTCTGTAGCCTTTGGAAGCACACATCCAAGTAAGGGTTTTTTCTTCCTTTCTCATTTTATTCAATTTTCATTAAGTTGTATTTCTCTTTTAATTTCAATTATGAATGATGTAGTTTGGCTTCACACCTCCCCCATACTTCCCTCTTATTGTTTGAGTTATGGGAGACCCCATTCTCTCTCATTAAATGCCTCCCATTTACACCCTTTACAATGTCGAAATTCAGAAAGGAACTTCTCTCCCTTCTTTTACATTCAAGCAATAATTTTGTATCGTGAATCTAAATTCAATTAAAATTGTTGGGAAATGTATATATATGACCTCCTTACTGTCCATATGATGACGAACCCATTTCTCTCTCATCAACCATTTTTATGAATCCTTATGTCACGCCGTAACGCTGCCGAAATTGCACCGATTTTCTAAGCCAATGCCTTTCTATAGTGAATACCATAACCATTTATCCATAAGGGTATTCACCATTATGAAAATTTACTTATTGATTATAATGTTTCATGTATTAATTCCACATTCCTTTATCGTGGAATAAATGATTATGATTTATGAATCAATGTATTATGATCCATGTGGCAAACTTATGCATGAAATGAAATTTTTAAGAAGGGTGTGCCCTTATATTGCTCCAATGCATTTGGTAATGTATAGTATCATGATAAGTCGTGTGAAATGAGTGTTGAATCATCCTAATTCAAGTAAAACAAGGTTTTTCTCATGCTTTATGTGAAATGAGTATTTACTCGTGCTCCATGTGCAATGGACCTTGGCTCATGCTAATTCCATGGTAAGTGTTGTTTCCTCATTTCAATGTTATGATTATCAGGCTTTAGCATGCCTTTATGTTCATGTTTCTTTTATTCCCTATTGATATGCCCATTGTCTAACATGTATTGTAATCCTCAAGTTATTCCATCTGTACTCCCTTGCTGGGCTTTATAGCTCGTCCTTTTCTTATACATGTCCACAGGTTATCCCATGGAATGCTATGTACGATGGAATGTAGTGGTCATGTAAAGGATGTTTTCAATATAGATGGTGTAATTCATGTTTTATGTTTTTATGTAATGATCCTAATCCCCAAAGACACTAATCCTCTCGATCTTTTGTTGTATCAAGTGATGTTTTATGTAATAAATCATGTGTAAGTTTGTAATAAAAGCATGGTTGTCATAGTTGGTATCAGAGGATAGGTTTAGTTATTTTGGGGATTAGGAATTGCTAGTAAAGCCTTAGATACAAGACTAAGTATAATAAAAACATCCCTATGTTTTGGTAAGTACCGAGTAAGTGATTTATCAAACAAATACATCTCTGTCTACGAGCAGGTAGAGGCGGCTCTAGCACAGATGTATCCTAGGGTTAAAACCAGAAAACACCGCATTGAGCTAGACTCGAACGAGAATTGGTGCATGACAACGGGTCTTGCTAAACTCTTGCTTACGACACTCACGGGGGATATGTTTTGATAAATTCACAAGCTTAGTATGAACCCTTATTAAGGGAATTAAAAACAATGACCGTACGAATATATGTTAGAAAGTAGATCAAGAAAATACTAGATTGAATCCTATAGACTCATGAGTTAAGGAAATAAAAGAATATTTATAATCCATCATATTTTGTCTTTGGATTAAACATTATGTGTTACCCCAAACCTTCCTTTTATTCCAGCCAATGGCCGGTAATAGGAGGGCTCGGGCTAACAATCATTGTGAAGATCAGTGTGATGACTGTACAAATGAGATTTTGATTCCAATGGGAGCGGGAATCGCCAACATTGTCACGCTTCTCTCTCAGCTAACTAAAGTTTTGAATAGAATCACGGGTCAATAGGAACGTTCAACCCCCCCCCCTAAGAAATAACAAGTCACTATCGAGAGCTTCATGAGACAAATGCCTCCTACATTTAGTGGATTATCCGATCCCACGATCGCTGAACAATGGATCAACTCCATTGAAAAGATATTCTCCATCCTCCAATGTTCTGAACAAGGGAAGGTTCTCATAGCGTATTATCGTATGTAGGGAGAATCTGATCAATGGTGGATCTTGATCAAAAATACGAATCCTGAGGAGTAGATCGAGGCGTAGGAATGGAAGGATTTTAGGAAGATGTTTTTCGATAAATATTTTTCACGCACCGTCCAGCTCAATATGTAAAGGGACTTCCTTTCCCTCAAGCAAAATGATTAATAATCAGTTGGATCGTATGAGGGAATATTCACAAGGCATGCACGATACGCTTTCGACTTTGATGTTTCCCCCGAATGCAAGGTTGGCCACTTCATTGGTGGGATGAAGCCTAGCTTGAAGAATGCATTAGCGACCCGTGACTTCGACATCTATGAGGAAATTGTCCGATGTGCCCTCATGGTCGAAAGGGAGATCATGGAATCACAGGGGTATCATGGGGACAAGAAGTGTAATGTGGACTTAAATTCTGGTGGTCCGATGGATAAATCCAATGGTTCTAAGAAGATCCAGCACCCCACTTAACAAAAGTGCAGAAAGAAGCACCATGGAAATTGCCTAAAGGGGACGAGAAAATGCTTCAGGTGTGGAAGAGATGGGAACCTAGTTGTTAACTATCGGCATGAAAGACCCACGGTCGCGATGGAGGAGAGGAATGCTCCGTTCGAACCTCAACGCATTGTTAAATTCTACAAATGAAAATAACCGAGTCATTTTTCAAATCAGTTCCATAATACAAGGGTTTTCAGAGACAACCAACAACCTCCAAGGCAGCAAGGAAGACCTTTTGAAATCACTTATGCTGAAGTGAACCCCGAAAACGAAGTTGTGATATGTATGCTAGTTATTCATTAATGAATAGTGAACGTACTTTTTGATTCAGGTTCTACACATTCTTTTATATCTCGATAGATTAGTAGAACAATCTCAGCACCACCACAAATCATGGAAGTAAATATGTCCGTGAGTACGAAAAATGGGGAAATCATTCCATCCTAGGAATATAAGTCCTCCCCTTTTATAGTTTGTGTATTGAATTTCCCTGGGAACCTCGTCATACTCCCTCTGGTGGAATTTTATGCAATTCTTGGCATGGATTGGCTTTCCTTATATAGAGCCAACATATATTTTCTGGAAAGGGAAATCACACTCCATTTGGAGAATCGACCCCCGATTCCTTACAAGTGTTAGGAGGAAGATGAATCTCATTTAGGTCCATCATCTCAAGCATAGATATTACTATCGTATGAGCACGTGTATCTGGATCAGATGATTGAGTTCAAGGAAGAAACAATCCTTGAAGAAATGCCTATTGTGAGGGAATTCGCTGAAGTGTTTCCCGATGAACTGCATGGTCTTCCTCTTAGAAGAGATGTTGAGTTCCAAATTGAACATATACCTGGGGAGTTACCAATATCCAAGACTCCATATAGAATGGCTGTTGATGAGCTTGAAGAGCTGAAGAAACAACTACGGGAGAATCTGGTTAAAGGGTTTATACGCCCAAGTGCATCACTATGGGGTGCACCAGTCCTCTTCGTCATGAATAAGTATGGGTCAATGCGGCTTCGCATCGATTATCATTAACATAAAAAAATCACAATAAAGAACAAGTATCCTCTCCCAAGAATTGATGAATTGTTCGATCAGTTGCGTGGAGTAGAATACTTCTCCAAGGTGGGCTTGCGGTTGGGATATTATCAAGTAAGGGTGAAGAAGGAAGATGTCCCCAAAACTAATTTTCGTACATGATATGGGGACTATGAATTCATAGTAATGCCTTTTGGACACACCAATGCTCCAGCGATATTCATAGACTTGATGAATAGAGTCTTTAGAGATTACATTGAAAAATTTGTTGTACTCTTTATAGATGATATTCTAATATACTCCAAAATCAAGGAGAATCATGAGGAGAATTTAAAAACTGTACTAGATACATTTCCAAGGATAAGCTCTATGTAAAGTATAGAAAGTGTGAGTTCTAGTTGAAGGAGGTCTCATTCATGGGGCATGTCATCACAAGCAATTGGATAATTGTGGACTCCTCCAAAACATATGCAATTGAGGCATGGCTGAGGCCAACATCGGTAATGGATATCCGTAGGTTCTTGTGGTTAGCTGGATATTATCGATGATTTGTGAGGAATTTCTCACAATTTTCCAACCCTCTTACCAAGATAAATCTAAAGGGAGTAATGTTTTCTTGGAGTGATGAATGCAATGAATGCTTCAGGGGGTTGAAAAGGAGGCTTATCATTGCGCTCGTGCTCACTTTACCCACAAGTGGGGATGTTTTTGAGTGATTCTTCAAAGAATGCCGTAGGCTTTGTGCTGATGCAGAATGATAAAGTGACATCATATGCCTCAAGGAAGTTGAAATTCCATGAGCAAAACTATCCAACGCTTGATCTGGAGTTGGCAGCTGTGATCTTTGCCTTGAAAATCCGGCGGCATTATCTCTATGGAGATAAATGTGAGATATATACTGACCACAAGAGTCTTAAATATATATTCACACAGAAATAGATTAATATGCGCCAAAGAATATGGATAGAGCTCATCAAAGATTATGTATATTCAATATGTTACCACCCTAGGAAAATGAACAAGGTGGATGATGCCCTATGTAGAAACAACCCATAAATTCTATGAGAATTTAGAAGGATCCATTCTTCTTAGACTTGATGAAGATGGATGTGGGAATCATAAAGAAGGGAACATCATCAATCCTTTCATAAATGATTTCTCAACCATATGTTTTGTAAAGGATAATGGATGCTCAAAAGTACGATTTGGGAATTCATGAAAAAGTATAAGCTATCAAAAAAGGTAAATCCTCAGAACTTAATGATAATGAAGAAGGAATTGTGCAGTATGGGAAAAGACTATGTGTTCCATCATGTCTGGAGCTGAAGAAGGAACACTTGGATGATGCACATAGTTCAAGTTTCTCTATTCACCCAAGGAGCACAAATATGTATCGAGATCTCTGAGAAAACTTTTAGTGGTATAATATGAAGAAAGAGATCGCATAATATACATCACAGTGCCCTATGTGTCAGCAAGTGAAGGCAGAGATGCAGAAGTCTAAGGGGATGATGCAACCATTGCCCATAAAAGAATGGAAATGGGATAAAATCACCATGGACACTGTCACCGGACTTCCATGGTCATCCAAAAGAAATAATGCATTCTGGGTTCTTGAAGATCGTCTTACAAAGACGGCACACTTCATTGCTATTCGGGGTGATTTCTCTTTGGATCAACTGGAACTGAAATATATCAGGGATGTGGTAAGATTTCATGGAGTACCACTATCTATATTTTCTGACCGAGATCCAAGATTCACCTCTAAGTTTTGGAAGAGTCGTCAACATTCTCTGAATACTGAACTGAACATCAGTATGACCTATCATCCTCAAACTAATGGCCAATCCGAGCGGACTGTCCAAACACTTGAGGATATGTTGAGAGAGTTCTCAACGGATGTTAACGGAGGATGGGATCAACATATTCCTCTGGTTGAGTTCTCTTATGACAATAGTTTCCACTCGAGCATCCAAATGACACCATATAAAGCCCTGTATGGGAAAAGGTGCAGAACACCAGCATGTTGGGATGAGGTCGGGGAATATAAGCTGTTTGGACCATAAATGGTCGAAGAAGTGGTGGAGAAGGTGAAAACCATCCAGCAGCATATCATGGCAGCCCAGAGTCAACAAAAGTGTTATGTAGATAATCGTCGACGAGACCATGAGTTTAAAGTTGGAGATACGGTGTTTCTACGCATATCTCCATGGAATAAAGTCATGAGGTTTGGAAGGAAAGGGAAGTTAAGTCCAAGGAACATCAGCCCCTTCGAGATTCGTGATCTTGTAGGGGTTGTGGCCTATCGAATAACACTTCCACCTACCATGGCCAAAGTACATGATGTATTTCATGTACCCCTCTTATGGAAGTACATACCGGACCCTTCACATGTACTCTCCTCCGAGGTGGTAAAATTGGAAGATGATCTTTCTTATGTGGAGAAACCGGTGAAGATCTTAGATCGTGGAGAAAAATTTCTATGAAATAAGACAATTCCCCTCATCAAGGAGTTGTGGGGAAACCAGAAGTTTGAAGAAGAGATTTGGGAATTGGAGGAAAATATGAAGTTGACTTACCCACATCATTTTTAGTGTGGGAAAAGGAAAATATCGAGGGAAAAATTTCTTAAGGGGGGAATATTTTAACGACCCAAAGTTTCATTAATGGAAAATCCCTCTTGATCTAGTTAAATGTATCTTTATGAAAAATAGTTTTATAAGATGTCAAATTATTTGGTTTTATGTTATGAATTTTGACAGTTGTTAAAATATCTGTTGAACAATGATCACATGATTAGTATAAATATAGGACATTAACAAATCCAATTTACTCAGACAAAAGAAGTGATGGCCTCATCCTATAGAATTTCCCAATACGAAGCCCATTTATCGGATCTCGGAAATGAGGTGGCATCCTTGGGCTTCGCTCTTGACTAAGCCCATGCAGAGCTTCACCATGTCAAACTCGAACGAGACCGTCTATGGAAAAAATGTAAGTTGATAGATATTACCACTCGAGCGATGTTTTCCGAGCCACCCCAAGATTCTATCACCATCGCACACCTTACCCTTTGGTCTTATTCCACTGTTTTAAGGGGTTATGTAACAAATAAGTAGTGTTATGTTCAAGTACATTATTTTTGAATATAATAATGAATATAATTTATAATCATTTTTGATACATTATAAATAGTTTTTAAAGTACAAATGGTGTTTTTAGTTAATATTTAATTAAGAAATCTATTTTATTAAATTAAGGGATTTTTAGATTAAATAATATTTTAATAAAATAATAATATTATTATTAAATTAATTTTTATTAAATATAAATTATCTTATAATTTTATGAATGCAATAAAAAATATTTGAAATCCTTTTTTGTCAGAACCCGTGAATTTTCAATAAATAAAGGTTTTTATTTTAAAAGTGAAAATTAACATATATAAGAAATTATTTAGATAAAATAAATGTTATTTCTGGAATCAGGACATTGAAATTATCCAACAGTGAATTTTTCAAAATTTTCTGAGATAGTACAATTTTTTGGTAAAAATTAAATAACGTTTAAATATATAATGTGTTTTATGACATCATAATGACCCAATAGTGATGTAATGAAATACTATAATCCTTATTTTCGGCCAATATATGTTTTACCATTAAAATAATATGATTTTGTGTTTTTTTGACCTACTTTTCAAATAATTAATGGACCCCTCGAGACTTATTCAACGCTTTTCCTTTTTAAATTAATTTCCATGGGAGTGTGACGCACCTCCACATAAGAAACCCTAATATTTTAAGATGTTCGGAATTTTTCCTTTTAAAATATTGATTTCTTATTCCCTTTTCCAAAAAACATTGGCAAAAACCATGGGATGGTTTGTGGTTTGGATTAATTTAGTGTAAGGGGACCCAACCCTATATAATAAATAATTCCCTCACCTTTCCAATATAAACCCACCCATGATCCCACTTCATCCTCATTAAAATCCCTTGTAGTTCGTCCAACCTCTTCCATACTCTTTCTAGAATCCTCCCAAGGTTCCCCAAGCTTCCATGAATCCTCTCACAAGCCTCTCTCTAGCCTTTGGAAGCACACTTCCAAGTATGGGTTTTTATTCCTTTCTCCTTTTTGTCTATTTTTTTAAGTTGCATTGCCTTTTTAATTTCAATTATGAATGTTGGGTTATATTTTCTCACCTTCACCATACTTCCCCATTATTGTTTGGATTATGGGAGACCCCTTTCTCTCTCATTAAATGCCTCCCATGTACACCTGTTACTATGCCGAAATTCCGAATGGAACTTCTCTCCCATCTTTTACATTCAAGCAATAATTTTTTATCTTGAATCTAAATTCCATTACAATTTTTGGGACATATATATATATATGACCTTTTTACTGTCCAAATGATGAGTAACCCCTTCTTCTCTCATAAACCATTTTTATGAATTCTTATGTCACGCCGTTACGCTACCGAAATTGTACCGATTTTCTAAGCCAATTCCATTGTGTAGTGAATACTATTCCCATTTCTCCATCAAGGGTATTCACCTTTATGCACATTTACTTATTTATTATAATGTTTCATGTATGAATTCCACATTCCTTTATCGTGGAATAAATGATTATGTTTTATGAATCAATGTTTTAGGATCCATGTGGCACCCTTATGCATGAAATGAAATGTTTAAGAAGGGTGCGCCATTATAGCGCTCTAATGAATTGGGTAATGTATAGTATAATGATACGTGATGTGCAATGAGTGTTGAATCATGATAATTAAATTGAAACGAGGGTTTACTCGTGATTTATGTGCAATTTGGATTTACTCATGCTTCATGTGCAATGGGCCTTGGCTCATGCTAATTCCATGTTAAGTGTTGTTGCCACATTTCAATGTTATAATTATCATGCTTTATCATGCCTTTACGTTCATGTTTCTTTTATGACCTATTGATATTCTCATTCTATAACATGTTTTGTACTTCTCATGTTATTCCATTTGTACTCCCTTACTTGTCTTTATAGATCACACTTTTCTTATGCATGTCCTTAGGTTATCCCATGAAATGCTACGTACGAGGGAATGTAGTGGTCATGTAAAGGATGTTTTTAATAAAGATGTTGTATTTCATGTTTTAAGTTTTTATGTAATGATCCTATGCCTCAAAGACACTAAACCTCTCAATCTTCTTATTTAATCATGTGAAGTTGTATGTAATAAATCATGTGTAAGTTTGTAATAAAAGTAGGGTTGTCATACACGATGTCTTCCACTTCCTGATTGGAGAAGACCGTCCAAATCCAGCAAGATGGGTTGGTCAGCCGGGCTTGCCTTGGGCCGGGTTGGTCAGGAGAGCCGACCACGGGCTGGGCCCCAAGCCTCGTGCAAGGTCTCACAACTCAAGTTTGGCATGCGAAGAATGATGGGTCGGAAACAGTAGGTATGGGACAGGCCCAACTGGTTGGGTGGAATCGGTAGGTCATGTCGAACCCAGTGACCCGGTACAGACCTGGTTTGGGTCGGATTGGTCCGGTCGGGGCCGGTCATACCAGACCAAGTCCCAAATAGCCCCTTTTAAAAAAAGTGCCATAATGTTCAAACTGTAAGGTTGATTGATGATCTTTTTGTGATATTGGGACCCTCCCTTGGAGGCAGACCTTTTGAAATAGATTTTGGTATTGTAATCAAAGACCTGTATAGGTGCAGAGTTCCCCCTTGGTTCATTCCCTTGAGGGTTCTGAATGGCATTGCATAGAAATCCCCCTAAGAGATGAGTCCCAAATAGAGTTTTAAACCCACTTTGGTATGGGAGTAAAAATCTATCACCCCAGATAAAGTTCATTGGGTATTGAAATGACCTCTAAGATCATGGTGTTAATCCTCCATCTAGTTGGAATTATCACAGTGTTTATGGTATTATTTAGAATACCCTAGGATACGAGCTCCACCATAGTGTTCGTTGTATTCTATGATAATATCTTATGGTGCAGGGTAACACGAGATGGGTTTGTGGTATTCACCAGTAACCCCTATCTGTATATCTTGTCCATTGACCAGTGTTTCATCATTAGGAGGGGCCTTGGTTAGAGGAGTCTAATGACTAAATTTTTTTATGACTTAATTTCTCTTTCCTTGTGGATTCTTATAAGTATATCTTGATACCCTTGGTATTTGTATGGGTGTATACCAATATAATGATTCCTGTGAATTATTTTTTGGACCTTCTTTTGTGGCTTCAGGTGTCCTACTAAGAATAGTTTAACTATCCTCTCAATATGATTTCCCCACATATTTCATGTTGTGTACAGGCGAATGAGGCATTTACAGAGTTCTAGGTGGAACAATACTAGGTCCAGGACTGGAAGGTACCTTGTGAGATCAAACAGGATAAGGTGTTCTGACATTTTTCTACTATAGATTCAGTACCCTCCGTTATAGGTCTGTATTTTTAGTTTCCTTCTTTATTGGGATTTTATTCTGGCATAGGTTTGGTGAACTTCACTTTAATTTCCGGTTTCACTCTAGATGTGTTAATTTTATGTTTAGTTGTTTGAATGCATGGTGGTTGGTGTTTTTAATTTCTTTTAGCTTTGTGGGATCATAGGTGTGTTTGTGTGTGTGTCTAGGTACATAGGCTAAGGCCTCTCATTTGTGAGATATTTCTACTCAACACTAGTCGCCCACCCTTGGCCTATTGAATACAGGCTTGGGGTGGTCACTACACGGGCCCCACTTATACGGTTTGTGATAGAGTGTTATCAGAGCTAGTTTCGGTTCCACTTGGGGAACAAGAGTCAATGAGATTAGTTTTGGGAAATAGTATTAAATATTTTGAGTTCGGATTTCATGCCATGGAATCCAGTTTTGGTGCAGCGACCAATGTATATATAAATCAGGACTATGGGAAACTACATTCTTACATGGAGAATGAAAACATTGGTTGTAGAGAAATAAATTTCAATTGCCTCATATATTAATGGGATGTGTTTTCCATGTCCTTCTTGAGTCATATCTACAGATTTACTCTTTCGATTATAGTTCATATAGAACTATTTCAACTTGCCTCCATGAAGATATCCCTCTAGGATCCCGATGTAGGATCATGAGGATGATACATTTAGAGATGAGGCATCAATGGAGGGTCCTATTCTTGATATGTCACCCCTAGGAGTTCTTCCTGATGTAGTACCACTTGTTGAGTATCAGTTTCTACAGGCGCTACTGGTAGAGGATTCACACAGGTCTAGTGCACTGAATGAGTTCTAAAGGTAGCGAGCTCCAAGTTTCATGGCTGATACAGACCTGGAGATAGCTGTTTATTGGATGGTGATGATTACACATGTATTTAACCTTGTAAGGGAACTTCTCGATCAGATTGCAGTCTTTGTTGAAATCCTTCTTCAAGGATCAGTAGGATAGTGGTGGAGCATAGTGATCGAGATGCATTACGAAATAAAAAACTCTTAGGATGAATTCAAGAACCATTTTAGGGAGGTGTTATTTCTATGAAACTAGTCCACAGTACACATAAAGTAGCTCCTCCACCTATATCAGGGCATCCTGATAGAAGTGATGTAAATAGAGAGATTTGTAAAAATTTCTCGCTACTCAGTAGACATGTAATGAGAAACATTATTCAGGGCTCATACATTTGATCAGGAACTACTTCATTACATTAGGGAATCCATGGTGTCCCCTATAATCCATTCTCAGGCTTATTTATTGGATTAATCCCTAATCAATGAGAGATTTCTGGCAGAGTAGACGCCAACAGTAGGAGCTACCAATTATACTAGGTAGCTAAGTCTTCTATGGTGGGAAGCTGAAAGTAGGTGAAGGGGTCCAAGTGGGACATGCAATTCAGGAGACGACCCTTGTATATGGGATCAGTAGTAAGAGGTTCCCATGGAAAAGATATATAGCTTTAGGATAGATCGTGTTTCAAACACGGTGGTTGAGGAAACGTGGCTCGGGATTTCCTGAAATGATGTATAGATGATCAGTGGATGGATGAGGGATCGTCAATGCAGATACAAAGGCTCAAACAGGGTGGATTTCAAGGTGGTGGGTGACATTGTAGTTTCACATGTAGATCAGCGGGTGGTGGAGGGTGGTTGGATGTATTACCACCACCACCCCCAGGTGGTCCACCACAGGCTTCAAGAGCTAGTGGAATGAAGAGAGGACAACATTAGGTGATGGAGGATTATGACCCTCACACTCCATAGATGATTATAGGTATTATATTTTACTTCTCCAAAAATAGTTTTAGTTATTATAAACATAGGATTCAGTCACTCCTTCCTTGATACAGACCTTGTTCGGAACATGGAGATTTTGATGGACCTATTGGTTCAATCCTTACATTTAACGACTTCTGTGGTAGGGGATTTGACGATTACACATTGGTTTCGGTAGTGTGAGATTACACTTATAGGCGAGAGCTTCATATATAATATTCTATTATCAGTGTCGAGGTCATTTAAAATCATTATTGGTATAAAATGGTTATCCATAATCCATGCCTATATTGATGGTTTTAGGTGCAGAGCGTGGTGTGTCCAAAGATATAAGACCAGATTTTCTTTTACCAGTGGAAAGGAATGGCATGAAGTATATACAGGAATTTTGCAGAGGAGGGTGCATCCAACCACTTATCTGTTGGATATCCCGAATCTCGGTTTGGTGGACATTATTAATCCTCTGTTTAATGTAGTGGTGGACGAGTGAGAGTATGTCTTCTCTAAAGATATTACAGGATCACATCTTTGCAGGGAGACTGACTTATGTATTTTTCTATAACTGGGCAATGAACTGACATCCAAACCTGTATATCGGATTTCTTCCATTGAGCTTTCTGTGTTGAGGGTACAACTAGAAGATTTGTAGAGGAAGGTCTTCATGAGGCCTAGTGTCTCTCCCTGGTCATCCATAGGTTTATTTACCTATTAGGAATATGGGAGTTTGAGGCTATGTGTGGACTTTAGGTTCCTGAACTAGTGGAACATGAAGAGTATGAATCCACGGATAATAATTTAATACATCTTCGACCAGCTAAAGGGAGTGAGGTGGTTATCAAAGAACTACCATAAATTTGACTATCATAAACATTGTTTACGGGATAAGGATGTACCAAATACATACATCAGGTGTTGGTATGGCCATGATGTGTACATGCCTATGTCATCCTCCATTACCAACTCCCCATCCATGTTCATGGGAATTAGGAATAAGTTCTTCCAACCATACCTTGACCAGTTCATTGTGGAATTCATTGATTACATTCTAGAGTACTAAGAGAGTGAGGGGGAGCACGTGATACACTTGAGGATGGTCCTGGACATGCTTCGAGATCACCAACATTATGGGAAGCTCTAAAAGTGTTATTTTTGGATTCGAGAGGTCCAATTTCAAGGAAATGTCATTTTGGAGGCTGGAATTACGGTGGATCTAAAGAAGATTGAGGATGTACTTTCATGGGAGCCACCAAGGAGTGTGACCGAGGTAAGGAGTTCTTTGGGTTTGGCTGGGTACAATAAGAGGTTTATACCCAACTTTTCCAGGGTACCAGCAAACATGAATGCCTCAACACAGAAGGTAAAAAGCAACACGCAGAAAGAATAATGCCAGAATAATTTCCAACAGCTAAGATGAGGGTTGAAAATTTCTCCCATGTTAATGCTACCATAATAGGGTATTGGGTAGGTGGTATTATGTGATGAATCATGCAGTAGAATGAAATTTTTCTTGAGGTAGGGAAACCAGGGATTTCATATGGATCATGCCAGCTGGGGCAGTATGAGTAGAACTACTTGACCCATGATCTTGAACTAACATCAGTGGTCTTCGCTTTAAAAAATGTGGTGGCATTACATAATGGGGAGTGTTATACCATCTACATAGACCATAATAGAATCATGTATATATTTTCTTAGAGGGACCATAATTAGAGATAGATACGGAGGAAATAGTTCCTCTAGGATTATGACTTAAATAATGTCAATACTACTGGGAATGGAAATGTGGTGGGAGAAACACTCAGCGGGAGGTATAGTTTTCTATTACTGGATGAGGCATCTGATTAGTGAGTCATCCTATATATATCCTTTTTAGATGGGGGTGGGATATCTTATCTACATTTGATGGCTGTCACCCCTCCACTCATGCATCATGTCAGGGAGGCGCAACTTGGGGATTTCGCTTGCATGTCCTGACATGCTTATTTTCCCACAGGGTATGCTCCTAATGGATATTTAATAGGTGGGGAGAAAGTCGTTCTCTTTAGAGGGAACACAGTTGTTACGATGTTGTTGTGGTAGGATGTCCAGAGAGAGTTTCTCACATCCCCTTGGTGGTACATCTACGAGTGTAAATGATGTTCGAAGACCACTTATTCCAATTATGGTGGTTAGGGATGAAAACTTCATTGGAAAAGTTCATTTCATAGTTCCTCACTTGACAGTAGGGGAAGGTAGAGAACCAGTTTCAAACGGGATTGACTCAACCACTCGAGGTTCCATAGTGGATGTGGGATGAGATATTGAAAGAAATTTTGATGGGTTTATCAAATATATGTTGGGGGAATGATACCATATATTTGATCATTGACTAACTCACCTAGTTTCCCACTTCTATCCTATTCTGACGAAGAATTTCTTAGACATCTTAGGATACCGCTACATCCACAAGATAGTTCAACATAATGGGCTGCCTTCAACGATTGTTTTTAACTATGATGCTCATTTCAATTCCAAGCTATGAATCGTTTTGCAGGAAGCTTTTGGGAGGCAGTTGCGGTTGAGTACATATTTTCATCCCCACATATATGATCAGATATATAGAATTATCCAGGTTCTCAAGGACATTCATCACACATGTATCATGGACATTGGTCATAGTTGGGAGGAACACTTACCTCTGTTGGAGTTGGCGTACAACAATCGCTACCACCCCACCATTGACATGGTACCATTTTAGGCGTTGTATATGAAACCCTAAAAATCACTGTTAATCTAGAATGACCTAGAGGAGCCATAAATTTTGGGACTAGAGTTGGTGTGGGATACAATGAGAAGGTGGAGATCATCTAGGAGAAGATGAGGACTACGAAGAGATGGAAAATATATTATTGGGATAGGATACAAAGGCCATTGTAGTTCATGGAGAGAGACCATGTATTCCTTCAATTTGCACCTTGACAGGGTTTGCTATGATTTGGCTGGGGAAAAAAGTTGTCCTTGAGGTTTATCATACCATTTCAGATTCTGAGCAGCGTCGATGAGGTGGCGTACCTCCTAGATATTCCTATTTAGTTTTGATTGGTGCATGATGTCTTTCACATTTCACAAATGAGGAGGTACATGAAAGCCCAATCACCCATTATCAATTGGGTCCAGATGGCCATTAAAAATTGTGAGATTTTTATAGAGATTTTAGTAGAGACCAGGAGTCGACATGAGAAGACCCTTCAGGGGCAGTCTATTCCTCTAGTACGTGTTCAGTGGAACCATGAGTACCTCTAGTAGATCACCACGTAGAGGGAGTCTTAGATATCTACCCATCACCCACATATTTTTGTTTTAGTAGCCCTTGTCTTGTATTTTCTGGATGTATACCCCTAAGTTAGGCATAATGCAACGACTCATATTTTTCAATTATTTATTTTAGTGAATTAACTAGGAGAATACATAGAATGCACTCTATGAAGACATCAGAATCTATGTCCTAGGGTTCCCAGAGTAAATTAATGAAAAAATTTATATTATTAATATAATAATTCTTGGAGGATATCGTTTAATTTTTTATACACTCAAACGAGTTCCTAGATAAAAAAATACAACAATACTGTTGCGTCTAAAATATCAAATTTACCTTAGGTAGGACCTAACATCTTCTAGTGTGGGCCAAACAAAAGGGTTCTATTTTTGACATAACCATTATTAAAAATATTTTAATGAAAAAATTTTGTTGGTACAGTGAATATTATGTTTACATTTTTATTAAACAAAGAGGCAGGGGTCTGGGGTTTCTATTCATATACATATGATTTTTCTTGAGAGATCTTGTGAGAGGGAAACTTGGAAGAAGTTGTTGGAAATATTTAAATGAAAAATAAAGAACCGTGATCACTCATGGACAGATTCATGATGGGTTGACGAAAAAAAATGAGAACATTCTTCATCAACAGATATAATTCACTACTATAAATTTTTTCCATACCCATAGTTTGAAACCCTAGGTATAAGATATACCCATGGTTTGGTGAACCATTTTTTATCGAGGTGTTGGGATAGCCCCTGAGTTGTACCCACAGTTTAGGAAATTGTGGGTATAGGTCCAGTCCATTGTTTCACTCAATATTCAACAGTGTCAGTCATCTATACCTATGGTTTTATAACTGTGGTTATAGCTTTGAAAAAATTCGTGGTCTCAGGATTTTATCATTAGACCACTTATTTATTTAGCTCGTGACTAACCACTAGCCCATATGTATTATTGGAATATATATATATATATATATTTAAATTTATTTATATATATTTATATGAACTATGTATATAGTTAGAGAACTATTGAAATATGTGTTCCCACGAAAACAATTTATGCCCCACAAATAGTTTTTTTCCATGCTAAGGTCGGAAAGATATACACAATGTTTTGTAAAATCATGGTTATATGTCTTAAAAAACTACCCTATACCCATGATTTTTGTTAAAACATGGGTATATGCCTCAAAAATAAACTACCATATACACAAGGTTTTGGAAAAACCATGGGTATAGTGTTCCATACCATATATATACCCACAATTTCCCCAAAACTGTGTGTATTGGGGTTCCTATACCCACAGGTTTGGTGAAACTATGAGAATAGGTTCCCATGCAATAACAATACACATGTTTTTGAGAAAATCATGGGTATAGTGGTGCCAATACTGATAATTTTGGAAAAATCCTGGCTATATGTCCATTTTCCAGTTGCGATTTTCTAGGTAGGTTTTGTTTTTTAAATTCCATCATTTCCCAATATTTGAATATCTATGATCAACATGAATAAATTGAACAATTGATCGATTCATGGTTCATGCATATTGTTTTAGGATGGACATCACCTTGTGGTGTTTATTTGGGATTGTTGATTATTTGTTGATTTCCAGTTTTTATAATTTTCTTCATTCTTCTAATGGATTGGATCAGAGCCAAAATGAAAAAATAGTATAGGATTGATCCTTGGGTTGCATATTTTGTATCTATCTCACAAATTATTCATCTTATTCATTGGTTAAATAATGATTGGTCATTATTCAATCATTATTTGGTGATACAATCTGACGACTTGGACCTAGAATAGACATCGTACAAAGGAGGTGTGATGACTATGGTGGTGTAAAAATTAAGCTGGTGTGGGAGATATTGTTACTTGAGTAAAATTTCACCATAGTGGATCAAAACAAGTATTAGAACCCCAGGAATGAATAAAATGTCCCAAAGATTTTATAATAACTTCATGGATTGATGATTTGACCACTAGATCATGATCGGTGGCCCGGTAAGGTCTTGTCAGCCCGTTGGCATCGGTGCAAGACATGTGCCATTGCAGTGAAGGAGCTACAACTTCATGTCATAGTGGGAGGATCTGGACATGTGGCTCTTGCTGTAGGGTGCCTGCAGAAACATCATCCAACCATTCTGGTCATGTGACATGGAGGGGTGCGACGAGTTTCTTCATCCATTGTGATTTAGCAGCTGTAGTTTGATGCTAATGTCCAACTAAACCGTAGTGCAGACCTGTGGAAACAACCGTAGGTGGGATGCAGCGCCTGCTGCATCTGGGTGGAGAAGACTGTCCCACTCCCATGGGTCAGTGAAGTTGGCTATGTCGACCAGGTGGTTCAGGTCAAACTCGGTGAATTGGGTTGGGTCAGAAGGGTCCTGAACCCAACCAGCCCCTTTTTACATAAATGTCTATAAAATTCAAACTCTATGATTTTTTGACAATCTATTTACAGAATTGGGACACCCAAAATGAGGAAAACCTTTTGATATAGCTTATAATAATGTTAGGAAAGACTATTATATGTGTAACGTTCCCCCTTAGATCTTCCCTCGAGGGTTTGATATGACATTTCCTAGAAATTACATCAAGAGACGAGTCCCAGATATAGTTATAAATCATTATAGTGATAGGAGTGATACTCTATCACTCTAGATGGGTTCCATTGGTATGGGACATGACCTTTGAGTGTAGGGCATTAATGCTCCATCTAGTTGGTCATCTTGTAGGGTTTGTGGTATTCTTCCGAATCCCCTATGGTACGAGCCGCACCATAGGGTTTGTGTTATTCCTGGAGAATATCCAATGGTTTGGGGTAACACATGTTGGTTTGATGAATTATTCAGAATCCCCTATCTATATAATGTGACATTTGACCAGTGTTTCATCATTGGGTGGGGGCTAGGTATGCGAATTCTTATGAATAAATTTTGGTTGTGACATACCCTCTCATTACACATTGATTCTAATAAGTATATCTAGATATACTTGGTATATGTATGATAGTATACCTATGTATAGATGAATGTGAATTATTTTGTGGTTCTTTCTTTGTGGATTTGGTGTGTCTTAATTTGTATTATTTTACTCACCACAACACTGGATTTTCCTACATGTGTCGTGCCTTTTGTAGATAACCGACGCTTTGATGGAGTTCTGGGTAGAGAAGGACTGGATCCTAGACCAAACTATGACTTATGAGATTATATGGGATGAGAAGTTATAATATTTTTCTACTACAAAGTCACTTCCCTCGTTATCATGTCTGTCTTTGTAGTTGTCTATATTTTTTGGGCCTGTATTTTGGCCCCGGTTTTCCGTACTGCACTTTAATTTCATGTTTCACTATAGTTTTATTACATTTATGTTTAGTGGTTTTCATGCATGGTGGTTGGTGTTTTCCCTTTATTCAGGTTTAGTGGGCTCAGATATGTTTGTGTATGTACATGTACTAATATAAGGCCTACCATTTGTGAAATATACCTACTCAGCACTAGTTTCCAGCCCCTTACCTATCAGAAGCGGTATTGGGGTGGTTCCAGCATGGGCCCATCAGGATGGGTCGTGACACAAAGTATGCGTATTGTGAAACTAAATGAAATTTTTCAATAATTAGTTTTTGACATGATGGATTGAAAAAATCATTATTCAAATTTTTGATGTTTTGGAGTGATAAAAAGTTCATGATTTCAATTAAAAAAATGATATTTTAGTAAAAACTTGTGTTGGAACCTGAAAAATGGTGAAAATATAGTGGTTTTCATGAAACCCTAAAAATGATCATTGATTCATCTATATCATATAAAAATGAAGAGTTTCTCTTTCTTTGTCAAGGTATAGTCAGTATGAAATAAATTTGTGTTTGCAATTTGAATATAATTTTTTTTCCAAATATGCATCACTTGATCAACCCATGAATAAGATATATTCATGTCATGAATCTCTTCAATAACATATATTTATTAATTCTTATCCTATGGGAACAAATCTCACATCATTCTATCGCATGGTCTAACCTGTATAACTAAAATTGTATTTTTCAAATATATGTGTTAAATAAGTTCATAATGTGCATCATATAATCAAAAATAAGAAAATTATTTAGTATTTTCATGAAAATAAAGTAAAATAAATCATGATTTATTTTTATGCATGTAGGAACAAACTACACATTATTTCGACTTGTTGTGTGGTCAAAATGATGATAAGTGTTTGTATTCAACATAAAAGTGATATATTTGTTTAAATTGTTTTCCATTTAATATATATCAAGAAAGATATCATTATTTATCATTAAAAAATATAATAATGATTTTTTATTCATCTTTACCATGTTTTTATTAAAATCACAACATTTATATAGATTTTTGGTCAATATGACTAAAAGAGTATATTTCTAAAAAAAGTATTGTGTTAGGTCATAATGTACATCACATGATTAAAACTGATTACATTTTCTAGTATTACTGTATAACATTAGAAAAACAATTATCAATTCACTTTTCACATATAGGAAAAAATTGTATATCATTCTATTGTTTGGTATTATTATAATTAATAGAAAAATTAATTTATTTAATTATTAAATAAGATGAAAACTTATATCATGTAATAAAAAATAGGGAAAATCGTTGATTTATATTTTAATGATAATAGGATTATTTTTATTTTTAATTTTTTTTCATATAGTAAAAACCTATACATCGTTCCCATTGATATTATTTTCATACATACCAAAAGTGAATTTTTCCATTCTAAAAAATAAAAAAGTTCAAAATACACATCACATACTCAAAACAAAGATAACATGATCAAATTTTCATTAAATGTTATAAAAAATGTTTTTTAATATATAAATAATCCAAAAATCATTTTGATTCGTGGTGTGGTTGGTATGACTATAATTTTTTTTATTTCAATTTTAATGTGATTCTTTAGTTCTATAAATTTTTCATGTTCTCAAAACCAAGAAAACATATTAATATTGTCATGATGATTTTGGATAATTTTCACTGATTAATATTTGACCATCATAAAGGAATATCACATTATTATGATATTCAATTAGGTCATACTAGCCAAAAAATGTATTTTAAATATAAAAAAGGTATTTTTGTTCAAAATGTGAATCACATGATTAAAACATGGAAAATGACATAATATTGTTATACAACTCTAAAAAAACATTCATTGATTTATTTTCTATTTATAGGAAAGATTAACATATAATTTTTATTCATGATCCCTTTGGAATTTCATAGCGTTATTTTTTTCAATTTATATTTTTTATAATTTAAAAAATATGTGTCACATTCTCAAAATTATGAATACATGCTCCAATTTTCATGAAAATCAGGGACAATATTAAGTATCCCAAGGTTTGTGCCAATCAAAATGAGAGGTCGTGTGAATCAAGTGTGCTTTGTTTTTAATAATTATTTTCTTATCTTAAAACCCTTCAAACCATTGTTTCACGTTATGATGTGTGGATCATGTATGAAATGATTAAAGTAAATGAAAACAAACAACACGATATTTTTTTACAAGGTACGATACTAAGACTTACGTCCTTGATTACAAAAGTTATACCCACAATTTAAGGATTTTTCACTATATAAAGATGGTTATAATAGGGAATGTCTCATTCCGATAAACATTGAGTCCCATAGTATTATGCACTAGAGTCCCACTAGAGAACACATGTTCCAACCTATAAAAGTGACTCCCAATCCCATTTGAGGATCTTTATAATAAATTCCATAGTTTTAACATTATACTAACATCATACTCCAGAATCCCACTTAAGTCATCCACATCATCAAATCCCCACTAAATACTTCGCAATATTGAGTCACACAAGATTCGATCCACTGATGTGATGATCTTATAATCTTATTCTATTAGCATATTGGATCAAACATTCCTATGTATAATTCAATAATATATTCGTTGTTGTTGTTATTTATTAAATAAAACCAATAAAATATAAATGGTAATAAACCTCAGTAAAAAACTACTTGTAAAAATATTCTTTCTTCTTCTAATGAACCCGCATCACTAAAAACTGAAAACATTAGATATGAAATTATTCTGACTCAATTAATGAATAGAAATCCTGACTTTAGTCTCAAAAAAACTCCACACTAATAATGAAGTTTATATTTCATGTGCATTTATCATATGTAATTTAATTATAAAATACATTTCATTGTTTCTCAATTAATGCATGTTACCTTATGTAAATTAAATTTTATTTTCATGTAAATATTTTTTTCATGCACATCCTAGAACACACAGTGTTTACTTGAATAATCACATCACAGTCACCAAAATAATTTTATTCACACAAATATTACCCACTATTTGATACTCAAGGAAAGTGTATGAGTAGAGTATTTCATATATTGATTGTGTCTTTCACAATTTATTCAGCCTTATCAATGCTACACTTCTTAGGAACTCACCATTACACATTATTACAACTTGCACAATCCTCATGAATATATAACATGCATGAAACCTTTTTCTTCATGAAAAAATTACACTTCCTTTGTGTTGACAAATAGAAAATTCATTGTATATATTTCTAATTACATGAACAAAATAGATTGGGTATTAAATATTTATTCATTCAAGTTGATTTATTAATATATTATTCTAACTAGTAGACATGCATATAATGTATCTGGATTAGTCAAATTCCATTAAAAAATAGATCCCAAAAGGTATACTTCAAGAGTATAAAATACTTTATAACGGTCTCTAGTATCCTACACTTCATCATGTAGGATTATTTACAGAGAATTCCTCTTCACCATGTGAATAGTGGTTCCAAAAAACCCATATTCTGTGAAGTAGAGTGATTCACAATGGTGAAACATCTTTAAAAGTGACGTCGTCTCAGACATGGACACTTCTCACAGGATTAGGACTCAGTATTTATTTGAATAGTAAAACCGATATAGATCATATGCACCATCTCATTTCAAATATAATTTCCTCTCTTCCCAACACTATAATCACAATCATATACATATTAAAAAAATCTACACTTTATCTCCTATGATCTTTCTTTCATTTCACATGAAAACAAGGTTTCATGAGATTTTTATCTCCATCAATTGATCTTGATATTCAAATGATTATCATAAGGCTGGGATTTAGCTTATCTTAAAATATTATGGAGCTTCAATTAACAGAACCCTCAAGAACAACAGAGGTTAAAGATGACACAGCTAATGAGTTCATATGGAATTTATATTTTTATTGACAATATCATACAATTGAGGAAGATATCAAGATGATCAAATGGACAGAATGAAAAGATGTGAAGATCATACATTGGAAGTTCCCTCAGAAAAATAGTCCCACGATCCTATAACAAAATTTCATTATGATGTGAATCCTTTATAATACAATGACCAACTTATTTATCTCAAAAAACAATGGTTACTGGGAGATCTCACTTGACACCCTAGTACCACCTGAGCCATTACTTTCCTTAGCCATAATGTTTCCCCACATGGTGACTCTCTCCCTCTTATGTTCCTCTCTTAGGTTCACTCTCCTACAAACTCTATTTTTTTCTAGATTTGGTTTGGGGTATTAATTTTCAACCTATGCAGTAGGGTTAATCCCTCATATCTAGCCATTATAGTTTGATTTTTATAATTACACTCCATATAAAAAACTCAATAATAAAACCACATGAATCTAAAAAAATAGTCATTTACATACTCATTATCCAATTTTGAATTCGATAAGAAATTCAAATATTCATTTTTTAATGTTTTAAATATTGTTTCAATCGAAAATATACAGTGGAATTCGTTTTATGGAACTATAAACCATCTCTACAGTCATCATATTAAAAAATTTCTTCGACCTTTTCATATTCTCAAGTTATTGAAAATAAATTTGACTTCACAAAACCACTTTTCGTCTACAATATCTCCCTTTGTATTTGATTTCAATACCCAATTTATTTTAAAATTTAATGATATCTTATCCTCATTATATTCAATAAAGAAAAATTTAAAAGCATGGGACATAATTCTCATTTACAAAAATTAAAATTATATTAATACCATCTTTCCTTTTAAAATTTATTGTCTTGATTACTTTTCTAAAGGATGTAATCACTACTAAAAAATAAATGAGAAAAAATTTACAAACTATAGGTCTATATGAAAAATTATCTCTATAGAAAACAGTAGTGATGAAATATAACATAATTTATTTTAGAAACTTCAAGAATTTGAAACCGATCACTGAATATTTTTATGAATTTATGAACGTATTTTCAAATAATCCCTACAATCATATTAGCATAGCGATTAAAAGCATTCAAGTACAATAATGTATTTTACCTTTCAAATTAATTTTTCTTTTTATCATCCACCTATTAATATCTCTCATTAGAATTGAATTTTTATCCTAAAATTAAGAAAATCTAATAATCATACCTCAATAAAGAAAAGCATAAATTTATATATAATTCTCTTTTAGAGTTATTAAATTCATACCACAAAAAACATATAAGATTCATAATATGTCAATTTAAATAGAAATATCTAATGGTTGATCTTTTGTTGTCCCACTCAATAGATTCACTAAAAATTATTCAACATGATTGACTTATGTCAAAAATAAACTCCAAGTGACTTCCAATATTATTTGAAATGTTTTAATGAGACAAAATGATCCCAACATTCTTCCATTATGAACATATTTTAGCTACAATATGTTCATTGATTTTAAAAATTTATGTCTCCCGCTGAATATATGGTTTACATTGAATTCAATACATGAAAAAACAAACACACTATATATGGGAATAAGTTGGATCTTGAATGATTCATTGTTAGGGCAATAGGGCTTAGGTTTTCTTCTAAACCCAACAATTTTCAAAGATAAAACATAAGTTTTAGCACTTTCTAACAATGCAGTTTAATTTTTCTTTTCTTGTTCCAATTTGTTTGCCTGTTCCAACTGTGATGGTCATATAATCAATCATTATTTTGGAACATGCACTTTCTTTAATTTTTGTGTGGTCTCCTTTTTTCCAACACTATATTCCACATAATCTTTCCCTTTGCTATTCAAGATTTCTCTTTTAGACAATTTTTACGATTCTTTATCAGATATGTCTTTCATCAAAATCAATAATATTTTCCTCTTTTGGATTGATTCTCTCTTTGATTTCATATATCATAAATTAGAATGAATATTAATGGATAATTTAAAATGTCTCATGATGTGACCATTACTACCTCAATAGAAACACATTTCCTTAAAAGATCCACTCCTCACAGAATCATTGATAGTTATGTTATAAAAAACCATCTTATTTTTCACAACTAAATGATAACATGACATCTTCATTTCTTACATAAATCACATTTTTTGTGTTCTTTTATTCCCATGAATAGATGATATATGAATGATTGGTATATAACAATACTCATCATAACAATGATCAATTATTTTTTAATAATCATATACATTTTCAGTGTAATCACATCTGTTCTTAATAAAGTGATTCTATTTCAATGAGATCTACATAAATTATGGATTTTTTAATTTAGATTCTCCCTTAATTCACCTAAATACATGAATTATTTAATCATTATTCAATGAAAATTTTCTCAAATAATTAATTTCCTGATTTTCAAAATTCCAACATCACTAACAGTAGCCAAAAAATATTTACTCCTTTATTTTTTGACAATTTCTTTTTATCTTTGATGTTTATCTACTTATGGGTATCACATTTCTTCATTTTCAATTTATTTAGAGAACAAGAATTTCTATAATTCCTCAAATAATTCATTAAATATGGTGTGTATTCCTTAGTATTTGTATACTTTAAAGAGTTTTCAGAAGAGTTATCCTTGGATAATATCAAGCTAATTTTTCACTAGATTCAGTGATTTTGTAAATAAAATTCTTATCAGAAGAATAGATGATAAGAATTCTTTACTAAAATGTTTATAAATACTCATCTTCTATCTCATATATATTCTCAGTTTGACTTCTAGTATAAGAAATTTTATGTTGAGTGAAATACTATCATCTTCAATTGATCTCATTATTTCATCCCACTAAATTTTATTCTTCTAGATCTTATCATCATGCATCTTTTTTTCCTTCAATACCAAATTTTTAAGATCCCTGATTAATTCTGCTTTATCATTCAACTGATGATACTTAACATTCATAGATGAATAATGTAGCTTTTCATGTACATGTATAATTTCTATAAATAAATATCAAAAAAATATTTCTCCCTTAGATTTTTTTTCAAATCACCAATAGTTCTATTATATATATCATTTCAAAGACGTATTGTTCCATTCATTTCTTTCACAAGTTTTTATAGTGTTTCCTATAACAACCTCTTTTGTAAACGTGTCTTCCATATCATTGTACGTTTCTTATAACACTAATTATTAATCCAGAAGTTCTATAAAAACTATGGTAAATCATATGAAAACATTTTTGGAATATTCTTTAGACATTATATAATTTTATAATTTATTTAATCATCATCACAGCTCGAACTTGATTCATTATAATAATAACCACCAGATTTCAATAAAAAATTTATGTTCTGAGTTCCTTCAGCTAGCAGTTGATCTTTTAATATATTTGAATTAATATTAGGATTATTTTAAACTATTTTCTTTCAGTTTTTATGAGTTTTTACTAAAAAATCAAAATTTCTAACATCAAGATTTTAGATATGATTTTTGATCTAAAGATCTTACAGATTTTCAGTAAACTAAAATATGAACATCATTTATTTCTGATAAAAACAACTAGATAAATATTGTATAACATATCAAGGGTTACAATTGTTATGATACCAATTTAAGTATCCAAAGGCTCATACAGTCACAGTGAGACGGGGGATGAATTAGGTGTGACTTATTTTAACATAATTATTTTCATTTCATAAACCTATTAAAAAAATATCACATACTAGGATGAGTGGATCAAGTATGCAATTCATAATGTAAATTAAAACAAACAATATTGTATTTTTACATGGTTAAATACAAATACCTATGTTCATTCTATAATCGGTTATACCCCTGGTTTTAAAAGTTTTCACTATATATAGATGGTTATTACAAGTAATGTACCATTACCTTCAACACAGAGTCCCATAGTGTTTTTCTATATAGTCCAACTAGAAAACACATGTTCCCACCTTATAATTTGACTCTTGGGTCCGACAGGAGGATAATTATACCACATTCCACAGTGATACCATCATCCCATAAGCCTACTATAGAATCCCACTAAATACATACACTTCTTAAAAGTCCCACTGAATACTTCACTATCTTGAGTCAAAAAAATTTTGATACACTAATAAGATTATCTCATAATTTTCCTCTATGAGATATCTAGATCAAACTTGAATGTGTACAATTCAAGAATAATTTCACTGGTGTTGTTCATTCTCAAATGATTCTGGTCACCTATATATGGTTAGATTCCCAAGTATAACACTTCTTGGAAAAATATTATTTATTCTAATAAACACTTGACCTCACATAACATTGAAAAATGGGATTTGAAATTATTTCGTATCAATGATTTAAAAAATATACCGACATTTGTCTCAAAATAACTGCATATCGATCATGTAATTTATATTGCATGTGTAATTGTCAAACTTCATGAATGTATAAATATATTTCATGGTCTTATAAATTTATGAATATTTCCTTATGTCAATTACATTGTATGTGAATGTAAATATTTTTTCATTCAAATTCTAATACACACAATGTTTTCATTCACAATCATTTCATGATCCCTCAAATAATTTTCTTCAAACACACATTATTCACTATTTGATACTCAATTCATGGGTATGGATGGAGGATTTCATATATTGTATATTTTTTTCCCCATTTATGTTTCCTTCTCAGTGATACACTTATTGTGCACTAACCTTTTCACACATTGACCACATTCAAAATCCTTGTATAGATACATATTGCATGACACATAATTATTCATGAAAATATCACATTGCCTTTATGTACACAAATGATACACCCACTATAAAACATTATTCATTCATTAAAATAATCCAAATGGGTATAAAATGTTCATATTCTCAATGAGAGTTATTAATATTTTTTACTAAACTAGAGACATGCATGTAATGTATCATGTTAACTCATGTGTCTTTTCAAAAATAGATCTTTACGGGTATTATTAAATAGTATAATATAATTTTTGAAGTCTTTTATTATCTGAATCTTATTTTAATTGGATTATTATGACAGAATGAATCTACATTACACAAATATTATCCATGTGGAACATATCTTATGTGAACCATTGAGATTCACAGTGGAAAAACGTATTCTAAAGTGATATCCCCTGACACTCATCCACTTACCACAGGTGTATGCCTCGATAATTATAGGAAATGAATAAATGACACAGCTTGTGCACACCATATCATATGAAATAGCACTACATTTCCTTAACAATACTAGAATCATCAACCTCTAAATATAAATATTTTTCTATGCTTCATCACATTGATTTATTTTTCATTTTGTCAAGAAAAAAATATTTCATGAGATTTTTATCTCCTTTGAATGTTCAGAATAATCAAATTATGAACAGAAGGCTCTAATCGATATTATATCAATTTCTTAAGGAGATTCAATAAACAAAACCCTCACGTGTGTCCATGTTTAATGATGACACTACTGAAGAGTTTGGATGGGATGGATCTTTTGATCAAGTAGATAGTATGTTTGAGGAACTTAGTGAGATTATCATATGTCCATAATGAAATAATGTGAAGATCAAATAGTAGAAATTATCTTGGGGAAATATTACCCAAATCTCAGATCAAAACACCCATAAAGAAGTTAATCATTTATAATATAAGGTCTAACTCAGTCATCTCATAATAATTGTTACCAAGAGCTCCCACATGAAATTATAGAACCAACCACGCCTTTGTTTGTCTTCACAACTGTTCCACCCCACATGGTGGCTCTCTTTCACTTATGTTCCTCCCATTGTAGCACCATTACACAACTTAACCCGTAATGATAGCTTTTATAGAGTTTATGCATGGCCACATAAGTAGAGGGTGGGTCCCTCATAGCAAGAAAGTATCATCGGTTATTTATTAATTACAGTCCCTAAAAAAATTTAAAGCCAAAACCCACATGAATCCAACAAATAACTATTCAATTACCTACTCATTATCATATTTGGAGTTCAATAACGAATTCCAACTATCATTTTTTGAAATAGTTTAAATATTATTTCAATCTCAAATAAACAATAACTTATGTTTATTATAACTACAAACCATTTATGAAATAAATATATTAAAAAATTTCGCTAACTTTTTAATATCCCCATGTTATTGAAAACAACGTCAACTTCACCAAACCACTTGGCCTTTTCACAACGATCAATGATTCGTTTTTAAAATATATAATTAGCCACTCCATATAATAACATGCAGTGTGATAGGAAAACCTAATATATATTTTTGATTTATAATTGGTTTTTAATTGATTATGTATTATTTTATCTCATATTGGTTACTATTACTTATAAATTAGGTTTTTCATTTATAAGTGAAATTATTTTGTTGAAGAAAAGTTAAATGATTTTTTTAATTATCATCACACACATTGGAACATGTTATTATTATTTAAATATTTTATTTATGCATTTTAAAATAATAATAAAATTTTCAAATATATTTTCAATTATTGTGACTAATTAAAATGTAATCAAAATGAGATGGTGTTTCATTTCGGGTTCACAACACAGATAACTTCACCTCTTCGAAGTCCCATTATCTGTATGGATATTTTTACAATAGTGGACGGAACATGTTAAATATCACTTTCTATCATCACCAATAAAACTAAATATAAAACAAATATGTGGGAATGTATATCACACAAACACTTGTATTTTACATGGTTCACTGGTAAAGGATAATCCATGGATTATACACAGTTATGTGTTTGTGTATCAGGGTCCATGGTCACATATAGTTTGGAGGATGTAAGATTTTAGTTTTCATCCACAATCTACCAATGTAAAATTCCATTAAAAAATTCATGAGATACATGTTATGTAACATTATAAATGGCTAGTCTATTCCAGCTCCCAGCTGAATTGCTGGACAGCATAGTGGCTATCCTGTCCTATTGATTATACAACTAACATTCCTCTATCATTGAGTAACACTACTATATATGATTTGTAGGGAAATTCACAGGATCAAGAAGTAATTCCTACTAATCATCAAATTGAAATCTATGTTTATGAATATATGGATCAGGACACCCTGATTTGGGAACCTGATGTGACTGGTTTATTCTCCATTTGACTGTCTTATGCCATGTAGTGGGGAAATGAACATCCAAATCCTTCTTGGGTGATGGAGGCGAGGAAGTCTTTCATCCTTCCAGCTGATTCTCTTCTTATATGGCGTATCTGGAAAAGCAGGATGCCATTCCAATCTTCCATTCAAAGAAAATGTTTGAATCTGGCCCCGATATGCTTTTTCTGTCATGATGTGGATGAATCTACAGATCATATTTTCATCAACATCTCCTTTGATACTCGGTTCTGGAGGGATTTAATGGAAATTTTTCCTTGTCAATTATTCTTCAATTCTATTGTAACCCCGTTCAATTCTATCATGCATGATGAAAACAGTGAGCAGGTTCACTCCTTGCTCATTGTTGCTTCTGTTTCTGTTATATATTATATTTGTAATGCCCAGAACAATACAGTATTCAATGGTTGAAGGCCATCCTTCAAGGAGGTGATGATGGAGAATCACTGAATCATTAAACTTGATTCGGTGAAATAGGCTGGCTCTATGAACAATAACATGTCTTATTTCCTAATATTGAGAACACTTGGTGTATGTGGAAGGGAGAGGAAGCCTAAGGTGCTGAAATATATTAGGTGGATCCCCCCCAATCAATGATTATATTAAGGTGAATGTGGATGGGGAATCCTCTAGTGCTCCGAGGCCTATTGGATGTGGTGGTGTCTTCAGGAAATACTGAGGCTTTGTAAAGGTATGTTTCTTTCATTATATTGGAAATGGCCATGCTCTTTAGGCGGAGCTATGGGCTATGTTAAATTCAATAAGGTATGCCACTTGCTATGGCTGGAAGATGATTTGGATAGAATCGAACTCATCTGTTGCTGTGCATATCCTCAAACAGAGGTCCAGGAATGCCCCATGAAGGATTCTACCTTACTTGGATAGGATCTTTAAAGATTGTTGAACTAATTTCCCTTGACGTTTCTCATGTATACAAAGAGGCAAATAAAGTGGCAGAAGCACTCTCAAAAAGATCAAACATAGAGGTGAGCTCTATCTGGTCCTTCGTTATTCCTCATTATTGCAATGATCATGTTCACAATGATAGAATTGGTACTGTGTTTACAAGGTTATGTAAAGTACCCCTTTCCTGAGTGGTTTGTACTGTTTAAACTTTTCTTCATTTAATCTTATGGGAGCATGTCTTCACCTGGCTCTCGGACATCCAGGGTAATTAATTCTATATTAAAATACTCCTTTCATCACTACCAAATATCAAATATATATGAGATATTCTACTTTATGTTAGTGTTTAGATTTATGAATTTCAAAAATAACATAATCAATACTTCTTCCAGATAAAAAAATAATTTAGTAACAAAAATATTTTTTGTGTTATATTTATTAAACATATGGATATATCAAATATAAATTAATGTTCTTATAGACCCATTATTACTTAAAACTAGATAGATATGATAAATAGGTTTTTTTGTACATATATCCACACTCTTATTCCATTCTTGAAACCATATCGATCAATATTATCAAAATAAAAACATTTTCATAATTTTTTTTTAATAAATCTGTATAAATATCCATTAATAATCTAACCCTTGATCTAATGGTTGGGATCCTATCTTCTTAATATAAATCTCCATGATCATTCTATGTGTATCATATACATAAATTTGGTCTAATTCATCCAATTTTGTTAATTCATATTATGAAAGTCTATGTTAGTTATTTCAATTTATTAATTTCAACTTGAATCGTAAATATATAATAGAAACTGGCACATCATGTAAGAAGTTAATATATTGTGATTTGATATACATTGATTCTATCTAGTTTGTAGTGTTATTTATATAACTATAGTGTGATAATAAATAAATATATAGACCAAAATATTACAGCAATATATTAATTTATACTCCATAAGGATCTCAGTGAGATATTCTCAAATGTCTTTGAATATCAAATAGGTTGTAGTGTGACACTCCACTTCTGGGAAAAAGGAATACCCACCTCAACAAACCATGAAATATTTCATTCTTCTCAAATAAAAACCTTTATAATTAAATAACAATTCAGTATCATAGTAATTATCATTTATCTAATTTTTATTGTGTTATTCATATCCTCTTGTTTAATTCCTTCAATCCATCTTATTGCATGTCCACATAAATCGCTCCCAGTTACCCAAAATCATATTGATTAATCTAAAAACTTTCACATCTCCATATTTTTAATATTTATCTTTATATATTTATCATGATCATCATCTTCATAGTGAAATTTCTTATCCATGTTTTCCATATTTCCACATATACCCAATGTGATAATATATTGAATAATTTATAATGTTAATTCTTATTCTGATATGAGTCTTCTTATGTTGTGATCATTTGTTTCTTGATTCATCATCCATACAATAATTCTTGATTAATATGATGTATATTTTATTTTGACAAAATCTTTTTATTTAGTGGTTTAAAACCTCATCTAGATTTATAGTTTTATATTATGAAAAATCAATATAATATCATGTGTTCAGATGAACGATATAGTTATTTCTATTTTGTCACAATACTATTTAATCTTTAGGTTAAATTATTCATCCATAACAAACATTTTGGTATGGTATATACTATTACATCATGGTATAACCATATCATCCTGATGTAATCCTATATAGCAGTAATATTTATCATATGTGGAATAAATTTTAGCATGATATGGATTAATTACCAATATTCTTTCATTATACTCCATGTGACTTTATGAAAGATATTAATTTTTATAAAACATCACTAGTATGCCTTAATTATAACATATCATTAAATTCATCAACAATTTTTGTTTCCATATATGCTAACCAACTTTACATATTCCAAACCTCCCCATATTTTCTTTTCTTTCACATCCTTCCATCACCATCAATAATTATAACCATTTCAATAATAATTGACAATAAAAAAAACGCATAACATATAGTTTGAACATTCTCTCACAATAAATTTTGAATTTAATCCTACTATAAATCTAAATATACATTGTAACAATATGTATACTAGTATTTTTCATGTGGATTATCATAATGAAAATTTTGGGGAAAAATGTTCCTTATCAGGACAATACTTTTATTTTTTAATAAATTGGACATCGAGATCATTGGTTACACAACCCAAGGAAAATTTGAATTTGTATATCTTCTTGTTGTGATAATAGGATCATAATAGAACCCATCATTTTGAGATATTTGATCATAATGATATTATAATTACTGAAGTTATTTTTTCATGCAAGCGTGAAGATGGGTGGCTCAGTATGCTCTATGAAATCCAAGATAGAAGAGTATGATTTTGTTGGACAGGTGATAATGGGTATAATGAAAATTAAATTTATATACTAATGATACAATTTTAATGAATGTTTTAATGTTTGTATTTAAAATGAAAATATATGGTGAATTCTAGGAAATAATTTGTGAACAAAATTTGTTCACACAAGAATTTTTATAATTAATTTGATTTTTTTATAGTTATTTATGTAAACAAAATGAAGCTAATGTCAATGTCAGAAACTTTTTATGGATATTATTTATGTTTATATAATTATAAGTTTGTCCTTGAAATATATATATTGTGTTATTTATAGTTAATGGTATTTTTCATGGACTCTGTGCTCAAGGATATTTTTCTGTAATATGATAGAAAATGTATTAATATTCATTCCCATTAATATTTTTTATATTATATTGGAAGTATGTGTACATTATGTCTTATTTATAGATGTTAGTTTTTGATGGTTTTTTTATATCCATTATAGTAAAACAAATTATGATTGACAATAGTTTAATGTTTCATAGATAAAAATGATTGATTATTGTAGGATGGATATGGGAAATATAATCTCTAAGATTCTAATTTTTTTGATGGTTGTAAAACATTTTAAGATTATATGTATACAATAATTCATTGGGATTTTTGTCAACCTATGTAAATTCTAGTGATTTCATTATTAGAAGGAGTACTTGGAATTGGTAATAGTTGTATGTTAGAAGATGATGATGACTTATTTTAGTAGATAGATTATAGGAATGGGTTTATGTGAGATATTTATTAATATATTTATTATGATATTTTTATAATCGGAATATAATTCTCTCTGGAGCTTCCACTTGAAGGGGTTTTTCATTAGTAAAATCTCAAATTCTAATTAGTGAGTTAAAATAAGATTCCTAGAATAGTATTTCCTCTCTCACCAAAATGAGTGTTGTATTTTGGATTTAACCTATGTATAGCTCAACTATGTTGTGTTTCAAATATAACATAGATTATTATGTAATATCGTTTTGATTGTGGGTTTGTGATGAAAAAATAGCAATTTTATATATGAATACTATTTCATGGGAGTTCGTTTGTAGGGGATCTATTATTTTTTGATAGTGTTTGTTACCTTATAAATACCTTGTTTTTTGGTGAGTAATGTTTTCGGAGATATTGGGGATGAAATTGTTTAATGAAATTGATTTATTGGTAATGATACTTAAATATATGGAATTAAATATAATTTTTTGTGGTATCTAATGAGACTTGAGGGTAAGATAATTCATTATAATATAATTGACCTATATTAATACTATGTGATTATGATTGGTGATTCGGTGACTATGTATTATGATTTTACATCTTCAATAATTATGAATTCATGATATTAACTTCATTATTTTTTATTATGTGAAAACCTATTGTGTATGTGATATACTAAAACCTATATTTACAAATATATTTTTATGGTTGTGTTATTTGAGTTTGTGTTATGCATTATCAAATCGGAAAAGATGGTTAATAGGATCTTGTTGTTCTCTGGTTGCTTCATATACCACTATGGTATACACAACGTTTTGATTTTGTTAATTTTTTAATAATTAATTTATTATTATCCAAAGTTATATATTTATTTAGTTTATATTATTTTATATGAAATTTTTTCATCGTATAGACTTTATGATTTTAGTTGATCATGGATTTCTTATTATTCTTGGTTTGGGGGTTTTCATTTCATTTTAGATACTTCTATAGATTTACCCATACTTTGATGTCACTCATTTTGTTATTCATACCATCAATTCTTATTATCACACTGAAAGGAATTGTTGTAAGACCTAATGGTGACACTTTGTTCTATTAATGTCCAAGGATATATTGTAGTTTTGTTGGGTCATTGAATTTTTTATAATTATTCCATATTTAATATAATTAAATTTTACTAAAAGAGTCTCATTCATTTAATTTATTATATGATTCAAATTCTTGAATGAAGGAGAAATAGACTATGTGGTATTCCCATAATATAGACTAATAAATAATTATATTTGTGTAAACACTTTATATGGATATAGATAGGACACAACACATTTTATCGAGGAGATAATTAAAGGTTAAAAATTCATAGTTGTATAGGATGATTATGTCAACCCATTATCTGTGATTGATAAATATTTGTATGTTATATCTGGTTCAATACTCTATTGAATTTATCTATTTACATTCATATATTGAATTATATCATAAATATAATTATATTCGTTGTTTGGATGTAAAATTTAATATCATAAAATTAAAATTTCGGTTCTATTATCCTTCGAACATTTTCTAAAATATTAATTATTTTTTCATTTGATGAGTACATTTATTATTGAATATTTCATAATGGATTGTGTTACAAATGTAACTAGAAACTCCAATGATGTTTTCATGTAACTATATTCCTATATGTACAAGATATATTCCAATAAGAATGAAAATACTCACCCACAATTTTTATATTCTATTTTCACCTCCCAATAAACATAGACTTATTTATTTTTCTTATTTTAGTAGATTTTTATGGTAAATTTTAAGTGTTTATATTTTAAATATCATTAAATGTCCTATAAATTCAATTTAATATATGATACATTATAAAAATAAAATTTTACATACAAAATAATCAATGTTCAGAAAAACCCTAATACAAGTACCATAAATAAATGATTTGGTATGTCATACTTTCAAAAACAACAGGTAAATTGTTTTAACATATAATAAAATATTTATTTTAAAAAATAATTAGTGATTTTTTTGAGATTAATATTTATAAATCAGACCCCCCCCAACCACAACTTCAATATATTTCTTATGTTGTAGTAGGAGTCTTCTGTTAATAAGAATGACCAACTTGAGGATGAAAACACTCAAAAAGTATCAGAAGAGTTCATAAGTATAAAATAACTGAAACATATTATGACTTTATATTTTAAATCATAATATTATATAATATTATTTATATTTTTTGATTACAAACAAGATGATTCTTTTAGAGGATATGAATAATACATATATTTTGTGGTTTTATATTCTCCAGAGTAGTATAATCGATTTAGACGGGTGAGTTTTAGAGCCTCCCCAAGAGACTAATTTAGGAAATTAAAAACTTATAATCATACATAAAAGGAATCTGTAGAGTTTTAAAATATATTAGCGAATAAATAAAAGTACTTGTGGAAGAAAATTCACTTCTGAAGAAACTAATAGGATAATAGAAATCAGGGAAGATACCACCATAGTCATCGCAACTAGAGTAGTAAACAACAAGTTTAATGTAATTTTTTCTATATAGAAGTTGAAAACATCTTATTTACATATTTGTTTTAAAAAATTTTCTAAAATACTTTCATTAAATACGTAAAGGTTATTTAGTTTTTTAAAATATTTTTGGGTTAAACTTTTTGTGACTCATATATAAAAGCACATTTGTATCTAATTAAATCCAGGGGTGTGTTGTACTATAAGAATGGTAATACCATTAATAATATACCATTACCTAGAGGTCATGTGAGAGTATATATTAAATAATATCATGAACTAAGTGTTGAGCTACCTTTTTCAATTGATCATGTTGATGTTCATATAATTGAAAATGTTTTTAGAATATTAAAATCCTGGAATATAACTCTTATTAATATGCCTAATACAAATGGGTGTGTTATTTGTATCTTATATATAATTCAATTACATTAATGCTGAATAAAAAATTCATTCATTATTTTCTATAATTAGGAAAGGTTAAATATTAATATTTTTCATTGATCAAAATGGGATAAAAAATTACATCATAATACATACTTTATTGACTAATTTTTATCTACTAACAACCATGCCATACATGATAACACTATATGGTGTTCTAAAATATTATTTTAATGAGTGTAATTAGGTTCAATTTAGGTTTAATTTAGATATACATAGAAGTAATTCTTTTTAATTTATCATTCCCTCTAGTTTAATTGATATTATGTACTACGGTAAATACAATCCGTTATAAATGTATGTATGATGTTTGTTGAAAGAGGATTTTTTTTTTGAATTATTAATGTGTTATTTCTATTTAAATATTTAAATTTCATTTTTTTAAAATATATTAATAATACAAATGTTTATTAAATGTAAATTTGGATAATATTTTTTTATTCATAATATCATTTCATTATAAAAGCCCATAAAATTTATAAAGGCTAACTTTTATTCGATAGTTTGTATGAAACAAAACACAAAATGTGGAAATGAATATAACCTATTGAGACATTATTGAATATTTAATATTTTAAATAATTTTTTTATATTTTATATCTTTAAATTCATGCAATAATTAGTTAGCTTGTTTCACAAGCAACGTTGACTTTCTTCGAGGATTTGCATTACACGCAAGACTGAGTTTAGCCGAACAACAATATATTATTAAAACATTATTTTTTAATATAATAAAATATAATATACACACTAAATTATATTTTATTAATATTATTAACTAAAGTATGAAAATAATTATTTTATAACAATCCATAGCTTCCCAATTAATTAGAAATGAATAAAAAAACCAACTAAATATAAAGTATATGTTTTTATCCTCCCGAAAGAGAATGATATTAATATATTAAATTAATTGATATTTTTTAATTATTTTTAGGAATAATTATACATTTTATACTGAAAAAAAAATTAAATTCGTTTAATACATTGTTTATGAAAGAGATAAGAACAAAACCAATTTTACGCATAAAAACCAGTATTTTTCTAAAGGCAATTTTTCCACCTTTCATTTGCGCACTAGTTTTCAAAACAAAATGTTAAAATTATATATATATTTTCTAAAAATTAACTTCATTTTTTAAATTATAATGTTAAAATTATCTCAGTTATAATTTTTTTAATTTATCATTGAAGCTATTTTTTTATGGAAAATGAATGATACTGGATTATAATTGAAAATTGACATTTCATCAATATAATTTATAAGGATAAATTATATTTTAAATATTATTTATTGTAAAATTAGAGAAATAATACATAAATTAATCCAATTTAGGTCATTGGAATAAATTTCACATTGAAATAATATATAACAACATTTAAAACCTTTGAACATTTTTACTTTATAACCCTGCTTTGTCGCCTCGTCTCCATGATTAATTTCATAGTAGTTTGTTCCACTTATGTGAATCAAATTTTGAAACATGGATAAAAAAATTTATATTATAAATATATATAATTTCTAATAAGTCCAACATATTTTATTTACCAAAAATAGTAGTGAAATTAATTAAAATTAATTACGGCGATTAAGAGAAAAATTAATTTGGAAAAGAACTAAATCATAAAGTTAAGGTCCAAAATAACAAAGAAACGTTACCATAAAACATTTTATGGTTATATTGATACCATATAATCCATTTTGTTGAATTTAGTTAATTATTGGATCCACATTATATGGTAAATACAATGGTTCAATTACCTCTTAAATGATTCTACAAGAATGTCACTCTTATAATATAAAAAGGCACTCACCACTGCCACTTATTAAAACATGTCAAGACCTTTTTATAATATAGAACCTGACCAAATGGGATCCTAAAATACCACCCCTCATCCTATAATCCTTTCTTTGGGTATGTTATAAACCAAGGATGTCTGGTTTGTATAAACAAAAATAAATTACCTGAATAATATGAAATGTTCTTCAATGATCACTTTTGTTTCATTTAATTCTCAACACAATAATTTTTTTATATCATTACTATATAATAAAAAGATTATATAAAATATAATAATATGTTGTTATTATAGTATTTTTACATAAATTTGTAGAAACATGAATCAAAATGGGATACACAATCATTGTTTGTGTGTACAACAGACCACCACCGTGCGAATTTATGTCATTCATTCTTCTATTTACCACCATTAAAAGATGGAAATAATGAAGAATTTATAGTTTATATGTAATATATATTATATTTATAATTTATTTATTATTTTTTAATTATTATATAACACATACCTCCATTCATTATATTATGTGGGAATACAATAACATCGTCTCCATTCGTATGGACTACCTCCTCCTCAAAGGGAAGTGATTCGTTCATGCTATACATGGAATGTATAAAGAGTGATTTTAATTAAAATATGTTATATATATGGCATAATGATTTTACTATTATTATAATATACATATATAATATTTACTTTTAATTATATTAACATAATAAGAAAATGAAAAGAGCGTTCATGCGTACATATGGCATATTGTCTCTATAAACGGCACATTTCATTTCCTACCTCCAAATTTTATGGATTATTATAAATAAATATACACACAATATATGTGGTAATTAAATCATGATTCAAATTTTTTACTAGATTTAATAATTATCTACCTAATTATAAAAAAATAAAATGACAAAACGTACTAAAAACTAAGTAATTATCACCTCCAATAATGAAAATAAATATAAATTCTTAACAAATGTATAATAATATATAATAATAATTTAATATATTATATTATGAATATTATTATGGTTATTTTATAATTTAATAACATACATAAATCTATAATATAATAGGTTAAAGGTTGTTTACTTCAAATAATACTCTAGTTAAGGCATTTCATCTCAATTTACCTTCCTTTGAGACTTATTTGTGATTATAGACAAATTAAATTTACTATAGTCAATATGATATCCATTTTTAATTTAATATAATTATTCAAACATAAATAAATTTATTTAATGTTTTACTATGAACTATCTAATCCAATGGGTTTTTACATTATAATTACAAAGTGGTAAAAAATTTCATCGAAATATTACGTTCTTTTTTTATTGTTAACTTTTTCTCTAAACAATCACACACTTACGATACATTTTTTTAAATTAAAATCATAATAAAGATATTATAATATAATGGATATCATTATTTCCTAAACATTATTCTATTTTTACATTTGGTGTTCACTTTTCCAATTATTGGAAAGTTGAAAAGTCCATATCTTTTTCCCAATATAAAAATTTGATGATAAAGCACATTGTTCATTAATTAAATAATTATTTTATATAATAGGAATTATTTTGACTTGGATTATATGGATTGGGGACTATTTAATTCAATATCCTCGATGAATAATTAGTCTTATGAGATGAAATAATTTTTTAAAAAAACCCTTACAGTTTGTTTCCTAGAAAAATAAACGGGTTTTACCCACAGACAGAAATTGTATTCAGAATAGGTTGTGATGGTAAAGTTATCTTGTGTGTAGGAAGCATCATGTTGAATAAATAAAAATTTGTTCCATTTAAATTAATATTATCCTTTGGATTTTTTTATTAATGTTATATATGGATGAATTTCATTATTTCTTCATTCATTAAATAGTATGTGTTTTAGTATTTACCATTCAAAATTGATTATGACTTAAACAATTTTTTAAATGGATTTTTTTAAGTTATTTACCTTGAAATATTTTTTAATCACTCCCTCCTCAGTTTATTGATTACATAGAATGTGTTTTATGATATAACTATGAAGTGTTGACTATTCTCATTGATTCATTATTTATTCCTCAATACTTTACCCATAACAAGCATTTGCGCTTAAAATTACTTATTTCCATCCCAAGAAATCTAAGATGTGTATTAGGATATATATTATTGTACAGTTTAAGTGTGAATGAATTTATCTTATAAATAAAAACAAATATTTTAATAATAATATTTATTTTTAAAACTAGGATGATTTATGTATCTGGTTTACCAAGAATACAAAAATAATTGTTCCTTCTAGATCTAATTCCTTGTAATCATGTCAATGTAATGGTAGAAGAAACTAGATCTATACATTTTTGGATTAGGGAAATACATTTTTTATCAGATTAATTTTAGTGACAACCTTGAGAACTAGATTTAGGAAAAAACATTAGAGAACAGAACCCAAATATAGATTTTTAGTATTATCATAGAGGAACATAATTATTCATGAGATAAAGAGTTATGGAATCCATTATAGGATTATTAGAAAAAAATTTAGCATATGTTTGAAGCCTAAAAATCATCATTCTAGGTTTTACGTAATTCGGGTCTACCAAGATTATGGACATTTTGAGGGAAATTTAGTGAAATTTCATATTTTAGTTTAAAAGATATTTGAGTAATAGTGAATTTACATATTATATATATAAGTTTAAATATATTGATAATATTTAGGGTTAATATTAATTTTAATTATATTATAATAATATTCAAATCAAATTACTAGGATTTGAGAAACAGAAATATGTTAAATTGAGAACCATATTGAATAGGGTTTTTAATAAGAAAATTTCACGGATTATAATCATTTTTATTTTGGAAATTATATTAAATTGGTTTTGTAATAAGGAAATCCTATAATATGGTCACTCTATAACCCATGACCAATGGATGATAAGGGTATCACACCTACCAATGGCATACAGAATGTCTTTGTGAATGTGTAATTAATTTTAATTAAATAATTGGATTAATAGATATTCATGATGAACTAGTAGTATTACCATTATAAATTAATGTCTTAACAATATATTTTTCTGTAAAATAATTACAAAAATATATAATAACATGTTTTATGGGTATTAAATATTGTTTAAAAAATTTAATTATTTAAAAATACATTATTCTAGGATATAAATTTTATGGAGTAACTGAATTTGAAATAAATCAATGAATAAACAAAAGATAGAATTTTCCATATGAAATTGAAACATATAATATATTTATATTTCATTATATTATTGTTCAATAAAATAATTCTTCAATATTATTAAATGTATCTTAAAATAAAAAATTTATCCTCATACCTTCATTTTTATTGAACCAGTTATATTTTAAATCATCATAGTATTTTGTCTTTGAGGCCCTAAAATTTGAAATTATCATTAAAATGTTTGTGATAAATTAGTTCCATAAATCCCTATAAATATTTATTATTTTCCTCCAATTTAATTTTTTTACTTTCCACTAATGTACTTCTATATAGAAACATTATTATGTGTTGTTCCATTTGACTTTGGAACTTCTCATTCAATATTTTCAATAGGATGTTATACCGACCCCTCTAATGATATGGTTTTTCAACAAATTGATTTCAAAATATAAAACCATTGACAACAATTAATTATTTTATATTGAGTTAATGCATTTTATTTATGTTGGGGAGAATGTTACACCCAAAATTTTTTTAAACACTTAATTTTATTTGATATTGTAAATGACACAAAACAGTAAATGTAGAAAATAATATTACCTATATAGATATTATTTTAACTATATTATTTTTGATAAATTTAATATATTATATATCTTTAAATTCATTCAATACTGAGTTAGATTTGGTTTCACGCAACATAATTTTCAATGACCTGTCTTCCATGGAAGATTGAGTTTTATCGTGGAACAATATATTATTAAAATATTTTTTAATAATATTGTATGATATAAACTAGAAATTAAATTTCATGTTATGAATAGTATTAAGTAATTTATGAAAATATATGGTTTATAAAAATTATTCGGCTACCAATTAATTATAAATGAATATAAAAATCAATTTAATATTAATTAAATGTTTTTAAGCTCACAAATATGATTGTTCATAAAAAATTAAATTTATTACAAGAATTTATTTATGTTAATTAAATATATATATTATATATTCAATAAAATATTTTTTACATTCATTCAATATATTCCTTTGGCATAAAATAATAATAACCATAATTTTACGAATAAAACCTATAATTTTCTATAGGGAATTTTGTGGTCTTTTAATGACATAGTAGTTTTAAAAACAATTATCCACTTTTATAAATTTTATTTTTGAAAATAAACTTCATTTTTCAAAATATTAATTTTAAAATTATCATATTGGGAATTTTTTGTATTATTCTATGAAGATTCTTTTTGACGAATAGTAATAAATACGAGATTTCAATTGAAAAATGACTTTTCATCGGAACAATTTGAAAGGTTAAAATATTTATAAATTTAGATTTAAAGTAAAATTATTCCTATTATATATACGTTAATCTATTTAATTTTATTTGAATCAATTTAACAATGAAATTGGATATATAAAAATATCAATCTTTTAAGCATTTTTACATTAAAACCCCACATTGTCGTCCCGTCTACCGAAATAATTTTATATTAATTTATGTCAATTGTGTTATTGGAATTCTGAAAAATATATTAAATATTTCGAATAATATTAATTTATAATTTATAATAAGTTAAACTCAGTTTCTCAAATAAATTAGTAGTAAAATTAATTAAAATTAATTATAGTTATTAAGAAAAACATTTTCTTAACAATGGACTAATGATTAAAAATAATGTCCAAAATGACATTGAAAATGATACCAAAAAATTATATGGATATATTTAGACCACGTACAACATTATATATAATTTTTATCATTATTTGATCAACATTAATTAGAAAAATGTGGGTGTAATTCCCTCTTTCATATATTTAAAAGAACACCACTACTCCCCCAGTATTAAAAGGAACTCACCCCTCATACATACTCTATCCTATAAATACATATTTATTGGAAAAAACTAAATATATAAGATACCAAATCCCTAAAATCATCCATTAATCATTAATTTTTTTAGGATGAAAAAAAGTAAGTATTTTGGTATAAATTAAAAGGAGTTTCCAGAACAAGAGGTAACATTCTTCAATGATCACTTTTTTTCATTTACTTCTCCAAAACATTAATTATTTTTATATCATGATTATATAATAACCTAATTATATTTAATATACTTAAATTTAATTATTCTGAGTTATTTTCATACACTTAAACACACATCCATCAAAATGGAATGTGCAATTATTGTTTGTGTGTATGGAGGACTGCCGCCACATAAACTAAGGTCATTCATTCTTACACTAACCACAATTAGAGATTTGAAAAAAATGAAGGATTTATCATTTTTATATTATATATATGATATTTATAATTTATTTATTCTTAAAAATTATTATATAACTCATACATTTATGCTTTCAATTTTGTGGGAATACAATAACATCATTTGTGGACGTGTTGATTACTGCCTCCTCAAATAGATGTGATTTTTCCATGCTATACATGGAATGTATAATAGAAGATTATAATTTAAATATGTGATATATATGTTATAATTATTATAATATAATTATAATACATATATACTATTTACATTTTATTCTATCAATATGATAAGAAAATGAAAACACTGTTAATACACACGTACGTCCTACCGTCTTCATGAACGGTGCATTTTATTTCCATTCTAAAAATTATGTGGATTATTAAAAGTAAATATATAATGAATATATATTATAATTACACCATGTTTTTCAGTTTTTAGATTATTAAATCCTGATTTACATATCATGTGAAAAAATAAAAAGTGAGAACATAGTTGAAAAAATTGGAAATTAGCACTCAAAATAGTAGAAATAATTAAATATTAATAACAAAATGGTAATAGGATATTATAATAAGTTAATATATAATATTATAAATATTATTGTGGTTATTTTCAATGTTAATAATATGAATAAACTATTATACATTTTGTTAAATTATGTTTACCTCAAAAGAATTGCAACGTAATGTATTTTATCTCAATTTACATTCCATTGAGACTTATTTTTTATTATACACCAATTCCAATTAATGTGGTGTATATACTTCCCATTTGTATTTAATATATTTATTCACTCATAAATTATATTATTTTATGTTTCACTTAGAACAATCACATGAAATGGATTTTGACTTGAAATTTTCATGTGGTAAAAATTGTCTCTACAATATCACATTATTTTGTGATTATTAACATTATATATAAACATTCACTAATATATAGTAAATTTTATTATAAATTATATTTTAAATTTCCATATACTCATAAAATGAATATCATTATTTCCTAAACTATATATCATATTTATATATCGTGTTCACGTTGAAAATTATTAGAAATGTTGATAAATCTCTATCTTTTACTCAATATGGATTTTTAATGATACAAATTTTTTTCTTTAATTAAATTGATTATTAGATATAGGAGAATGAATAGTACATGAACTATATGGTTTAGGGATAGTTCATTCAATCCCATAGATGCATCAGTAGTCTCATGAGTGAAATCAGTCTACAAAAAACCCTTCGAGTATGTTTTCAATTAGAATAGAATGATTTTTACCCGTATACTTAAACAATATTGAGAATATGTCTTGAGAGTAAAGTTTCCATGTTCCTAGGAAACATGATTTATGATAATTAATAATTTCCTTCGTTTTTGTTATTATTATCCATGATATTTTTTCTTTAACATTATATATGGTTTCATTTTATTTTAATCTATTTGATTAAATTATATGTGTATTGTTATTGTTCATTCCATATTTATTATTCATTATCAAATTATTGAAATGGAATGTGTTTTAAATTATTTACATTTCTATATTTTTTATGCCCTTTCTTCTCAATTAATTTATTAAATGGTATGTGTAATCATCTATTACCTTTCCATACCGACTATCTTAATTGATTCTTTATTTCATCTATCGTACTTAACCCTTTCTGCGCATTTAATCTCACTCTTATTTTATTTCGTTACCGAAGAATCCAAGAATTGTACATGGAAATATTATCAAGGATATTATAAGTGAAAATAAATTTTTCCTCAAAATAAAAAATATTTTTTTTAATTATTGTATTCATTTGTAAAATAAGACTCATGTATATATCTCATTTACTAAAACTAATAAATTATGTGTCCTTTGGGATTTTATTGATTTTAATAATTCCAATATAATGGTAGTAAACAATGGATAAATATATTCTAGGGTTTGTCACTAGATTTATCATATTTCAAAAGAAATATCAGTGGATGAAGAAAAAATTATATGTAGAGTGGAACAAGTTTCAACAATATATGAAGAAAATACAACATATGATAAATTATTTTTAGTTCTTATAATGCAAGGGTTAAACTATACACAACAATCACTATTATGATAATTTAAATTTCATAGTATATTGTTCTAATTAATGTTTACATTTTTTCTAGGATTCACTGGATAAAAATATTGATAATTCCAATTAATCTTATGGTCAATCTTTTGAATTTAATTAAAGGATTCTCGAGCAATCAACCACACATGATATACCTTTTTAATTATTAAATGTCTAATTTTTTATATTTAATTGTATTTAAATTATATGATATATTATATTTATTAATATTAATATTTTTTTAGTGTTGTGGAGATATTGAATTGATTATTAAGAGGTTTAAGTATAATGAAAACCAAGTAGAAATGGACGAAATACTATAGATAGAAATATATTTGTGTATATATATATTTTTATTGTTAAAAATTAGAAAATATGGCATAAAAATGACATATATTTTTTATTGTTCTCTTAATGTACACAAAACTGAATCACATCAAAAAATTTATTAAATATGCCAAAAAAAAACATGGAACAACACAGATTCATTTAATGGAATTAACTATATGTGTATATTTTTTTATATATTCTATTTTTGGTAACATATTTAATTTTAATTAAATTATTTATATATTATCGACGCTACATTAAAAATTATGTTAAATATTTTTTATGATCAAATATATTAATCCATATATGAATGTAAATCTTATTTTGTATCACAATATTCACAAATTCTTTAAAAATGTATATATTTAAAATTTCTCTATTTGATATAATTATCTAAAAATGTTGTTTTTTTAATTAAAAACCCATAATTGAAAAGCATATATATAAAATATAACCATTATTTATTAAAGAACCAATACTTTATATCCATGTGATCAGAGTTGGTGTTTTTTTATTCTGGGATTTTGGCCTTTAAAATAGATTTTCCTAAAAACTGATTATTAAATCAAAAAAGTAAGGTATAAAGATACATTTAATCAGATTAATTAATATTATATGTTATTTAATAATATTTTACTATCAAATTTAGGTACATTTAGTTTAGTTATAGGAAATGGAAGTGTGTTTATCTGATTTAAAAGTGATATTTTATTTCAAAAAATTCATCATATTCCCAAAATCAAGAAAGGGATATCATATTGTCATAAAAATATAATATAATAAATTCTGAATAATTTAATACATATATAAAATAATAAAACATCATTTTGACATGTGGTTTAAGAAAAACTAAATTTGAACATTTCAAATTAATGTGGTAAAAAAAGTTATTAACATACTCCACAAGCTCAAAAATCATCATAAAAAATATGATTACAATAAAACTAAAATAAATAGATCATTAATAATATTTTTTATAGTTAATGTTTAACCAAATATTAATATAATATGTAGTGTTTTGGTAGTGACTAAATGTTCATGATTTCTATTTAAAATGTATATATTAGTTCAAAACATGTTTTTCATTCTCAAAAATGAGAAGATGATAGTGTCTTCTAATTAAACACTAATAATATGATCACTAATTAATTTTTAGTATATAGAAATTCATTTTTTCTCAATCATTTGAATGGTTTGTTCAATAATAATTTTTTTTTCATAATTTAAAAGTGAAACTTTTGTTCAAAACGTGTATAACGTGATCAAACCAATCAGAAAAGAGATTGTTTTCTTCATGAAACTATTATAAAATATCCATTAATTCATTATTTTCCTAAGGGAACTATGTCACATAATTACAACATGTCCTCTTACTAGTATGTCTAAAATTTTATTATATTTTTAAATTAAAAGTGTCAAATAAGTTAATAATATGTGGCACATGACAAAAAATGTGAAAATTATTTAGTTTTTTATGAAATTATAGTAAAATAATTATCATTTCTCTTACTACATATTGGAGAAAACCATAAATTATTTCAACATGTTTTGTTGTTTTAATGGAGAAAAGTGTATGTTTTTAATTTAAAAGTAATATTTTTGTTGAAAACATGTTTTCTATTCCCAAAATCTCTAAAATCTTCATAGATTATCTATAAACCCCATAAATCTTATTATTTATTTACTTTTTATTATATAAATTATTATCACTTCTTTTGTAGGTAGTGGTTGGTTGACATGACTAAAAATGTGTGATTATAATATAAAGTCGCATGTTAGTTCTGAATTGTTATTATATACTCTATATTGGAAAAATGGTCTTGGATTCCACTGAAGAATTAGGAAAATAATAATTACTTTTTTTTCATATAAACTAAATTCATATTTTTACAGTGCATGGTGTAGTCGGAATAACGAAAGAAATATTTTTTATAGGCATTAAATAATTTTAAGACTTCTTTTAAATATGCCAAAAAATGAAAATACACTCGAATTGTCTTGAAACTATTATAAAATGGGTTTATATTTATTTTTAACCAAAAGAAATAATACTCATTACATTCACATTGATGATGTAGTTAAAATTTCTAAAAGTGACTTTTAAAATTCTATGCTTAAATTGTATTCATGAAAATAAGAAAAAATACTCAATTTTTCTCATAAATTTATAAATAATGATTTTTTATTAGGTTATATCAAGTAAAAATGAACCACAAATAATTCTAATTTTAGGTGTGGTTGGTTTGAAAAAATGTATTATTTTTAGTTTGAAAGTTATTTTTTAGTTCCAAACATGTGTTATGATTTCATAATCAAGAAAACCTATTCAAAATGTTATAATTATTTATGTTAATGATTAATGATTTTTTTTAAAAATTAGGATCAAATATCACCTACTAAAATCCATAATGTGTTTAAAATGTCAAAAATTGTTTATTTTTAGTGTAAAAAAAATTTGTCCAAATTGTCAATCTCATAATCATAATTAGTAAATTGATTGCATATTTTCATGAATATTAATGAAATGATATCATATTAATTTTTTATTTATAAAAATGAGTCACATGACATTCTAGTTATATAAGACCATCTATACAATATCATAATAATAAGGAATGCATTGATCTCTAAAATTTTATGCCTTATTTTTATGAACATACTTCCAAATATAGAGAACAATTATTGATTGGAATAAAATAAATAATAATAATGTAACATAAGTTTTTTTACTGTGATTATATGAAAAAATATCCATAGCCTCCTCAACCAACCCTCTCTCAAAAATGTTGGAGATTTTCACTTTGACCTATCCTTTTGACAGGGAATACAAGATTCAATGAAACAAGTAATCACTTTATAAAGACAAAAAATAAACTTTTATATGGATCCAATAACCAGACTTGTAATATACTTAACCCCCACATATTAAAAGGATTCTTCCCTTAACCTGGAAGTTAAAATTTGTAGAATAAAACATTACTTTCTATAGAATTTTTTATGTTGAAACTAACAATAAGTAAGTATTCCAATAGAAGAAATCGTTTACTCAAATTAGTTCATCGAAATAACTCATAAAATGAAAAAAAATATATAATAAGAGAAACTAAAATATTTTACACTCCTTATTTTTTATTGAACTGAGTTTTTTATGTGCCAGGATGAAGATATTAATATTCGAAAATTGAAAGCTTCATTTTTTTGGACGTATATATAATTATGTATTTTATCTAACTTATATATCCTAATACATAGATTCTCTCTAGGTTATATAATTTAAATCACCAAAAAAATTGAGAAAATATTTCCATTTTATTGTTTCCTTTATATTCTTAATAAAAATCATAGACATATAAATAATATAGTTTTATTAACATTCATAAAACATTCAACTTTTAGAAAGGGAATCCATATATTATTTTTTATAGTTTATTCCAAATATTCGAAAACAATAGTTACTATATCTTAAAATACTCCAAAGGTAATGAAAAATATTATTTGATATATCATGTACATGAAAAATACTTTGTGAAGTTGAATTTTACATAACTAATATAATATATTCAAAATATTCCACATATTCAAATCATTATAATCATCTAGTTCACATAGAAATCAATGTTTAAAAACGTCCACAAATCAAAATCATCAATGTAACTAATTTTAAGCATATCCTAAAGAACCACACCTCCAAAAGCATAATGAATATAATTCCATGTAATAAAACACTATGTGTAGTTGATTCTATATAAAAAAATCTATTGTGTATGATATTTGTTGAACCTGATAAATCAATTTATGGATATCCTACAAAACTGATCCTTCAATGTAAAAATTTCAATGTCATGTGTGATTTTTCATACAATATCTTTTTTGTATAAATTTTATCGATGTATATGATTTTTCATTGATTATATTACTACATATCTAATATTGAGTAGGAATAGTTTCTAAAAACTATATTTATATAGATAACCTCCATTATATATGTCAATTTTTATATGTATTTTCTTAGTTAATTTAATTTCACATAGCCGAAAATTATATGTGATCTATGTTTTTTAAACAGAGAAATACTTCAATTTTGGGCATAAATAACATCAAAAAAATAAAATATATTTAACCTTTTTTTAAAAAATAACATTAGAATATACCTATTATTAAAAAAGAAAGGGATTTTTGACCATCAAAACATATGATACATGACATATATTGGAAGTACATTATAATTTAAATAATCACTTTGTTATTATCATCATAAAACACATAAAGCAAAGCATAATATTATAATAGTTTTGATAAGTAATAAAATATCCCATAGAATAAAACAGGGAATAGAAATTCTTATAATATTTTAAAAAAATTACATCACTAATTCCCATTAATTTGAAAAAAAATAAGAGGACAATGTAATCATAAATCACAATCAATATAGCATATAATAATATTATATTATAATAAGATATTATTTAATTTGAATATGATTTTTACTTGAAATGTAGTTAAGTGAAAAAGAATAAAAAAAATAGAAATAAAAAACCACCTCGTTAAAAAAAGAAATCATAACCTATATTTTTACAAAATGTAAATTCAATTACAATGAACATAGTTATTAATCCACAATTATAAATAATTTTCCAAAGGTTCAAATAGAGATTTTGGCCAATGTAGTGGTTACATGAAGGTAGGATCTGAGAACGAGGTACATGTAGACTCTATAGGAGGAGGACTAACAGTTTTACCAACATTAACTTTTCATAGAACATGGCACTCAATAGATGGTATAATCATCAAAAGAGATCCTAAAATATTCATATTGGATTTTCTCATTGTACTATGAATATATACGTAAGTCATACTTTACTATGGAAATGAATAACCACATTCATATAGTATCCGTATAGGGAGGTTAATCTAGGAGAGTTCCCTCATCTATCATATTGTTCTCTAATTGTTAAAATATTGTAGGACCAAACACATAATCTATCAATGTTAAAATATCTGGGTAAATATCTAGTAGTTCATGTCCAATAGATCTCATGCATTTATATTCACACATCTAAATACTTTTGAAATTATCCACCATATAGATTTTCAGTATAATTTTAATGGAATTTCAATTTTGTGGAGAAATAATGACATGATATAATTATATTACACATCTCAAAAAATTTATTTGAGAAGATTTTTTTTAGATGACTGATGAGAAGGATGTGAATAGGTGGATTTTGGAAAAGTAGATTATCATGTAACGTCACTTTTAACATCACCAACACAAACATAAAGGTTCATAAACATGGAATAAAATCTCAAACATAATGATTAAGGTTAGGAAGAAAGTTAACCAAAAAATGATCAAGACGAAGAATGCAATATTATATAGTTAGTGGGTTGTAAAATAATATAGCGGATGGAGCACCAGGTACCAAAGTCATGGGTGATTATTGATGTCCTTTATAGATAATGATTTCCTTTCCCGTAGTTGAATCTTGTCCACCAAAATAATATTCAGAACGTTTAAGGGATATAGTTTATATGAAACCCCAAATGGTCCCCATAGATTTGTTTGAATAATTTGGATATTCTTTTTTATATGAACTGTCTAGTTGTTTAACTATTTTATATAACTATCATATAGATCAAAGGTGGCATTCCCCTTTGATTGAATATATGATATTCACTCATCAAGATAGACAATAAGACTAAAACACTAGGTATTAGTGCGAAAACAACATTTATAAATTGAATTTTTGACTTCATGAAACTCTATGAGATGTTTCTGTATATAATATTATTGAAATGCCAGAAAAATTAAATCCATATAGATATTCTACATTCCAAATCACAAAACCCGATTATGAAGAGATCATTTAAAATTATGACTGTAGGTCTTGGGTAGGTATAGAATAAGAGGCATAAGCATGTGGTTGAAAATATTTGAGAAAATAAATTTGAATGGACCCCATTTTTTTTAATCTGTAAAATTCAACCTTGAGATTAGATCTCATTCCTTCCAATTCTTTTATGACGTTCCAATAAAAATATAATACCTTGGTGATACATTTATAATGATGTAATATTCTAATTCTACCATGAATCATAGAACAACATACATTGATTTGGTATCACAACTATCCTTAGTATCGGTAATCTAGTTGTTCAAGTAATTTGAAACATGTTTATCAATAATAGTAATATCTTACTAAATAAGTAGTTACTCCTTTAAAATAGTATTTTTAGAAAACCTAATTTCAATCATGTTATTTAAATTATTCTTATAAACTGAATTATCTTTTAATCTATTTAGCTTACATTGAGTGTTTATTATATAATATATGAGATAACTAAAATCATCTATGATATTTTTAAAATCAATAAAAATCCATGTATCCATGTTTTGAAACATTATTCAAATATTAAGATCTATTTCTCTATATTAACTAAATTTGTTTTCCCTTGATTTTGAGGTGATGAGTGTATACATAACCTCTTTGGACCATTAATATATAAGAGAATTAGATAATCCAATATTATAATCCTCTAAATCTTCAACATTATCATTTAATTTAGGGGGAGGGAAATCTATTATTGTATTCTGAGTAGGATATAGTAATCTTTTAGGTATATTAAATCCATATAATTGGGGATATTTTATTTTCTAATAATCACATGAGCATCAACATTAGGAATACAATCCTCTATTTCCAAATCCATAGTAGCATTAATGACACATTTTTTCATTTTAACTTAAACTTTATCTAGTTCAATTGATTATTTTCTGTATTTTATAAGAATATATTTAACTTCCCCCATATAGGATCCCCCTCAGTGGGTGTTGTATCGCTAATAATATGATATATTGGAATATCACTGTAAATGGGTCTAGTATGTGGTGGAACTGGCTCAACATATGTTTCCTTTCTAACTTTAAAAATCCTGCATAAGGAAAAATACCAAAAATAAGATATGGTTTTTAGAATTGTTTTGGTGAGTGTATTATTTGTTTACACTTAAAACTTCTCTATCATTCATATCTTCATATTACTTCCTAAACACAATAGGCAAAATCCTACCAAAATCATAATATGTCATCTTTCAATTTCCTTGAATGTAATGATTCTTAAGGTGTATCTGGTATTTTATAAGGATAAACTTATTCTCATTCAATGTCATATAAAAATATAAATATCATGAAAGAGTAAAATTTAAAACACCCCAACCCTAAAATGAATAACTATTTTAATAAACATACACAAGACATTACTTTTAGCCTCCAAATTATTATCAACTTCTATAGATGACACAAATATGGATTTGATAGGATCATCAGGGGAGTGTTCATATATACCCACTAATTTATCAATAAAATTACACCTTTATCTATGAGGAAATTTAAGGATTCACCATATTTCATAAAAAGTGATTGAAAACTCATTTCCATTTATTTCCGAAGAAATCATATCCTCAATCTTATCAAATTGAATCCATGAATTAAAATAAACCTCACACAATTCTTCATCAAACATTAAACAAATTTTACTTTCATAAAATACATACTATTGACCATGAAAACTCAATAATTTCTTCAAAATAATTTTTATTTTATAAAAGAAGTCCAAATTTATAGCCTTACCATGAAGCACTCGATGCTACGAGCTCAAAGATTTTACCTTTATCAAGGATCTTGAGGTGCCTTCTTATATCCTATTACCTTTCCCCAAGATCGAACTAGTAATATTATTATAAAGATATTGGGAATCAAGGGATCTAGTGAAGTAATGATGATATTTGGTTAAGAGATCTCATATATAGGGGAACTGGGAGAGTTAAGAATGTTAATGGGATTTTGATGTGTAATGGGTTTTAGTGAATAAGTTTTTTGGTGGATTTGATATGTGGATACATGAAAATTATAATAAAATATGTTAAATATAAGAAAATAAATATAATAACTGTAGTACCCCAAAATAATGTTTTAAATGAATAAAAAAATAATAACATAAATTATTATAAAAAAGAACTACATGTCACAAAAAATTATTTGAAACTAACTTGTATAACTATTTTTAAATAAAAATTAATAATTTTATAAATAAATTCATATAAATTCAACTAATATTATTTCCTTTTAAATATATTAAAATCTATAAAAAGATATAATATTGTTAAATATATCATCTAGTTGCTTTTAAATAAAAAATAATTCAAGAGAGATATCAATTTTTTTCTGTCATATCACAAGAAATAATGCCATAAATATATATTATTTGTTATATAATGAATTAGAAAATTTCTATATATTATAAAAGCACAATGTGATTATTTTTATGTGATTAAATTTAAATCCAAAATGCATCAAGGTCTGTTTTATCCACAACACTTGCACACAAATACTACATACAATAATGTATTATTCTTTCGTAGTAGAAAATACTAATGAGTTTTTATTATTACTGAACCATAAAACCAATGATTTACCTATAACATGGAATGTTTACAGATTTTTTTTTATATTTAATATAAATCCACAAGAATTAATATTTTAATATGAAATTAAATTTAAATAAAAATTATTTTAAAAAGAAGATAAAGATAAACTAAGCCATTTAAATCACATAAAATTATTTTGGAATCATTAAAATGATATTACATTCGATTTTATTTGAGTATATAAAATAATAATTCTATAAAAATAATGCTTTCCCTAATAATAATCAAAAATTGTAATATACAGATTATTTATCTATATAAATTTTTTCAATTGGTATCATATCTTCATCAAAATCAATATTTATATTGGAACTCATAGTGATTAATTGTAAGTTTCTAGCTTCATATAAATAACTTAGTTAAATATTGACTATATTTTGTTTTATTTAAAAACATCCTAAAATAATTTTGATAAATATAATATATTAAAAATAAAATCGGATAACACGTAATGGTCATTTCAAATGCTTCTGCATAATCTATCAAAAAGTAATAATAAGTTTTCTGATTACATGATCCACAATTCACATCATTAATATATATTTGAAAAATTAAAATATAATTTATTTAAGATTTATTATATAATGTAGGATCATCGAGACATAATAAATATTCATTGGAAAAAAAATTAACTTAACCATTCACTCCAATCTCAAGGCGGTTGTTTAATACCATAAAGATAAATATTGGTTTAAAAGACGATTTAATAAAATAGGAATTTTAAAAACCATGAAGTTGTTCAACATAAACATAATAAATAAGATAACTATTTGGAAAAAAATATTATTCATCCATCTAAAATAATTTAAAATTATGATGATATACATAGGCAAGTAGATTCTAAATATCCTCTAATCATGCAACTGGGTAAATGGATTCCTCATAGTATATAAATTACTCTTTATTTTAACAATTTAAAAGTTATATCCTTATTTCAAATGATTACTTCATGATAATACTACTTATTTAAAAATACCCACCTATTTTCTATAATTGGATAATCAAATAGTCTATCAACTAAATCCCAAACCTTGTTCTATTTGAACTGGTTCAATTTCTCTGGCACAAGTAATACCCAAGTATCATAAGTTTGTTCTTAATATTTCACCTAAACTTAGTATAATTTTATTTAAATTTCATTATATTAAGGTTATAGGAAATATAGGAAGAATATTTTGAGGCTCAATAGTTTCATTTCTATCTGGATAGTTTCTTTCAAAATCATGTTCGAAATAACCATCCATTTTGAATTAAAACAAAAAATATTTACAACTAATTTTTTCCAAGAAGTAGTTAACTCATTAGCTTGATTCACATTATGATCAAAATGATCTCTTTCAATAAATTTTACAAGAGTTAATTCTTTAATTATCCTATAATTTTTATTGAAAACCCTTTAATATTTACAAGTTATAAAATATTCAAGAATGATTAATTCATTTACCTTGGACAACTTTTAACATTATTATCTTTAGTATTATGAATATATACATTATATAAAAAATCATTACTATGTCAAATACTTTATTTTTCATCCATAACACAAAGTCATTCTTATTTAAAATAGGAAATATTATAAATCTGTTAATAACATAACATGTTATGTTAATGGATTTATCCCAAAAATGACTTGGAAAGATATAACCACAAAACACAGTGCTAATTTTTTTGTAATGTCATATTAATTCATTTAACTAGACCATTATATTGAGGTGTCGTAGTGGTAGAAAAAATGTGTTTAATACTATGTTTTTGAAAAAAATATTAATTGAACACATGGTTTTAAAATGTACCTCTATGGTCACTTTTTAAAGAAATTTTTTTGAATGTTTTTTCATTTTAAACCACCATGTGTAAATTAATAATAAAATAACAATATTCACTCTTCAATCTCAAAAAAGACATTTAAATCATGAATAATAATCAAATAAATAATATAAAAAATATTTACCATCTATTATTTATAATTGAAATGGTCCATATAAATCCACGTGGTTTAGATCAATGGTTCCGTAAGTATAAACCACTGTAATTGACCAAAAATATAAATATCGTTGCTTTCCCATTTTGAAAAAATCGCTAGTTTTTTGTCCACACTGCATTGTGACAAATATATAATAATATTTCTATTATATTACATTAAATGTGAATATAATTTATAATATCCAAGTATTATATACCAAACCCTATATTTAATTAATTCATAATTGAAAATTTATATATTTTTTCAACTAAAATATTTATGATACAATATATAGAAACTTTCATTTCAAGGATCTTTAAATTGATGGGTCATAATCTTGAAGATAAAACATGGATTATTATAAAATATATAATTTAATCATTATCAAAAAGTTGAGAAAAACGTTTTAGGTTTTGATCAAGCCTTAAAAATAAATAATATTTTTACAAGACTAGAAATTAATTTTCAACTAATCCAACACTAATAATAATTCCTCTATAAATTTCCTGAAGAGTGAAATTACATCTATAATTTCTGATAATGCATGAATTTTTTTGAAATCTCCACCAATATTTAATTGTAATAAAATATCCATATACAAATTATAATTACATTTTTAAATATGTTTACATAAAAAAATTAATAAAAAATATGGTTTTTTCAACCCATATACTCTTGGGTCATATATTGTTAGCGACTAAAAATTTTAGAATCCAGATCATCTTCTGTTGTTCATAAATTCCACACCAAATTATGAAATATTTCTTATAATAAATAACATATTACTACCACAAAAATGAGGATTTATTAGAATATAATAATTTGAATAATTTCCATGTTCATCTCAACAAAAAACATATAAATTTAGATAGGTATGTTTTCTTATAAATTTGTACTTTATAATTTCTATATAGATTAGAATTATAATGATTACTTCCTAAAAAAAATATTTCAATATTTAATTGATTATTTCTAATTATTTGGTTGAGATAATTTTCAAACATAGTTAAAAAAATTCAGTAACTTTAATAGATTATATCTATTATTTTATTGTTTCAATTTTATCAATATATTCAGCACAAGAGAAAATAGATTTTTCTACTTTTTTCTAGTCTGAAATTTTCAAGATTAGGGAATCATTTTAACTTATTAAAACATTATTAATTTTTATAAGGCTCACATTATTCATTATTAATAATTCATATTTGACTTATATTATAGTGTAATATTCATTTAATTATTAAAAAGAGTATTTTCCAAATTAAAAATTAAATACGTACGGAAAAACATAAAGAAAATTTACCCATGGATGTTTGTGTAATAAAGAACATGCCGAATATTTTTTTTGAGATTTCAACTTCATATTTAAAACATGATACATCATTGGAGTCTTTTAGATCACTCTGAGTAACATTCATATATCCTTTTCATTATTGTTTGAATTCAAACATCCTTTTCTATTTCTTTTCATATTTCCTCTTATCCTACAGTAGAGGAATGAACGGCTTGATGTGTCCAGGAGTCATGAACTCATGAAATAAGAATTTATTATAAATTAATATATAATTATTGGATTTATTAAATGATAAAATTAATTTTATTATCTTATTATAAAACTTCTTGAAACTATTATTAAACTGAGAAATTTCCCCATCAATTAATCAATTTTTTTTAAAATTATCCAGTAGATGAATTAGATAGTAATACTTCATTTAAATTATTTTTATCCTTTGAATTAGATGATTTCAAAGAAATAATTTCCTTATGAAATAACTTATCTTCATCAGATTCATCTTACATTTTATCTTTATATATAATAATTATAAGGCCCCAGCCTTAAACATTACTTAATCTTGAGAAATTTCAAGAATTCACATTGATAATCTTTTCAGGTTTAGAGTTTTAGAGAATTAGATCATAAATCATGCAATAAATTTCACATTTAAACAAGGAGGTTACATAAAAGACAATAGTCAATTTTCCCAAAAAAGAGACATATTTAAAATAAATCATGGAATCATTCATGACACTTCCTCAACACTATCAAAACAACATGAACTTCTCCTTTGACCTGTGAAAAACATTTCAAAAACATGGGATGAGCATAAAAATCTCAGTAAGGAATATAAAAAATACGGAATGAAAAAATTAGTCAATGTATACATAAGAATCAATGAAATCATACTTTACTCATAAGACATAATCACTTTAACATACCTCATCAAATCCAGAATAAATCATAGAAATCATAAGACATAAAGGTAACTTGAGTCATTCATCACATTCTTACATAGGGAGTAACCCTCTTGGATTCATTTGGAATACCCATCACAATATATTCCCAAAATATCTTCAGAGAATCCTTAGCGTTTAACCCCTTCGCATTACCCAATCCATTGGAGAGCTATATCAAGCTCACCCGCCCTTAGTTTATAACGGAACCGCCCATATTCATAAAGAATTCGCAAGAACCATAATATAATTGTACCACATAAAACATGCATAAAGGAAACATTTCATTTCAACATTTCAATCACAAGATATCAATACAAAAAATTGATATAAAAAAATTATCAAAACCATTTTCAATACCAAAATAAAATAAAAGTAAAACATGGTATTTATTTTTCATTTAAAAAAAACTATGGCTTGTAGAGGAAGCCGAAACTCAAATAATGGTCATAGCGGCGGAGAAGTCATTGTTGCCACATACGTAAGAAAAAAAAAATTATTTTTTCATTTAGTAAAATGATTCATATAAAAATAATCCTTTTTTATAAAATTAAAAGTCAAAATGGGTTTATACACCGTATAAAAGAATGTTGTGTATAAATCAAAATATTCCTCAGTGAATGGTGACTGAGACGAAGTCCCTCACCTCATGTCCGACTTGACTCGATCGTTATTTAATCTCCTGAATAATATACACTAGTTAATTTCAACATTCTTAAGAACCTTTTTCATGTTAATTATTTCTTTTATATCACTCGTTACCATGTTATGAACACTATGTAATTATTTATGTTATTAACAGTTGTTTTCACGAACATTGGTACTTGAGTCAAATATAAACTATTTATAATTACAAGTTGTTCATGTGGTAAAATATACATTATAACCAGAATTATTTTCATGATGTAGATATTATATATATCATATATATCCATTATATACATACGTTTATAATATTACAAAACATTTAGAGGTAAGAAATGAAATGCACCGTTCATGTAGATGGTAAGCCGTACGTACGCATGAGTGCTACGTTCATTTCTATTTCGTATCTAATGGAATATAATAATAAGGATATAAAGGTATAAAATAATTATAGTATAATATCATATATAATATCATTAACTCCATCCTTTATACGTCCCATATATGGAATTAACAAATCAAATCACTTTGAGGGGGCGGTAGTCCGCACTTCCTAAAATGAAATTATCGTGTTACCCATAATGGAAACCATAAAGGTATGCCATAAATGAAAAATTCAGAAGCATAAGGAAGACATAAACATAATAAACATAATATATAATAATAGTGACATCTTAATGTCCACCTTTAAATGTGTTAAAAGAATATTGAACAATCATCGTTTCGTGAGGCAGAAATTCGCCATCCACGAAAACAATATGTTCTTTAGCAATTAGACATAGGTGTGTGTAAGTGTATCTTGAATCATTATTATAACAACATCCTAGTACATTTAGTATACTTTTGTCATTACAATATAATGGAATATAAATAGTTTAGGGGGTTGGAGAAGAAAAAAACAAAAGAACATTAGAGACGACTTTACCTCTAAATCAGGTAACTCCTCTTACGTTGAACCAAAAGGGTTTCTTGAAGAACATTATTCCTAAGATAATGATTCTAAGATCAATAAGGAGATATTAATAGATTCTTTTAGTAGATTTTGGATGAGCCAAAGGGCTTGAGAAGTGTGAGAGATGGGTTGGAAGTGGGCTCTTTTTATAAGGGAGTGGAGGGGATCTTTTGGAACTTTAGAAACTATTATTTTATTATAAAATGAAATTAGTTTTTTAAAGCTCCAAAAATAATTAAATTCGAGGATAAGGTGGTCCATTATAGAAATAAAATCATCCAATAATAATTAGACAAGTGTTGGATATTATTTTATACATTATCTTCTTATTTATTTAAATCATTCATTAATGATGTAAACACTACATCATCATTGTGTAATAAATAATTTAATATTTTTGATGTCTAAAAATTATAGAAAAAATTCCATAATGTAGGAAATACTTCTACCTTTCTAATGAATATTTATAGTAAAAAAATATCTTATATGACCTCATGTAATAATTGTTTTATTAAAACAATACATGTATGTGATATTTTTATTTTTACTTTAAATAAAAGGGATTAATGTAATTTTCTCACTCAAGTAGCTCCATGGGGTCCCACAAATTGAACCATATATTTTTTGGGTCGTCCATGACCTATAATATTAGGTTGGGACATGTTTCATGATATTTTGATATTTTTATAATGTCACTTTTATCATAAATTACACTAATTACCTCTAATTGTGGTTAACATAAATAAAAAGTTACTATTCACGAAAAAAAAATATTTTAATCCCATTGAACCACATTATACATACTAATGACAACCATACATGTCGGATTTATGAAATTCAATACACAGAAGTGGTAAAATATCAATTAAAAGAGAAATCACTTTGTTTAACTACCACTTAGTGGTTTCACTATTCATCAAAAATTGAAGTTTTTTCAGAAAAATTCAAAAAATTCACCCCAAGATATATTTGATATTATGAATTCAAAAATGATTTCTTTTTTCGAAATTCAAAACATACAAGTTTCATTAATTATTTTTATAATTAATTCTTGTTGTCAAAACAATTAGCGTGTTTTTAAGAAACAATATCTATCAAAAGACTAACATTTGTTTATTTCCAATTTCAATGTGAAATTAATTTCAATGGCCACCATTGGATTAAATGATAAAAATATATTCTAATTTCACATTAAAACCAATTAAAAATATAATCTATCCTTATAAATAAATTATATTAAAATGAGGTTTGGAATTAAAATACAACATTTTTCACTAATCATTAAAAAATGAACATTATCAGAAAATTCCAAAAATTTACCCAAAGTAAATTTTGATGTCCAGATTCTAAAGAAGAATTTTATTTGGTCCAATAAAATGTATAAGAGTGACCAAAAATATATTCAATGAGGGTTCTCCATCGAACATAGAAACCCCATTAAATTAAAATTAATACTCAATTCAAAAAATATTTAGAAATATGAAAATGTATTATTCATTATTTACATGGATGTTTCATCCTTCCCCACTTTTTGGGAATTGCGTCCTTACAATATTATTCACTAATCAAATAAATGGGGGTATTTATCTCTCATAGAATTTTTAGAATCTTATGTTGTCTTTTTAATCTTGTGGTTTTTCCACAAAACCTTTACATGAAGAATCACCTTTTTTCACAATACGTGCTCCCTGTGGTCAAAAATCTGGATCGGTTGTTCCTAATAAGATAGATTCTCTTCCAACTGAACTACCTCTGGACTCAGAACATGAGATGGATCTGGCATGTAATTCCTTAATATTGAAACATGAAAAACATTGTGTACCTGAGATAAAATTGGAGGTAATGACACTCGGTATGCAACTGATCCAACTCCCTCTAGAATTTTGTATGGTCCAATGAACCTTGGATTGAGCTTTCCTTTCATACCAAAATGCATCACACATATCCATTGTGAAATGTTGAGAAATACATGATCACCTACCTCAAAAGAGAGATCCTTCCTCCTGTTGTCTGTATAACTTTTTTGCCTACACTGAGCTGTTCTCATGTGTTTCTATATCTGCTGAACTTTTTCTGCCAACTCTTCTACCAATTCTGGTCCCATTAACTTCCTTTCACCAACTTCATCCCAAAAATATAGATTTCGACTTCGCTTCCCATATAATGCCTCAAATTTTTCCATCTATATACTTGAATGAAAACTGTTATTATAAGAAAACTCAAACAAATAATTATGTTGGTCCCAACTTCCCCGATAAACCATCAAAGAAGCATATAGCATACCCTCCAAATTTTGAATTTTTCGTTCTGATTTCCCATCTGATTGAGGATGAAAATCTGTACTAAAATTTAATTGAGTACCCGACGACTTCTGAAGGCCTTTCCAAAAGATAGAAGTAAACCTGGGATCACGATTAGATAAAATGGAGAGGGGAACTCCATTTAACATGTCTATCTCTTTATGATACAAACGGGAAAGATGATCTAGGGAAAAATTATCTCGTATTGCAAGGAAATGAGAATATTTAGTAATGTGATCAACAATAAACCAAATTTCTTTATTACCTCAAGGTGCCTTCAGCAACCCCACAACGATGTTCATTGAGATATTATCCCATTTCCACTCTGGCACTGGTTAAGGCTGAATCATCCCTTTCAGTAACTGACATTATGCTTTAACCTGTTGACAAGTCAAACACTTCACAGTAAAATCAGCAATATCTCTTTTCATTCCGTCCCACCAGTAATACTCCTGAAGATCTCTGTACATCTTAGTACTACCTAGATGAACTGAAAATGGAGAGATATGAGCTTCACATAAAAACACACTCTTCAACTGTGAATCAAAAGGAACACACAAATCTCAATACACAATCATTATCAATGTTGAATTCAGGCAATTTACCCTTATCAACCAGCTCTACCTTTTTCTGCAACTCACTGTATTACTTCAATGCTTGCTTAATTCTTTCTGATAGAGAATATTTCATTGATACTTAAAACAAAAGCGATGAACATACTGCACCATCAACTTCAATGCCAAAGTTCATCAAGTACTTAACCAATGAATCACGTTCCAAATGAAACATTGTTAATGAATATTTACATTTTCGACACAAACCATCAGCCAATTTATATGCTTTTCCCGGATGGTATTGAATTGTACAATCATAATCCTTGATTAATTGCAAACATATCATCTATCTCATGTTCAATTCTTTCTTAGTGAATATATACATTAAAATTTTGTGATCAATATATATTTCACACATCACACCATACAAATAATGCCTCCAAATTTTTAAAGAGTAAACAACAACAGCTAATTCCAACTCATGTGTAGGGTAATTTACCTCATGAGTTTTCAACTATCGTGAAGCATAATAAATTACCTGATCATTATACATTAGGACGCAACCAAGTCCTTTCAATTAAGCATCATTGTAGATAACAAACTCACCATTCCTGGAAGGTAGTACCAAAACTGGATCATTGACTAATCTTATTTTCAATTCTGGAAAACAATCATCACATTCTTTTGACCAGATAGACATAACACCCGCCAAGTTAGCTTAGTCATTGGACTAGATAACTGTGAAAAATTTCTAACAAACATTCTGTAATAGCCTGCCAAACCAAGAAAAATATGAATCTCGGTTACATTTTTGGGTCTTGTCCATTCACCAACAACCATTGTTTTTGCATGATCAACAGTTATTCCATCTTTAGAAACAATGTGACCAAGGAAATAAATTTTTTGCAACAAAAAATCACACATTTTGAATTTCCCATACAATTTCTTTTCTTTTAAGGTTTTCGAAATAACCCTTAAATGACATTCATGATCCTCTTTACTTTTTGAAAAAACCAAAATATCACCAATGAAATCAACCAAAAACTTATCCACCAACTCATGGAAAATTCTACTCATAAGTTCCATGAATACAGTAGGTGCATTGGTTATCCCAAAAGGCATAACTACAAATTCATAATGGCTGTATGTTGTAAGAAACGCAGTCCTCAGAACATCTGCTTCCTTTACCATCAACCAATGGTACCCCGATCCCAAGTCAATCATTGAAAAATGTTGAACCCCCTGCAATTTATCAAAAAAATCATTGATATGAGGCAATGGATATTTGTTCTTAATAGTGATGTTATTCGAGGATCTATAAACAATGAAAAGTTTCATTGAACCATCTTTCTTTTTAACAAATAACACAGGAGCACCCCATGGTGATGTGCTAGGTCGAATGAAACCTTTCTCTAATAAATATTTAAATTTATCCTTCAACTCTAAAATTACAATTTGAGTCATTCGATATGGGGGTTTTGAAATTTTCTTAGCTTTGGGAACTAATTCAACAGTAAATTCATGTTCCCAATCAGTCATTATTCTAGGAAACTCGTCAGGAAAACATCAGTATACTCATTTAACATGGGCACATCATTAATCTGAACGGTTCTTTTGTTTTCAACAATATGTGCAAGGTAACATTAATTTCCTCCTTTTACAAGTTTCTCAGCCTCTTGATATGTTATCAACAGTAAAGGTTCATTCTTGAACACAAACTGAAAGTATTTCTGAAAAGAATCTTCTTTAGATCTATAGTCAATCTTAGCATGGTAAACAGAGATCCAATCCATACCTAGGATAACATCAAACTCTACTAGTGGTAAAAAATAAGGTTTGCAAGTATATTCCTTTCACGGATAAGGATAGGAAGATTCTTATAAAATATTTTTGCCTCAACATTTCCCCCAAGTGTTTTTACCACAAGTTTAGGAGTCATTTCTTGAGATGGAATTCCCAATTTACTAGAAACTTTTTCTGAGATGAATGAATGTGTAGACCCCGAATCAAACAACACATTGGCATAATATGAAAAAAAACAAGGTACCTGATACCACTTTATTTGATGGCCTAACATCTGCTGAAGTAGTTGCAAAGGATCTCACCACACCATTCTGCTTTCAGTTTGACTACATCCCATCCTTCACGATCTATGTCGGACACTCGTTTACATAATGACCCATCTAATTTCACATTAAACATTTCACTAACTGTAAATAATATTTGGTCTTACCTTCACCATGATCTTTTCCAGTGCAATCACGAGCCTTCTGACAAATCTTACCACATCAGTAGCACTTTTCAGAATTCAAAAGGCATTTTCGAGCACGGTTTTTACCTTATGTATCACAAACTGAAAACACAGTTTTCTTACCATCAAACATTTTTGAAGGATTCTTCCCTTTCTTCTGCCACCTCGGTCTCTTCTTCTTTTGGTTGTTTTAGAACAATTTATAATCAAAAAACTCCATTTCCACCTTCTCAGCACATCGAAAAATAATTCATAACATTTGAACTAACGAGAAGCTAATGCCCTTTGATATTTCAGTTTTAATCCTGATTAAAAATGATTAATTTTACTATCAAGGTATCAAATAAAATTTGGAGCATAAATTTCCAAACGAGTGAACCTTTCTTCATAAGCAACCCATGAGTATTCCTCATGCCTTAGTTGCAAGAATTGTTTTTCCATCCTAAGTTGAACAACCTTAGGAAAATATTTCTCAAGAAACATACCTTTGAATTCATCCCAGTCAAGAGCATCAATCTAATATGCATCCAGAATATTTTTAACCATCGACCACCACTGATCTGTTTCACCCTCTAAATGGTAAACAACAAGACTGACCTTTTAATTGTATGAACACCCAATGACATCGAAAATATTCTCCAGTGCTTTACCCCACCCTTCACATAGAACAGGGTCGGATGATCCTCTGAATGATGGGGGTGTTGCCTCATAAAATGTTCCACCCCTGACAACTTCCTCTGCTGTTGATCTGGATGATCTCATGCGTGGATACCACCACCTTTTATCACATCAGTCAACTGCACCATTACTGCAACAAACTATTTAGTTCAACTTATGACCATCTCCGGATGCTGATTCAGAAGGTCATTTCCTTCTATATGCCTTCCTAGAACTGCTTCCATGTTTCCTCTATGGAAAACCATTCTGAACAAACATTTCATAGATTAAGAAACATGGTAATCTTCAAATGAAATATCATATCAATTTGAACATAAAAAAATATTTACAGATAATCATTTAATAGAATTATAACTCCTAAAGTTATCTAAACCTAACTTTGATACCAACTATAAGGCACCATCCTTAAACATTACTTAATCTTGAGTTATTTCAAGAATGCACATTGAGTATCTTTTCAGGTTTAGAGTTTTAGAGAATTAAATCTTAAATCATGCATTACATTCCACATTTAATCAAGGTGGTTATAAAAAATATAGTATTCATTTTTTCCATCAAAGGAGACATATTTAATATAAAACATGGATTCCTTCGTGACACTTCCTCGACACTATCAACGCATATTGTAGTTTTCCCTTGACCCGTGAAAAATATATCAAAAACATGGGATGAGCATAAAAAGCTCAGTAAGGTATATAAAAAATACGGAATGAAAACATTATTCAATGTATACATATGAATAAATGAAATCATACATTACTCAGTAAACAGAAGTACGTTAACATACCTCATCAAATCATGAATAAATCATAGAAATCATAAGACATAATGGTAAATTGAGGCACTCAGAATATTCTTACATATGGCGTAAACCTGATGGTTACGTTTGGAATACCCATCACAGTATATTCCCTAAATCTCTTCAGAGAAACCATAGCGTTTAACCCCTTTGAGTTACCCAATGCATTGGAGAGCTATATCGGGCTCACCCACCCTTAGTTTATCACGGAACCACCCGTCTTCATAAACAATTCCCAAGAACCATAACATAATCGTACCACATAAAACATTCATAAAGGAAACATAGCATTTCCACATTTCAATCACAAGATATCAATACAAAACATTGATATAAAAACATCATCATAACCATTTTCAATACCAAAATAAACGAAAAGTAAAACATTGTATTTATTTTTCATTTAGAAAAAAGTTATGGCTTGTATAGGAAGTAGAAACTCAAATAATTTTCACGGCGGTGGAGAAGTCGTTCTTGCCGTAAAAGTAAGACAAAAACATTTATTTTTTCATTTAGTAAATGCTTCGTATAATAAGATTCCTTTGGAATAAAATTAAAATTAAAAGGGTTTTATACACCATAAAAAATAAAGATGTGTATAAAATAAAATTTGCCTCAATGAATGAAGATTGAGATGAAGTCCATTACCTCGTGTCCGACTTGACCCGATCGTTATTTAATCTCCGGAATAGTAATCTTGAGTTAATTTCTACTTTTTGATGACCCTTTTTCAATTTCATTATTCCTTTTATATCACTTTTTACCCTGTTATGAACTCTATGTAATTATTTAAGTTAAAAACAGTCGTTTTCACAATCATTGGTACATGAGTTATAAATAAACTCTTTGTAATTTCAAATTATTCATGTGGAAAAATATCCATTATAAGCATAATTATGTTCATGATGTAGATATAATGTAAATCAAATATATCCAGTATATACATGAATATATTATATTAGAAAACATTTAGAGGTATGAAATGAAATGCACCGTTCATAGAGACGGTAAGTTGTATGTACGACTGAACGCTACTTTCATTTCTATTTCATATCTAATGGATTGAAATAATAATTATATAAAGGTATATTATAATTCCATTATAATATCATTATCTTCATCCTTTATACATCCCACATATGGAATTAACGAATCAAATCACTTTGAGGGGGTGGTTGTCTCCACTTCCTAAAATGAATTTATCGTGTTTATCCATAATGGAAACCATAAAGGTTCGCCATAAATGAAAAATACAGAAAAATAAGGAAAACATAAACATAATACATATAATATATAAAAATTGTTACATATTAATGGCTACCATTAAAGGTGTTATAATAAAATTGAACAATCATCGTTTCGTGAGGAAAAATTCTCCATCCACGGAAACAATATGTTCTTTAGCCATTAGACGTAGGTGTGTGTGAGTGTAGCTATAATCCTTATTAGAAAAATATCCTAGTTTATTTAAGATACTGGTTTTTTAAAAAATAATGGAATAAAATGATTTTTGGGGGTCGGAGAAGCAAAAATAAGAAAAGAACATCAGAGAAGACTTTACCATTAAATCAGGTAACTCCTCTTCGTTTGAATCTAAAGGGTTTCTTGAAGAGATTTCTACCTAAGTTATAGCTTCTAGGATGAATATAGGGATATTGGGAGATTAGTTCAGTAGATTTTGGATGAGACAAAGGTTTTGAGAAGTGTGAGAGATGGGTAAGAAGTGGGGTCTTTTTATAAGGGAGAGGAAGGGCTCTTTTGAAACTCTTGAAACTATTATTTTATTATAAACTGAAATTCGGTTTTAAAGATCCAAAAATCATTAAATTCAAGGAAAATGTGTTCCATTCAAAAAATAAAATCATCAAATACAAATTGTACAAGTTTTGGATATTATTTTAATCATTATTTCTTATTTATTTAAATCATTCATTAATGACGTAAACACTACATCATCATTGTGTCATAAATAATTTATTTTTCTTTGATGTCTAAAAATTCTAAAAAAAATACAAAATGTAGGAAATATTTTTATATTTCTATTTAATATTTATAGTAAAAAATATATCTTATATAACCCCATGTAATAATTTTTTAGTAAAACAATACATTTTTGTGATATTTTTATTTTTACTTTAAATAAAAGGTATTAATGTCATTATCTCACTCAAGTGGATCCATGGGTTCCCAAAAATTTACCCATAGATTGTCCTGGAAGGCCATGACGTATAAAATATGTTTAGTACATGTTTCAAGATATTTTTATATTTTTATAATATCATCTTTATCTTAAATTACACTAATTACCTCTAATCACGGTTAACAAAACTCAAAAATGACTATTCACCAAAAAAATAATTTAATCCCCTTGAACCACATTCACATACTAATGAAAACCATGTATGTCAGATTTTTGAAATTCAATACACAGAAGTAGTAAACTTTTATTTAAACAAAAAATCAGTTTGTTTAACTACCACTTTGTGGTTTCACTATTCATCAAATATTAAAGTTCTTAAGAAAAATACAAAAATTTCACCCCAAGAAATATTTGATATTCTGAATTAAAAAATGATGTCTATTTTGAAAAATTCAAAACATATAAGTTGCATTAATTAATTTTACAATTATTTCCCGTTTTCAAAACAAATAGAATGTTTTTAAAAAACAATATTTATCAAAAGTCTGACACTTATTTATGTCTAATTTCAAAGTGAAATTAATTTCAATGACTACTATTGGATTAAATGGTAAAAATATATTCTAATTTCACATTAAATCCAATTAAAAATATAATCTATCCTTATAAATAAATTAGATTAAAATGAAGTATTGAATTAAAATACAACATTTTTCACTATTCATGAAAAAATGAACATTATCAGAAAAAACCAAAAATTTACACAATGTAAATATTGATGTCCCAATTCTAAAGAAGAATTTTATTTGGTACAATATAATATATAAGATTGACCAAAACTATATTTAAAGAGGGTTCTCCATCGAAAATAGCAACCCCATTAAAGTAAAATTAATACTTAATTCAATAATACTATTAAATATGAAAATGTATTATTCTTTATTTACATAGGATTTTACATCCTTCACCCCTTTTGGGAATTGAGTCCTTGAAATTTTATTCACTTATAAAATAAATGGTGGTATTTATCCCTCATATCATATTCAGATTACCATTTTCCACTTCAATCATATGATTTTTTCACAAAACCTTTACTTGAAGAATCACCTTATTCAGCAATACTTGCACCCTGTTGTCAAGAATATGGATAGGTTGTTCCTCATAAGATAGATTCTCTTCCAACTGAACTACCTCTAGACTCAAAACATGAGATGGATCTGGAATGTAATTCATTAACATTGAAACATGAAAAACATTGTGCACCTCAGATAAACTCGGAGGTAAAGCCACTCGATATGAAACTGATCCAACTATCTCCCAAATATCTTATGGTCCAATGAACCTTGGAATTAGATATCCTTTCATACCAAATCACATCACACTTTTCCATGGTGAATCATTGAGGAAGACATGATCACCAACCTCAAAAGAGAGATCCTTCCTCCTGTTGTTCCTTAAAACTTGTGTGCCTTCTCTGAGATGTTCTCATGTTTTTCTGTATCAGCTGAACTTTTTATACCATATCTTCTTCCAATTATAGTCCCATAAACTTCCTTTCATGAAATTAATCACAAAAAGCTATAGATCGACACATCTTCCCATATAATATCTCAAATGGTTCCATTTGTATACTGAAATGAAAACTGTTATTATAAGAAAACTCAACCAAAAAAGATGTTGTCCCAAATTCCCTTATAATCCATCGAACAAGCACATACCATATCCTCCAAAGTCTAAATTGTTCGTTCTGACTACCCATCTAACTGAGGATGAAAATTTGTACCAAAATTTAATTCAATACCCAATGACTTCTGAAGGAATTTCCAAAAGTTAGAAGTAAATATGGGATCATGATTAGAAACAGTAGAGAGGGGAACTCCATGTAACCTGACTATATATTTAAGATAGAAATGGGAAAGTTGATCTAGGGAAAAAGTATGTCATATGCCTAGGAAATGAGCACAATTATTCAAGCGATCAACAATAACCCATATTGTGTTATTACCTCGAGGTGTCTTTTGCAACCCCACAATGATGTCCATGGATATATTCTACCATTTCCACTCTGGCACTGAGAAAGGATGAAGCACCCCTTTCAATAACTTCCACTCTACTTTAACCTGTTGACAAGTCAAACACTTCACAGTAAAATCAGAAATATCTCTTTTCATTCCATCCCACCTGTAATACTCCCGAAGTTCTCTATACATCTTAGTACTTCCTGGATGAACTGAAAACCAAGAGGCATGAGATTCACATAACAACACTCTCTTCAACTGTGAATCACAAGTCACACAAAATCTCTTCCCAAATCTCAAAACACAGTCATTATCAATGTTGAATTTAGGAAACTCACCCTTAGGAACCAGCTCTACCTTTTTCTACAACTCACTGTTTTGCTTCTGTGCTTGCTTATTATATCTGATAGAGAATATTTCACTGATACCTAAAACAAAACAGAAGAACATAATACACCAACAACTTCTATTACAATGTTCATCAAATTATTAACCAAAGTATCATGTTCCAAATGCAACATTGTTAATGAATTACTTGTTCGACTGAACGCATCAGCCACTTTATTTACTTTTCCCGGATGGTAATGAATTGTACAATTATAATCCTTGATTAATTCCTACAATCTCCTCTGTCTCATTTTCAATTCTTTCTGAGTGAATATATACTTTAAACATTTGTCTTTAGTATATATTTCTCACTTTACACCAAAAAAATGATACCTCTGGATTTTTAAAGCGAAAAAATAGTAGTTAATTCCAAATCATGTGTAGGGTAATTTACCTAATGAGTTTTCAACTGTCGTGAAGCATAAGAAATTACCTGATCATTCTGCATTAGGATGCAACCATGTCCTTTTAATGAATAATCACTGTAGATAACAAACTCACTATTCCTGGAAGGTAGTGCCAATACTGGATCATTCACCAATCTTCTTTTAAATTCCTGAAAACAATCATTATATTCATTTGTCCATATAAACTTAAGACCCTTCTGAGTTAGCTTAGTCATTGGACTAGATAACAATGAAAAATTTCTAACAAACTTTCGCTAATAACCTTCCATACCATTAAAAAAATGAATCCTGGTTACGTTTGTGGGTCTTGGCCATTCATCAACAACCATTGTTTTTTTAGGATAAAAAATTATTCCATATTTAGAAACAATGTGATCAAAGAAAGAAATTTTTCGCAACCAAAACTCACACTTGATAAATTTCCCATAAAATTTCTCTTATTTTGAGGTTTGAAAAATAACCCTTAATTTACTTTCATGATCCCTTTTAATTATTGAAAACACCAAAATATCATCAATTAAAACAACCAAAAACATTTCTAAGATCTCATGGAAAATTCTATTCAAAAGGTCCATGAATATAACAGGTGCATTAGTCATCCCAAAAGGCATAACAACAAATTCATAATGGTCATATCTTCTACAAAACGTAGTCTTCAGAACATCTTCTTCCTTTACCTTCAACTGATGTTACCCTAATCTCAAGTCAATCTTTGAAAAATACTGATCCCCCTGGATCTGATAAAACAAATCATCGATATGAGGAAAAATATATTTTTTTATAACAGTGATGTTATTCAAGGCTCTATAATCAATGAAAAGTCACATTGAAACATCTTTATTTTTAACAAATATGACTGGAGCACCCCATGGTGATGTTCTAGGTCGAATGAAACCTTTCAATAATAAATCTTGTAATATCTCCTTCAACTCTAAATGTTCAATTTGAGCAATTCGATATGGGGTTTTTTTAATTGGATTAGAATCAGAAACTAAGTCAACAGTAAATTGAACATCCCGATCGGGTTTTATTCCAGGAAACTCGTCAGGAAAAACATCAAGATACTCATTTACCACAGGCACATCATTAATCTGAACGGTTCCATTGTTTTAAACAATATGTGCAAGGTAACATTCATTTCCATCATTTACAAGTTTCTCAGCCTATTGATATGTTATCAATAGTAAGGGTTCATTCATGTACACAAACTGAATGTTTTTCTGAAAAGAAACATATTTAGCTATATAGTCAATCTTAGCTTGGTAAACAGAGTGCCAATCCATACCCAAGATAACATCAAACTCTACTAGTGGTAAACTAATAAGGTTTTCAAGTAGATTCCTTCCACGTATAAGGATAAGAAGATTCTTATAAAATATTTTGGCCTCAACATTTCCCCCAGGTGTTTTTAGTACATGTTCAAGAGTCATTTATTAAGATGGAATTCCTAATTTACTAGAAAATTTTTCTGAGATGAATGAATCTGTAGACCCCAAATCAAACAAAACATTGGCATAATCTGAAAAAAAAACCAGATACATGATACCACTTCATTTGATGGCCAAACATCCGCTGAAGAAGTTTCAAAGGATCTCACCACACCATTCATCTTGTAGTCTAAATGCTTCCCATAATTCAAGCTCTTTTTTAGACACTCATTTGTATAATGACCCTTCTCATTTCACTAGAAACATTTCACTAACTATAAATCAAATTTGGTCATACCATCACCCTGATCTTTTCAAGTGTAATCAAAAGCTTTATGTCCAATATTACCACATCGGTAGCACTTTCTAGAATTCAAAATACATTCCCCAACATGCTTTTTACCACATGTATCACAAACTAAAAACATATATTTCTTTCCGTCATTTCTTTTGGAAGTATTCTTCACTTTCTACTGCCACCTCAACCTCTTCTTTTGATGGTTGTTATAGAACCCTTGATCATTAGAAAACACCATTTCCACCTTCTCAGCAAATAAAAAAATATTTCCATTACTTTTTAACTCACGAGAAGCTAATTCCCTTTGATATTTCAGCTTTAATCCTAAGTAAAATTGATTTCTTTTTCTAGCAAGGACTCAGACAAAATTTGGTGCATACCTTGCCAAATAAGTGAACCTTTCTTCATAAGCATCCACTGAGTCTTCCTCTTTCCTCAGTTCCAAGAATTGTTTTTCCATCCTTAGTCAAACAGCCTTAGGAAAATATTTCTCAGGAAACATACCTTTTAATTCATCCATGTCAAGATCATCTATCTCATTAGTGTCTTGGATATTTTTAATGATCGACCATCACTGATTGGCTTCACCCTACAAACGGTAAATAGAAAGACTAACATTTTGATTGTCTGAACACCCCAAGACATCGAAAATCTTCTCTAGTGCTTTAGTCCACACTTCAGCTAGAACAGGGTCAGGTGATACTCTGAATGATGGGGGATTTGCCTCATGAAATGATCCACAACTGACATGTTCCTCTACGGTTGATCTGGCTGATCTCATGCATGGATACCACAACCATTTTTCGCTTGAGTCAATTGCACCATTACTGCAACAAACTGTTCAGTTCCAATTCTGACCATCTGAGGATGCTGATTCAAAAGGTCATTTCCTTCTGTATGCCTTCCTAGCACTGCTTCCATGTTTCCTCTACGTAATACCATTTTTAACAAACATGACTTAGATGAAGCAATATGGTAATAATCAAATACTATATCATTTCAATTTTACCATAAAAAATATTTACGGATAATCATTTAATAGAATTATAACTCTTAGTGTTATTTAAACCGACCTTAGATACCAACTATAAGGCACCAGCCATAATCATTACTTAATCATGAGTTATTTCAAGAATGCACATTGATAATATTTTAAATTTTATAGTTTTAGAGATTTAGATAAAAAATCATGCATTACATTCCATATTTAAACAAGGAGGTTACATAAATGACAATATTCATTTTTCCCATAAAAGGAGACATATTTAAAATAAAACATTGATTCTTTCGTGACACTTCCTCGACACTATCAAAAAATCATGTATATTTCCCTTAACCTGTGAAATAAATTTCAAAAACATGGGATGAGCATAAAAATCTCCATAAGGTATATAAAAAATAAGGAATGAAAAAATTAGCCAACGTATACATAAGAATCAATGAGATCATAATTTACGCATAAAACATAAGCAATTTAACATTCCTCATAAAATCATGAATAAATCATAGAAATCATAAGACATAAAGGTAAATTGAGGCATTCATAACATTCTTACATAGGGAGTAACCCTCATGGTTACGTTTGGAATACCAATCATAGTATATTACCTAAATCTCTTCTGAGAAACCTTAGCATTTAACCACTTCACGTTACCTAATTCATTGGAGAGCTATAGCGGGCTCACCCTCCATTAGATTATCGTGGAACCACCTGTCTTCATAAACAATTCCCGAGAACGACAACATAATCGTACCACATAAAACATGCATAATGGAAAAATAGAATTTCACATTTCAATCACAAGATATAAATAAAAAAAATTGATATAAAAACATTATCAAAACCATTTTCAATACCAAAATAAATGAAATGTAAAACATGGTATTTATTTTTCATGTAAAAAAATGTTATGGCTTGTAGAGGAAGCCGAAACTCAAATAATGGTCACGGTGGCGGAGATTGAGACGATGTCCCTAACCTCATGTCCGACTTGACTCGATCATTCTTTGATCTCATGAATAATAAAATTGAGTTAATTTATACTTTCTTAAGAACCATTTTAATGTTCATTATTCCTTTAATATCACTTTTTACCATGTTATGAACAATATGTAATTATTTATGTTAATAACGGTTGTTTTCACAATCATTGGTACTTGAGTCAAAAATAAACTCTTTATAATTACAATTAGTTCATGTGGTAAAATATCCATTATAACCAGAATCATTTTAATGCTGTAGATATTATATATATCATATATATATAGTAAATACATTCATTTTTAATATTACAGAACATTTATAGGTATGAAATGAAATGCACCGTTCATGGAGACGGTAAGCCGTACATATGCATGAATGCTACTTTCATTTCTATTTAGTATCTAATGGAATGGAATAATAATGATATAAAGGTATATTATAATTCCAGTATAATATCATATATAATATCATTAACTCCATCCTTTATACGTCCCACATATGGCATTAACTAATCAAATAACTTTGAGGGGGCGGTAGTCCGCACTTCCTAAAATGAAATTATCGTGTTTACACATAATGGAAACCATAAAGGTATACCATAAATGAAAAATACATAAGAATAATGAAAACATAAAAATAATAAATATCATATATAAACATAGTGAAATCTTAATGGTCACCTTTAACGGTGTTAAAATAATATTTAACAATCATCGTTTCGTGAGGCAGAAATTCATTATCCATAGAAACAGTATATTCTTTAGCCATTAAACAAAGGTGTGTGTAAATGTAGCTCGAATCCTACTTTCAAAAACATCCTAGTAAATTTAATATACTGGTTTTTTTCCAAAATAATGGAAAAAAATGACTTTATGGGGTTGGAGAATTAAAAAAACAAAAGAACATTAGAGAAGACTTTACCTTTAAATCGGGTAACTCCTCTATGTTTGAACCAAAAGGGTTTCTTGAAGAGCATTCTGCCTATGGTAAGGCATCAAGGATGAAGAGATGGATATTGGGAGATTATTTGAGTAGATTTTGGACGAGCCAAAGGGCTTGAAAAGTATGATAGATTTTTAGAAAGTGGGGTCTTTTTATAAGGGAGAAGAGGGGCTCTTTTGGAACTCTTGAAACTATATTTTTATTATAAAATAAAATTCGTTTTCTAAAGCTCTAAAAATCATTAAATTATAGGATTAGGTGTTACATGATAGAATTAAAATCATCCAATAAGAATTGGACAAGTGTTGGATATTATTTTAAACATTATCATCTTATTTATTTAAATCATTCATTAATGACGTAAACACTGCATCATCACTGTGTCATAAATAATTTAATTTTTTTGTGTAAAAAAATTATAAAAATAACCATGATGTAGGAAATATTTTTATCTTTCTAATTAATATTTATAGTAAAAAATATAGAATATATAAAACCATGTAATAATTGTTTTAGTAAATCAATACATGTTTGTGATATTTTTATTTTTACTTTAAATAAAAGATATTAATGTCATTATCTCACTCATGTGGCTCTATGGGGACACAAAAATTGACACATGGATTGTCTTGGTAGTCCATGGCCAATAAAATAAGGTTAATACATGTGCACATATATTTTTTATATTTTTATAATATCATTTTTATCTTAAATTACACTAATTACCTCTAATTGTGGTTAACAAAACTCAAAAGTTACTATTCACCAAAAAAATTATTATATTCTCATTGAACAACGTTTTACATAATAATTACAACAATGTATGTAGGATTTTTTAAATTCAATACACAGAAGCAGAAAAATTTTATTTAAACGAAAAACTCAGTTTGTTTAACTACCACTTAGGGGTTTCACTATTCATCAAAAATTGAAGTTCTTCAGAAAAATACCAAAAATTAACCCCAAGCTATATTTGATATTCTGAATTAAAAAATGATTAATAATTTGAAAAATTAAAAACATATAATTTTAATTAATTAATTTTATAATTAATTCCCGTTGTCAAAACAAATAGCGTGTTTTTAAGAAATAATATCTATCAAAAGACTAACACTTGTTTATGTCAAATTTCAATGTGAAATTAATTGAAATGACCACCATTGGATTAAATGGTAAAAATATATTCATATTTCACTTTAAAACCAATTAAAAATATAATCTATCCTTATAAATATATTAGATTAAAATGAGTTTTTGAATTAAAGTACAACATTTTTCATTATTCATTAAAAATGAACATTATCAGAAAATGTCAAAAATTTACACAAAGTAAATTTTGATGTCCTGATTATAAAGAATAATTTTATTCGCTCCAATATAATGTATAAGAGAGACCAAAACTATATTTAATGAGGGTTCTCTATCGAACATAGAAACCCCATTAATGTTAAATTTGTAACGCCCTGACCCCAGTTACTTAGAGTAGATACATTATTACATAACATTGGCATGATCAAAAGAAAGATCAAATCTCAAAATTACGATTGGTTTAGTAGCCTTGGAAACACTAGATATATTCATAATGTTTTACATTACATCATAATTTGAAAAACTACTACAACAACATAGTCTCCATATCCCACACTCATATCCCCACATACTATCCCTGTAGGTCATTCATAAATTACTTCTTCACATCCAGGAAAAAATAAAACATAGAAAAGGGGTGAGCTCAAATGCCCAGTAAGGATAACAATATAGAGGAAACATTCATAAATAAAATAAACATTTAAGGCAATGTATAACTTAAAACAAAAGCCTTTTATTCTTGCACTTCAACATATTATGGAAAAAATAAAATGAAATAATGCCATTTACTTATTCACATGGATATTCTACTAATAGAATAATCACATGCAATATCAATAACCAATTTCATAATGATAGAATGCATAATGCCAGACTGTCATAACCACATAGCCAAGGCATCGTGCCAAGACTACAAATAATATTTTGTCAAGGCCTTGTGCCAAGACACTAGTTTGTCTCATGAGACCTACCGATTCATCGAGGAGCTATAGCGGGCTCCACCCGTCTCTTATTAAGTCCAATGCATTCCTATACAAACAGTTTTAAACATAACATAAACATTCATATTAAAACTAGAATACGAAATGCCAATACTTTAACCACAACCCACGAATGGTATAAAAATATCACTTCCACAGTGAAACATAACTCATTTGATACAATATGGAATATTGTATTGTATCACATTAACCTCAATCAAGAATAATGAAGGATGTTGACATAGATGAAAATAATCATCAAAACTATTTGAGAGAAATATCCTCCTTTTTATTTAAATCATTTAAAAGTCACATTATTTGCCAAAAAGTAATTTAAAAATATATTTTTGAGTCAAAGTATCCCATACAACATTGAAAAATTTAAAAGGAGTTTTAATTTTAAAACTTTAATGTACATATAAATAAATCCTTAAAACCATTTTTTAAAACATGGACTTTAATGGGAAAGATTTAGAAGAATAAGTCTTTAAAACATTTAAAAATGGTATTTTAGTTAGAGTTTCTAACCAAAAGAGAGACACATTAATACAAATAATTGAGGTAATCAAAACATTTTAAATCATAAGATTAAAGGAATTCATGATATTCTATGTCAAAGTACATTATATACACCACATAAAAGTGATTTGGTGTGTAACAACAAAGAAGTCTCAATGGAATGTAAATTGAGATGAAATCTCTCATAAAGGCCGTATCCTTAGGTTAAGGATAAATCAACGAAGTAATTATGTGTGAAAATTATAAATACACTAAATATGATTGGATATTCAGTGTAAAACAATCAAAGGACATTCAGACATATTCTTGTAAAAACAACACCAATTAATTGGATATTTAACTCAATAAATGGAGATTGAGTTAAAATTACTCTTATCAAGTTCATACCGATGACTTGATAATTTATCAATGGAGTGATTATGTGTATAGAAATTATATCCATAGAAAGGGGAGTGGAAATTATGACATGATCAAATGAATAGTGATTCTACACATAATATTGGAGTAAAATAATCAATGAAGTATGCGTAAAGCCGAATGAGTGGAAATTTAAATTCCAAATTCCCCAATTGATTTGGTAACATACAAAACATACACCCATGAAAGAAGGATCATAAAATGATGATGTAAATATACATGAATTTATGTCTATTACACAATTAATACAAACATGGGATGTACACACACCATATGTAATAAATAAGTGTTGAACAAAGGATTTATGACAGAATTAAAAGTGAGATAAGAAACCCCTTACCACGTTGTAATCAACTGAGCCGTATGATGAAAAGTTAATAACCAATAAATTAATTACAGAATAACATGAATATAATGAGAATAATGATAATATATATCAAATGGCAGTACACAATATACCACTTTCAATAACTTTGTGGCGAACAATGGAAATCTCACGGAATTGAAAGTGAGATAAGAAAATCCCTTACCTTGTACTTTTCCTTGGTTGGGGGTAGGTTAACCTCCTTTAAAATGTTGAAATAATTGTTATTAAATTATTAATGAATCAGATATATTAATATGATATCATATATTATCTTTTAACATTGCCTTGTTAATAAAATCTTATAATTATCGTCGTTTCAGGTGTTAACTTACTCATTTTCTTTTATATGTTTTGTTACGTAATCCATGTTTGTCATGGATAGGTTGTATCATATTCATATACAGAATTATATCAAGTCCATATAAATTATTTTTAAATCATCAAATGATAATTATACTTGAATGAATACGATAGAGAATGAATCTCATCGTGTTCGTGGAGACCGTAGTCCGTACGTACGCATGAGCGACAATATCGTTCTTTTGGTATTGAAATAATATATAATTGGATGTTATATCATATATAAAGAATAATTATCATTTTATATTTATTATTTTCATGAGTTACACATCATTATTTTACCCCCGAATAATAATATATTGAATAACAATTACACCACGATGTGGAGACGGTAAATCGTACGTACGCATGTATGCTGACATGTTATAGAAAGGGTGCATAGAATACGGAATATAGTTGTTCCACATTTATAATAACATCACAATATATATAAGTTAAAGGATTTATTATTTTATAATGGTTATAACAAATAAAGAAGAAGTGGAAGAAGAAAGGAACTTGAAAAGGGGTGGTGAAAACATTAGCTCTTATTCGTGTTCTTCCTTTTGATTTGATCAAAAGGGCTCCTTAGGTTATATTTCTGATCAAAATAAGTCCTCTATGATGTAGGGAGCGATGTTGAGAGAGAATTTAGGCAGGGGTTGGCCGAACCAGAAGGCTTTTATGCTGTGAAGAAATGAGAAGTAGGAGTTCCCTTTTATAAGAGGGGTGAGGGGCACCTTAGGAAAAGCTAAAAATATTAGTTTATAATAAATTCATATTCGGTTTATAATGGCCCAAAAGTTTATTATTCAACGTTTAAGGTGGGTATAGCTTGAAAAAAATTCATCCAATAGAATTTAGACAGGTTTGGGTCACTATATTAACCTTATCTTTTAGTTTTAACTCTTAGTTAATTAGTTTGACATTTACCATGTCACTTTGTATTTTTATATTATATAGTTAATAAACATAATATATACATCCAAAAGACCCCAAGTGGTCCATTAATGATATACCTATCATGATATAAGTCTTTTGGCCGATCCTTAGATATTTAAGAATTTAATATCAATCAATAATATAATATTGTTTTTAAAAACACTTTTATGTCAATTTTGACACTATTCAATAGTTGATTTTTTTTAAACACATAAAAGAATTATTACTTCTCAAAAAGTCCATTAAATCAATCATAATATTTCATATAATCCTAGAAAATTAGTTTAATTCATTAAAAGTCTTAAATTTTATTTATTTGGGTATTTATAATATAAATTATTTTAAATTTTCACTATTATGTTAATTACTGCCTCATCATTGTCTCATAAATATATTAATTTATATAATGTCTAAAAATTATAAATAAATTATCCTTATGTAGGAAATCATATTATCTTTCTAATTAATATTTACAATCGAATATATCTTTTGTATAACCCTATATTAAAAATGTTTTAGTAAATAAACATTGATTTTAACTCTTTTAACTCTTTTTTTAATTAAATAAATATAAATGTCCTAATCTAATCCAAGTGGACATAAATGATAATATTTTATTCCTAATGTTGTTTTTGGTCGAGATACATTTGTACAATAGAATTAGGACAACTGTTATGGTAATATTAATATCATTTATACCCTTAATTACCCAATATACTTTTAACCGTGGTAAATAAAAGTAAAAAGTTACTATTCATCAAAAATTATTTTCATCTCATTGAACCAAATTTTACTCTTTGATATTAACCGTGTCTCTCATATTTTTGAAATTCCAGTCACAAAAGCGGTAAAATTATGTTTTATGAAAAATCCAGTTTTTTAACTACCACTTAGTAGTTTCACTATTCATCAAAAATTGAAGTTTTTCATAACAATGCCAAAATTTAACCCTAGGATATATTTGATATTCCGAAATCAAAAATGATGTCTATTTTACAAAATTCCAAACATAATAGTTGCATTAATTATTTTTATAATTAATTCCCAGTGTCACAACAAATAGCGTGTTTTTAAGAAACAATATATATCAAAAGATTGACAATTGTTTAAGTCCAATTTCAAAGTGAAATTAATTCTAATGAACACCATTTGATAAAAAGGTAAAAATATATTCTATTTATACTTTAAAACCACTCAAATTCATAATTTATCACTATTAATTATTTTGATTAAAAAGTTGTTTTTAATTAAAATTTAGTAATTTTCACAATTCATCAAAATATTAAAGTTATCCGAAAAGTACCAAAATTTCGCCCTAGGCTAAATTCGATACTCCAAATCCAAAAATGAAGTCCATTTTGAGAGATAAAATTTCTAAAATTTTAAAAATTAGGTATTACTATTCTTAACGGCTAGTTTGATTGGTTGTGGTGTGTTAGAATCTCGAAGTAGCGTACAATGCCCGACATTGCATTATTCGAAGGGAAACGTACCTTGGAAGCATGGGGTGTTACATTGTCCCATACTTCTATAAATTGCATCCTCACAATTTTTAATATTTTTCTTGGGAATATAATGGAATGTCCCAAATCGGAAAATGAGTCAATTAAACTATCACTTTAAAATAAATAAAGAGAGGTATAAAGATCAACCAAGAAAACCCATACTCGGATTCCATATAGGAAAACATGGATATGGATGATAAACTAAGTTTCAAGTTCTGATGGAGAGGGATAAAAATAATGATCAGAAGAAAGTAAACAATAAGAAAACCACAAACTTGTGTTGAGACAAACGACCATTAGTCTCCTAGTAGGAATGTAAACGAACAACATTTTTTTGTTTTAAGTTACATTACATAAGGATGAGGAATTAATTTATGATATTGAATGAGAATATAAATATATATACATACATTTTAAGTAGAGTTTCATTCTTTGATAAATTTCCACCACTAAATCATTTTTTTAAACGATGAGTATTCAAGAAGACTTGGTCACACTGGAAGATCTAGAATAAACTTCTATAGAATCACATGATCCATGCAGGATGAACTATATATTTACATTGTATTTAGAGATTAATCAAAACCAAAATGTTTAGTACAAGATCTAATGACCCCCCAAAAGGATATTCCTTGATAGAAATAATCACTAATTTTAATATCCAAAATTAAAACAACAATACCCCAATGTTAAATAAATACCATTTAATAATCAATTGTCCATAAAATCTTTCAATATAATCAAAACTAATATTGAAAACCAAAACTTATTAAGAATGTAGTCTTCCACGTTAAATTGTATATCCAAATGACATTAATTACTCTTAAGGTCACATACATAAGTGTAATTAACCTAATCATTTCCATAAATAAACCAAATCATTATAAATTGACAATAAAATCATAGATAAAAATCCACCATTTCTCCTCAAATGAAATCCAATACTATTCTATTTTCCTTGGGCATATAGTGTTCACACCAAAGCGAACAACTTCCAAAATAACATTTATCACTTAATCACCAAAATCATTTTCCTATACTATGGGTATTCATTTGATAAGACATAAGATCTCAAATCAAATTATTATTGATCAATTAAATCATTTAACTAAAAATAATAGTCAAACTAACCAGGGACTTCATGTAGTCTAGTGGTAGGAGATAAATCCCAATCTCACTTTGGTTGTGGGTTTGATTCCCACATCTTTGTCCGACGCGACGGGTTATCACACTGTCTATGTGTTGTCCTCTTTCAAAAACTATATTTTATAACATTAACACAATGAGATAAATTCCTCAAAATAACCATAACATAATTTAACCACAGATGTTATCTCATACATCGCATTTTCATCCAAAATTATAATAATTTGTAATTGCCTCGAATCCAATGATCATATAAAACCAAATGCTTATTTATAACTATATCCATAAGAGAAAAGATAATTCTTCCATAAATATCATTCTGACATGGCAAACGTTAGGGTTACAAATACAAGAGAAAATTATTCCAAAGCAAACCCTTCTTCAAGGATCACTATTAATTTTTAAACATTTATCCAACCATTTATTTGCACATAGCTTCTTCTCTGACCAAGAAAATATCCAATAGAATAGGACATTCACTCGGGTACTGGCCAGGTCCCCTACATTTACAGAAAATGTCTCTAAATGGATTCTTGGGACACTTTTTATCTTCTTCCATATCACACTTCATTTTTCTTCATAAATTCTTCAATTTATGTCATTCCTTCCCGCACGTAAAGCATTTCATTGTCCCATTGAGGAACTTTCTTGGGTGTCTCCTTCCACATTCCATGCATGATGGAAATTGAGTATTTCTTTCCCCATGCTCTCCACTACTGGAGCTCTTATATTTTATCACCTTTCTCTTCATTGTTGAGTCCGATAATTGGTTAATATATATATTGTTCATCATATTTTTGGAAAATTGATTTGGCATAAAGATTATATCTTTTACGCCTATCAACATTCCATTTTGTTGATCATTTCCACCACTGTTCCCACCTTGTACATCATTCTCAATGTCACTGTGACTTCCTTGGAATCCAGCCATTGACTAAAACCAGAATGCATTGTGTGAGTAATAGTAGTCATACAATCATTTATATATTAACATGTCACCATATTCTCAATTTGAAACACATTAGGATTAACCAAGGTCATTACTCTCATCTTATATATATAATACTTTAAATTGGTTTGTAAATAAAATGTAAATTATCCTAAGAATATCCCCTGGGAGTGTCGTACCCAAGAGTGCAGCAAGGCCTGTTGTCGTGCACCTGTTCCCATTTGATTCAAGCTCAAAGAAGTGTTTTCGGGTTTTTCCCCTACGTTCATCTGTGCCAAAGCCGCCTCTATCTCCTCGTGTCCAGATAGGGATGTATTGCTCAAAAAACTCACAAAATATCTACAATACCAAAATATTAGGAAGTTCTTCTATACTAATCCTCAATGTTCATCTTAGGTCTACGTGCTCTAATCAGAGTTTATATAAATCTAGCTTCCATGGTTTGTACTAAACTTCCTCTGATACCAACTGTAACGCCCCGACCCCAGTTTCCTAGAGTTGGTTCATTATTACATAACATTGGCATGATCACAAGAAATATCACATCTCGAAAGACCAATTGGTTTAGTATCCTTGGAAACACTAGATATATTTATAAAGTTTTACATTACATCATGAAGTGAAAAACTACTACAACAACATAATCTCCATATCCCACACTCATATCCCCACATAATATCCCTACAAGTCACTCATAAATTACTTCTTCACATCATGGGAAAAATAAAACATAGAAATTGGGTGACCTCAAATGACCAGTAAAGATAACAATATAGCGGAAACTTTCATAAATAAGAATAAACATTTAAGGCAATGTATAACATAAAACAAAAGCCTTTTAAACTTAAACTTCAACATAGTATGGAAACAATAAAATGAAATAATTCCATTTACTTATTCACATGGATATTATACTAATCGAATAATCACATGCAATATAAATAACCACTTTCATAATGATGGAATGCATAATGCCAGACTATCATAACCACATAGCCAATGCCTCGTGCCCAGACCAGAAATTAGATTTTGTCAAGGCCTTGTTCCAAGACACAAGTTTGTCTCATGAGACCTACCGATGCATCGAGGAGCTATAGCGGGCTCCACCCTTCACTTATTAAGTCCAGTGCATTCCTCAAATGAACAGGTTTAAACATAACAGAAACATTCGAATTAAAACTATCATACGAAATTCCAATACTTTTATCACAAACCATGAATTGTATAAAAATAGCACATCCACATTCAGACATAACTCATTTGATACAATATAGATGATTGTATTGTATCACATTAACCTCAATCAATAATAATGAAGGATTTTTACGTAGATGAAAATAATCATCAAAACAATTTGAGAGAAATATCCCCCTTTTTCTTGAAATCATTTTAAAGACACACTATTTGACAAAAAGCCATTTAAAAATAGATTTTTGAATAAATGTGTCCCATACCACTTTGAAAATTTTAAAAGTACTTTTAATTTTAAAACATTAATGTCCATATAAATAAATCCTTAAAACCGTTTTTTAAAACATGGATATTAATGAGATATATTTAGAAGAATGAGTCTTTAAAACATTTAAAAATTGTATTTTAGTTAGAGATTCTAACCAAAAGGGAGACACATGAATATAAATAATTGAGGTAATCAAAACATTTTAATATAATGAGATTAAAGGAACTCATGATATACTATGTTAATGTACATTATGTACACCACATAAAAGTTATTTGGTGTATAACAACAAAGAAGTCTCAATGGAATGTAAATTGAGATGAAATCTCTCATAAAGGCAATATCCTTAGGTTAAGGATAAATCAACGACGTAATTATGTGTGAAAAATATAAATACACTAAATATGTTTGGATATTCAGTGTAAAACAATCAAAGGACGTTCACACATATTATTCTAAAAGCAACACCAATGAATTGGATATTTAACTCAACAAATGGAGATTGAGATAAAATTACTCTTATCAAGTTCGTACCAATGGCTTGAGAATTAATCAATGGAGTGATTATGTGTATAAAGATTATTTCCATAGAGAGGGGAGTGGAAAATATGACATGATCAAATGAATAGTCATTCTAAACATAATATTGGAGTAAAATAATCAATGAAGTATACGTCAAGCCGAATGAGTAGAAATTGAAATTCTTAATTCCCCTATTGATTTGGTAACATACAAAACATACACCAATGAAATAAGGATCATAAAATGATGATGTAAATATACATGAATTAAATTATATTACAAAATGAATACAAACATGGGCAGTACACACACCACATGTAATAAATAAGTGGTGAACAATGGAATTCTCACAGAATTAAAAGTGAGATAAGAAACCCCTTAACACGTTGTAATCAACTGAGATGCATGACCAAAAGTTAATAACAACCAAATTATTTACATAATAACATTAATATAAAGAGAATAATGATAATATATACCAAATGGCAGTACACAGTATACCACTTTCAATAAATTATTGGCGAACAATCGAAATCTCGCGGAATTGAAAGTGAGATAACAAAATCCCTTACCTTGTACTTTTACTTGGTTGGGGGTAGGTTAACCTCCAGTATAATGTTGAAATAATTGTTATTAAATTTTTCATGAATCATATACATTAATATGATATCATATATGATTTTTTAACATTGCTTTGTTAATAATATCTTAGAATTATCATCGTTTCAGGTGTTTACTTACTCGTTTTCTTTTATAAGTTTTGTTACATAAGACATGTTTGTCAGGGATAGGTTGTATCACATTCATATCCAGAATGATATCAAGTCCTTAAGAATTATTTTTAAATCATAAAATGGTAATTATACTTGAATGGATACGATAGAGAATGAATCTCATCGCGTTCGTGGAGAGGGTAGTCCGTACGGACGCACGAGCGACAATATCATTCTTTTGATATTAAAATAATATATAATCGGATGGTATATTATATATACAAAATAATTATCATGTTATATTTATTATTTTCATGAGTTACACATAATTATTATACCCACCCAAATAATAATATATTGAATAACAATTACACCACGACGTGGAGACGACAAGTCGTACGTACGCACGTATGGTGACATGTTATTCAAACGGTGGATAGAATACTGAATATTTTTGTAAAATATTTATAAAAACATCATAGTATATATAAGATACTGGTGTTTTTATTTTATAATGATAGTAACAAAGAACGATGAAGTGGAAGAAGGAAGGAACTTGAAAAGGGGTGGTGAAAACCTTACCTCTTCTTCGGGTTCTTCCTTTTGATTTGATCAAAAGGGCTCCATAGTTTGGATTTATGATCAAACTAAGGACTCTAGGTTGTAGTGAGGTAAGTTGAGAGAGTATTTGGGCAGGGTTTTGCCGCACCAAAAGGCTTTTAAGGTGTCATGAAATGAGGAGTGCCCTTTTATAAGAGTGGTGAGGGGCACCTTTGGAAAAGATAAAGATATTAATTTCTAATAAATTCATATTCGGTTTATAATGGCTCCAAAGTTGATTATTCAAAGGTTAAGGTGGGGATATGTCTAAAACCATTCATCCAATAGAATTTAGACAGGTTTGGGTCACTATATTAACCTTATCTTTTAGTTTTTTCTCTTAGTTAATTAGTTTGACATTTACCATGTCACTTTGTATTTTTATATTATATAGTTAATAAACATACTATATACATCCCAAAGACCACCAATTGGTCCATTAATGACATACCTATCATGATATAAGTCTATTGGCCGATAATTATATTTTTAGGAATTTAATATGAATTAATAATATGAAATTTGTTTTAAAAACACTTTTATGTTAATTTTGACACTATTCAATAGTTGATTTTTGTGAAACTCATAACAGAATGATTACTTAGAAAAAAGTCTACTAAATCAATCCTAATATGTAATATTATCCTATAAAATTAGTTTAATTCATTAAAAGTCTTAAATTATATTTATTTGGTTATTTATAATATCAATTATTTAAATTTTTCACTATTATGTTAATTACTGCATCATCATTGTGTCATAAATATATTAAATTATTTAATGTCTAAAAATTATAAATCAATTATCATTATGTAGGAAATCGTATTATCTTTCTAATTAATATTTATAATCAAATTTTTATTATGTATAACCCTATATTAAAAATGTTTTAGTAAATAAACTTTGATTTTAACTGTTTTAACTCTTCTTTGAATTAAATAATAATAAATGTCCAAATCTAATCCAAATAGACCTAAATGATAATATTTTATTCCGAAGGTCGTTTTTGGTCAAGATAAACTTGTCCAATAGAATTCGGACATGTGTTATGGTAATATTAATATCATTTTTACCCTTAATTACCCTATTTACTTTTAACCGTGGTAAATAAAATAAAAAAGTTACTATTCACCAAAAATTATTTTCATCACATTGAAGCAAATTTTACTCCTTGATGTTAACCGTGTCTCTCGGAATTTCAAAATTCCAATCAGAGAAGTGGTACAATTAAGTTTTATGAAAAATTCATTTTTTTAACTACCACTTAGTAGTTTCACTATTCATCAAAAATTGATGTTTTTCAGGAACAATGCCAAAATTTCACCCTAGGCTATAATTGATATTCCGTTATCAAAAATGATGTTTATTTTACAAAATTCAAAAAATAAAAGTTTCATTAATTAATTTTATAATTATTTTCCACTGTCACAACAAATAGCATGTTTTTAAGAAACAATATATATCAAAAGATTGACAATTTTTTATGTCCAATTTCAATGTGAAATTAATTTTAATGAACACCATTGGATAAAAAGGTAAAAATATATTCTATTTATACTTTTAAAAAACTCAAATTCATAATTTATCACTATTAATTATTTTGATTAAAAGAGTTGTTTTTAATTAAAATTTAATATTTTTCACTATTCATCAAAATATTAAAGTTATCCGAAAAGTACCAAAATTTCACCTTAGGATAAATTCGATACTCCAAATCCAAAAATAAAGTCCATTTTGAGAGATAAAATTTATAAAATTTTAAAAAGTAGGTATTACTATTCAAAACAGCTAGTTTGATTGGTTGTGGTGTGTTAGAATCTCAAAGTTTTGTACAATGCACGCCATTGCATTATTCGAAGGGAAACATACCGTGGAAGCATTGGGTGTTACAAAATTGATACTTAATTAAAAAATATTAATAAATATGAAAATTTATTATTATTTATTTACCTAAGATGTTACAATAATAGTATAAATAATATATTTTATTTTAAAAATGCTAATATTAGTAGATTATCTAATTGCTACTAAAATTCCAGTCCATTTTATAGGTAGAATTACGAGAAAATTAAACACTTTATTCATTTCAAGAAAAGGTGTTCCATGAGTGGAAACATTATTTTTTATCTTTCTATGTCCTCCATTAATCTTAGTAACTATTTCTCCATCTATCATTTTAAAATTTTAAAAAATTAATTTGGTATAGTTATATCTTATCTGCATAGCACTATTAGTTCCTTCATAAGTTATAGATATTATTTTCCAACATTTCATGTGTAGTATAGTATCGAGAGTCTTTATTAAATTCATATTGAAATAATACACATATGATATAATTCATAGATATGGACATTAGGTCAAATTCTTGATCATTATTAACTTTATATTTTTTAGATATCCCTAAAGATTTTAATACGCAACTATTACATTCAATTGAGCTTTTGAACCACGATTTTTCAGATAAATAATCATTCAATCAATTAAGTACCCATAGTTTTCTCCATTGAAATACTGATCCATAAACACATAGATTTGATATCTATTATCAGTAATTACATAAATTATATAAGTATAGAGATATATTTATACATCAATTCTCTATTGGATAAGAACTCCAAGTCACTCCTCTGATACCAAATGTTGTTTCAGATAAGTATTAAAATAGATCAAGTGGTGAGGTAAATTTACCTCTTAAATTTCTTCCACTCTTTTTATGAACATAAATTAAAATATATAGAACTATTATATGGTTGAATAAAAAAATTATTAGAAAGAAATGCATGAAATTTTATAATGGTTTGGAGTAAAAATATCCCATAGTCTACTCCACCAACACTATCTCAGTGAGGTTTATTATATTCACTATAACAAGTCCTTTCCCTAGGGACCACCAAACGTGAGTACATGAATTCATCACATGGTATAGAAAAAGAATATTTTATAGGGATCTATTTAAATGGTTAACAATATTATTTACCCATAATTACTAAAAGATGTGTGCACTTAGATATGAATAGAAAATATGTAAAATAAAACATCTGTTAAGAACACAATTTCAAGATTAAACTAAAAATATAGAACACTCCCATGAGAATAAATAGTTTCATCAAATTACCTTATGGATGAACTTTTATAAGAATAAAATATTTCTTTTATGATAAATTGAATAATAAATGTTACAATAGTATCCTTTTATAAAGATAAAATCTCGTTTTTATGAAATAAAAAATATGTTGTTGTTAAAAAAACGAGACCTCAATTTTTTCATGTGTATATGATTTTATGTTTTTTAAAATTTATATATCCTATTATCTATCTTATATTGAGGATCTATAAATTAATCAACACATAGAGGAAAAAAACATTTTAAATTTTTTGTTAAATTTATTTTCTTGAAAAGAACATGGATACATATATAAGTTATATTTTTTTTTACCATTCTTGGAACCTGATTCTTTTAGATAGTTTATCTATAACTTTTTTACTCATATCAAATTACAAATATTAAAAAACAATACATTATTTTCCTTAAAATACACCAATTGTAATAATTAGGACAATTTACAATAGTACGTACTCAAAATAGACATTTTATAGCTGAATTCCATGTATTTGGTATCATATTGATAAAATATAGAAATTAATTTAAACATTCCTAATTTTTTTTATCATAATTGAATCAAAATATGTGAAAATTCCATACATCTAAATCATCCATGTAACTAATTTTATTTAGTTGAAAGGACTAAGTAACTAAATGTGTCACTTATCAGATTCTGTATAAGAAAATTATCTTCATATCCAATATTACATTTGAAAATATACTGCATATTCTATTTTTTCATAGTTGATGAATCTATATAATGAAATAATGTGTATGTGATCTTTCAGTATGATCATTTTATTGATTCAGGGAATTATACATAGCTAATCTTGATACATTACTCATTTATTTATAAGGGAGATTATTCATATCAAATCATGGATAATATCTAATTTCCCATAGGCTAATTCACTAAATATTAAAATTTACATAGGCATAATCTATCACAAATGATAAATTGGGTATATAGTTCCTCTTGTAAGAAAATTTCACATAACAAAAAATTCAACATAAGTGGATTTTCTCAAATGTATAAAAACATCAATTTTGTGTATAACTAACATTAAAGAATTAAAATATAATTACAAAAGTTTTAAAATCCCTTAAACTAGATTTATTAAAATCAAAATAAAGGGTTTTTATGATCATCAAAACTTACAATACATAAATTTTTTTGAATGAACATTATAAGTATAGAAATTTTGATTCTCAGTGTGTTCCAAAATTATATAATAGTATTTTCCCATTTTAAATCACTAAGACATAAAAAATGTGTGACTCTTACACTAAATTGTGCATATATTCTTGATTTATAATGAAACTATTGTAAAATGGTCACTGATTCCTTTTTGAAATACAAAAATTATCCACAAATCATTTAATCATGTGATGTGACAAGAAACCCTAATATTTATTTTTAGCATCATTAATTAGCTTTAAATTTATTATGTGTTATTTATAAATAACCTATTTTTTAATATTATATATAAATTCGTTTTTTTAATTAAATTTGTGATAATTGTTTTGATTAAAATTTAAAGGACTTTTTATTTTTCAACACATTCTTCTCAATGTTTTCTTATTATGAAAATAATTTATTCATAAATGTTATAATAATAAACAAATATATAAATATGTTGTGAAATATTGGGATAAAATGGGATGTAATCACCATGAGAGGGATGGTGATTTAATGTTCACAATAAATATGATTTTTCATCTTTGAAATCCCATTACCCATGTGGATATTTTTACATTATTTGAAGGAACATGTTCAATTTCACATTATCTCATCCCCAAGAATACTAATATCAAAGACATATATAGGAACGTAATGCACAATCACACAATTATTTTACTTATTTCATCACTTAGTTCTAATCCATTGATTATACAATCAGTGATGTGTTGGTCTATTATTATTTACTATCAGGTACTATTTTATGTATAAATGATTTTAGGTCATGATCACTCTGTACCATGGTTTACAAGCCCTAATGATTTTAGTAAAGGCTCACTATCAATTGAATGGACAAATCATTTTCTCTTCCTCTGCACAAAAATTTAGTGAAGGAAAATTAGTTTACAAATATGTGGGTCTCTTCGATAGTGTATATACATTGAATTCTATTCCATTCCAACATAAGGTATTGAAATTTCTTTCTTATTCAACATCTGAATTGATTTTCGATTAAGATAATATTTTATAAACATATAAATATTAAAAATGTTTGAGATAATCTTATTTATGTGGTGGTTGAGTATTGTATATGTTAAAAAATTACATAAGAAAAACTTCTTGTATATAAAGAATAATTTAGCAACTAAATTATTCTTATTTTCATATTCATTCATAATTAGGATATTTAAAAATAAATAATGTTCTTATCCACACATTCTTTCATAAAAAAACAAAATATAATTAATGAAATTTGTTTGTCTATGGATCTATAGTATTCTTCCTTTCTTGAAAACATCAATATCAATATTACTAATCTCTAACTTTTCCTATAATTAATATATGAAATTTTTATAAATCTCTTACGAGAATCAATTATTTAATATAATGGTTGTTATCCTATCATATTACACTAATCCCCCATGACCATACCATTTTTCCACATAATTAAATGTTGTTAAATTCATAAAATTATTTCTATTAGTAGTAGTAGTTCATTTTTTATTCATAAAGAAATAATGAAATGAAACAAGACCCCCCAATGGGGACAAAAATAGTGAATACCAAGAGAATTCCCCAACACAATGGAGGCACATTCTGAAGGGAGAGAGGGGAGAGTTATAGAGAATGAGAGGGTCGTCTTGTCTACCCAAGCAAGCAAAGGAATCCGCTGCAAAATTAGCCTCCCTCCAACTGTGAGACAAACGATCCCCAAGTGAGGTTTCCATTCTGAACCTTCTGATAATGTACGTGAGTTCCCACAGAACCCCACACCACCCTTTCATGATCTTCATGAAGATTTCCGAGTCTGTCTCTATTTCGGACACAACCAACTTCTCTCTTCTGCACACCAACAGGCCCGAAACCAAAGTGTGAACTTCCGCACACAGGGAATTATCAGGCCAATAAAATGCACTGAAGGCGATGAGAACAGATCCAGAGGAATCCTGTAGCATTCCTCCCCCCCTCATGATCCCTCCCATGCATGAACCATCAACGTTAAGCTTGAGTCCCTATACCGGTGGATGACATTTAACCCACTGACCAGTCCCCTTTTTCCGTAAACAGGGGCGATTAAGGAGGTTGTTAATCGCAGCAGACGTCACTCCACCTCTTATCTGAGCAGAAATCTCAAAGATGAAGGACTTGAGGCTAACCTGGAGGAACAGTAACCTACGACTCTCACCTCTCCGAACCTGATTGCGTGCCTCCCAAAGAACCCAACACAGAGCCACAAGGATGATCGTTCTAACCAGCCGCTCCTGATCATAAGACCCTTCACCAGAAAACCATCACTTCATATAATCCAGGAACGAGTACTCTCCAGCACCTCTGCATGGATTATACGTGAACATGGACCAAAGATGAAGTGCCCATTGTCTTTGAAAGAACAGATGTTTTGCCATTTCACACGTGTGATTGGTGCAACAGAAGAACCTCGAGGATAAAGCAACACCCTGGAGTTGAATGTTGTCCCCTATAGGTAACGCTCTATTTCTGATCCTCTAGAGTAAGAAATTCATTCTAATGGGAATATCTTTTCCCCAGAGCGCTGGAGCCCAAGCATTGATGATGCTACCTGCCTGGACGATACTCCTGAAACCTTGTGAGGAAAACCTCCCTGAGCTAGAGGCCGAGAAGAAACATTTGTCGGGTTCATCACTCATGAAAATATTCTAGAACACAGACATCTGATTATCATTCAAATAGGTACATATCAATTCGAAATCATCGCATGCATTACTGAAGGTAATATCCGGAGACAGATAGCCGGGGTAACGCAAGGGCTCCACCGACCAACTAGTACCCCAAAAATTGATATTTCCAACATCGATGATCGACCTCGCATGACCTGACAAAGTGTCAATGAGGGAAAACATACATCTTGCCATCATCGTGGAACTGTATAGACCCCTTGCTTCAAGCCCCAGGTAACGTACTTTGAAGAATTTCGCCCACAACGAATCCCCGACGATAATATCCCAAGTGAGACATGTATAATATATCTTATCAAATTATTTCGAGTCAACATCATAAATTCGAGGACATGTATTTCATTGTTTAAAATTCAATTCATTGAGAAATACAAGAAACTGACACATCACGACACAAGCTATTGTATTATGGAATGATATAATTTCTTTATATTTAGTTTCTAGTGTGATTTAATTTAATATAGTTTTATAGTTAATCAATATCCAAATCCAAAAATACCTCAAAAAATATATATTACAATTCCTTAAGGATATTTGTTTGATCATCTCAAATATCTTAAAATCTCAAAATGTCTACAGCATGAAACTCGTCTTAATAGTGAAAAAAACTAAAACATTATTAAATAAATAAATTATCATTATTATAAAATCACATCCTCTATGAATAATTATATATTTCACTACATAGTCCTTCTCATATATCTAATATTTATTGTTTGATTCATGTATTATAGTGTTATTCCTTTAACACATAATATTATAGGGACACATAAAATATCATTATTTATTAATATAACATGGATTCATCCCAAATAATTTATTTATATATATTTATAATATATATTATTATATGTTGTGGCATAGTAATAATATTCATATTTCAATTTCTTATCCATGATAATGAACTTTACTCACATATCAATTAGTTTAATATAATTTTACTTTTATAATATAAATGCTTACTCTAAAATGAATCCTCTTGGATTATGATATTTTGTTTCATGATACATCATCATTCCCGAACTTCAATATTAGTATGATGTATAATATATTATCACATGGTCTTTTTCTTACATGGTCCAACACTACATATTAGTTCACAGTTTTATGTTCTACAGAATCCATTTAATCTCACACAGCTTGAAGTACAGGATGGTTACCTCAGTAATGCCACAACACTATATCACCACCAAGTTTACATATTCATACATAAAAAAAATTGTGGTTTGACATATAATCATGAGACATAGTGTCACTATATTGTAATAAATTATTCTTATATAGCATTATGATTAAGATTACCTAGAATACATTTTGATGTCATGTAGATTCTTTACCAAAATACTTTCATTCTTCTCCAAATTAATTTTTTCAACTTTTTACTTATTACAACAATTATATAGTCCAAAATTTACATGGTACGACTTAGTTACTACCTATTTGTGAATTAATTATGAAATTTAGTTACCAGGTATAGTAAGAAAATTCACTTCATCCAAGTATCACCATATCTTCTCATCATTCCCAACCTTTTATCACCATCAATAATTGATAATATTTTTAACAATAATTAACCTTAAATCCAACTCATCGACTATATTTTAAAATTTCACTCCCATTATATTTTGATGTAAATACTTATATAAATCTATTTCAACTCTGTTAAGAAATTTATTCTAAATTCATGTGTTGATTTATAATTAATTTTTTTCTCCCAAATTGATAATAAAATTCAGTGGTCTTCTTATCTACATAATTATTTATGATTTATATTTTTTTAAAAAAATTTCTCACCCATCATCTAGAATTTATTTACTGTATCTCCATAAACATCACTTACCATTCTCAAAACAATTTTTCCATAAAATTATCAATGTCCTTCCCACGAGAAATGTTTGGATAGGCTAAACTATAAATCCTTCAAAAAAATTTAATTTAGATACATAGAAAACACTGATTAAATCTTAACCTCCTTATAACCCATTTGATACCAATGGTTTTCATATGAAACAATTGTCTCTATCAAACACATTATTAATCCTCTTAAACACCATATCAACCTCTTGTTGGAAAATTCAATATTTTTTAAATTCCTACGCACATTAACACCAATATTTATTTTCAAGGAATCTTTCGATTGAATTTAATAAGTATTAAATGGATAATTAACAATTACAATAATAATAATGTTTCAATAATCTATAAATGAAACAAAATTCTAGGTCAATAATGTTACATTTTCTTATTTCACTTAGTGAATTCCATAAACACATAAATATTTAGATTTTACTTTCATCTAAAAATTGTCCATTGAATGACAATTAAATTAAACAATATCTTATTAAATAAAACATAATATAGAATGTGTGTTATTTGTTACTCTAATTGAATGAATTGATAACACATGTTATGATAAAATCATGATACCATTTTATATCAATGATATTATTCACTTCATATGGATTCTCCTTTCTCATATAGTGCTAATCATCCTTAGATTTCTCACCACCAAATCTCAGTTAATTTATTTAGTCCTTGAAACCATTTATAATAACTAGAACCACTCATTGATCTACAACATGGGCGTTTTTAATTAAAAAAATCTTGTTATCCTAACAAACAACCAACTAATACAACATTTTTAGGAGAAAATTATAAACATGAATATAATGATTTTTATTCTTCTTTACTTGAGTTGTCTTCATTAATATCATAATCTAATTCTATATAAAATGAAACTAGTTATAATTTATTAATAAATTTGGATTTATTGATTTCACTAATTTTTTAGATAATATTTATAATAGAATTTTAACATTGGATAAATTTTTATATCATATTATCTTCTTTATCATTACTTGTAGATCTAAGTTCTTCTTTGATATGTAATGTGGTCTTGAAACCACTTGTTAATTTAATCTAGTCCTTATTATTATTTTCTTTTTTAGGATTAATGTAAATTGTGGACTAAAAATACTATGATAACACTTACTTCATATATCGTCTTTTAGAATATATGCACACATATATTCTTTTATCACATGCTTACCCCATGGAACATATCACCCACTTAAATATCCATCATATCTAATAAAAATTTTATCAAATTAATCCCATGATGGGAGGGGAATTTAAAAAAAATCAAGAAGACAATGAGTGAAAAATTCCTTGTCGAACAAACTATTTTCCTCTAAATCAATTTTAATACATTGTATTGTTTATATTTTCTGTTTCACCCCTTGTAAAAAAATAATTTTGAATATTTTCATTAGTGTGACACCACCATGTTAATTTTTTAATATATTTATTATTCTTGGATAAACATAATAAATTGAGAGTTTTTAAGAATAAAATTAAAATTTTTATGGTTTTACTTTTATTAACTAAATGGTTGTCATATAAATAAGAGTAAACATACATAAAACCTTACATTTTAGGTAAAATCGTATAGGTGTCATTTGGTTTGGGCGAAACCGTGTAGTGAATCATAGGAATAAAAATTCATTTTTAACACAAAATTAAAAGTATTCATGCGTTGTAATGTATTATATATGGTTTGTTGGGGCATGTTTTGTGTACGGTGGGGGGTAACATTGTAAAGAAACCATGTGAGTGGGTATATGGATTTCTAGTATAAGTTACATGGTTGGTGAATGGATTGGTAAACCATGTCTCCAAACAATAGGAGATTATTAAAGTTTCAATTTATATTCATATACCACTTTGATTTTAAGATATTTCCCCTCCCCTGTACTAATTAGTGTATATTCAAATTAACGGGATATCAACAGAGTTCTACCTATTCTTATAATTTAACACAACTCTTTATTCATGGATTAAAATTACTCCTTAATGTAAATCCCCTCTTACTCTTTCATTATTCCACTAATCGTGTCTCTACTTAAATTTTGTCTTAATATAACCCACTATGGATAATTTATCTAGTGATAAGCTTAGAATGAAACTCCAAGAGCACCTCAAATAGTCAAAAGGATTGAAATGGAACTAGTTATGAATATCACACACATGGGAGGCCTTATCCTAAACTATATGTACACAATCCCACATATCCATACTCTTTAATAAAGTGTAAAAGATAAAAAAATTAATTCTATAAATGAATTCATAACAAATATATGACATTAGTGTACATCAAGGAGTTTTGAAAAAGAAAAAAAAACCAAATAAAATCCCACTAAAACTATTAAGGTACATATCCTTTTAACAAAAGGGAAATCATATTAGGATAAAAACCTATATAATCCTTTTTGGCCTGTCTAGCATAAATAATATCCACCAAGTCTTCATCCTCCTAAGACACCATCAAAATCCCTATCATATAAATATAACAAGACATGTTCATGAATAGCCTATGTAGGGGTGTATAAAAAATTATTGTAGGTAACCCAAAAATCACCACATCTAAATATCCAAGGGGGAGATTGGACTATATAATATAGATAATGTAATAAACAAGTTAACCTAGATATTATCAATGGAATACATCAAGTCTCATGGCGAGGTCACATCCTCACTACCAATCTAGGATTCTACTAGGTTATAAAATGTAACATTCATCTAAGAGAACCGACTCATCGAGTCATTGTAAGGTGATATCACTAATAAGAGTGGTCACACTCATCGTGGATTTATAGAAAGAATCACATAGGAACTATCATGGACCCTATGAGGTAATCTCTCGATTTGACAACATCGAAACAGAAGAAAACAGACGTAGATACATAGATAAGGGATTAAAATAGTGCCTACAGAGGATACCTGGAGAGGTCTATGATAACCAAATAGGAAAGGGTATCACATTCCCTAAATATTAGAAATGGGACATAAATCCCAACATAGGTAATAATAATAGAGGATCACACCATATACCACTATGAGGGATACCTAACTCTCTCTATAACTAACCTATAATGTTGTTCTCTCATACCATGAACACGATAGGATAAACTATTATAGCGTATTAGGGATAGAAGAAGGGAACACACACACACACACACACTAACACAATTCAAGTTAACTCACTGAAAGTCATACCACAACTGTTCAGAGTAGAAAATGGGTTTTACCTACCTTAGTATTTGTACTTAAATGTATATAAAGGTAAATGATGTGTCGTTATAAGTCCTGGAAATCTTATTTAATTCCATATCACATGAGATGTCTTTCTCCAAATACATGGTTTGATATTATGATACATAATTTACTTCATTTTTTCAAAGGAACTCAATTCGGTATCATGTGTCTCTCCCATGTCATCACCACCTTCAATTCTACCATGATATTCACTCAATATATGGGATCTGGTTTAACCAAAATAAATTAAAAAAATGATGGAATGATTTTAGCCACCATATTCTAAAAAAAATGTCTCCCCAGTGGTCCTAAATATTATCACATTTCAAAACATGCATAATTAGAAATTGTGGATTTGTATAGGTAATACAACATCATCTTGGATAATCCACTATTTCCAAACTCACCATTGTCGATTCCATGAACATGATATATAGATTTCAAAATTCATTCATTTAATTGGGTTCATGAAAAAATATGATCCACCGATCAGCTGAAATATCAATTATGAATGTAGAATATAGGTATAAAACTATAAAATACAAAAGTGATAATTAATTTCTGCTTATTAATCATTCAAAAGTCATTGATAGAAACCAAATAACAAAGGCGGATTATCAAAACATAAAATATTAAAATTAAATATCAAATTTCTTAAAATTTATAGAGAAATAACCAATAAAAATTAAATAATCATGTTTTAAAAATAAATTTTTATTGATTTATTTCAAATTAATCATTGGAATAAAAGAATGAGTGAATAATCCTACAAAATATAATTCCCAACCTTGAGTTTGGATTGATAATTGGTGTGTAATGAATCGGCATCGATGTTGTTAATGAAATCCACAATAATCATTATTATCGTCACAAAACTCCATGTTTTTCTTTATTAATCTTTAATTTGGAGACCACACAACAATGTTCTCTTCTACAATGCTATATCTCTCCTTCCCCTCATTTATAATAGTATTACTAAGTGAATCCTTGAGAATTTTAGAAATAGGTATAAAATAGATTATATGATAGTGTTAACCAAGTAAAAATTCATTTAAATAAAAAATTAATTTATTCAATTTAATCTTCTTACAACTACACTAAAATAAAGAACCCAACACATATAAGTATTATGTCTCCCCTTTGGGTAAAACCCATGTTAAGAATTTAATAAAAATAACATTTATACTATATGAGACACATTTCGTGTATTATTCCATTATTTCTAAAATGCCACATATGTCTGACATAATAAATTCAATTTTGTAATATTTCAAAACCAAGGATCCATGGGAAATATAATTATTCCCCGACTCCATATATTACTTTGAAATTCTTTTTTTGAAAAATTTAAAATTATCAAATAAAAATTTCGAACTCACTATATTCATTAAATGTTCAATGATATTCATTATGAAAAGTGAATCTTTACACAAACATGTGATAACAAATATAAATGTTTTGATATTATGCTCCTAAAATCATCCATAGAGGTTACCATGCTCTATATGAACACACACCATGTGGAAGAATCACCGAAAAAGCTTATTAACACATTAATTCCATAAAAACAACTAATAACACCAAAGAGAAGGCTTCATCCTTAATGTATATATCAACAAATTCGATAATTCAAGATGGAAATGCTCATATTTCCTCATCTCATAAACCTGGAATACATCTGGATCCCATTCTAAAAGCAATGATAATTCTATGACGTATGAAAACTAAAAAACCCTACAATGTATCTAGAATGTTCCAATGAATCTCAATGATATCCTACAACATTTGAAAAATGCCTATATTCCTTGCTAAGGTGGAACCTTTAGGAGATTATGGTATCTCTCTTTAAACACTAAATTCCACCATTGTCTTTCCATTAAGGATTTCTAATGTATCTGGGTAGTCCTCATCCGTTATTTGATGATTTATAAATTTCCTATGGTCATGTGGAAAAACTCTGGGTCCATAAAAATTGTCCCAGGGATCCAACAAGTATAAAGATAACCCAAAAGGTATTTAATATGATCCCATTAATGGTTCCCTACTAATGTTGGTGTGTTAAATGTTGTTATAAACAACTCCACCAATGGTAGATAATCCTCCGTCCTTTGGCCAAACACCAACATGCAGACCCAAAGTATGTCCCAGAGAACCTAAATGGTCTACACTATCTAGTAATTTTTATAGGGTTGGAACACCTTATTTAACAATAATTGGGTCCCAAAACTCCATCTAATATTATCCATAAAATTTAATTGAATATAATATCATAGTTTTAAATTATCATAGAGGATATTCCATGTATCAAAATTATCTCATGCCTGTACAAAAATCACGAAAAATCCATTAAACAATTCTATCAAATGGCTGGGAAGTGGGTAAATTTTGTGATCGAGTCTATGATAACCAATATGGTGTCATGACCTATCACTAATCATGGAATTCTTTTCATGAAATCCAAGAATATACTATCTAATTTTTACTTTCATCTTTTCACCTAAACATTCATTTATTAACATGTTAGGAATCAAGAGATAAACTCATCAACCATATACAACATCCTTAACAATCCAAACTAAAACAAATGGATCCTAATATATCTTCATCGCTATTCGATGTACCACTTAGGTGGAATATTAAAACCCCCACAACACCTTCACTTACATCATGACTAATAACATTTTCCATCATCATATAAGGATAATGTGCTCCTGAACTTCATAAAAAATCCACTAGTAGCATCTTCAATGGATATTTATTCATAAATGATCTAGTAATTGATATACCAAATTTATTTCTCACTGAAATAATGAATATGCATACGGAAGAAAACCATCGACTAGAGGTAACTACAGCATCCTCATCCACAAGGGTTAACTAGAAAAAGGTTAACTACTCTATCTCCTTTCTCAAAAAGTGTGAATATGAATCCCTAATTTGAGAATATACTCCCACATTATCCTTATTGGGAGTATAGATATCTAAAATCAAAAAATCTATAGGAACACCAACCATAACCACTACCACAGGTGAGGATATTTTTGGGAAAATATATACCTGAGACACCTATAGTCCAAAAAGACAATGAATATCTGTCACATAAAATCATTTATATAAGTCTATAGATTTATATATATATCTTCCATATTTAATTCATGGGTCACATAAAACTTCTCATTGAGTCTTGGTAATCAATACCCATAAGAATCACAGTCTGCTTATGTATCTGAACACATTAAATCACAACTCTAGAGGAAACATAGAAAAAAATTTCAAAACCCTCCTCATGAAGTCTTAATATGCGGTCACTCATCATTATATATTATATCTTCTAAAAATTCTATTGAAACTTCTCTATATATATGATAAGCTTCCCATTTTGTTTCAAACCAGTTAGAGGATCATTAATCCTAGATAAATCGAAATTGAATATCTAAAATTAGCCTATTCACATAATGAATCTCCATACAATGACCATGATCTTCGGTGGATCTAAAACGATAAATACCTCATCATTTATTAGGTCCACGCCTAATCCCATTTATGAGATGAAATTTCCCAATAGGTGGACCACTAAAATAAAGAACTAACACATATAGATCATTCAATAAATATGGAGATCTCGGATAAAATCCCATAACCAACCTAAAATATGTTGTTTTCTCCTTCGCTAATTATAATAAAATGACAATTCAATCTTTGAATACCATCAATAAATTGTCAATTAATAGATGAAAGATAAATTTCATTAGTCTCATGAACTCTATTGTGGTGTTTTCCATGTTTAATGGTATCCTAAAGAACACAGATCTGGTGATAACTCAACCAACGGTCAAAATTTGTCAACCATGGAAACCCCTTTAGAACATTCATGAATGGATTAATTATTATAAGTGGGTATGTAATCATGATATTCACTTATTTTGAGATATTATAATTCATAAATAACTTCGAACTCTTATACTACTACTTGGTGAAAAAATTTCCATCCTAAGAAACACAATAGGTCTAACTTTTCCCTTCATATACAAAACCTCCAACTACACCTCCAACTCTCATAGCTATATTGGGGTCATCCAATATCCTTGTGTAGATATCAAGGTCATCCCTCATAGAATCCATATTAAAATATTGATCTGTTAATGAATATGTATGATGGAAACATCCTTAGGGATTGAATCCTCATACACCTCCACTAATTCAAGAAATGAAATATATTATAATCCACCACTCCAAGGGTATTACTAGCCAGAAAATTGGAATCATATGTATACACATATATATGATCTTCTCTATCTCAAAATTAGAATACTTTATTCTAATAATTGAAAAAACTCAAACAATAAACTCTATTACACATAATACCTTACGAGGTACAATCATACTGGTTATGGGTATCAGTTTATTAATTCATATTGGGTAGAAACATCATAGTGCCTCACCACTTCCATAGAGATGTCTCATGTGAAGATCTATCCTTCAAATTTCATGTCACAGAGTCAGTAAAAGGGTGTGATTAATTAATCTCCCCGTGTAGTAACCTATAAATACCATGGATGACATAAAATTATCCTCTTCTATATCAAGGTATTAAGAAATATGTTTTTAGGAAAAAGTGTATTATTACTAAGTATTAAAACTACAATGGAAGGAGGTATGACACATTTAATACCTCTAATCACACCCAGAGCCTCCGAGTCACATGCCCCTATATCGTGAATCTATCCATTCTGTTTCTGGCTTGTTATCCATAACCAAGGCTCACTCTAACACCTTGTAATATCAAAAACATCTTCAAATAAAAAATTCTATTGAACTCATTAACCACACCTCGATACCATCGGCATTTGGTGGCACTATCATTCGAATGCGACTTTAAAATGTATCACAAGGTAACAAGTATTGGTGGGGGGAAGGTTCCCTATCCTTTCCAAACCGAAATCCACATAAAAATCACAGGGATCCACCAATTGCTTATGTTTACATAGACATGTATCACTTCCTCTATCACGAAAAATGGGTTCTTGACCTATAAGAACATTCACCCCCACAAACTCCAGAATGTCCTCCATTACTTTGGGATCTTGATCACCAAAAACAATGGTGGCCTCTTACCCTGAAATCCATGAAAAAATAATATTATAGGTGAATTTTCAACTAAAATTATTGGGACAAACTACATCTCAACCTAGTAAGTATAATCCACCAAAACAATGAGAAATGGTTAATTATACTTCTCAAAGGGTGGATTCACTGTTGAATTTCCTCCCAAAGGAACTGCCTCCTTCACATGTCTCTAGACTAAATAATAACTTATGAGAAAATAATAATCTTGATTGTTCTCTAAAAACCTATATGGATATTATAATAGAGGAATCCATACATATCCAAGATGTACCCTAGTCAAAAGAAATATATGGGGAGATGAGTCAAAAATGATATGGAAACCACATCCCATTTCTATATGATGAATATACCAATGTTATCCCTACAACTAGTGCCTAAAGCATTCAATTTAACATGATAATTATCAGATTCTGGGTAAAAAGATACGTCATCCTCCATACAATCACAGGGTTCCCTACCCTAAGAGTATAACGCAATGCACTTGAACACTATTTCAATAGTTCCCAAACCAAAACCTCGTAGCTAGACTATCACTAAACTATTGTACTAATATAACCTCTTCTGATAAATCTATGTTATAACTAGAATCACTAAGGCCTTCCTAGAAAGTTGTAAGTTGATAATGACACCCCATTATTTCCTCCAATAGTCCTTTGTTAGATATTTTTAATTATTATGAATATCACACACATGATATGTCTTATCCCAAATAATATATAGACACACACACATCTTCATAAACCAGTATTACGTATAGAATATAAAAAATAATATTGTAAATGTGTGTTTAAAAACTAGACCACATCAGAGTATTCCAATTAGTAATAAAACAAAAAAGGGGATAAATACAAGCCCAAAAACTATAAATAACTCAAACATACTAATAAAAGGGGAATATTATCAAGGTGTAAACTTCTGGAACCATATGTGGTACATCTGGCTCGACTAAGCTCCACTTAATCTTAGTCTTCCTAAGACTCCCCCAAAAGGTATTTCTTCTGTATAAGACATGAAATGTACGTCCATAGTTCACGTGGGTTGAGCGTAATCATACCTATTATGATACCCCAAAATAACTAAACATTAAAAAGTGTTTCATATCAATATAATAAGACAATGTAATAAATAACATGACCTAGAAATTATCAAAGGATGTCTCTAAGAATCTTGGTGAGGAAATCTCTTAAACACCATCCTAGGATTCCACTAGAGGATCAAAGGTTGCATTCATCTGAGTTAACTCCCTTGACAAGTCATTCTAAGTTGATATCACTAATCTAAGAGGTCACAATCACTAGGAAATTCCATGAATAATATTTTAGTAATTGAGAAGGATCGTCTGAGGTACTCGATCATTCAGACCACACCACTCTATAAAAATAAAATTAATGAAACTTAGATAACAGATCATTCATAGGGCATATGTGGGATACATAACCGTATATGAGGTAAAAAACTAGGAATGGGATCACACGCCCTAAAAATTTAAAACCTAATACATGACCCAACATAGGGAAGAATGATAGAGGATCACACCTCAAGCCACTCATACGGCTACCTAACTCTTTCAAAAACTAACCCTTATAGAATATTTATCACCTTTTCATATGAGGAAATACCACACAATACCCACATAGTGACAAAATAAGGTAACACACCCACACTAACATGTTTTGAGGGAAATCACCCATGATTATTCCATAGCTGATCTAAGATGAAAATTCGATCCAACATTCTTTAGAAGTAGAGAATAGTATGTCCACTATGGTACATGGAATGTCTCAAAATTTCTGGAACTACATGTTTCCTTTCATCTCACATGACATGTATTTCTCAAGATAGATGATTTTATATGTTGATACATGATGTTATATTATGGTACAAAATGTGTAGAAGTCATGATATAACTTAGTGTGTGTAATCTTCCCATACCCATACACTATCTAAAGTATACAGGGTGTGCCCTGTCATAGGTAGCATATGGGGTCCCTTGGCTACCTAGGTTTTTACTCCATTTCCATGAAAAACTAGTTGACAAAAGTCTATATGGAATGTCGTTCCTGTATATAACATGTGATATGTAACTCACTGTGTAAACCATAACTACAATGAAGTGGGGCTCACATGGTCAGTGTTATTCCAAACTACTAGTTGTGTATATAGAGTTCTCACAGGAACTCTAGTGTATTTAATGCATATTTCTCACACCATTTATTCCTTCGATCCAACTATGATATTCATTAAAAATCCAAAATTTTGATTTTCTGAATGCACAATGATGCCAGTAGCCACATTCTGAAAATCCAATTCTAAAACACCTCACCATCAATCCCCCAATTCAATGCATATAAAAACTCACATAGTCAAATAACATTGATATTACTTGGGCATTAATAATCAATATTAAAAATACTCTATTTTCAAAATCCACATTATTGACCCTAAAATGATGTTCTGGGAATCCCAGTATTGGCACATGTAATAGGGTTCGAGAATATAATAAAATCATCGTTCAAATGTAATATTGTTGATTATTGAAGAAAGTGGGAAAACACTAAAGATAAATGTGAGAACAAATTATAGTCATTTTTGTATGATGATAATGGATAGAAATTGAAGGAAAAGGGATTATAATCATAACATCAAATGCACAAATTAAATCTCAAATGTCTTATTCTAGGAAGATAAATAACCAATGAAAATTTAATAATATTGATCCCAGAATTCATTAATACTAAATAAATTCATGTTCACCATGGAAATATAAGAATAGGCAAATAATCCAATAAATCAAATGACATTATTTTAGTTGGGATCGATCATTATTGAAGAATGAATTAGCATCGGTTTCATTCATGAGATACACCATGATCATCATTAGTTCAAAAAACTCAATATTCTTTCATTATTACTATTTTATATAATAATTAGCCACCAATGTGTAGCCTAATGGGTCTCTCTCTCTCCATTAACTCTTCTCATCTATGGTTATCTGGATAAACCTATAGAATTTTCCAATGTGGGGTTAAATAGGGAAGATGTTATGATTAGTCAACTAAAATTTTAGTAAATTAACAAATTAATTCAATCCACTGAATTTTACTCTAATTGAACTCTAATGAAATACCCATTGCATAAAAATATTATGTTATTCTAGAGGTAAAACCTATATTTTGTATTTAATGATGGGATCAACATTCCCATTTAACACACTATTTACCACACATTACTTTTTTCTAAAAAATCACATGTGTTTGTGACATCATGAATTTAATATATTTAATATATCAATACTTAAAATTCATGGGCCCTTGAATTATATGCTAACATTTCATGTAACTCTGAAAATATTACTTAAAATATTAAAATGTGTCAAATGGAAATTTCATAATGGGTAAAAACAATTTCATCAAATTTCATATGACCCGTAAACCATAATGGTTTTCAATGTGGAAATTAGGGTTTGGTATGCTCATAATCATATGGATTTTTTTATTTATAGTTATTAGGGTTTATTTACTCGTTAGAATATACATCCTCTATCAAATTTGAGTTTTTTCATCTTGATTTAGGTAGTAATTTTAAATTTAATATTTAATTTAAAATGTCATAAAATTATTTATATTTATAAATGCAACATTTGATTAAGTTATTATAATATATTTTATCATTCAAGTGGTTATAATTTATTTGTAAATTATTAATATATCAATTAGGGGGATTTATTTAAAATATCATTTTTACTATTCATTTTGAAAAAAACAATTATTTCCAGGCCATGTGTGTTTTAAAATTCCTTACAGTATATTTCCAATGCATTGAATTATGTAAATATGTGTTGTTACATTATTTTTGTTTAAAAAAACATTATAGATTTTAAAAAAATAAACCGAATATATTATTTTGTTTTTAGGTAACTTATAAGAGATAAGAATAAATTTTTCAATGTATTGATTATTGTTTGGTTTTAAAAAAAATCTTCTAACATTGTTTTAAATGTTAGATTTAAAATACATTTTTTAAAATAACTAAAAAGAAAGTATTGGAATGCGTGACATGGGTTATTTTAAATCTTGTCCTTCTAATGTTATTTTCAGAGCTTGTTTATCTCTTTATAAAATGAGTTTTTGATGATTTTATACCATACCATTGAGTGAATTTTTGGTGTGAATTTTATATTATTTTATCCTTTTTATTGTATATAAATTGATATTTTTAATTTCATGATTATATAAAAATTTGATAAGGGGGTTGTTTCATGTGATTTTATTGGATGTCAGATGTTATTTATTTCTTATTCTTTATTATTGATTTGTTCGGTCACCATTTCTGTTGTTGTCAGTCACCTCCACATTGATTGATGTCATTAGAACCTTGGGTCGATATGTATAAGCCTTGGATGAACTATACTCGTTTAAATCATAATATGATTGGTACCTAGTTATGATTGTTCCCTAGATGTATATTGGAACCTGGTAAGGCTAAGAGGGAAATTCGAAATGTTTTATAAGGTTCACAATATGTTGGTCAATTATAAGTGTTCTGTGAGTATTTTCCATGTTTCTTTTATGTTAGTTCTTATGAAGTGCCAGATGATTCCTATTTATCTGAGGATGGTATAACCTTTGGGAATATTTCTTAATATTTTATATGTATCCCCATGTGTTGAATTTTATTTTTTGAACAATTTTGTATATGTTTCATTTGTTTACGAATAATTTTTTACATAGTGATTCCCGTATGATATATATGCCTTATTTGCTTTATGTATTGTTTACCTTTCAACATTTATTTGAAATAGGATATTTTTTTAGATATATTGATAAAAGAAAAATTATTTTTTTTCTTTCATAATCTTATACCCACCAATTGATTTTTTTAATAGTGGTTTTCATTTTAAATCGTGGATTCCACCCCTTTTTTGAAATACTATGGGTTTTGAATGAGTATTTATATTTAATGTTTATAAAAATTTTTAATTTTTAAATCATGGTTTTAAAATCTAGTTGTGCTTATATATTTTAAAAAAACAATTCACTTATTTTTAAAAAATTGAAACATATATGTACCTATTTTTCATGTTATTTTAATGTTAAAAATATTATTTCAAAAATGGTGTTAAAACTAAAACTTTTCCAATATTTTATAAAATTAATTATATATTATAATTTTTGAAATCTAACATGAATTTTTAAGCTCACGACATATATACACACATGTGTGTGTATAGATATCTTGTTTTCATACTGGTCGTTAGGTTTTGATATATGTTTTAGAAATCATTTGAGTGATATATTTCAGTATATTATGGATTTGGTGAATAAACATAGGTCAAATAGATCATTTCAAGTAGTGTATCGGGTTTTTGGTTACTTATTTTTTTTAGAAGTTTATTTTTCGGCAAACTCACCCATGTGTATTTTGTTATCATCCAATATAATATGGGTTCCTATTATGTATATATATTTTATCATCTTTTAAATAGTTCATGTTATGTATACAGTTTATGTTTTATATGTGAAAATTATTTTTTAGGGTTTTATATGTTATTTATATTTGGTTTGGCTTGATTTTTAGTTTGTAATTACTTATTTTATATGCATAGATATCTACTGAATGTATACAGAATATAACTTTCTCTCTCTATAGATATTTTTTTGTTTTTATTATTAGATGGTGAAATCATTCCATTGTGGTTTTATTTTGATACAGTAGAATTATTTTGTCATCTAATGTCATGAATAATGCAACATAGAGATTATGCTGGATCAACTCGGGTACCATTTTACGAGTTCTATGGTATATTTCAGTACAAAATATTATAAAATTACCTTATTTTTATATTTGTGCAACATTGTATCAAAGAGATGTTACTATCAAAATTCAGTATGTGGGTCACGAGTAGGTGCATGATCTCCACCTTTCATGATGATACTTCAATTAACGTAGTTATTCGATACATGAATCTTAGATTTTATTATAATTTTAATTGATGGTGATGTGTTGTGATATAAAATGATAGTATTTGGTACCCCACTGAGTTATATTACATAATTTTGGGATTATTTTTAATTTTTTAGATAAAATAGAAGATGAAAAAGAGAGGTCACATAGTCTAGAAATCCATGTAGAGCCTTTGAGAATGTGTTTTTTATCATTTAAAGTGGTGTCAAAATGTTTTAAAACGGTATTATAAACCATTATGAAAAACCATGTATAATGATGGATCCATATGAGATATTTTTATTATAACTATATTTTTTCAACTTCATTTATGGTGGTTTCCACATATTGGAGATGAAATAAAGAGGGTTTGTTGTTGATGTATTGATGATTGGAAATGATTCTTTTCTATGTATCATTGTTTTCCATCATTTGTATGTTATTTATAAAGTCTTTTCTTGGTGTAAAAATAATTTTATAAGTTTTTTATTTTTATAATGTGGTTTTATGGATTTTTCATAAAAATATTATTGATGATTTAAATAGTAATTTGAAATGAAATTTCATTATAAGGATGTTTTGGTGGATTTTAAAAAAATGGTTATGAATTTTTCTTTATTTTTCCAAATGAATTTAATTGTGTTAAAATATTTTTTATTTCATTCATGAATTTGGATATGAAATTAAAATATTATTAAGAAATTATAAAATTTTGTGGATATTTTATTTCAAATATATATTTATGGTTTTCAATGCTACCGTATTGTTTATATTGAATTCTCTAAAAGAGAATTGAGATTTTGGATTTGGTGACATTATAAAATAAATTTTATTTATTTTTAAAAATATAGTATTATGTTTTGAAAATAAGGTAGTTTGTTTCTAAATTGATTATATGATATTGTATTTTCACTTGGTTTTTATTGGTACTTTTAGATTTCATTTTAGAAGCATGAATAGGATCATTTGGGGATTATTATTATTTCGATATAACTCATAGAAATTTTTTTTATTGAATAAGGAAAATAAGTCACTAAGGAAGAACATTATGGTCATTTCTCTTATCATTTAGCTGTAATTATTACACTTATTATCCCTTTCTAGATTATTAATAGTGTGGTATATATGGAACATTATCATATTTAGGAATTATTGAATCATCTACCCTTTTCTTTTTATGGTGATCAAATTACTCTTGGGGTAGTCTAGTTTATAGATAGTATTGAGATAAAATTAAATTATATGGAAACTTTGGAGTCATGATGAGTAAGATATGTTTTAGTCTTGGTTATGAAACAAAGCCTAAGGTGGTGAGGAACTATTATCCTTACTCAGTTTCTATATTGAAAGTCCTAGGGAATCATTAACACTATTAATTTGGTGACACCATTGTAAATATGTGAATGTTTACAAATCCATTAAATTTATTAGTATATTTATTTTCTTTTGGAATTAGTATTATATTATTACTATCTTTTCAATGATAATTGTTGATAACACCTTTATCTGATAGAGGTCATCACTCCGACCTAAAATTAGATATATTATAATTTACCTTGACGTATTCATATGGTATGGTGGAAAATGTCCTGTTAGTGTAGGTTAGTTTTATATGTGATTATATGAGTGGTTTTATCCCCAAAATAATTAAGACTGTATATTTTTCTGTAAATAAATTGTATGTGTTTGATAAATTTCATTACACATAACCCTAACTCTATTTTAACCGTGAGATTTTAAATGGTGGTAATATAGCCATAAAAATTTCAAGATATGAGTAATAATAACCATATTATAAGAAATATGTATAATATATTTAAATATTTGAAATTTATTTATTAATTCATAATAAATATGTTCTCAATTTCTAGTAATGTCATCTTATGTTTCATAAATATGTTTTCATCAAAAATAGTTTCTATTTCATTTTATGTAAATAGAGATTATAAATAATTTATTTTTTTTGGAAATTTTATTTTATGAAATTAATATAATTTTTTAAATCTTCATTTCCATATTATCATAAAATTAATATTTATTTTATTTTCATAAAAATATTTATTTTTTAGTGAATACTGAAAATACCAACTTTTATAAAAACTAAAAATTAATTTCAAGTAAAATTTCCATGATATTTTTAATATTAAATTGTAATAAAATTATAATCCCTTAATTATAAATAATATAAATAATTTTATATGAATAATCATTACACTTAGTTTTGGTATAAGTTCACTTTTAGTATTAAAACAAATTTTTCTAATAACCAATTCGCACATAATTTGATTTTATCTTTTAAAATTAAATTGATATATATATTAAGAAATGTTTTAAATTATATTTATATATTATATATTCATTAATATATTTTAACATTAACTTTATGTTCTTTACAATGACTAGATTTAATTAAATTATGTTTTATGCTTAAAAATGTTTTTTCTAAAATGATTTTTCATTGTAGTTTGCAAGATTATTGAAAATAAAATTATGAAACATATATAAAATTAAAATATTAAAATGGATTTAATATTTTTTTCATCATAATTTATTTATTTTAATAGGTTTAACCTAATTTTTATCACTAGTAAATAGTAAAAATAGTAAAATTTAGTTACCACGACTAAAGTTAAAATGGGTTTACCGAGGGGTTAAAACAGTATATAAGGGTAGTATTCCCACAAAAACCGATATAATTATTATTTTTTGATTTTATTTTAACTATATATTATCCTGAATTTTAACTATTGGCTAATATTATCCACTTTCCCATAAAAATGACCTTATAACATTTAAATCTTATAAGAAATTCTATGTGTGTCCCTCCCCTTTCTTACAAAAGAGAACCTCTTCTACCATGTTATTAAAATAAATTTATCCTTATATATCTGAAAAAAAAGATTATATAATACTTAAATTCATCCTATATCTTCAATAGCTCTACTAAAATCAATCCATCTCGGATGAAGGTGTAATACAAAGGGGTGTCTTAAAGAAAGAGGTATAAATAATAACGAGGATCATTAAATTTTATTTATTATTACAAATTATCTAAAAAATAATCCATAAAAACATGATTATTCCATTTGGATAAATATAATTAAATTTTATTATGATTATTTTACAACTATTTACCTCTCCATCTCCATAAAATGGGAAATAAAAGTATCGACCGTGTGTATGTGTAGACCACTACCTCCACATAGTGATAAAATTCATTTCCAATCATTATCATTATTTTGTGGTAATAATGATATATTTAATTTTTATATAATATTGTTATAAAAAAATTATTCTTATTTAATTATAATATTTTATTCACATTATTTCCTTCCAATCCATTGGTAAACGATAATTTAGTTTTTGCATATGTGTGGACTACCACCTCCACGAAGTGTTGTTGTTTTTTTATAATTTTCCCTTTAATTATATAGTAAATATTATAGATATAAGGATAATATATTATATTAATGACATAATAGTGATTTTTTAAGGTGAATTATTATTTACCTTTATTTTTTCAATCCATAAAAAATTTTAAACCTCACTTGTGTGTACATATGGATTACCATCTCCACAACATGATGTAATTCATTTTTAATAAACACTTAATATGAATGGATGTAAAATTTTATATTATAACATTTATGATACTTATATAATAATTAATATTCTATATTTAGAATAACCATGATTAGAATATGATGACCAAAATTTCGGAAAAAAAACATACATGAAAAACAATGCAGTTAACACCCATAATGATGACTTTAATAGAAAATTAATACTAAATATGTGTTCAAATGTTATAATTATATCATATATGAAATTATATTTATTAATATGAATTTTTTATCGAGTTATTATAGATATAAATTTATTTTACATGATGTTATGATACTTATGAATCTAGTCAGATATAAGTTAAGGTGGATTTTTAAAATTATGATTCCTTGACACATGTTTATGTTATAAAACAAATATTTTTTTCATGTTTCAAATAAAACAACATTTTTATTTTGTATCAAAAGTCCATTATGTTTATTTATGTAAATTATTTATTCCATATTTATTCACTCATTGGGTTTTGACTCAATGATTACGAAATATTTAAGAGTTTTTGTTTCAAATTTGTTTCATTAAGACATCATTGTGGTTATCCACCTATTTATGTATAAGTGGTTTATATAATGATAAGTTTATATTTAATATCATGTATTCCTCTAAATTCATGGTATTGAAATTTAATCTTCAAAATATTTCATCTTCAGGATTTTGATTCATGTGTTACCAAAGTGGTAAGGGTTTATCATATTAAATTGTCTACTTTGGGAAATATGCCATAATATACGCCAATAAACATTAATGAGGTGTATCTAATTAACCTTTAATATGTTGTTTCATAATTATTTTTATGTTCATGGTATGCACTGTTTCATTTTAAGTTATTTATTTCATGGTAGTTTTGGAACAAATATTACAAAATTGGAATGGTTTTCATGGTATAATCTTATTTTTACCACATTTGTTTATGCCAAAATTTACAATGATTAAAATATATAATCTATATCTCAAAAATTGTATGTATTTTCATATACTCTATTTATTACTAAATATTAAATGTTTTTATTTTATTTTTCATGTCTTTATGTACCCATCATACTAAAAGCATTTTTTTAACAAAATCCAACATTATTACTCTCTTCATAAAATAATATTTTCTTCCTTAACATTATTTTCATAAAAAAGTTAAATTTTTTTTTGTATTATAATATGATTTGATAATTTAAATTTTAACCATTTATTAAATTATAAATGTATTAAAAATAATCTTTTTTCATTTTCTAAATGATGTACTTTTGATATTTTAATGAAAATATTAAAGTAATATTATTTTTATGTACACCACATGAATTATATTTCCCACTATAATGTATTATATAATATTAAAAGATTACATAACAAGTATAAACGTTTATTCTCATATAAAATGTTCTCTATAACAATTTATATATTTTTTAATTTAAAAAAATTGATTTGAAAATGAAAATTGTATTTTCCTCAATAAATTTATCAATTATTCTTAAAGAATATTTTCAGCTATAACCACATCCTTTGATGTTTATTATACATTATAAGGTATATGATTAAATGTTACCATATTTATTATTTCCCTGAAAATTTTATCAATTTTAGGATGAAATATTTAAAAACACCATTTTTCATTGCACAATTTATTATTTGATGTAATGATAAATTTTTTCCTAGACATTGGTATAGATATGAACGGATTATTATTATGGATGGGTGGTCATGTTAAAAAATAAATATGGGTGGATTCATTTTAAACCATGTACATTTTGTTATGTTATAAACCAAGTATGGTTGGATCTATTATATCTCTCTAATACATTTTGTATTGATGATGGAGTTGAGAAACAACTAAGAGATTAATGAGATAATAAACTCCTATTTAATGATAGAATTAAATAAATATATATTTTTTAAATACGAAGTCATTTTAAAGATCTTTTACTGATTTGGTATTATTACTGTGAATTTTATCATGTTCTCATAATCATATTCATATATAATTCTAACTTATGATCATTGATTGATATATCTTATGATTTCTGATACATATAATATAAGATCAACCTTTATTATGTGTCCGTTACCTAGGATATGTAGAAGTTTTTTTTAATATATTATTTCTAAGAATGATGATATTTGGGAAAAACATAGTGATGTATGAGGTAGATATTTTATGTAGTATTTTTTTATATAACCATGTTTACAAAGGAATTAAACCATTATTATTTTTTCATGTATCATATTAATATCTAATTAATATTACACTATTAAGAATTATTATTATTTTTATAAAAGATATTTATTACTATATTTGGTATTAATTAATGTTTTAGTCATTTTTGGAAATTAAAAAGATAAAATTTTAATAAAAACCCTTAGGAGAAGCCTATCTATAGGATAACATATGAGGTTATAATAAATTAAGTAGTATGGTTCCCCTAATAAAATGAATCAATTTCATGATAATACAAGTTGGTATGGTTATGAAACATATGTGTGTAGGGGTAATAACCCAGTAAATAGTTGACTGAGTATATCTCAATCATTATTTTTGTGCATGATGAATTGTCCATTATTTCACACCTTGTTTGACATTCCCAGATTATATGATTAGGTTAATTAAAAAAATTATAAATAATTATGAATTATTTATATAGATAATGATAATAAATTACCTATGTTAATATTTAGGTGAAATATGTTCAAATGAAGATGACAAGGTTTATATTTACTATGAATATTTTTTTATGAATATATGATTAGTCATTAATATTTCTCATACTATGTTTTTTGTTTCATTTAATGGTTAGAAACATGAGGAATCATGTTAACATTAAATGTGATGGATGATAAAATTATTTTTCTCATGAAAAAATAAATTATATGGGATATGGAATGAAAAATATTTGATTATCCCTAACCAAATATCTAGTTATTTGATAAAAAAACAAAAACAGAATTGAGTTTTGGATTAGACCAGGAATGAGAAATGTGGAGTTTCCTAATGGTTATAGAGGAAATAAGCCTCAACATTCTTCATGTTAATAATATATAATGAAACACCTAAGAAAATGTCTTAATGTTTTGAGAAGATATTTTATGTGTTGAAAAGTAGAAAATAGACCAAGTTTTTATTGGGTAAAATAAATATTTAAATGGATGGAAAGAAACTATATCCCATGGTAACATTTATTGTTCAATATATTATACATGAAAAACCTAATAATTTTCTAATACAATGCCCTACTATAAAGGATAACTCCTAAAACAAGTAAGTGTGTATGTAATTACATTCCTTGATGAAGAATACTTTATGTTTTTATGTATTTTAATTTGAGAATTATAGTGTAGAAGTATTTTTTGAATGATATTTTTTTTATAAGAATCATGAAACATATAAGGATTTATCCATAGTAGTTTTTGTTTAATGTTTTCAATCATATGTTGAATAGTATCAATAACCAAGAAAAATGATTTAGTGGTAAGTTGATGTTTTTGGAAAACATGTGATTAAGGGATAGATAAACCATAATATATTCCTAATGTTGATATAATATTTTTTAGTGGGGATAAATAGATGACAGGTTTTGATCAAGTAAATTAGATAGTGTAAATGTACTTATAAATGATTAGTGATATGATGATAAAGTGATTTATGTTATCTTTTATAATGTTTATTGCATTTTTTATTAATGTAATATATTTAATAGTCTATGATATTATTAAAAAACGGTATAGATAATTTTCTGTAAAAATATATCTTATCATAAGGATTTATTGTGATTTAAGTAATTATAATTTTTTAGGTAAAATTTGATCAAGGTATTCATATGAATGGTATGTGAAATTACGATATAATTTATTTTGTCTATGGATAAATGTTAAATTTTTTCTTGGGAAAAAATTAATCAAATATATCAAAAAAGGTGGTTTTTATTTTTTTCAATCATATTTTGGATGGGTTTTAAGGTTAAATATTTATTGAATGGTTTATGTTAATTCTTGGGTGTCATTTTTTAGGTTTTATAAATTAGTTTATTATTTCATCATATAATGGTTTATCAATATTGAATAACTTGTGCTAACTAATTTGTTTTTTTTAATATCAAGTGATATATGAAATAACATTTCATTCTTTTATGAATCTAACAATCCAATATATTTTAATTTTAGGGCTTTAGGAATAAAAAATAATGTTTCACGTTCATCATTGTGATATGGATAAAAATAGGTGGAAACCAACTGAAACACCCAACTATAAGATGAAATTAAATTTATGGATTTCAATAAATAAAGTATGTTCTTTTTATATTACATGATAACCTGACTCCTCAAATACATGAAACAAGATCATAAAAATGAATTTTGTTTTACATTTATTATGATGTAATTTGAGTTTTTTCACCGCTCACTTATTTATGGTAGTGTGATGATTAACTTTCTCATGCATATGTTATCTATTGGTATATATTATTATTTTGAAATTATATTTCTTCTCTATTTACATATTATCATTTTCTACTAATGTTCACATTATTATGGAACATGGTCATATATTATTTCAAGGATCCATTAGGTTTCCAATTTACTCTTTTCAAAGAATGTTTAATTGTCCCTTTTTTAAATATGGGTTTTTATCAATGGTATTTTCAAATATTGAACACTTGACTACCGAGATAAAAATCTTGTTCACTCGATTTATATATTTGGGGGATAATGTAACACCACAATATTTTAGAATATATATTTTCCCTCAAATGAATAATATGTATTCAATATCGTTCCATACACACAACATTTAGTCTTCATGAACAATGATATGGTAAAAAATTATAAGATAGACATTAAATTGGATGGAATGAATATTTAAAACATTTTAAAAAATATTTTATAAAATTATGTAATGATAATTTATTCATTAATTCATAATAAATAAGAACTCCATTTTTAGTAAATTCATTCTAGGCTTCTAGAATATGTTTACCTCGGAAATTATTTTACTTGTAATTTACACACACTGAAATTATAATTAATTTTCCCCACTCTTATAAATTTTATTTGTGTCAATTAATATCATTTTTAAATTAATATATATATATTATCATTTGGAATTTTTTTTTAATTTTTTATACAAATAATTATTTTTCATTGAACACTGAAAAATTAAAAAATTTCTAAAAATAATAAAATATTTTCAAGTAAATGATACATTAATTTTTAAACTTTATCACTAAGTAACATAATTTTTATTTTATTTTATATAATGAAATTAATTACAGTAAACTCATCATTATACTTAATTTTGGTATAAGTTTATTTTTTGGATTAAAAATACATTTTTCTAATAACTGTATTTATGTGAGAAATGTGTTTTTATCTTAATAAATTTAATTTATTTATATTGATGAATTATTTTAGGTAAATAAATAGATTATATATTCAATAATTTATTTTAACATTAGTTTTATGGGTACTGTAAGGAAATTATTCTAACTAAGTTATGTTTTATGTATAAAAAATAAGTTTTATAAAATTGGATTTAGTTGGGGTCTCAAAATTCATTTAAAAATAAAATAATTAAAATTATAAAAATTGAATAAATTAAAATAGTTTATATTTTTTAAAAATCTAAATTAATTAAATTTAATAGTGTTAATATAATTTTTTTCATATTAAATAGTAAAAAGAATAATTTTTTTTTCATGGTTAAACATAAAACAAGTTTACAGAGGGGGTAAAACAAAGAGGTAAGTGTAGGATTTCCACCCACAAAGATCTAATTGTTTTTTCTGAAGATATATCAACCTTGAATTATCATAAATTAGTATCCCTATCCATTTGGAGTCACTTGGAAATTAAATTGACCATATAATATTTTAATGTATTAATAAATTTCATGTGTCCCCTCCCCTAACTTATAAAGGGGAACCTATTTGCATCCATCATTCACACCATTTGATCCATATAGACTTTAAAATCTCTACTCAAATCATTAAATTCTTCCTATATATTCTATATTTCTCTTAAGACCAATCCCTTAACGATTAAGGTGCAGGCCAAAGGGTGTACCTCAAATAAGTGGGCTAAATCTTAATAACGAACATTCAATATTAGGGATTATTATGAAAAATATAAACATTTTTTCAATAAAATTTTTATTAATATAATATAATAGAAATATAGAGATGTTATTATGGGTATGGAATAACCATTTAGCATATATTATCCATAAAAAAGAAAATAGAATTTTTTTTCTCGTGCATACATGGGGACTACTGCCTCGACATAGAATTATTATCCATTTTCCATCACCATATTTTATCAGTGTAACATCCTTGGTTTTATTTAAAATTTTTCTTCATAAAATTTAATTTATTTTATGTCTACATTATATACAACAACGAGTTTTAATGAACTCTTATCTCCAATTATTATTATTATTTAAAGAATGACCTTTAAAACTTAGTTATTCAACATAGAGGTATGAATAAAAATAACCAAATTTTGAAATTTAATTATAATGAATTTAGATTAAAAAATATATTTGTAAATAATTAATTGATTTATGGTAAAATCATTATATACATCAAAATAACATTTTTCTTGAAAAGATATTTTAATTTATTTTTCTGAACAAATAATTAAATTAATTTTTTCTAGTTCTATAAAATATATTAGAAAAAATAAAACTAATTTCTAAAATACATTTGTCAAAATTATCATTTCAGTGAGTTTTTTTAAATATTCTTAAATGATTTATTTTTTTTATGAATATTGTAAAATAAAAACTTTTGTTATAAACTTTATTATCATTTAAATCATTACAATATCTATTTTATTTTAAACTAGTTTTAATACAAATATTGTTTCAATTATTTATTTTTAATCCAATTTTGTTCATTGGAATAATTTGGATATTTAATTTCAATATTATAATTTTCAATACTTAGGAAAACATTTTCCATGGAAAATTACATCTTTATCACTTATGTTGTTTTAAATTTTAGATAAATACTGAAACATATATGAATATAATTTGGAAAAATGGATTCCATATTTGGAATAATAATAATTTATATTATATATTAATTTCAAATTTCATTTTTTCATAATTAATAATAAAGATAATAAAAATTAATTACCCCGATTAATGTTAAAATGGGGGTTTTCACGTTACATACGTCTATGTAAATATTAATTTTCCTCATAGCTAGGATTTTTATTTGATAAGTTGGTACTAATATTTATAAACATTGTGTAAAAATTATCTCATAGGGCTAATTTTATTTGTAGTCTTATGGGTTAAATCACCTAGGTAAATAAATAAAAAACTGGTTATCATGGTGAGAACTAAAATAGTATAATTAAGTAAAATAAAAGGAAAAGGAAAAAAATTATAATCCAGTGGTTTTTTTCTTTGGAAGTGTTTATAAAACTCATAATCCCTCCATTACTTTATTTATCAATTTTAGTGGCACTTGGGTGAGGGTTACTTCTAATTATTGAATAATTTTAGGTATTTATAAAAATTACACACCTCAATTATAAAATGGAACTTCCTACCACCATTTTTTCACAAATATTAAAGAATTTGGGTAAAACAATACTACTAAAATCTATATATATAATCCTTATCTGTGTTCTAGAGTTTTTTTCCATGAAATATACCAATCCTATTATCCTTAATAAGATATCCAAATTAGGTTTTTCTATGGGATGGTAATTGTTTTCACTAATTTTTTATTTTTCATATTCTACTAAAAAATTCATTCATGTATTAATAATTATAATATAATAACAATATTTTCTCAAATATACTAATATGTTGTAATTTTTATGTAATAAACTATATTCATCACCTCATCTATCAAATTGGAAATGAAACTATCAATCGTACCTATGGCGGACTACCACCTTACGAAACAAGGTAATTTATTTTCCATCACCACATCTCATTATAATATATAATTATATATTTAAATTATATATTTGATATTAAAAATATAATTACACTTATTTACTTATTATTTCACATATACCTTCTTAGTTTCCATTCCGTGGGATTATAATAAAATCGCTTGTGTGTACGGAAACGACCACATCGTGTATCGATGTTATACATTTTCAACATACGCTTAACATGAAAAGGTAAATTTAATGAATACATGTGATATATATGACATAATAATTTCTCTATAATGGTGATATATTATTTACCTTCCTTTCATTTTATCCATCAGGAAAATGTAAATAGTGTTAATGCGTGCGTAGGGCCTACCGTCTCCATTAACATTGTAATTAATTTTTCTATCTACAACATTAATGGATTAATCTAAACATGTATGTCATGAATATATAATATTTTTATACAACATTATAGATTATGGATATTAAGGAATCATGATCAAACTAAAATGATCGAAAATACAAAACCATAACAATCATGAAAAATGATGTAGTTATTACCCAAAATGTGATGTTAACAGAGGAATATTGATAAATGAGTAATAAAAGGACATTAGTAAATAATATATGGTATTATATATAAAATTATGGTTCTTGTATGTATTTAAAATAAATATATACTTATTATACAAGTTTTTTAATGTTTACTAATGAAATCTATAATCACGATAAGAGATTTTTTATCTCACTTTTCTTTCTATGAGATATATGCCATATTCACCAATCAGAATGTTTGTGTAGTTTATATAACGACTCTTTGAATGAATATACATATTTTAATGGTATTTAATGATCTATTTTATATTATTATTTAATATTTCTTACATTTCACAATTTTCCAAATTGGTATGGGATTTTTGTAAGAAATCGGGTTTTTAGAACGGGTCAAAATCTCGACCCTATTTGAATTTTGGACTCATTTCTAAGGAAATTGGAAAAATCAGGGAAGTTTTGGAAATTTTCAGACTACATTCCATGTATTATAAAGTACACATTGAGTATGGGTTGGGTGAGTACCGGTAATGTGATTACTGAGTACATGTAATGTGATGACCTTGTTGGAATTCCCTACTACATGACATGTAGTGTTACTCGACACGTCATGTATTCTATCATATGTATACCAGTTGGGTTCAAGTTGTGTGTCAACCTGTGTGGGGCGTCCACGTCATGTCTCCATATTCACTTTATTCGGAGTACAAAAAAGGATACTACAGGGCATGTAGTATTTAAATACACGTTGTGTAATTTTTTATTAGCTTAAATGAAAGGTTGTCACGTCTTATTTTCAAAAATAGCATTGTCTTCCCCAACATTGAAATAGGTCTGTTCTAATGTTCTGATGAATTCCTTCTACCCTAAATCATCATCTAACCTCCGTTCTTCAATTTGTTGGTGGCTGCACGATGGCATCAGCGAGGATGAACACATGCACCCTATTTCGTTCTAGTTTCATTTCCTCACGAATCGCAGTTTCCATATGAGTGTAATTTTCAGAATTTTTTGGAAATGTAGAAATACGAAGATCGGGTTTGAATTGGATCTCTATATAGTATGTGCCTACGTCTTAGAGTCTCAGGTAGGTGGTGCAATCCTTTTTTTTTTGTGTTTTCACAGACCTTTGGGGAGTGCGTCTTAACGAGAGTATTTATGTATTTTGATCAGGACACTAATTTACCTATTATTGTTGTTTAATAGTTCTTTGACCAGTGGGATGCCTTTGGGTATACCATATAACATGTTTTTCTTGAGCAGCGTCTAGTGAGTGGTCATTGATCATCGAGGAATTTTGTTCGTGGAATGCCAAAATGGTTATAACAAAATTTCATTGTTTTAAACTGTTGAGTTTCGCTTATTAAGACATTATATGAATTTTTAGGGGAATTAGTGACCTTAGTATTGTTGTTTGATAAATGTTGGGCAAGTGAAATTCAACTATTTAGATTTTTTTTCTTGTTTATGTGTTTTGTTTAAATGTGTAACATATATAATAGGTGAATTTCATATGTTGGAACCTTTGGGTTGTGTTGGGAATGGCCCAGATATTCCTAATTGATGCAGATCATAGGTTGGGCTTGACCCAAGATACATTGGGTCGTTCTGACTATGGGATTTGGCACCATGGACATCGGCTTGAGGCATGGTGACATTAGGTTGGGCATGGCCCATGTTTACATGGATGGTGAGGCTGTCAGACTTGAGCAGAACTGTTTTAGGGACATGAGGTGTCTGAGGTGTTATGGATTGGGTACTATTTTTGGTACTACTGCTCACTCAGAACTTTGAGTAGTGTGAACACAGAGAGACTCCTTGAAGTGGTGGTTTTGACCACTCATGTGGGTAGAGGCCCCCGTTAGTTTTAGTTTATGTACATTTGGTTTGGGGGATCTTGTCATGGAAAGAGAAAATGAATGGTGATGAGCCTTCATGGGATAGAATTGAGGCAGTCGGGTTGGGGGAAGAGGCTCGCCGTTATTTGAGGGCTGATATCGTTGTCCCTCCAGTTACATTTTTTGAGGGTAGACATCGTTGTCCTTCGGGTTAAATTATTTGAGGGAAGACATAGTTGTCCCTCTGGTTATGTTATTTGATGGTAGACATCGTTGTCCATACAGTTACTTATTTGAGTACAGACATCGTCGTTCTTCTTGGATACTATTTCTTAGGAATGCCCTTGGGAAGTCGTTACATGAGACTCACGATGATAGGGGGGCACATGGTGTCGGGTAATTGGATAGAGATTCCATTGTTGGCTGAAGAAGGTGACACTCCATGGTGTCTTGTGATCAGTAATTAAATTTGTGTTTGGTTGTGTGCATCATAATTTTTACTATTTTCCATATAACTTTATACATTCCTAAACAATTATATTAAGTACGCACTGTTGGGTCGTATCCTAATGAGATTCATATCACACCCTACACAGGCCATTCAGGATGCGTGTAGAATTTATGGATTTACGTGTAGGAAAGAGGCCCAGATTTTGGAGATTGACTCTATTAGAAATTTCATGGGAATAGTAGTGACCTTGAGGTCTTTACTAGTTGGAGATTACCTTGTTCATATTTTTTTCTTTTATTAGCATGCCTACTTGTTTTGTAGCTATAGTTTTTTAGCCATTGGTTCCCTTTTACATATGGATATGTATGACCTACATTGGATACATGTTTGTTGTTCAGTATTAATTACAAGTGTTCATCATGAAAATGTATTTAATTTCCACTGCATTCGTTTATATTTATTACTTATTTTGTTTATAGATATTGAATGTGCTTTTTCACTTCGGGTCTGGTTCGAGTCTGCTGACCCATTTATTCTGCTACAACTTTATAATTGTCCTAAGACCAGTAGCCTTATTATCCTCTAAGATGGTATATCCTCCCCACTATACCTATAAGATCCTCAATTTTAGTCATATTCTTTTGGCGTCTGGGGAGGTTCACCTATGTTAGTATCACCGGACCCGTTTAGCACAGTCCGGGTGGTTGTTTGAGTCCAGGTTGTTACAATGTGGTATCAGAGGAGTAATTGAAAGGGATTTAGTAGCAGTGTCTTACTGGTTACTAATGTTAATGAGACTTATATTTGTGTTTATGATGGTTTACTATTTTGGATATGGTAGACTGGAGATATGGTGTTACTAGACCTTGGATTCTAGCTTGTGCTTGGGTGCTTACATCCCTAGGTACGAGTGATGGACTATGTTTCCTTGGGTGGAAATTTCTATTTTTCTTTTGCTCAGATTACACTTTATATGAATTACACCTCGGTGGCTCACTTGGTGTGTGATGTTACTGATTTTGATATGTGACCCTTGACCTAGTGGGGTAAGGGAGAAGTGGACCTTGGTCCAGTATGGAAATGCATGATTGTTTGGATTTTGATAGGCACATTTTTAGGGTATTTCAATTTCATTACTACATTCCTGTTTTGTTAAGTGATAATTCCATGTGAATAATATCAACTTCCATGCTTCGTATTGTTATGAAATTTGAATAGGTGAAATTATTGATAAAATTTCTTGTTCTTTCAATGTGTTATTCCATGCTTTATATATTTGTATAATTGCATGTGGAAAGGTATTCGGGTCCGGCTCTTATGATAGTAGGTAAGTACTATGGTTAAGGAAAATTTTACCACCAGGATTGGGTAACTCGATCATCAGTTTGAGGAAATGTTATTTCTCAGGACGAGCATGGCGTGAGGTACTTTTGATACATGACTCTGTTAAGGGCGGTTAAGGAGGCCACGAGGCCGAGATTCCATGGGGCATGATTGCGGTGGGGGAGAGTAAGGGTAGTAGTTATGCCCTGCATTTTACTGCTTTCTTTATCTGCGTTATATATGGATATATTGTTATATATGTTGGATTTCTATCCATTTAGTGTATTCAGTGAGTTCCTTTTTGGGTGACTCAGATGAAGGGTTAGACGAGAGATGGTACAGTTCCGCAGAAACTATATCAGGTTCAGGATCCGGTGTAGGAAGAGCATGAGCCATAGGTATAGGCTCAGGGAGATAATCAGGTTCGGGATCTAGTGCAGGCACAATAGCAGCCGTGATTAGAAGCGTTCAGTTTGTGGCTTCACAAGTAGCTCTGAGCTATGATAGTATGTGTCTTATAGGGGATTGAAAGAGGTGCGCAGGGTACAGATCCATTTATGAAATATCTGACATGGGGTTTCTAGTTGTAGCACCTGCCGCTTTTTCAGGGTGGGAGTGGTCCACAGGTGACTGAGAACTGGATAGAGAGCGTGAGGATGACCTTAATGTAGGTAGAGACACCTCTAGGGTGGAGTTCCAAGTAGGATATGCACACGCTGAGAGGACTGGTGAAGATTTGGTGGGATGTGCAGTTTCTGGCTAGCAAGAATGAGGGATTAGCATTTAATGACTTCAAGGACAGGTTCTTTGAGCTCTTTTATCTAGAGACACTGAGGAAATAAAGAGATTGAGTGTTCTTGAGTCCTTATCAGGGAGACATGTCTATCATGCACTATGAATCTACTTTCACAACGCTATATCACTTTTTGCATGGTATGGTAAGGGATGACGCGACGAGAGTGAGGCACTTCAATGATGGCGTATGAAAAGCCACATGGATCCAGCTGAATATTTTCTGGCCGGAATCATTCACAGAGGTGGAGAATCAGGTGATCATAAAGGAGGTTATCCAGTTGGATATGCCACAGTTTGGTCAAGCTATGGATTCGAGTGATGGTTTAGATATCAGGAAGCGATGATGGGATGACTTCCAGTAGGGATGTCATGCCAAGTACTCAGCTAGACTACATCATATAAGTTCTTCAGTGGTTTTCTTTCAGCATGGATAGGAATGGCATGTTCTTACTTAGTGTGATAGGCCTCCAATGGAGTGTCGAGCATGTGGATAGGTCAGCCATCTAGCGAGGTTCTGTAGGTAGCCTTCTCAGTTAGCTAGAAGACACAGACAATGATAGATTGTGACATCTAGAGTTAGTTCAGGTTTGATAGCAGGAGAGGGTATCCGAGGTTTAGCTATATACAGAGGACATGACAGAGACTGTGGGACCATGCTGAGGGGTCGGTGGTCGATGACCGGAGAAAAAAACTAGATAGGTCAGGCATCAGGTAGTCGTACTTCAGGCCAGGTGCATGTTGTGGAGCTACGAGGGGCTTAACAGGCTATTGAGCCAACGACGGTTAGAGTTACACCACGAGTGTGGTTGTGAATATCTTGTTTTATTTTAGCATGGACTATTGAGGAATGTTTTCTTTGAGAACACGAGATGTCCATGATTTATGTGTACTGAATAGATGTTGTTCAGTGGTATTGATGCCATATCAGGTGAGTTATATATATATATATATATATATATATATATATATGAGATGAGTAGAATCAGGAACATCGAGGGTGCTAGTTAATTGGGTGCCTTAGGAATTGGTCCATTAAGGATGTATGATACTTGAGGTTCTAGGAAAAAAGTTCATTATGATAATCCATGGTATGGAGGACCTCGTGGAGGCAGACACCGATGCGGTGCGGCATACGTTTGGGTGTCAGAAATGGCATGGTAGAACCAATGAGGTGCAGGGGTGATGATGTGTCCCGAGGGGACCATGAGTCTAGAAACAGGTAAGTGAATCCATATTTTATTTAGTATTTTCAGGTAGAGAATAAGTTAATAAATTCATATGGTGGACACCCCCTTGAATAATTTTTCTCGAACCATTGAGACTTGAAGATTTGGGTAACTTTGATTAGTGTGGTAAGTTTGGTGTCAACTCTGGGTTTCATTTGATAGCTCAGGGACTATCTATGTTATGGTGGAGAGTTATAAGAACCTGGGTTTTTAGAACAGGTCAAAATCCCAACCCTGTTTGTTTTTTTGACTCGTTTCTGAGGAAAATGGAAAAATCTGGGAAGTTATAGAAATTTCCAAACTACAAACCATGTACTCTAAAGTACAAGTTGTGTATGGGTTGGGCGAGTATCAGACGTGTTCTCACCGATTACATGTCATCTGATGACCATGTAGGAGTTTCTTACTACTCGGTGTGTAGTGTTACTTTACATGCCTTCTATTCTCTCTTCTGCATACCGTCTCGGTTCAAGCCATGTGTCAACTTGTGTGGAGCGCTGAAGCTGTGTGTCTATCTCTTCTTAAGTTGGAATATGGAATAGGATACTACATTGTAACACCCTGATATTTTATGAGAAATTTTATTTTTAATTTCTTTGATGTATTTTGTTTAACGCTACAACAAGAGTAGGTTTCACTATACTCAACACCATATTAGCTTTTAGAATATGCAAACACTATTCTTGGCTTGTGTTGCACGCATGAGAGACCTTCCTCGATATCGTGTGTTGTACGCAATACTGAGTTTCAATAAACAATGATATATTATTATAATGTTACTTTGAACTAGCTGTTATGAATAGTATTAACAACATTTTTACTTTTATAACATTATCATTCATCTTAAATATTTTCTAGAACATGTTATGATAAAAAAAATTAATTTTTCAGATAAAGAATGTATTTTTCAAAAAATGAAGTTTTGTCACACATTGATGGTGCACCCACTTTAAATCTAATTTTTGACAAATTTATAAGTTCAATTTGGAAAATTAATCTTATTCATTTGAATAAGAATATAAAAAATTATGTTGGATAAATTTTTGAAATTATTCTGCTATCATTAACAATTTGATGAATAAGAAAAATATGCTAAATTTTAATTAAAAACAATTTTTTTCATTGAGATCATTTGTATGGTTAAATTATAATATTGGATGGTTTTAATGTATAAATAGAATATATTTTTTACCTTTTAATATATTTTATTTCATTATCATTAATTTTACATTGAATTCATAGGTAAAAACATTTCAATCTTGTTCAATTATTTAACTTCTAAAACCAATTTTCTTAACAGTGGGGTTAATTTTAAATTAAATACCGCATCTTCTGTGTTTATAATTTAGAAAAATGGATTCCATATTTGGAATAAGTAGATCTAAATTATGTTAATAGGCTACCTTTTATTTTTAGGTATTATGAATAGTAACTATGAAAACTTTTATTTACTACAGTTAAAAGAAAATCATGTAATTATGGATAAAATTTATATTATAAAATTACTCAAACAATTGTATTAATATAATTGGATGATTATATTTCATCTTGAAACATAGTTGGGTCGAAATTGTATCTTTTGGAACCAATTTGGTTGTGATTAAGACCATTAGTTTATTTTATTTAAAGAATGGGAAATATGTCTCACTCAATCATTAATAAGTAAAGTATTTTTTATATAATGTTATACATAATATAAATTCGATTATAAATACTCATTTGAAAGATAAATTGTTTTTCATAATCATGGTAATTTATTTGTAATTTTTAATAACTATATAATTACCTTAATAGATTATACATTAATAATGTAGAAATTATTTACTTTGTGAAAAATCAATAATATAGTTTTTACTAAAATAATAATACCCATAAAAAAGACCAAAAACTATGTCAAACCATATTCATCGAGTAAATCTATACCCAAATCATCCAAGGGTCGACTTGTGGACCATTTGGATCCTTATAAAACAGATTATGACATTTATTTTAAATGGTGCAAAAGTTGTCACCTTCATACTTTAATACATATAACAATTTAAATTTTGCGATTTTAAGATGATAAATTCGAGTAAAAGTAATCTTATGGATGATATTATATTTATCTATATTATTTTATTTTATTTTTAATTTTTATGCAACACATAACTATATTAAAAAAATATAAAAAAATGTTGTTGTAATAATTTTATAAAGAGATATATCAAATAAATGGTTTTAAAAATATTACAATAAACACAATATGAATAAATTAATGTTCATTATGAATTTTTTGATGAATATGACATGTCATGAATCTATTAAAATTTTCTTGTTTGAATATATCTTCTGTCTATATTTTATTTAAATTCTAATAATTGAATATTGTCAAAATTGGAACTATTGATATTTTATAACTATAACATATTATTAAATTGTTTAAAAATCACAAAAATATTTCAAAATTTAAAATTTAAAATTATATGGTCTAAAATGTAATAATATATCTACTTATGAAAAATTAACAACATACAAGTAAGTATTTATAACAATTTATAAATTATAATATTATTATTGAAAATAGAATTAAATAGATTAAATGAGGATAAATAAAAATGATAAGGTTTAATATAAAATAAAAAAATGTATAATTAATATTGGTTGATTATATTACAACCTTATATCATATAATCATTAAATTGAGTGATTTTGTGAGGTTTTAATGTGGGGTTTGATTTTATTATTAATTAATATTTTTGAGGATTCTAAAAGTGCCGCTATTTTATCTTATAAAAGGGATCCTAATCCCTCTCTACTTCACACAAATTTGAGCCTTAAAGCTCAGATAAACCCTACCCATATCCCTTTTCTACTTCCCTAGAAACATACTAGAGGTCCTGGTCTTCTTAAAAAACCAATCTTTAGTGTTCTAAGACGAGGTTTGGAAGATGCGCGTCAACGAAGTGGTAATACCCTTTACCAATTCTTTCAAATTTATTTCTTCTTATACATCCTCATATTTATTTGTTTCATTATAAAGTAATAACATTAGTATCACTCATATTATTATATTTTATATTAAATATGAAACAACACCATTTCACCTTCTATCCATTCTATGGAAAATGAAATCATCGTGTGTGCGAACGTACGACTTACCGTCTCCAAGCCATTGTGTAATCTGTTTTTCCACCACCACCTTATTTGGATGGGTATAACGGTTGAAATAATAATTATATATGATTATTATAACATGATTCTAATTATTATATGTTATATAATCCACTCCAATTCCATTCAAAAGTTATGGGAATGATATTATCGCCCGTGGGTACGTACGGATTACCGTCTCCAAGATGCGATGAGATTCATTCTCCATGTTAACCATTCAGGAATGATTATAATGTATATATAATAAATAATACGGAAATATATTACATAATAATGAAACTATATTTATGTATGTATGTATATATATATATATGTCATTTTCTTCAATTCAATTTAATAAAGAAACGAAAACAATGTTCGTGCATACATACGACCTACCGTCTCTATGAACGATTTATTTCATTCCATTTATAGATCTATTATATATATTTATATGATTAATATATATTATATATGAATCTTGTTTTATATTCTGGATATATTTAATCATGATCTATGTAATTATATGAATAATTACAAGTCAAAACATGTACGATAAATAAAACAATTTTACCCAAAACGATGCTTTAATATGGAATTGACAAATTAACGGGTAATATAAAGTCGTAAGTGAATCATATATGATATCATAAATATCATTATGTTTCTATTACAAGTTAATAATATGTTTAAACCCAATATACATGATTCTTGGACACATACGGAAGAAATTGGACGTAAGGTAAGGGATAATTATTTCAATATCTTTATTATCTGAGATTGTTTATTCGTATATATTTACTAGGGGTATATTTATCATTCATATCCATGTATTATGAAAAATGTTTTCATAATGTTTCTATTATTCTTACATGTATGTTTAAAGTCTTGTTTACTTCTTTTTTACTTTTACCACATGGTATGGTTGGAATCTTTCATTCGTTTACCATACGAGGTACTTTTTTACATTTCCAGAAAAAGTACGAGGAGAGTGTTTTTTAACAAATACAGAGTGAATGGATATTTATAGTTTCATAACGCCATATTTTCCTGAACCTTATTAGGAAATATTTCATTATTATTTTTAACAAAATTTCATTTCTTTTAAAATTGTAAGTCGTTTTGAGAAAATAAAATGATTTTGAAGAAGAAATGATATTTTCCTCTAGAACTGAGTTCAACTGTTTTATAAAAAAAATTCAATCAATGATGATATAGGGGTTGGTTTCTATCTCTATTATTACATTGATTTGATTAAGTTATGAAGGAATTATCTTTATGAATTCCTTTATCTTATATGTATTATGTTATGATGGCATGATGTTTAAGAATCACATTTTTATTACATGGGTTATGCTATGATATATGATTAAATATTTTGTGGAACACATAAAATGGTTTCATTATAAGATGTGTGGGACCTATATCTCCCTCAAATTCATCGGGTAAATATTTATATCTCATGAGATAGACATGGCTTTAAGGGAAAGTTAATCATGTTCAGAGATACAAGACTGGAAAAAGGAGTGAACTTGGTTTAGTAATGGACGGTTTCCGCTATGATGGTCTTGGAAATGAGTCTTGACTAATATGATATGATTTTTTATGTTTATTTGTGTTTGAAAAAAAGTTTCATGTCTTATGTTATCATTATTGGAATTAAATTTCACTACTATGATGTATCCCGTGTCATTATATTATGATCTCTTTTGCTTGTTATGATACTCAAAATGTTATGCTCTTGTGAATATGATATGATTAATATTTTATTTTGTTTACCCTTACTGTGCATTTGAGCTCACACTTTTGTATGTTTTCTTTTCTCCAAGTCAGTAATAAGGGTATTAAGTAGGATATGCCAATAGGGGCTCTAGATATGATGAAATAAATATAAGATAATGTAGATGATTTATGAACCAGTTGATAATGATTCCTAGTTTCTAAAGACACTATACCTATACGTTCATATCACGGTTTTGTTATAATGAAATAAGAATGCTTCAATTTTGAAGTAATAACAATTTATGTAATGTATGGGTCATTATATACACGGCGTGAAGTCCTTAAATACACACAGTGTACTTTTTTTATTCTCTTAAATGAAAGGGTGTCACGTCTTATTTCCAAAAATATCTTATTCTTCCCCAACATTGGAACAGGTCTGATCTGAAGTTCCGAATAACATTTACTACCCTAGAATCATCATTATATGTCTGTTATTCAATCCATCGGTTTCTACGGCATAGAAATAGCGAGGCTAAACCTGTGCACCATGTTTCATTCCAGTTTCCTTGCCTCATGCGTCATTGATTCCTTCCGAGTGGAATTGCATAAATTTAATGGAAACGTAGATATACGAAAATCGGCTTCGAATTGGATCTTGATATCAGACATTCCTACATCTACAGGTCCAAGTTAGGTGACGCATACAATATTTTGTGTCTTCTCAGACCTTTGGGTGGCATGTCTTAAAGCTTGTATTTGGGTATTTTGAATGAGACCCTAATTTACCTGTTATTGCTATTTAATTGTTTTTTGACCTATGGGATGCCTTTGTGTATACCATGTAACCGGTTTGGCTTGTACATGGCTTGGTGAGTGGTTTTTTATCATCGGGGAATTTCGGTCAAGTAATTACAAAATGGTTATAACTATATTTCATTTTTTAAACAGTTGAGTTTCACAAGTTAATCCTTGATATGAATTGTTAGAGGAATTCAATACCTCAGTGTTGTTGTTTGATAACCATTGGGCTAGTGCAATTAAACTATTTTGATTGTTTTTCCTATTTATTTGTTTTGTTTAAATTTTTTATATATATAATTTATTAATTTCATATGATGGGACCCTTCAGTTGTGTTGGTCATGGACCATATTTTCTTGAGTGACGGGGATAAAATGTTGCGCTTGACTCGGGATATATTGGGTTGTTCTGACCACGGTATTTGGCATCATAGATTTCGGCTTGAGGAATAGGACTGTCAGGTTGGGCATGGCCCAGGTTTACATGGATGGTGAGGTTGTCGAACTTGAGCGGCATTGTCTCCGGGACAGGAGGTGTCATAGGTGTTGTGGCCTGGGTACTATTTTGGTGATTACCGCTCACCCGAAACATTGAGTATTGTGCACAAAGAGAGACATTGTGTTGAGGTGGTTTTGACCCCTCATGTGGGTATAAGCCCTCGTTAGTTTTGGTTTAGGTACTTCTGGTTTGGGGGTTCTTGTCTTGGGAAGCCACGCGGAAGATGAAGATCCTTAAGGGGATAGAATTGTGGCAGTCGGGTTGGGGGGTGAAGGCTCGCCGTTATTTTAGGGAAAACATCGTTTTCCATTTAGTTACATTATTTAAGGGCTGCCATCGATGTGCCAATGATTACATTATTTGAGGGAAGATATCATTTTCCCTCCATTTATGTTATTTGAGGGAAGACATCGTTGTCCCTCCGGTTACTTATTTGAGGACTGGAATCGATGTTCCTCTAGGATATTATTTCTTAGGCATGCCTTCAACACATCGATACATGAGACACACAGCGTCAGGGAGCACATGGTGCTGAGTTACAAGATAGATATTCTGTATTTGGACGAAGTAGGTGAAATTTCATTGTGGATGTTGAGAACAAGTGGTGTTTTTATTGGTTTTGTTAATTGTAATATTTACTGTTTTCCTTATACATGAATGCCTTCTTAAACGCTTATATTATGTACGTACTGTTAGGTGGTATCCAACTAAGATTTTTCTCACACCCTGTACAGGCCCTTCGGGAAGTGTGTAGTCTTTATGGACTTAAGTGTAGGAATGTGGCCAGTTTCTGGAGATGGAATGCATTAGCTATTTCATGGAGATGGTAGGGACCTTGGGGTCTTCCCTAGCTAGAGCTTACCTTGTTTTTCTTCCTTTCATGTATCTGCAAGATTACTAGTTTTGTAGCTATAGTTGGTTAGACAATAGAACCCTTGTACATATGAATATATATGACCTAATTTGGATGCATGTTTTTTGTTCATCCGTAGTTACAAGTGTTCATCATGTTGTTGTGATTACTTTCTTCTGTTGTTGTTTATATTTAGTACTTTTTTTGTTTATCGATATTGAATTTTCTTTTTCCATGTGGGTCTGGTTCAATTATGCAGAGTTGTTTATTATGATTCACCTTTATTAATATCCTCATAAAAGTTCCATTATTATCCTTTGTGAGGGTATAGACACCCAACTATACTTATAAGACCCTCGTTGATAGTGGGAAGCCTTTGGAATTTGGGGAGGTGCACCTAAGGTAGTAACACTCGACCTGTTTAGCATTGTTCGAGTGGTTGTTTGGGTCCAGTTCATTACATTTTTCATCTCACATTTATTTCTATAGGACACAATAAAAATTCACAAAATTTTTCATTTGTGTGGTGTATATACAACCCTAGAGTTTATTTTATGATAATTATCAAGAAAAATATGATATATACATTTTGATAAAAGGTTTTTCATTCATGGAAATAATGATTCCAAAGCTACCAATCTGGAAAGGTTATTACATTACATACTCATTATTTATTAGGGTATCTTATTATTATGTTTTGATGATGAAATCACATGATATATCTCTTAAGATAGCCTTTAATTTTCTTATCCTATCTGAATTTCATGAAAATATATGTTTTCCCTTCATTTTCCCCTAATTAGGTACTAAAGGGTCCAACTAAGTTTTTGAAGTAAAACCAACATTATTTCACTCTTAGATCAAAAATAATTTTTCATACATGTCTATATATTATAATAACTTTTTGAATAATTTTATTTCTATTCTATGATGATTGATTAATGTCTATTTTACCATTTTTCTTATTTTTTTAAAAAAATTTAAAGGATATTTTTGTTTTCATTTTATGAATTAGTTATTTTGACTTTTACAAAAAAATATGAAATGAATATTTGTTTTAACATGTACGACATGAATGGTATTTATCTCTATCATAAAAACTCAATGGTTTAATGCATATTTTTACAAGATTACAAGGTTATATTCAAATAATATATTTAATTCAAAATATATGAATGTTTTTGTCTTAAAATTACTATTTTGATATTGGAATGGTTATTTACCTCAATAAATAATTCAATTAATATTTCAAAATCTTTTTCACTCTAACATAACATTCATTGATGATAATTAAGGTTTATTAGGGATATGATCCAATGATTTCATCGTTATTATTTCTTAAAATTGTTAAATATAAGATAAAATTATTTTTTATGAAAAAAAAATATTTCCCATGGTTTATGATATGATGTAATAATATTTAAACCCCATTTATTTTCATAGATAATGATATGTTATGTGTTATATGAAATTATTGTAAAAACATGTATGGATTATGTGATTGGGACCTTTATCTACCTGTAATTCATTGGGTAGTGATTAACTTTCAATAAGATCAATGGTTATACAGAAGGTTATCCCAACCTCAAAAGAGGATACGCAGGGGGTTATCGAAATCCTATAAAAGGGTATATATGAAGTTATCACAAGATCAATGCATTTATTCCAATGGTTATACCAATCCTAAAATGTTATAAATTTCATGGTGTGTAATCATGAAAAGATATTTTATATGACTATGTGTATGATAAAAATATGTCTTTTATATATTTTATATTCTCTTGGATCATGTTCTTTGATTCCATTAAGATCTATGTATTTTCAACTTTGATGATTAATTCTATGACAGAAATTTATATTATCTGATATTCAAGGTATGGTTTTAAATATTATTCTCAGGTTCTCTTACATTTATTCCCATGTTATGTTGGCATCCCCCTTATTTACTCATATTGAGCATATGATATCATCCTTTCTTATGTTTCCTTTTCTCGTGTTAGGAATAAACATTTTATGTAGGGAATGTATATGAATTATACTCAATGGGATGATCTTTATGGGATATATTGAATATATTTTATGAAATAAAATTATTTTGCATCCTGTCTCTAAATACAGTAAACCTTTATAGTCATAGATTATGTATTTGTAAAGTATAATGAATATTAATCTATTAATAAGTAATACCAATGTATAAAATAATTTATTATCAATAATCTGTATAAGAGTTAACGACTATAATCCTTGATAACTCTTACTTGTGACCATTTGGAATATCATGGATCTCCTCCAAATAGCTTCATGGGAAAAGGGTTATCAATGAAGATAGTGATAATAGTTCCACATTAGAGGTGTATATTCCCACTAAGTGTTATAATATATATTTATTATATAACACTAGTAATAATTCCAATAATCTATAGTTGGTATCATAGAATTTTTTTTAACCCTTGGAATCATATATAAGAAATATTTAGTAAGATCCATAGGGATATGTTTAAAGATCTATCTAAGGAAGTCTCTAAGGATATATCTAAGGATATTTCATGTTATAGAACATGTCCTGAAATTTGGTTAAGGATACAGAGAGTGGTTTCAAAGAAATTACATTAATTTCAGGATTCTACAAGTAGATATGGGTATAAAATAGTTGTAATTACGTGTAATACCTATAAAAGTGATTCATTTCACAAGACTTAGTCATCGCTCATTGCATGATAATGGGCCTTGATACACACTTGTTTTGAATCTCCCAAGGTGTACTCTTTTGAAATTAAAAAACAATCTATGAACCAACATGGGGGATTAGAATAGATGATGAACATTAATGAACAAGGTTAAACTAAAGGGGTCATAGATTCAAAATAGTGTGTCATTATATATAACTAATATAAATATTTTTTCAAGATTATGTGGTTTCCAATTATGATTTTTATTGCTCATGGTATGAATTTTCATTTTATTAAATGCTCCGAACCGAAATGAACCATATTAATTCTAAATATAGTGGAGAATACAATTCTTGTCCACCTAAGAAACAAAATTTTATAGGAGGTGGGATGAAAAATATTATTTTTATACTTACACATCTTTCTCAGGATATGAATTGTACTTACCTTTCAAATGATTAAAAGAGAGAACAACATTATATTAATTGTTTTATAAGGAAACATCCAATTTATTTTAATGTTTCTATTAATACTCTAATTTTGAAGAAATTTATCAATACCATTAAAAATATATTTTCTATTCTCCTATGTTTAGAGAATTAAATGTTAATTTTTGATATCTATAAATTGGTTGGTGAAGTTGATCAATGAATTACTCTTATCAAGAACACTATGAAATATGAATAAATTAACTCCATAGAGTCGACTGAGTTTAAGAGATTATTTCCAAAAAAGTAATTTCATTTTATTCATTGTATGAAAATGGAAAGAAATTTCATGAGCTAAAATAAAAGGATAATGAATATGTTGGTAACTATGAGGGAAATTTTATAAGTCTTCTGAGGAAAACTTATAAAATTATCATCCAACCTAATTGTATGGTTGATTAATTCATCAATTGATTGTAACAAATTATCATAAGGGTGTTATTAATAAGGTACATTACAAACTAAGAATAAATTATTTTGTGTGTTATCAAGGTGGAAATGGATATTGGTGTTTCCAAATAATGTCATGTTTTTGAGGAGGAAAGAAATATGAAATTTTAAGAAAACACTAAACATCATGGTGGGAAGAAGATGATGTTTCTGTCACGATCATAGTGTGGAAGAAAACATGTATGAAATTATCTTATGGAGACTACAAAATTTTTTAAATCAGGAAAATATGTTCATAAAGTTTCTAAATTATGTAGTGATTTGAAGAAGATAACTAATGATAAAAATAAATATAAAGCTATATAAAATTCATCTCCCACACTTCCATGTTTCAAATTCAAGGAGATTTTTCATTATTCTAAAAGGGGTCAAATATAAATGTTTATGATGATGATAGTTGTTATAAACGTATTAATCCTAGAAAAAATAGAAATATCATCAGTTTACTATTTATAATTAGGGGTAAGATAAATTCTTGATAAATGTACACTTATCATCCAATATAAATATATTAATGTCTTACTTGACACATGATATACCAACTATGTTATATCTATTGAATTTGAAAATGTTATAACAATTCCACCACCATGATTAGATATTTAATTCCTAGGTAAAATACCTAATGGCATGATGATTTCATCTCATGTATATGATTCATCACCAGTTGATGTTTATGGGAAAGTGTTTCTTGAAAATATTTTTATTCTCCATGTAGTTGAATTTTATTTTATCTTTTTCATAGATTGGATATCAATATATAAATACCAAATTAATTTACAATGAATAGAAGTCAGGTTTGAAATTCTTAACCAACCTACGATCACATATGTGTGTGAAAATAATATTAACATCCAATGGAAATTTCACCTTCTATATGGGTCTTGATTCAAATTCTACTGTTATTTTTATCTCAAATTGTTGGAGATAAACTGAGCATATATTATATGCCTATTGTGTGAGAGCTTATTTATGTATTTAAGGTATAATTTTCTATTCATCCACAAAAACATGAAGTTGAGATCTCAATAGAGCTCATACCTAGTTATACACCTATTTCAAATACTCACTATAGAATAAACCTGATTGGGCTGTAGGAAATGAAGATGAAACTCCTAGAGAATATTTAAAAGGGGTTTATTTGGAAAAGTTTGTCAATGTCGGGTGCATCTATTGTTGTTTTTCAAATAAAAGGAATTTATGCAATATTTCATTGATTATTGGGAACTAAACAAGATTAAAATAAAGAAAAAGTATCATAAAACCCATATTGGTGAATTATATGATAAACTATGAATATATCAATAATTTTGCAAGATCGAAATTCATTCTGGATATCATTGATTGATTATTATGAAGGAGGATATACCCAATACAACATTTCATATATGGTATTGACAATATGAATATATAGTGATTCAATTTGTTCTTACTAATTCCCCAACTACATTAGTGTATTAAATGAATAGATTCTATAGAGATTACGTGGACCAATTTGTTGAAGTCTTTTTGATGATACTCATTTATATTCCAAGAGAATGGTAGGTCGTAAGTATCATATTGGGATTATAATAAAACACCTAAGGAAGGATAAATTGTATGAAGAATATACTAAGAGTGAATGGTGGCAATAAGAAATTTTAATTTTGGGTTATACAATTTCACGTATAGTTATATTAGTATATCTATCAAAGAAAGTAGTTATCCATCATTAACCGAGAAATACCACAGTGACTATGATTTTATGTTTTCTTGTTTAGTATTGATATTATCGATAGTTTTTTGAAAATTTATCATGTTTTTCCAATCCACTCACTAAGTTTACTCAAGAGGGAGACAATATCCTTTGGATAGATGAATGTGAGGAAAATTTCAGTGAACTGAAGATAATATTAGTCAGTTCACCTCCACATACATTAACCTGTAGTTGAGAATGTTATGTAATATAAATTGATTCATCAAATAAGGGATTGGGATTCATTCTTATGCATAAAGGCATGGTTACAGATTATGAATTTTTTTAATTGAAGGTTCTTGATAAAAATTACCCAAATTATTATTTGGAGTTAGTTGGGGTAATTTTTCATTAAATATGTGATGCAATTATCTTTATTGAGAGTAGTGTGATATATATAATTATCATAAGAGTATAAATTATCTTTCCAAACATGATCAAAATAACATGGTTGGAACTGATTAAATAACATGATTGGTTAATACATTACCCCCTTAAGAATGTGAAAAAGGATACCAATGATTTGAGTCAAAAGGATCATTATAGATTATCTATTATAATGATAAAAAAGATCTAATATTTATGTATTTTTAAAATATGGATCTAGAAATATTGATGTAATTGGTAAAATATTGTCTCTCTCAAATTACTGTTCAACTATATATCCAATCAAACATTAAATAGGCATGGATGGAATTGATACGATAAAGAAGAAGGTTACAAATATTCCTAAGATTAACCTTTATTAAGATAAACTGATATAGTTTAAGAACCATTTCTATGTTCTATATATTCCATATTTTAATAATGATTTATTATCAGTGGATCATAGTTCTCCATTATATATTCTTCATAGAAGTATGAATATGAATAGTGATCGGGATGAACATTTCAAGTAGGGTAGCAGGAAGAATGATTTTGTATAATATACATCTCAGTTCCTTGTATGTTTTAATGTTAATTCTGAGAGAGTATGTTCTATGGAGATATTACATTCATTGCCCATATCATAATTCAAATTGGTAAAATCACTAGGGATTTTGTTGTCAGAATTCCCAAAACATCTAAAGGGAATATTGTTATATGGGTTATAGTTGAACCCCATGAAAAGTCATCACATTTCATAGCTACCAGATAATATTTCTATTTGGATCATATTTCTAGGATTTATGTTGATTAAGTTGTAAGGTTTCATGTTTTACCACATTTTATTGTGTCGGATTGGGATCTGATGTTTACCATGAAGTTTTGTTGAAGTCTTCAGCATAATCCAAATATGTATATAAGTTTCATCATTTTATATAATCCACAGATAGATAGTAAATCCGAGAGAGAAATATAAACGATAGAGGAAATGATGAGATCTTGTTCAGTGTATTTTAATGGTGTTTGGGATCAATATATTCCAGTAGTGAACTTTTCTTATGACAATAACACTCACTTCATAATTCAGATGGATACATATGAACCAATCTATTGAAAGAAATGTAGAACATGATAAGATGAATTTGGAGAAATAAATCTATTAGTACCTGAACCAGATGCGGAAGTGGTTGATAAAGTTATATCTATTCAATAGTACGTCCTCACATCTTAGATTTGACAGAATATTTATTCTTACAATAATCGACATGTTCTAAAGTTTAAAGCTTATAAGAAAGTATGATTGATAATTTATAAATAGAAAAAGTTTATGAGATTCCAAAAATAAATAAATTTTATCCCTAGATCTATGTTCCATTTCAATTTTCGTGATCGATTTGGGATTCTTCCTTATTGGTCGGTGCTTCCACCTAACCTTTTTTAAGCCCAAGATGTGTTCCATATATATCATCAGATTAAGAACATACTTAATACATCACATGTAATAAACTCAGAGGTCATACTAATAGATCATGATATTTCCTATGAATAATAACCTATGGATATTTTGTAACATCAAGATAACATTCAATGAAACAATACCACACACTTGGTAAATCTTTTATGGTGATACCACCAACTTGAAGAAGCTATATGAGAACTTAAACATATGACGAAGCACAAGTATCCTCATTTGTTTGTATCTAACTGATGATTTTTAAGGGAGAATTTCATTTTAATTTCGTTACTAGTTGACATCATGATTTTTTATGAAAGATTTTTTTCAAATAAATGTTATTTTTTATAGCTTATGTGACAACTAATGTTGAGTTTTGTCTAAATCAAATACACTATTAGTATTATTATTTAAAATAGATCTATTATTACCTAGTTGTTAAACATTGTGATATAAATTATAATAACCAAAATTTTAAAAAAATTTATCTTTTTTTAGATAAAGAAAATATATTGGTAAAAAAGTAGTTATTTTTTGGTAAATGCGTTATATACTTCAAAAAATATTTCTTTTAAAAATAGATTTTCATTTCGCTTTCTGAAAAACTAATAAAATTAATTTTTTAAAATATTATAAAATTAATTTTCAAAAATAAACTTCATTTTTTAAACTTAAATTTCTCAATAATCATTTATTGGTTTTTTGTGAATTTTATGGAGATATTTTTTGATGAATTGTAAAAAAAATAAATATTTTTATTAAAAACAGTCCACTCATTCAAAACCTTGAATAGATAAATTTTATTTTAAAATAATTTCATAATTAAAATTGGTTCAATTATATAACAAATAAATCAATTTAGGTTATTTTATTCAATGGAATATTGAATTTTTAGATTAAAATTTTATACACTTATTAAAACTTTTACTTTGGAAAATAAATTTTTCATCGTCTCTACGAGATTAATTTTCACATATATCATAAAACATATGTGAATTTAATTTGTTAAAATAGAATATATATTTGAAATGATAATATTTAATATTATATTATAATATGATATTAATTTTTTAAAATAATATATAATTAACAAAATAAAAAATAATTACTATTATTTCGGTTTCAACGGTGTTTTTCTAAGTTTCATGCGCCTATGTTATAATTAATTTTCCTCATATATATTACCATTATTTTAAAAATTGTACATAATATTTAGAATTATTGGGAAAATATTATTTACTATGTCTTCTTTAATTTTTTTTCTTAATAGATAAATCACCTTCCTAAATAAATAAAAAACTAGTAACCATGGTGAAAACTAAAACGGTAAAATTAAGCAAACTTATAGGATGAGGAATAACATTTAGAAAATGTTTTTCAGTCACTATCAACCATATCATCCATAAAATTATTTATTTATCAATTTTATAGTCAATTAGGATGATATCTACTTCCCGATATTTTATAGTTTTTGGTATTTACAAAAATGTCACTCATCAGTAATTACAAATCTGCACTTACTCCATTAACTTATTCACACCTATTAATCCCATTGAATCGGAAAAAACCTAAAAATAAATCTCCAAAAAATTATTATCCACGTTCTAGAGCTTATGGTATTTACAAAACTTCAATCTTAGGGTACTTAATAAGACATCTAAAAGAAGTTTTTGTTGGGGGGTAGTAGTCATCACTAGGATTTTACATTTATACTTCTTCTACAAAAACAATAATTCTTGTAAAAATAAATAAAATATATTAACACCAATATATAAAGTATATTTTTATATTTTCATGTTAATGTAATAAACTATATATATCTCTTATTCTATCAATTGGGAAATGAAAATGTTGATCTTGTGTTCGGTAGACTACTTCCTTAGGAACAAATTTTTTTTCCATCACTAACTCTCATGAATGGATATAATTATGGAAATGTAGTATATATAATATATTCAAAGCATAATTATACAGCTTTGTTATAATATGACATATAATTTCTTACATTCCATTCAATGTGAATATGATAACCTCGCTCGTGTGTACGGAGGACTATCGCCTCACGAGGTAATATGATTCGTTTTTAACAGAGGATTTACATGAAAGGTAGTAAAAATTAATTTAATTAATATTATATATATATATATTAAATTATAATTAATCTATAAATAGATATATTATTTTACATCTTTTCATTCAATCCATCGAGAAAATAAAATCAATTTTTATGCATACGTACATCCTACCAGCTCCATGAAAGGTATAGTTCATTTTATATCTCTAACAATAATGGATTACTATAAATAAATATTTAATGAATATAAATTGTATATATATATATTTTAACATTTTATAATTGATTTAAACATGGCCAAAGTAAAATTACTGATGATATAAAACCAAAACATACAACATAAATGAAGCAGTTATTACCTGAAAAATAATTTTAACAAGGATTATTAATAAATGGGTAGTAAAATGACATAATTAAATAATAAATTATATTATATATTTAGTTATGTTTATTTATTATATTTATAATAAACCTAAATCTATTATACATGATATTCATCCATATTTGAATTTTTTTGAGACTTAAGGTAAGGTATTTAGAGCCTCTTTCTTATTTCTAAGAGATATATATATTATTCCACATTCATTTCTTATCTGTACTATATTAATGTCACCTTTTAAAATTTATATCATGAATATAATTATTTCAATTATATTTTAATATTCATTTTATGTTATTATTTAATTAGTATTATGATTCAAAAGTTTCCAAAGTGGTATATATTTTCATCTCAATTTTATGGGACACATGACATATGCACAACATGTTTTATTCGTGTGGTGTGATCACTGAACAAGAATTTATTTTATGATAATTATCATGAAAATTATGATATATACTCATCCATATATTTATAAGAACATTTTTGTAATGGTTCTTGTCATTCAAAAGATACAAAAGTGGTAAAAGTATTATATTATAGCCTCACTGTTTATCAGGGTCTTTTATGGTTATGTTATATTGATGTAATTTTACAATCTATATATATAAAAACTCATCAATTTTATTATACTCTTTTTATTTAATGAAAATAATTTTTCCCTTAATTTTCCTATCATAATATACTCAATTCTGTAAAATAATATTTTTACTTAAATATAGTTTTATTTCACTATTTTTTCAAAAATAATTTTTTTGGTGTCCATGTATTCTAAAAATGTTTTAAATAAAGTTTTTAAATAATTTTTTAATTTTTTATAGAAATAAATAATGGAATCATTTTATCATTTTCTGAATTACGTACTTTTTACATCTACATAAGATATGAAATGAATCTTTATTTGAACATGTATGACATGAAATTTATTTCCCATATTCATGACAATAAAATTGAATAAATATTCCCTTACATATTTCTAAGATAATTTTAAAATAAAATGTTCTCATCAATATTTGAGATATTTGAATATTTTAAATAGTTTTTTTCAAAGTGTATAAATTATTTTCTTCTAGTAATGTTCAATGTTATCCTAAAATGTAATTTTCAATATAAGATTAATTCCATAGATGTTACTAAAGATTTTAGAAGGATATGATCTTGTGATACAATCCTTATTCATTCTTTTTATGTTTTATGTTTTGGAAGACAATATGTTTGTAAAACCCGTTTATTTTACATGGATTATTAAATGATGAAATGATTATAGACACCATTTATTTTTTATAGGTTATGATATTATGAATGTTTTGTGATATTGTGGAAGTAAAATATATGGATTATGTGATGGGTGGGAACTACATATCCTCACAATTAATTGTGTAGTGATTAATTTTATATGAGATAAAATGGTACATGAGGGTTATCCCAATCCCAAAAGATAGTACAAGGGAGTTTTTCCCAAACCCCAAAATAGATTACATTTTAGGTTATCCCTAGCCTGATGTAGGTACATGGGTGGTTATCCTAAAACTAACATGTTATAAATTTTATTACTAGAATGCTTGACATGAGATTTTTTATTCTTATATGTATCCCCCAAATATATGTCTTATAACAATGTTATATTCTTATAGTTCATGTTATTTAATTCCATTATGATATTTATCTTATGAATAGCCAATATTTATTCCATGAATCATGTTTATGATATATGATATGTAGGGTGTGGTTTGCAAATATTATTCCAATGTTCTTATACCTTTATGCTCATGAAATGTTAGAATCTAAGATCACCCTTTATTATGTTTCCATTACCCTGGTTATAAATAAAATTTTTAAGTATTGTATATCAATAAAGATTACTATATTGAAATATTTTTATGGGATTTATTTAATATAATTCATTAAATAAGAATATTGTGTCTCTAGTATCCAAATACACTAACATTTTATGGTCATCAAGTGTGTATCTATGAAACGTGTTGCATATTTATCTATTAAGATATAAATATAAGTATGAAAACCCTGGGTAATTAAATTGGGTGGCTATGATGATGTATTTAATTTTTATATATGACTTCTAAGTCATAATTACGAATATGTAGTTTTAATATCTTAACTAAATTATTACCTTATGATATTTTGGTAAATAATAATGTCACTTGTGCGTATGTGTGGACACCACCTCCATGTAGCATTACAATATTTATATAATTTATGCATCAAATAACATTTATTAATAATATATTTAAGGAACATATAATGTATTTATGATATATTAGTTATATTAAAATGTTTAATTATGACCTTCATTTATTTCATTACATCTATTGAAAAGTGGAAACATGACTTGTGTGTACGTATGGATTATCATCTCCATGAAGTGATGTAATTCATTTCATTACCACATAAAATGAATGGAATGAAATATTTATATAATGATTTTATATATATATATATATCATTATTAAAATTATATCAATGTAAGATACATGAAAAAATTTCAAGGACTATAACTACCAAACTAAAATATATATAAAAAACAATGTGGTTAAAAACCAAAATGATGACTTAAATAAAGAATTGTTAATAAAAGGTTGTTAAAATGATGTAACTATATAATATATTATATTATATGAATTAATATGGCTCTGGTATATAATTATAATAAATCTATATTTATTATATACAATGTTATATCACTTATGAGTCAAGTTGTAAATAATATAAGGGGTTTTTTTCTCAAATTTTAATTTATATAGACATGTTTATGTAAAATACAATGTTTTCATTTCCATGGTGAAAATATAAATACATTATATTTTTTATAATTAATTAATTATATCTAATTTTTTACTTATGTTATTCAATTTTCATTCTCTCATTGGTCTTTATCTCAATGAAAACAAAAGTTGTAAAGGGGGCGGGGGTTCGTCTTGATTGTTTTCATAGAGACCTGTTTGATGTTACACACTTATTTATGTTTATGTGGTGTATAAAGAGATAATTTGACATAATATATCATGTACCCTCTTAATTAAATATATTTAATGTTACGATTCATGTTAGTTTACACAAGCCTTTTTTATTCAAATGTTATTAATATGGTAAGGCTTTTTTCATTAGAAATAGTCTTCTATGGGGAATATATTATATTATTCACCTATATTATTTTATGATTTATATCTAACAGAAAATTTATGTGTTTATTCATTAATAATCTCAATTTTAGGGTACTTAATGTTTTTATTTAATTTATTTTATTCATGTGGTTCACAAATTAAAATTTACCAAAGTGGTAAGGGTTTTATGTCACAATATCATTTTTACCCGGATTGTTTATGATCAAATTTTTTATAATGGAATTACATAATCTATCAATCAAAAATATTTTTTATTTACTTATCAAATAGTTATTACTAAATATAACATGTTTTCCATATGTTTTTCTCCTCTTTATTTACTCAACTGACTAAAAAATGTTTTTATGAGAAACTGACTTTATTTCACTCTTTGGTTGAGATTATTTTATTTCATGTCCATACATTCCTTAAACCATTTTAAAAACTTTTATACTGTTATAAAAATATTTAATAAAGTAAATATTTTTCATTTTTTAATTTCTATCAAAATGATTTAAATTAGTCTTATTTTCATTTTCTAAATGATGTAATTTTGAGTGTTTACAAAAAATGTGAAAGAAATTAGGGTTTTTATATACACTGCATGAAACCAATTTCCTGGAATTATGTCTTATCTTTTATTTTATGATTCTATAACAATTTTTGATCATTATATTAAAAGGAAAATTTTCTAATATATTTTAGACATTATTATATTTTATCTAAGTGGGTTTAAAATTTAAATAGAATTTTCCTAAAAAGTATTTAAGTTATTTTCATAAGTTATTTTCAACTATAAAAATCCATTTATGTTAATTATTCGTTATTAGATATATGATAAAATGTTTACATATTTATTATTATTATGGATTGTTTATGATTATAATGAAACAATATTGATTAAAACCATTTTCTTTTCTATGTGTTTTCATTTTATATAATGATATATGTTTTCATAGTGTAGTGCAATACATATGAATGGGTTATGATTTCTGATAGGTGGTTCTGAAAAGAACTAAGGATTGGTGGTTCAATTGTAAAATAATTATAGTAGGTTATGTTATTAATGAATTATGTGTGGGTTATTAATATCTCTCAAATGAATTGGTTACTGATGATGGGATTAATATACTCCTAAGAGATGATGGAGTAAATAAAATATTAAGCGGCAATGCAACCAACTGGTTGTAAGATACTCTTATGAATATTTTTTAAATGGTTTGGTAGGCAGTTAAATTATGGGACTTTATCCATAATTATTTCCTTGTAAGTGAACCATGACTAAGGATGTGATTTTATATGCTTATGTGAATTTTAAAAAATAATGTATTATGAATTGGATATATTCGCATTGTTCATGATTGATAATTTATAATTATTAACTCTTATATCTTATAGTTTTTGATTGAAAATCCCTTATTTCATGATTCATGACTGCAAATAATTGTCTGGTTGGGTATGAATAATTTATGTTTTTATAATGTTACCATAAACTTATACCTATATTATTATCTATTATGATTAGTGATTAACACATTTAATGTTTACCATTATTGGTCGTATGAGATCACCAATTATTATGTTTCAATTATTGAGGTTATACAAAATTTTTGTATATATGGTATGTATAAGAAGGGTTTTTATTGTGTAGTAGATAGTGGTAGGTGATTTAGATCCTTTATGTACCATTTTTTTATTTGTCTAGTTTTCCCAGGACACTACAACTTTATAGTTCCTGTATAGATCATATTAAAATGTAATGAATATTTATATAATGAGAATAAGTATTTATATATCAAAATTATTGGATTCTATAATTTAAATTCCATATATACACCTTTTATGATGATGAAGGTCTATCCTTTTGTAAACATTCCTTTTCATGTCAGACAAAGATATGTCTTAAGTATTTTGAGGAATTTTCGTCATCATTGAAACCTAGCCCATATATATAAATTCAATGTTTCTAACTATATTAAAGATTATCAAATAAGATATATAAATTGATTTGTATAATAGTGATATTTTGGGATTTATCACGGAGTTTAGAGAATAGTAAAATTTTGAGGTTATTATGATTTGTATATTATTCAAATATTTCCTAAATACTTACTTAGAGTGGTATTAATTATTACTATTTTTTCTTAAGCCTCGCTGATTTTTTATTCATCTAACCATTTTATTTTATGTGGTTATGATACATGGGATTTTGATTAAATACTCACAAGAAACCTTGTGTACATGCCTAGGTAACTGGGATGAGGGATATACCTTTTAGGATTTTTCTATGGATAGATCCCAATTTGATATTCGGTTATGATCACCATAGGCTAGTGTTTTTCATGTGAGTTCCCAAGTTATTTTCCCTTCAATATCTCAACTTGTGGATCGTTCCCATTTTATTTCCATTTTAACAGTTTTTTTTGTTGATGTGGATCTAATCTTCTTAATTTGTTTTATATATATGGATTTAATATCGAGATTATGGTATATTTGATATATCTATAGTTTGTACTTACTTTCAAGAAATTTGAACCTCTTTATTATAATATTGTTGTGGTTTCTTTATAATGATTATATCACTTGGTGATTTTATTTAATTTTTTATTTTGGTTTTATATTTCTCATTAGATCTTTTATCATTGGTATCACAATTTTAGAGGAATCCAAAATGGTGGGGATACAAATTAACGGTCTTCTTGATCATGGATTCATGATTCTGGGTTATAGCGTAGATTAATTTTTGAGATGTCTGATGGTGTTTTAAGGATTATTTTTATAAATTTTGAGGGGTTTTTTGCTCTCTAATTTCAGTTTAACTATTTAATTTTTTTCCAACCATAGAACTCTAATTTTTCATTTTGAGGTTTTACGTCTTTCATTCTTACACTTTTCCAAATTCATTCTAGGGGTCGAAAGTGGAATGGTAGGGATGATTTTGATTCCCCCATGTCACTATTGTATTAAATATTATTTAATTATTAATATAATAAATTTGGAAAAGAAATTAATTTTTAATTTTAAGGATTAATGGGTTTTCTTTTTTTGATATTTTATCAATGGGTTAAGAGTGTAAAACCTTAAATTTTATAGAAAACCATGCATGCGTCTTTATTCTATGGATAAACCATATAGAGATCCATTAATATGTTTGTACATGGTTAGTAAATGATAATGAATAATTTTTCAGTGGAAAATATTTTGTACGGGGTGTTACTGCATGGTTTACTCAATCCAATGGAGATCCATGAAATGGAACTATCAGAGGTGGTGTAACTTTATTTAATATGTGATTCATGGTTAGTGCATAGTTTTGAAAACTGTGAGACCAAACTATGTGTGCTTCCTAGAATAAATATAATCGTGAATTTAAAATTATACCCCGTTATATTTAATGCGTTTTGGCCCTCCACACTTCTTTTTCCTATGTGATCAACTATAATAGAACCCAAAAAAACACCACCACTTTTTTTCCTAGAATCCAAGACTCTTTATCATTACATTACAAGTAGTTTTAGAAGGTAAACTATTCCCTCTCTTCTATTATTCCTCTCATCATAACACTAGTACCATTTTTCCTCATTTTTATTTTCTCTCGTGAACATTAATGGATGTAATGGTCTAATTTTTGGGTTGGTATAGGATTAATCATGGTTCTATGATTTTTTAGGTTTAGTGTGGTTCATTTCCATATGATTTTATACTTCTTCTATTGAAGGTGATTGGTTTCCACTTGATTGAGGTAGTATTATTCATGATATTATTTTATATAAAGATTCAAAATATGATTTCATTTTATTAAAAAATTATTTTATTAAGTTATATTTATGTATGGTGCAATTTAATGGGTTAAAAAATTTATAAAATGACTTTTAAACCTGTTTTGGGTGATTTTTTAAAATTAATTTTCTTGTATTTATTTTGAAAAAAATAATTTACAAGCCATTTTTTTATAGAAATTATGTAGATGATATTTTTAACAAATTTAAATATGAAAATAAGGTTTGGATCCATATTTTTATTTCCAAATATTATATAATAGATTAAAGGGTCGTTTTAAAAAAAAATATGTTTTTTATATGACCCCTAACAGAGGAAATTAGGGTTTTTAAAGTGTTTATTATCATTTAGATTTTGTTGAATGTTTATAATGCGGTTTTTAATGTTTGACTCAAAGTCCCAATTAAAAATTAATTAAAAATTACTTTATTTTATATATGAAACAGATAGTTTGTAACATTTCCTTCCAAAATCATTTTAAAGGCCTAGTTTGATATTTTTAAATTTTATTTTATATAATTATGCACCCTAACATTGATTCAATTTGTGTTGTTACATGTACATGTTTTTCCCCATTATGGTATAATAATTTATTTTCGTTATTTGACCATTGATTGGAAATGTGAAAAGTTGGTTGTTTCTTATAACGGTGTTTGTGATAATATGATATGTATTTATTAGGCTATATTACTGATCTTTGTAATGACGAATTGGATATGTATTACTCATATCAACATTGATTTTTTTCATGGTAACCATGCATCACTATGTATAAGAAGTAGATATTTTACACTAGTTTAGAATTTTCTCAGGGTAGTGTGTAGTATAGATTATAATGTGTCTTGGTATTAGATCATATTATAGCCAGAATGGATATATGGGTTTATTTTTGTGAGTTTTACAAGAGGCATACCAATTCTAGGTATTCTATGAGTATGATTTAAGGATATATTGTATTAGTTTGTATAAATAGTGCAATGAAGACTACAAGTTTAGTGACAGAAATACCTTGGGGATTTATTTCCATACATTGTTTCCATTCCCTTATGTTCATTTAGAATAGTGGAGATTTTGATTATAGGTTTCTTTTTTTTAATTTCATGTTTTCATTACGGTGTCTATGTAATTCATGCACATTTCTTCCTTTATTGATTTTTTTCATTCCAAACCATGTTTGAGATGGGGTAATTAATTAATAATTTTGTAATAATTAAAACAATTCGGTTTTTTTAAGAGTATTGGAATTCCAATATTTTATTATTTTAATGTTTTTTCTTTTTTAAATAGTACATTCCACTACTTGGATGAAATGACATGATTTTTCTGATGGATCCTGACTCGCCTAGGTTCTCCCAAGACCACTACATGTCTCCTATGATTTTTTCTTTCACCAACGGTGATGGTTCCTCTGTTCCACTCCTCTCAAGCTCTTCTTCTCTCTTACCCACGCTGGGTAGCACTCTCTTTCAGATTTTCATTCTCTACTACTCGAATATCATTAATCTTTGATGGTTCTTTGTTTTTCTCCCCATCCATAGCTCCTCTCCATACTGAATTCAGATCATGGGATATACTGAAGATTTGGGAAAGAAATTTGGAATATGATAGATTTCCAGAAATTATAGGAGTTGGTTCTTCATCCTTCGGTTTAAATCTCATGCTCCACTTTGGGTTTTGTACCACATTCATTTTTTTGAGTTCAGGTTGTTTAATGGTCAAGGATATCCTATAATTTTGTAGCAGTGTTTAAATTTCATCTCCTTCATTCTTGTTCCATAGTGGCTATGGGTTGCGATTATGTTTTTATTATGTGGAAGGAGATGTCAGTCACTTCGGTGTTCTCTGAGTGCCATGTGTTTGGGTGTTTTTCAGTGCTGTGGATGACGTGGAATTGTTGGGTAATTTTTTGTGTTTTGGTATGGTTTTTTTCTTGTTCAACGTGTAAGGATCGACTCTCTGTTGGGACTTAAGACACCCAAATTTTCCCTGGACTAGAGTCCCACTTCTCCTTCCCAGGTCATCCAGATGAGATGGTTCATCAGGGATTTGGGAAGTGATGTTCGGTGGCCAATAACTTTCTAAGGGATGTGTATTATCTTGCAAGTCTAGCGTGATAGAGGATGGTGGTTCTGATGATGTTTTATAGGTTTTAGTTTCTGTTGGATGGTGATGATTTGTTATTGGAATAATGAATGTGAGAGAGATGACGTTAATGGTTATTCCACTTCTATCCCCAGTGTTGAGGCTCTATTTGGCTTTGACAAGGATGGGTTTGGCTCTGGTGATGATAATGAAAGTGTTGGCAGTGACACAATAGATGTTGAATGCATGATGTGATCAGCTCTTCGTTCTCTATTGGAGATGATAAAATACTTTTGAAGTTTTATTTTTTATGATTTCGGACAGTGTGCAGGTATTTTAGTTTTTTGGTGTTGTGTTCAGGAATCTTGGTTGGAGTATCTGGTGGGAGTGCAATCCACGATGACTTGGTGCTAGATGAATTTTTTGAATTTTGAAATCTATAGGGTTAACTGCATTTTTAGAGGGTCTGTATGTTGTAGTGAATGTTCTGTATGGTTCCCACATTTCCTTAAAGTGTATTTTAAAAAAAACAAGATATTGTAGGACTACATGAATTATAGGGGGATAAAATATGATTTCAAAAGAAATACTATAAAAAAATATTTTTAATGATGGTATTATAATACTTTTTTCGTTGTTATTTTTCAAATGTTATTACTGCTGGTTTGTGGGAAAATGATAATTCTATAATAATTTTTTCACGAATTATTTATAATAATAAATATATTCTCTAAATGATGATCCAAAAATATTTCATAAAATATTTTATAAAAGTAATTTTCTATAATTTTTTGAAATATTATTAGTCCTAATTTTGAATATATTTGACTACACACTTCTGTGTGTGTGTGTGGATCTCATGTTTTTATATAGGTTCCCAGGTTGGGATCTCAACATTATTCATCGTTCATGTTGTTTATTGATGGATGTTGTGGATGTAGTGAGTTCCCCTATGTTACATAGAAATGTTTTAAAGGTGGATTATTTTTTTGGTCCTAATTTATTTTTGGAATGTTTATATATTTTACAACTAGGCTTAGTGTATTTTTTTGGTATTTCCTACTTATATTCATGATATGTATTTATAGTTGATATTCTTTTATAATTTTCTTTTATGTTCACAACTGGTGATGTATTTCTGATAGTTAGTTTTTTTGGGATGTTCATATTATTTATATTATGTTTAGATTAATTATTTATGTATATCTACATATTTTACATGCATGGAGGTCTAATTTATAGAAACACCATGAAACATTCATGGTATATTCCTGAAATTATTTTTTATTACTTGATAGAGCAACCACTACCTCCATGTTTTATTTTGATACCCAATATCTAGTTAATTGACCATGGTGATCAAGAAAACAAATCAGGAATTGTGGATAATCATCTTGGGTACTGGTTTAAGGGAAATCTATACCAATTCCTTACACAGATATTTATATATCTTCTTCATCTTGGGATTTACCTTTATTTTCAGACTAAAATCACAAGTGAATGTTTCTTCATTTGATGCATTATTAATGTAAGATTCGTCTTGATTCTGCATAAACTAGTGTTCAATTTAACTAATATTCACCTCCTAATAGGTGGTTATATTTTGGAAACAAAAAAATATGTTGCATAGATGTATTCTTCAGAAACTATAAGGGTAAACATTATATTAATTGTCCTTGGTAAATATTTCTTAACAAGTTCAACCACCATTCTAAATAATAGAGAAACATCCTTATTTTTCATATTATATATTTACATATTCTGTCTATTTGATGGCTAATGTGATTACACCATCATTGGTTATTTTTTTACCCATCATTAATCTCCATCAATACATAATATAATATGATAAATATTTTTTAATATAAAAATATTCTTTTAGTGTAAACTATCTTTCCACTTTTCATATGAATAATGTATTTTCCTATTATTACTTTATCTATTATCTTCCAATAAATTATTTCAACATACACCTGATTATCAAAAATAAGTAACCTCCCATTAAAATCATAACTCATGTATTCATTCAATAGTGGAGATGAAACTATTGAAAATATTATTCCATCATCATGCCCTTGTTTTCATGACACACACACATGGTGTGACTTAGGATTCTAGAAAAGCATCACATCATATAAAATTTTATTTAAAATACTTCACTTCAAGATTTATTATAAATGTTTTATATTTTTCTAGATTCTTTACTTCCAACATAGTGGACTTCAATTATTGAGGTTGTCTTGTGTGTAATTTTCTTCTTTTAATTGGGGGTTTTAATCCTCTATTTTATCTCTTTGATAATCTTATCCTTCTCCTTTAGTTGGGAACCCATTACCTTTGCTATATATAAATATTATTTTTAAAATTTTAGCTTCCCCTCATGTTTTCTTTTTAATGGAATAATATTCACTTTTACTTCCTTCTCTGTGGCCATTTGGTCTCCTAATTCATTTACATGTTTACTATGTATATCACGTTGAACATTCATCACTGCACCCATTTTGATAATGTCTTCATTCATGGAAACCTATAATATCCCTAGTTTTCTATTATCTGTGTATATATATTCTATGAATTCATTGTACACGTGATTAATTTTTCTAATTGATCGATATTTTCATAAATGGTTTGGATATTTTTCGTAATTAGTTCCTTATAATTCTATGGATTGATGACTATATCAAATTTCCAGTTATTTAAATGAATATCCATAAAAACCATTCTTCTTTAGAAGAAATGAGTTTCCATATTTTTCATATTCTTCTAAAACAATTTGAAAAATAGATTAATCATTCATCTCAAACTCAGATACCTCATCAGACGTGTTCTCTTTCTCATGATTCTTTTTCCAAATTTTTTCTTAATTTATATTGAAATAAGGATGTCACCAACAAACATTTCATCTATTATATCATCATAAACTATGTTACAATCATCTATTGTGGTAGTATATGAGGCCTTATTTATTCCACAAATTTTACACATATTTATTCCAAAAATATACACCTATAAAAAGCACCATCATAATGAATTGTTTTCTTAAATACAAATTTATGAATACCTCTACTTAAAATTTTATATATACCATATCATGAAAATTTCAACTATAATTTTTCAAATAAACAATGAATTGTATATATTCCATGATATCTATAATGTAATCCTATAGAAACCAATACCTCCCCTTTTTCTATCCATAAAGTTTGTACAACCAAAAATAGGAGTCTTTATTATTGAATCTATGGGTATAACAAATCCAAATATAGAATTTAATTATCGAACTTTGAATAGAAAAATTTATGATATGATTCATCTTATTGAGACCTAACTAAATGAAATAACTCTAAGAAAGGGTTGAATATGGGTGTAAAAAATATATATTTTATTCTTTGATGTCCCATTTCCCATATTGATCATATTTCTTAATTGAAAGGACAAATTCCAATTCCAAAATCTATTATCATTGATCACAATGAATATCAAGAGGATATATAGGGATGTAAATCATAAGAACATTAAGATTTTATATGGATCACCACTATGCTATAATTTAAGGATCATAAACACAAATACTTTCTAGTGTTCCAAATTACACTATCATTCATTATTCAGTGTTTACATGATTTTATGTCACATATACTCCATTTCTAGGTTCAGTGGTATTACATGATTTAGGAAAGTCTCACTATTTTTGTAAAGGACCCTCCCTTTTCACTTCATATATGAATGAAATTGGAAAATTAAAAGTCATTTTATAAATTTTATTTTATCGTAAATAGTTTTTAGACATGAGTTTCGCTTTAATATCTGAAGAAAATTTATTCTCCTTTCACCTTAAACACCTAAATTGATTCTTTATTACGATCCTCTTCATTTAACATCAAAATATGCTATCTATGTGAGAACAATACCTCGATGTGGCGGTGAAGTATTGTGTCTTTCAAACAAGTAGAGAAAATTCACATTTTTATATATAAGTAATAATTTATAAAATAAATTATTATTTTACATTCCATATTGAATATTTAGATATATAAATTGAAAATATCTATTTTAGTTCGATAATTCTTCCTTCAGAAAAAAAACATATGTCCAACGGTGTGACATCACAGAACTGAATTCTAATCAATGGGTCCCTGAGCCTGTTTAGCCACATAGCCTTGGGTGCATCTCACTAAATACTAGAGGTTTCCAACTAACATTAAGGACCTAGGGTGTGTCTATGGGGATATTATTACCTCTTTACCCAAGTGGATAATAACATATCTATAGGAAATCAATTAAATAAAATAAGCAGTATAAAATAAATAGATTGTATAGAAGAAGAAGACCAAAATAATAAACAACTGAAACAAATGATAATAATACACATAATATGATGATACATGACATGTCTCTATAAATATAGAAAACACTGACATAATGAATCATGAATAACTTCTTATACAAAAGGTTCAAAAAAAATTATCTAAGCATCCTGAGCTTTATCTAGGTCATCTTCTACCAAGAACTATCCTAATGTAAGAAATTAGTATCAAGTATCCAGAGTGGGAATCGTCTGTTTTACATATATTTATAAATGTAATCTTCTTGGGTACCAATTTCACCAACATAGGGTGTGATATATATCTCAATAGGCCTCCACAAATAGCATATATAATATAACACCCCAAGAATATAAATTATGTATCCTCTTAAATAAATTCAATTAATTTTATAACGTTAATTTAAAAAAAAAATATTTCTTATAGTATAAATAGTATTAAATCACATAGAGAACACCAAACAATCTTTATAAATCAATAATTAAAGATATAAGAGGTATTTTCTAGAGATTAAGAATCATGTATCAATGAATTTGTAACATGGCCTTTGGAATAGTAACGTGACCCTTTGAAACAATAATGTTTCTAATAGAATAGTAAACTCACCTATGAAAGTATAAATAAAATTTTGGAATCTTATAAATAATAATATTATATAATTATATCATAGTATAATTAGATAAATATTTTAAAAATGATAATTAAAATTTTGGTATTTTTATAAAACATTAATGTTTATTTATAATTTTATAATTAATATAATGATTCAAAAAAAATTTATATTCATAAAATATAAACATAAATTAATATTTTGATGTCTTATTATTATAAAATAATTTTATAAGACCGTAATTAATTTTTCAAAGTGTTATAAAATGACTTATAATTTAATTATTTGTATTTTCATGTAATTGATGATTTTAATTAAAAATTATTTTTTTTCATATTTAGAAAAAAATTCACAAAAATGTGTTCATTTATCAATTATACATGTCAACAAATTATTTAAAGTGGATATTTTGGATTTTTCTAAAATACCTGATTTTTAGGTGAATATTGAAATACGAAAATTTATGATATATATACATTATATGTTTAAGACAATAATATATGATTAACTTTTAATTTAACCACTATATTATATAATTATACTTCTCTATTTATTTTATTTAGTTATGGTTTCGTCACTATTTCTTTACTTGATCCAAAATAATCAACTAATGAATAAATAATCAAAAAACACCCCTCTCCCCAACTATAAATACCAACATTTCTCCTCACACGTATTATGCATTGAATAATTCCAAATTATTTCCCAATAAATTTCAAAATAATTTTCTCTACATATATTATCCTTTTTTCTCACAAAAAGACCAATTACAAGCCTCTTAATGAGGTTCTCAAGGAGAATAATTCAACAGGTAAATCCCTCAGTCCTTAACATTCAATTTCATTCAATTTCATTTCTTTTTTTATACTTACCTCAACTATTTTATATAAAAATTAATGGTAACTCAATTATCTTATATATACTATAATGATATTATGTTAATGTAAAATCTATCATCAAACCCCTTTCCCTCTCTCATTTACTCTCAAAATGAAAATACTTTCTGTGATGTTCCAATTTACTACCATCGTGGATGATTAATTTTCATTATTGATAATAACCTTCAAGGGTGGCTATAAAACCATTATTATTGTTAAAAAAGATTTTATTAAACATGGAATAATCCATATAATGTTATGTATCCATTATTTATCCATAACATTAATTAATAAAAAAATAGTTCATGATAATAAAAAAAATAAACCAAAGTTCATCATTAATGTTATATCTAATGAACCATTTTTATATAAAGAAAAAAATGATATATAAAACCAATTTTTATTTTTTAAGTCCATTCATAACATGTTATTCAAAATCTATATAACAAATTCAATTTTTACATTAACTTCAATCCATGTATACAGGTGAACCAATCAAGAAAACCAAGAAAAAGACCACTCTTAGATGACAAAAATGAATATTATAACCCATTAAAAAAAGGCCATAAATGAAAATTATAAAATTATAATAAATAAATACACATTTAATAGTTTTTGAATTAAATTATTAACAAGTATAATTTCATTATCTTGTATATTAAGTGTATGTTAATAATACCTTCCGACATAAATTAAGGGACTCTCCCAGAACCCCCATTTTTTATATGGGTTATATTTTCTCACTCTTTAACCCATTTTAATTCTTAATTAATTTTATTAAATCCTTATATATTCTTTTTTTATGTTCCAAAAAAAAATTCTCAGATAAATGTTTCTTCCTTTTATTGTATATACATGTTTTATAAGGATTTAGTTTCGATTCCAATGATAAGAAAGGCCAATTTAAGGGAAAATTCTTATTTTAAACGCATTTTCAAGTACACTCCATAAAATTTTATAAGCCACCAATAATTTTATAAAATCCAATATTTTTTCATGAAAAACATTATTTTCTTAATTTATGGTTGTATACAAAAAATTATTCCATTTCTATTTTAAAAATACTCTTATAACTTTTTCCTTAATCTACGTTAAAGAGGCTCTTTTCTAAAGTTTCATAAATACACTTTTTACATGTTTTCATTTTAGTTGTACATGAGTTCTCATGATATTTTCCTTATTCACAAATTATTCCTTATTTTTGTTGAATGAATACACACCTTTTATTTATTAAAATCATTCATTAAATATTTCATTAAATAATAATTTTAGATTTATCATGGATATAATTGTTCTATTTTTTATATAACATTTATTAAATATAGTATTTTATATAATTGTTATTGAATTAAGTATATGTATGATTAATTATTTTGTCTTGTAGTGATGGGTGGTTCTTGAGTATAGATATCCCCTCGATGCATCGACATGTCTCATGAGACAAGTTAGTTGGTGAAAAACCATTCTTGTTTGTTTCCAAATAGAATCAGATGTGTTTTTACACACAAAATTAAATCATCTTGACGTTGTAATGGTTCATGTTTTAGATATATTATTTCCAATAAATAATCATTTTCATCATTCTCTATCCAGTTATTTTTTTCCTTGAGGTTTTCATTATGAAAAAAACTATTGTTTCATTATCATTCTCAGTGTACTAATGGAATGTGTTTTTCATATTATTCACCTTTCAATAATTTTTATGCTTTATTGAATATGATTCATTTATTATTGTCTCATATAACCCTTTTTGGACATTTGAGCTCACCCTTTTTTCCATTCCCTGAGTTGTGAAGATAAAATATTTGAATAAGCGACAACAAGTAGTTTTTTTCTTTTATCATGTTCTATGATTAATTATAAATGTAATAAGGGAACCATGTGTATATCTAGTTCTTAAATACAAATAAACTGATCAATAATTAGTGATTTGATCTCTTATATCATTTCCATTGTAATAAAATGAAAAACATCTCTTGGATACTGAGGTCATGGTCATTACAATTGTTATGCGGTCAATTTTGGTAGAAACCATGGAAACTAGATGTTAAATTAACATGAGAAATATTGTAACACATTATTCTTATTTTTTGGCTCAATAATAATGATGATTATGAGGTAACATAGTCTGTGAAATTATTAGTGATTGTGCCTAATGTATGGAATGTAATCAATGAATGCTAAAAATGTTGGGATATCCATTCTGGGAAGGCCAACAAAGTTAGTGTTTGAGATAAAGTGATCATGTCTATATCAGGACATAAAACTTATGTTATGAAGAATAACCATACTAGACCCATGTTGGATTATTTCATTCGGTATAATCCCCTATATTATATTGAGAATACTAATATCATGGTATTTGATAAATGGAACAAGCCCATTAAAAATATATTTCTAGCATTAGTTAGTAATAAAAACAAAAAACATAGTACTATTAGTATATTGTCTCAAGATAGATACTGATGAATGTTGTTTATTGATCCAAAATACTAAGGATGATGATTAAAAGGAAGTCACTCAATGGAGAAATTTTAATAAAAAATTATTTAACAAATACTTCCCTCAGCTTCAATGAACTTATATAAAGAGAAAATACCTAATCTTAGTGAAAAGAGAAGAAGAGATTGTTTGAGAGTTTGAGGCTACATTCGAAAGACTATCCTTGTATGTTATTGATTATATACATTTTTCAGAATACATGATTGATCATTTCATTGACGGTCTTAAATAAAGTCTCTGAAGGGAACTACATTTTCAAAGAAAACATCATATGATGAAATAGTATTACGTTCCACTAAAAAATAAAAGGAAATTTACAGATTCAATATGTTCAAGGAAAATAAAGGGAATAATTGTGCTTCTAATAACCATGGAAAAGATGAATAATCAATGAAAAATAATGGAATGAAACAATTTTTATTATATAGGAATTGTGGAAAGACTAATCCTGGTAAATTCTTGAAATATAAGAGAGTTTTATATTTTTTTTATAAAAGTAGGTTCTGGTCAAAAGACCAGAACTAAGAAATTTATTCAAAATATAATGTCACAAACGATTTACAACAGATGGAAATAGGGAAAGTTTCTAGAATCCTTAATAAAATCAAGAATAAACTCTGGCGGGAGTTCATTCATCCAAGTGATCTCATGAGAGACGCCCATGTTGGCAAGTCCATCCGTGACCATATTAGTCTCCCAATAGGTATGCATGGCAATAAAATTGAGGTCATTGAGCGTAGCGAGGCAATCCATCCATCTGGGTGTGAGAGGCCATGTCAGATGAACATCACCCTTCCAGTTGGATTTCACAATGGTAGTGGAATCGCTCTCGATCCAGATATTATTCCAGTTGAAGTGCTTTGCATAGGAGACGACATGAATGCTAGCAAGAATCTCATCCTCCAGTGCAGAAGCAGTTCCACGACTTCCAAAGAAACATCCAAGGATCTGGTCTTGATGATATCTAAAGATTCCCCCGCATCCAGCAAGACCAGGATTTCCCTTTGATACTCCGTCCACATTTACTTTAATCCAACTAGGAGAATGTGCGTTCCAGAAAACATCAATAGTGTATCGAGGTTTCGGGAAAATACCTTTGACGCCAATTCGGTGAAGGGTTTCAAAATCTATGACAGAATTGTCACAACAATCCTTTTGTATCATACCCGCTTCCTTCATTGCCAGTAGAATCCGCATTTTACCTGCATTAATATTAAAGGAATTATTGTTGAAAACAGAATCATTTCTACTTTACCAAAGAATATGCATAAGCTCTACAACAGCCGTTAGAAAGAGATTCTTGATTTGAGGAGATCTTGGGAATTCCAACGTTCTTTTCAGTTGAGAGATAATAAATGTATCTAAAATCCATCTGCAATCAAAAAGGTGAAAAATTTAATGCCAAAGGGACATAACAGTATCACAAGATAAAAAAAGATGATTGATGTCCTCGCGATGTTGGTTGCATAATCTACATTTAGAGCAAGGGATAAAGTCGTAGGATTGTAGGCAGATATCAGTTAGAATTTTTTGATGAGCAATACGCCACATAAGGGTAAGGAGATAAGGCTTAATCCAAGCTTTATTGAGGTTAGAAACCCAATTAAAATTTTCATCCTTATTAGGGAATTGATAGCGATAACACTTTTTAGAGTCTAATAGGCCATTATGAGCAGGTTCCCAAACAAGGAGATCAAAATTGGAGGTGAAATAATAATTATCCCCAATCCCCTTGTAGTGAAATTTTTTATTGGGAAAATGATTACTAAGGGAAGAAAAAAATAATTTATGTTCAATGCTTGAATTTTAATGAAATGGTGAATTATTCAAATAAATGATATAAGAGTCAGGAAAATATACCATAAATAAGTACAATAGGATATATCCAAGCTTATGATATCACTAGTGTAGGATTATAAGTACATAATGATGTGGTTGTAGGTATATTAATCCTATTTTCAAATCTAGTCAATCATTTATCTGATTCTTGATCATCATACTCTTTTGTATCTACCCAATTTTCCATCAAATTTATACATTTATCTTTTGATTTAATAATGGAATTATTTGTAAAAACTAATAAGGTTTTTCTTGAAACAAAAAAATGTATTGTTTATTCCCCTTTATGACAAATAAATGTGCTTTAGTTTCGGACCTTATCATTATATACATATTTTTTTGATATAATGTTTGGAATGGACTATATTTAAAAATATAATGTGGTAATATATTGAAAGATGATGGAAATTACGATTTGTGAGGAGGATGTAGAATCCATTATCTTTAGAGAAAAAAAATTCTCTATCTAATTAATATCTAAATAAACCCTCAGTAGCTCTACTGAATTTTATTCTTGGTGAGGAATAGAAAAAAAACTTATAGGTATGAGGAAATTTATCTTCAAATTGATGATGTAACAATTGTTCAAGAATACATTGATATATTTCTTTAGGAATTACCTAGACACCCCATAGAGCTTTATGATTAATTTACTATTTATATAATCCTTAATACAACACAAATATCAAAGACTCCTTATATAATGAGAACTATTTAATTAGTTGATTTGAAGAAACAATTAGAAGATTTGAGTAATAAGGGATTTATTCACCGTAGTGTTCCTCTATGGGGATCCCCTATTCTCCTTTTTAATAATAATGAATGATAATTAAGGATATGAATTGATTATAGATATATCAATGATGCTACAAAAAAGAACAACTATCATCTTTATCACATTGATGGTTTGATTGATCAACTTAGTGGAGATTAATATTTTTTGAAGATTGAAAATCATTATGGATATCATTAATTATGTGTAAAAATGGAGATATATAAGATATCATTTTCAACTAGGTAAGGACATCTATGATTTAATAGTAATTTAATTTGAACTGACTAATGAACCCTCATTGTCAATTTTGAGATGGATTGTTTAGACTTCTATGATGATACTCTAAATTTGGCCATCCCCTATACATATCCCATGATGTTTTGGTCTAGATATACTAGCTGGGCCATCCCACCTAACCTTATGTAGATAACTTTTGTACTATAGTGATATAAATTATACCCTACAATGATAGTAGTCTAAACTAGAATGAAAAAATTTTAACCAATCCATCTCAAAATTGACAATGAGGACTAACATATGGAGAAAAAGATATCCCACAATAAAGGGTTACTACCTACCTCATGGGGACCATACTTGTATTGGATTATGCTATATGACTATACCCAAAATGGTGTATCTAGGATTATTCCACAAGATTAATGATGCATTTTCTTCCTGATACATTCCATGATAAAATTAGAGATACAGGAGTGTGAATCACATACATCAAATAAGGATGATACTATGGTGGAGGCTACTAGAATTGTGCCTCATCCTAAAGATGGCCATGAACTCTAATCCTGATGTATCAGTTTTATAGAACGAAAATAACCTGATCCATGGGCACGTACTACAATTGGAATACCCTGATCATGAATACTATGCAGGCACTACTAAAAAATAAATGTATGGATACTACATCCACAACATCCTCTTTGTTCAATCCCATCAGTGCTACTCAATCTTTTCCTACTGACATATCATAAAAGACCCTACTGATGAAGGTCGATCTTATGTGGAACCTCTTTCACTAGAAGAAGGTGGAATGGTCTGATAGAATCTCTAATGAAACCCTATATGAATGTAAGCAGGACACACCATTGGGTCTATTTCACATGGATTTAGATTCCCATGTCATCCATACAGATGGAATACAATAGAGAATAAATTTAGTTACTCTAACATCCACTACTCTGATGTGAAACCTCAATAGAATATTTCTTACTATATGAAGAACTACAGGCCTACCAAGGCACTCTTCCTCTATGCCTGGTATTGTCACATTCTTTCAAGATTTACTTATTAATAAGATAAGGATTGATATTATTTTAAAATGTAGGTAGGAGAAATAATTTCAACTAAGTATAGATGAAATACTTGAGCCTATCCTCTAGGTGTCTAGTAGGTAAAATCTCATTACCATCTAGAAGTGGTGAAAAACATATCAACTCAATAAAATGAATATAATACTCCATGGCTGACATAAAAAACTTCTCTAGATTCATTAATTCTCTTGATTGGTCAACGATCAACATCTGTGGAAATAATATATCATAAAATGAATCCTGGATATCATCCCACACCATGCCCAGATAGTGACCTACCTGTGTAATTACATCCCATCAGTGCATAGTTGAATGACGAATCGTGTATGTAGGAAGGCCGACCCTCCACTCTAGAGGTGTCCCAAGATTCCCAAATATATATAAGGTGACCTATAGTAAATAATCAATAGCTCATGGACTTCCATACCCTAAAAATGTGGAAGTATGGTTTTGTTAGAACTCATAGGTAAAATTGGCCAATGTAGGTTCAAGTCATGGAGTACTTTTCATGGACTACATCAGATGTAGGAAACTCTCACAAATCTATGAATTAATTCCCATATCAAGTATTCAATGTGGTTCCTTAAGTGGAACTCCTAGATATAAGACTAGTGGCTAAGGTCCCACGACATATAATGCATGGTCTTTCCCACCTTCCTAGAAAACAACACAATAATTTCATGGCACCTTTAGTTTAAAATTTAAAGAACACACCTGAAACAAATCTGTAATGAGATAGATAGAAATAGATAAAGTTGAAATTACGGTAAGGTTTTACTACCAATTGCATACTACCATAGATACTCACTTATAAGGATATGTATTGGTAAGCGCTTTGGTATAAATTATAGGGGTTCTAATAGATGAATATTAAATAGTATTGTGTGTCTTCATTTATTCGAAACCTCTTCATTTTATATGTTATGTTTCACTTTTCCAGTTTACATTTTCTTATTTTCATTTATCAGGTTCCATTTAAAATGAATATTCATTCTCAGTGAATTAGTTTCCATACACATTATCACTGAAATTAAAACCCATTTAATTTCATTATAATAGCTTCACATGTTAAATTACCCATTCTGACACATAAGGGCCCATAAAACTCATGAAATGGAATAATCAATCACTAAATCACAACAAAATAGCAGCATTGGTATATATATAAACAAGTCTCACTCAATAACGACATGGTTATCAAGTAAATGAAAATTGTGGAATGCACTTATATGGAATGTCATATTCATGACATGTGAATTCTAGGTACCTATGATGATTCATATAACAATGCTCCTTTCTCTCATATCATCGGTCTAAGGATAAAATGAAAACCTCAATCAAAATAATAATAATAACCACCACACAATATGTGTTTCACCCAATAATGAAATAATATCAACTATAACGCGAAAAATAATAACAACAATCATGATTTAGGAAACTTCGCATTTACCCCAAACATGGGTTAGTTTCACATAACTGAGAAATATAACGAAGTACTGAATCATTCATAATATCCTTTATTTTTTATTAAAATAGTAATGTAATAAAAGAAAACATGGATACCATTATCTGATGTCCTAGACCTGGATGCCCCTCAACGGTTCCTCGAGCTAGTTGGCCACAAGGCCTCAAGCACATCTCTATGAATGCCAAAGTATATAGACTAGCAATGAGGGCCAATGGTCTGTTTGTGGGGAGACATTGACCTCATTACTAGTGTGTCGCACAAATGATAAATAGTATATTTGGTAAAGATAAAAATTATTATAAAATATAATTTTAGTACAACTGAAATATATAGTAATAATAAGAAATGGAAACAACTGATAATCATTCACAAAAGCTGGTGATAGATATCATGTCTCTAAAAATATGAAAAACATGGATATGAAGTCATAATTCAAACATTATATAAAGATGTGTCCAAATTAAAACAAAAATTATCCATGAATCCTAATATCCATCTCAGTAATATACTACCATGCTCCATCCTAATGCAAGTAAGTGGTCTCTAGTGTCCAGAGTGGGATACTTCACTCTGTTAACTCTTTCACACATGTAATATACATTGGTACCAATGACACCCCAGTAGGGTGGGAGATAAATCTTAGTAGGACACCACCAATAGTATGAATAACATAAATTATGTTTAATATAAACTGAAACATTGTGTAATCATTCATATATGAAAGTAATTTAGTACAGTAATATAAATACTCATGTACCTACTTAATCCTTAGTCGGTGTCTAAACATGTAACCATTTAATTTATTAATTATATTCCAGTTTATATAGTAGTTCACATGAGGTCTAACTATCACTAACATTTAAACATTATCTTAATAATGAAAAAGATTCCATGTTATTCAAGACATCCTTGATTATAATAATAAAATATAGGTTCCAATGTAATAATTCGGGAAACGATGACCTCATGGGTTGATCCAACTCAAGTAGAAAATGGTATCCTGACTGTAAGGGGTAAGAGTGTAATCCAAGGGGTAACAACGAAGGTATTCCCAAATAATTTAATTCTAACTAAGTCCATATAAAGTTATAAAAAGGATAATTGTGATAAGTAGTGACTAGTACCAATGGTGTATCCATAGTGCCACCTATCTATAGATATAATGATGGGTCCAATGAGTATATCCAAGGAATCCTCTAATAATAATAGAAGTATCCTATGATTTAATACTAGGAATATAATAATAGAAAAGGATCAGGTTCAAGGTGGGTTTCAACCATGGGAAGAAATATCCCTAATTTATAATGGCATCCATGAGTGTTTATGTTATTTCATCAGGAATCCAAGGTGAGCTCGAGTTTGAGAACATACTATAATAATTTCATGGTTTACATACATTTGGAACCTTATATTTAATTCATTTAATAAATTATACAATGTAATAATCATTCCATTTAATAATTAATTTGATTTAATCATCTTCCATTCATTAGTGTGATAAGGATAACTATGCATTCAAAAATTTAATAGTTAATTTACATCATAATAATTTTATAATGCTTACTTCACTACCTTAAATTATACATGGAAGATGGTGTTATGGATGTGAAACCCAGCAATTCAATTACATTAAACTATGACAAGTCAAATACCTTGGATAATTTTTAGTTAACCATTTAATATTGATTTTATAATTTGAAGAACCTATATTGTATAGTTCAAGTGATAATAATGCATGTTATAGTAATTAAAAATTCATTGATTTAGTTAAAAACATACCTTTAATAAGTTCGTATCATAGAACACCTATAAAGAGGCACACATATCAATAAGAAACCATAAAAGTATTTTTACGGAAAACAACCTACTTGTGGTTGTTGGCGTTAAGGTCATAACATCCAATGGAGGGTCACATATTTTACAATGGTCTTAAAACATGGTTATAACAACTACAATCAAGGTATATTAATTAATATTCCATGCTCGATGAAATTGTTTTGTGAACATTAGTAATTTATAAATTGATGAAACGTGAGGGAAAATTCATATACCACCTACATAGGGATCATATGAATCTAGTCATCTAGTATGAAATTTTAATTTTCCTTGGATAATAAGAGATCTAAAGAACTGAAAAAATCCCTTACAATATGGCATATATACTTGTATCTAAATAGCTTCATCGGAAGAAATATGAATGAAGAACGGCTAAAAACAAATTATGATCTATCTAGTGCGGATCTAATGAGGAAAATGGTTCTCTGATAAGACTCTAGATGAACAAATGGGGTCAAAAGATATAATAGATCTTCAAGGGGATGTAATGAGAACAATAAAGGGTTTTTTGTGTGTTGGATAGAAGTCCAAAATAAGGGGTTTGTTTAAACATATCATTCAGGGAAATATGGTCACTTCACCCAAAATAAGGGTCTCATGGTTTTTCTATACAGCTGGCCAAACCAGGGGCCAATTGTTCAACATCTAGTACTTCAAGGGGAACATTGCATGGTAGGCCACACGATTAGGGAAACTATGGGCCAACCATTAAAATAACATTCAAAAAATATCTATACTTTATTTCATGGGTGCAAGGCCCCTAGAACATGGTTATGGAAATTTTTTTCCCTAATTCATCCCACTATCCAACCCCAAACAGTTTGGAGTGACGGTGAGATGTGTGGTGCACAGATTCTACTAACCATGTGGCCCAATGATTTTCTCCACTGTTTGGGGTTATGAGCTCTAAGAAAGTCCCATTCACCCCGAATACCTCTATAACCTCATTAAAAATCTGAATTAGGTCCATAATAAAGAATTAGAATAAATTTAAATAGACCCATACCTAGGATAAAAATTGGGTTCATACATATGGGAATTCATTTTTTATTTCTCTCTTCTCTTCTTCCTCTCTTATAACCAAATAGAATAGTATGATCAATTCCCACCTTTTTACAGAACTGTTATAATATTTTTTCATAAATATTTTCCAATAATCCAACCCTTCATCGAATTTTTGGGATACAATTATATCTCTTTAATCCCCCATGATCATTTTAAGAGTACCACATTATTAAATGTTGTTATATTTATTCAATTGTGTTGAATAAACATCCCCAATTGCAAACCACATATTCAAGATATTCAAGATTTTAAAAAATTCTGGTGTATACTAATATTTTATGATGTAAGGTAATTCAATTATCTCCAATTTATGATTTTTTTCCCTTAATTATGGAATAATCCTCAATCAATAACAATTTCCACAAACTCCACACAATAGTTCGTTTTAAATTCCCTGAGTATCTCAACATTATCTTCTCAAATCTTCTTAAATCATAAATTTTTTGTTATGGGGAACTCCTATTCAATATACAAAGACCATTGATTTCAAAAAATTGATAATTATTGCATTATATAAAAAATGTATCCTCCATGATGCAAGATCTACATCACATTATAGTCATTCACGAACCTATACCATTTGTGTCAGGATTCATGTACTATGGATTGATTGCTTTATCAAAATCTATGGTTGTATCATTATCTCCAAATTTCTTACAATGGTATGGATTCAACCCTTAATATTTACTTATTAATATTTTTAATATTCCATATCATGTCTCATAGTCATTTTTCTCCCCTGAAAACCCCACCTCACCTTTTCCTGGGATCATTTCATCAAAATAGTATTTTTTATCTCTTATATAAATTCCCTTTCTATAGTGGTGACACTATATAACTCCCACCATTAATGATTTATTGAATCATATAGGGTGAAATTATTTCTAATTCCTTATATAATAGGGACCATAGTAAAAATTTTATATACATATCCATGTTTATTAATGATTTTATTTTATTTTCAGATAATTATATCTCCTCTTTTTATTTTAGAACTATTATAAGGACATTAATTATATATCTTGAACCATCAATCATTTTAGTTTTTATTTTATTTTGATTAAAATTAATGTTCTCTAAGATCATGTCCATTATTTGTTGAATCTTATTTATCATTAAATTCAATTAAATAATATCATAATATATATTAATTGAAAGATAAAGATGAACAGCTTTAAATTCACTCATATATAGAATAATACCTCTCACAGTGTATATAAATTCTTATTTAAGGATATTATTAAGATTATATTCCACTCTTTTCATTAAAGAAAAACTATTCATAGTAAAAGTAAATATTGATGAGGAATTATCAGTGGAAGAAATAAATTTCCTTAAATTTGATATTTCTTCTTCCATGATGAAATGAAAAAATTAAACCACCTGTGAGATCAAGAATTGAAAGTTACATATTTTATTCTTTGACCTCCAATAATTAATATACAGTTAAAAAAATATTGAGCATAAATATAAGTGAGAAAATAATAAACAAAATTAAAAAATAATCATTAAATTTGTTGATGATTTATTTATGAAATTATTTTCCAATTTTAGATGAGGAACATGTACATCTGAAACCTCGCCCATCTAGAGATACATTAGTCGATTAACAGGTAAATTTAATAGCTCAAAATACAGTGAAATATATTGGATAACCATGAAACACTATTAATATGTGCATATATTCAATTTAAAAGTATATATTTAATCCAATTTTTATTATGACATGTGGTGTGATTTGTTTCCGTGAAATTTTGAAAAAGGGGAAAAATTGACAAACCATTTAATTTTTTCAAAAGGAAAATAATCCCCTATTATTTTTTCTTCTTTAATTTGTTAATGGAGGTTGAGAAATTGTGTGTGTTTTACTTGTAAAAAAGGGTCTCCCTTCATTGTAAATCATAATGTTTAATATTAAAAATATTCTATATATATCTCTCTATTAGAGAGGCGTTTATGAGGTATTTCTATATTTATTCAAGAGGGAATATTTTTTATTTATATTCTCTCAATATTGATAGAAAATATATACCTATTTTAACAATAGTGAGTTCAATGACCCCCACCCTAGTATCCTATAGTTGTTGGTTAAATTATTTCATTGGAACTTGATAAAAGTGACCCCATCCAAATGTATAGAATAGTTTAGTAGTATTGGAATACTAGATACATACTCGAATCTCACGTTAAAATTAAAAATATAAAATAAAATATTATATTTTCATTGTGAACACTATTATTACTTTAATAATATCCCTTCATAACAATTAAAATGCACATCCAGTCATGCTTGTGAAAGGAAACATATGAAAGGGGTGAGCTCACCTATCAGTAAGGGTTTGCATATAGTGAAAGCTAACACAATGTAAATAAAACTATTATAATAAAGATGTTATAGACAATAATAAAATATTCCATATAAATAATAAAATAAAATAGAGGACTAAATCCATCGATAACGTAACCATAAAAATAATCACATTCATAATATTAACATTATCATAATAATTTAATACATAATGCCAGACCTCATAAACATACAGTCAAGGCCTCGATCCAAGACATCCTACATAAATGGGTAATGCGTTATCCAAATACCCAAAATATTTTGTATATTATGGCCTATTAATTAATTATTGGTCTATATTGAGCCTCACCCATCACTAACTATGTCTAATGAATTTACCATATTAAAGAAGTGGCCTTAATAAATGTAAATATTCATATTGAAATTTTCTATAAAAAATATTAAAAATTCACCCAAAAAATTAAAACAAAAAATCATCTAGATTAATATGTCAAATGTTATAAGAATAATTAATCCTTGATAAATCATAATATACACCTCATAATTTTGAAATTGATGAATATACTAAAAAAAGTCACTAAAATATTTCTTGAAAAAAATACCATTTCATATAAAAATCCTTTATTAAAAATATAAAATGTTAAATAATTTTAAGAAAAACATTTTATTTGAATGTAAAATTAAAAAAATTTAATGAAATTTTAAAATCATTGGGAGGTTATGATGGTTGAAATTTTATTCAAGTTGTATAAGTAAAAACGAAACCATTCCTTTCATAATTATGTAAAAACGTAAACAAATACCTCATTCCAAAAAGGATAAGAATATTATTTTGAAAATTTTTTAATGAATATTAAACATATGTAAAACACTAAATTTTTAGAATTAACCATATTATAATAAAAAATATTTTTTATATAAAAAGATAAAATAATTTCTCTAAAGGATAATTTAATATAAACTACACTGAATATTGATAAGATTATGAAATAAAACATTACATTAGGTATTAATTGAATTGTAATTAATTTTATACTCCTTTATAATAAATATATATTTATTATACATCTTATATATAACCATACTTGTATATATCAATCCATTATCACTTATTTATTAACAATTCTATATTATAATAATTTATTCAATTTGAAATCTTCTTCTTTTTGAATGTCGCTTTAGTTCGCTAGTTTCAATACTTATATATTGATCATGGTTCCATTATATCTATAATGTTAATAATTTGATAAATTTCATATATACTCATTGTAGTCATATTTATATTCATCTAGAAAAATTATAGAATGAAAATTGAATTACATTATTCAAGATGGGTAGATCGTATATAAGCATGAATATTGTTTTCATTTCATTATGGATGGAACAAAAAAGGAAACAAAATAACTAAAAAATTTATAATAATTATTATATCTTATAAAAAATTTATATTGACTAAATATATCATTATTACCATCCAAATAAAAAGTAAATGGAAAATAAATCACATTGATTTGTGAGGTGGTAGTCCACATGTATGCACAAGCGACATTATTGTTGTCCAACATATTCAAATGTAATAAGTTATTTGTGATATTATAAATATATAAGTATAATTATTTTGTATTAATCATATATAACTATTATACCCATCATAATAACCATCCAATAAATATGATAGTGGAAAATGAATTGTATCACAATTTGGAGATGGTAGGTCATACAAATTCATGAGAAGTATTTCCACTTATTATATGATGGGAAAAGGGTGGATAATGATTATTTAATAGTAATATTAAAATATAAAAAATAATTAGGATACTTAATTTAATTTTTTATTACAAATATGTTATATTTATAGTAGGTAAATATGATTTAAAAATTGAATGTGATCGGTTATGTCGATTACCTCTTCTTGAAAGGAACTCCTTTAGATCTCCTCTAAACGATCCTAAAATTTGTATTTTTGGGAGATTGTAACCAATATAATTTATTTAAGGAAGCTTAAAAGGGCGCTATTTTAGTGTATGGTTGATCTAGAATGTTCAAAGTGGTGTGAGTAAGTGAATGGTGGGAGGTTCTCTTTTAAAATTTAGGTGAGGGGAACATTTGTAATTTATTAAAATAATAAAAACTATGAAGTCATTATCTAGATAAAATGATTATATAATTATAAGGGTTATAATATAAGATATAATTGGGTTGAAATAGCATCAAGAAATAATTTTTTTTATTTTTTGGAGTTATTTTACACCTTATATTCTGGTGTATGCCCCTAGATAACATATTTTAATATTAACCATATTAACGTCTTACTAACTTTTAATGTAATATAATTGTATATATAAGGTGAAAAATCACTCATATAGATAATGAGTTAAATTTTTTACCATATATTTTCCAACATTTCCGATTTCAATATTTTTTTGATTTTTAATTATTTTAACAAAATATTATTTTTATAAAATATCAATATTGTCAATTTTGAATAGATTCAATTAATTTGACATAACAGAATAAATAAAATGATAGAAATAAAATAAAATAATCTGAAAAAATATTAATATGTTATATTAATCTATAATATTCATGGAACATTATAAATAACTAAAATTATGTTAGTTTTAATATTTTTAAAATCATTTATTTTTTTATTAACTTATGACATAATGTTTTGGGGTTGTATAAGAATTTAAGGTAATAATATGATTAATATAAAATTATAAATGAACTTTCATCCTGAAATAAAAAATTCATTATTCACAAAATATTAATTTTTATTCATTTGTATATTTATTTTTTCCTATATGGACGCATGATAGATATTTAAATATAAGAGAGTAACATTTTTTATTTTTAATTGAATTAAATATTATATTGGACATTTTCATGAACACATTTCACATAAATATTTAAATTTAGATCCTATGGTAATGATGGTAGAATTATTTTCATCCAATATAAATTTATATGAAAATTTATAACCTTAAATATTAGCTTCATCTAATATTATCCGGATTTCCCCTTAACTGATTTGATAAATTTTACTGAGGTTATTATTCATATTGTACCAAAATAAAAGGGACATATTTATAAAAATTGAACTTATTGATTCCAAATATGGAATTAAATTTTTAAAATTAAATTTATATAGGATTCTGAAATAAATTTTAAAATAATTGTGAAAAATGTGATAACAAACTCTTTTTAGAAAAAGAAATTTTTAAGCATAAAACTAGATTTATTCTTTTATCATTCCTAGAAAAAAATGTTAATTTAAATTTAAAACAATTATTGAATATATAATATATAAATTTCATTAATATCATCTCTAATAGAGCTTATTTTAATTTATTAATAAGAAATAAATTGTAGCCAAAAAAATTCAGGAAAAAACAATTCTTTTACATTCAAAAGATTCTTATTTTAAATTTTAATCAATTAATAACCAAATAATTTATTCTATACATGTGTAAACCATATAATTTTAAATGTTTGGTTTTTATTATTCATTCATACTAATTAAAATTAACGTTTATAATGGTAATATGTATTATAGTTTATTTAAACTCATGATTTCATGTATCAGAAGTTATTAAAGTGGTTATATTTATTTAAAAAAAATTAATTGCAAAATATTGGGGTGTAACATTCTTCCCTTATTCAAAAAAATCCATCCTCAAAATTTAAAAATTATTACCTCATTAAAATATGTAGGTAGTTATTCATCATAATTTCTTCAGGTACCCACGTTGCCTCTTATATCTTATGATTTATCCAATATACCTTTACTAGATGAGTAGTCTGATTCATTGATATCTGTTTTCTAGTGTCCATAATTTTTATAGGATATTATTATAAAGATATATTGTGTTCCAATTATATTTCGTAATAGGTTATTACATGCATTGGGACTAATATTTACTACCTTAACATTGATATATAGAATACACCAAGTACTTTAGTGAAACTTGTTGGCATTGTCAAATTGTATGCCATAACTATAATTCCATCCAAATTTTCATAATTTGTGATGAAACTAAGGCTAAGTTTCTCTTTCATAATAAACATTATAATACCATTATATGGGGATACATTCAATATAATTTGATCACCCATGTTAAATTCAAAATATTTTCTTCTGTTATCAGAAATAAATCAACAATAACTCATTTTGCATAATTTTTTATAAGAGTATTTTGTAATATAGTGAAAATGCCTATAGTAATGTCATACCAGTTACATGGATGACTATTTATAGGTTTCATGAGTCCAATGGGATGTTTTCTCTTAGACTTAACTTATTGACAAGCAAAACATCTTGACACAAAATCTACAATTTTGAACATCATATTATCCCACCAAAAATGATCCTCAAAATATCTAAACATATTGGTGTTAACAAGGTGTATAGAGAAATTAGATCTATGATCATTATATAATAATTTTCTTTTCATATCAATTATATAAGTAAAACATATCCTCCATCCAATTTTTATAATTATACATTCAAATATGAATTCTTCCAATTTCCCATCATTCATGGCTTTAATTTTTTTTTGAAAATTATCATAATCAGGCTGACAACATTTTAACTTATCTAATTAATAATGTTTGAAAATCATTTTAAAAATTAATGTTGTTTCCCCTTCCTTAATAATTCGTAGATATATATTTATTCAATCCATGAATGTAGGATCCTTGCCAATCATCCTTTTTTTATAACTCAATTATCATTACAGCTTAATGAATCTTCTACATTATTTACGTTCCCTAATTTGTAGTGTATTGATTTATCATAATCCTTGAGTAGCTTGATTCGTCACTTTTAACTCATGTAGATCTATTTTAATTGATGAAAATTCATTTAAAAATATTGATCTCTATGAATTTTATTTAATAAGTCCTCCAAATTATGAAAATGATAATTTTTCCTTATCATGATAGTATTCATTTCCCTAGAATTAATAAAAATCCTTATAGATATATCTTTATTCATAATGAAAAGAACATAGTATCCCCAAAGCGAAACAATAGGGGTTTATAAATCCATTATTACACAAATCATCAGGTTTTTTTCATAAATTTCACTAATTTCATAGTGGACACTCCTTAGGGAGTCTTTGATATAGATCATCAGTCCGGAATTAAATCAACAGAAAACTAAACCTAATTTCTATAGTGGATTTATATGAAATTACTCTATAAATAAATCAATATATCCCTATCTAATAGGTATATATTCAATTTAAAGATTAAATTTTCAATTTCTAGGTTGTGTTTATTGTTATTCTATATGAATAACATTAAGAAGAGCTAGTGGGGGTTGATTTATACATAACCGAAATGATGATATCTCCCCTTTAAATATAATAAATTTCACATCTTCACCATGAATCATAATTATATTCTCTATAAAAAAATTCCTTCAAAACTTTAAATCAATTCTATACCAAGTATTATATCAAAATTCACCATAGGTATAAAAATAAATTTAGTAAATATTGAGAATATAAGATTCGTAATGGGAAATGACTAATGCATCCTTGTTGGAGTGATACTTCCACTAAGAGTTTTGACTGATAATTCCCTTATTATGGTTCTAAATAATTATAAATTTTTTTAGCAATCTTGGAAGATATAAAATTTTGTAAAGATCCATAATTAAATAATTCATTATCTAAATTTTAGGATGTGATTAAATTACCAACCAATACATATTTAGGAACTCCAACCTTAGATATTTTCATCACGTAAGCTTTTCCTTTCTACCATTTCCTTTTTGGGGTAAATTCCCTTGATGCTTGGTAAAATAATTTTCATAGTGTCACATCTCGTTACAATTTAAGAATAAAAAATTGGTAGTTTGTTTATTTTCTGTACAATATTCCTCTAAGGGAATTTTTCAATATACTTAAAGTAAACTCACATTCTCAAAAAGCATGTTCCCTAGTGTTTCATTCCTTATTTATTACTTATGTAAATTTCACCATTCCCATTTTCAATTTTTCTGAATTTCTTTTTCAAGAGTTATCAGCAGCCCATTTCTTATCTTTTTTAACATTCAAATTCTATGACTATTATAATAATTTAAATATCATGATATAAAATGATTCTTTGTCCATGTATGATTAGAATGTTTGATTTAATAATTCACTTCAATGTATTTAATTTATCCTAACTTACAAATAGTAAAAATTACATTTTAGATTATTTATATATTCTATAACATTCAATCAGAACCCTGAAAGGTGTGATTCATACATAGTAATATATCCATATTTGTTCAATCTTAGACTAAAAAATTTCTCTATATATCCACTAATTGTTCATGAGGAAAATACTTTCCCTATAAAATTTACTTAACATCTTTCAATTACATGCTCATTAATTCCTCCTCATATTTAATGTTTTATATCAATGACCACCATTGATATTCATTCCCTATGAAATGATAAAATACCATGAATACCATATTTATTTCATTAATTACAAATTAACTAAATATTTTTTCAATGAATCATATCCATTGATCTTTTACAAATGGATTTATAGTCCCATTAAATGATGGATGTTGGTGACACATAAAGAAGAATAACATTATAACACTTTATTATGGATTAGTAGTTCTCTCTATATGGGAAAGGTTATTGGTCATAACCTAATTCAACTTCTGCAAAATCGTTTTAATTTTTCCAAATATGGGTTCGACTTCATTATATTTCCAAGGATGGAAATCCCTACATAGATTACATGTATTGGTATGGTTTTCATTCTTTCCACTGTGTGTTATTTCTAAATAATGGAATACACTAGATTAGATCATTACATTATTAAAAATAATGAATAATTTCATATTTAGTGATATAATTAACATAAAATAAATATTTATGTATTACCCATATCAAAATAATATTCTTGGTTTCTATGAGAAAATTCTCAATGTACCTTATAAAGATACATTACATAATATATGTTTCCCAAAATCAATTTCCCAATATTTATAATAAACATTATCTAATACTAATTATGAATACCAAAACCCCATTATCCCAAATCTAATAGTAACTTTATTAAATTTTCAAAAGATATATGTGGTACGATCTGAAAGGAACCAAAAAATTAGTATTCTTAGAAAATGTGATACATAATTGAATCTTATATTTCATTAGAAAACATACAATAAAAAGTAGTATTTTGTTTGATAAAACAGATATTACTTTTATATTATCCATAAATATCCATCATAATACACTTTCTACAATCATAGATCAATGAAACATAAGATAGGTGTGAGATATGATTGTCAGAAATGGTTTCTGTATAACATAAGATAATAAAGATTAAATAAAACATGAATAATATGGATGAGATCAACAATAATCAAATCTTATATATAACTAATTCCATAATAGAGGGGTTTAAATCCATGGATATCATACTCAAAAAAATAATAAAATTGATATTAATAACTAGTTTCATAATTATTTAATTCATAATGCTAGAGATCATAAGCATATCATCAAGGCATCATGCCAGGATATCACACAGAAATGGGTAAGGACTCAGAAAAATACATAAACTAGTTTGACTCGTGTTACATACTAATGAATCAAGGGGATATAGGTGTCCCCAACCATAAATTTCTAAGTATAATGTATTCATTATATAATATGGTGAATGGTTTCATAATAATAAATCACTGTTAAATCATAGTATTCACTAAATAATTTCGACATAAATTAATATACGTTTATAAATCACTGAATGTTTTCCATATGATAATAACCATTTCATGATGAAATCATTTATTCAAAATCTAACAATTTAAAAAATGATAAGGAAGATGATTTATTTGAATGTACCCTTATTAAACTGCAATGGAACCTTAATACTATTGGGTGTTTATGATGACCATAAATTCCATTCTTGTTATATAAGTTAAAATAATATATTCCTTTAACACTTTTATAACAACTCAAAAAGTACCTCATTCTGAAATCAAGAAGAATATTAATTTGATTCATTTTTATAGAAAATGAAACATGGGGAAATTATAATTTTTATAAATAAAAAGAGGATAATAAAATTTTAAGTTTTAAAAATAGAATGATATAATAATTTTCCCAATGGAGACATAAATATAAATTATCCCAAAAAATGATATGATTGTGAAATAAACACTTTCCTCAAGTCTGAATTTCATTGTCATTTACATTATGATCATCTATAATAAATATTACCTTTTTATAAATCTATTATAGAACCATTATATTATATATCATAGCTTTTATCACCAATTTATAAACAATTAGTAATTAAAATTTTTATTTCAGGTGATAACTACTTCGTTTTTCATGTGTCTTTTGGTTCGATGGTTTTAGTCCTCGTTCTTTAATCATCGTTACATCATCTGAAGATTTTAATTAATTATATAAATATAATAAATATTTATTATATATATATTAATATTATTCTATAATATTTATATATAGAGAAATTAATTACACCATTCCAGGAGATGGTACGTTGTACGTACGCATGAAAAATGATTTCATTTTTCGATGGATGAAAAAAATGGAAAATAATAATTAAAAATTAAAAAATAATTATTATATAGTATAAATATTTTTTTATTATAATATACCCTTATACCATCCAAATAAAATTTAAATGAATAGTAAATCACATCTTTTCATAGAGGTGGTAGTCAACACATATTTACTAGCGACGTTATTTTTTTCTGATGGATAAGAAGGTAAAAATATATGTGTTATATTATAATTACAGATGTATAATAATATCATAAGTATCATATATAAAAATTAAACCCATTATAATACACATCCATGAAATATGGTTGTGTAAAATAAATTGTATCTCTATGTGGAGACAGTAAGGCGTACATACACATAGGAAATACTTTAACTTCTCATTTGATTGGGAATAGGGTCGATAATGGGGATTTTACATTCAATACAACATTTAAATATATTTAAAATAATTAATTTATTATTTAATGTAAAATAACAAATATTTTTAGGCGTTAAATATGAAGAAAAAAAAGATATTGTTAGGATAAAGCGATTACATCTTCTTTTAAGGAACTCCTTTGGATCTCCTTTTAAGGATCATATGGTTGGTATTTTGGGATAACCATCCCCTCTAGAGTGTGTATTAGATGGTTTATTTGGTATTTTTCAAGGGTAATGTTGATCTAGATGGCTCTATTATTTTTTGAAAAAGAGAGGGGAGGAGGTTTCCTTTTATAAATGAGGTGAGGAGAACTTTTGAAATTTTAAAAAATATTAAAATGTGATAAAGTAATTATCAATCCCAAATTCCCCCCAAAGACTGTGTATTTGAATCTAATATATGATTAAGTTTAAATCCCATCGACCAACAAAATATACAAAGGTTTAAATAGTGTATTGGAACTTATCTTTTGGTTTAACGCCTTAGTTAAACTATTTTAACATTAACTATTACCATGTCCTTTTCTCTCTTAGAGGGATATAGTTTTACATATATGGTGTAAATTGTCTCATATCTGTATAATGGATGAAATTAAAAATCATAAGTTATCCAATATGCCCTATTTAATGATTTTTTATGTTTTTAAATAATTTGATAATATAAAAATAATTTTAACGACTCGAGTGAGATAAGTCCTAAAATATTATTTAATGAAATATAAAAATAGTGAAACAAAACAAACATGCATCATAAAAACACCTCCAAACCAAAACATTGGAAAAAAATTTATCCTCAAAACCCATAATAGTCAAAAGTACCTCATGAATCATAGAACCATATTTGAAAGACCAACAAGCCCACTTCATATAGAAAAAAGGCCCATAAACAATCGCCAAAATTAATCCAACACCATTTGAAATACACAAGGCCCCACACCCGAAATAAAATCACATGTCGTGAGAACACCACTCCCCATCAACATGAGCCAATAATTGGACATGCTATAAAACGAAGCTCAAGGATACTTCCAGAAGTCAACCCACAACCCGAGAATATAATTTTCATGCATGTCATCACTAATATTAAAATTGGTCATCATGAAATATAGTATATCGGCTTCATCGTTAGCATACAATTCCAACAGGAGTGGCCACCTTCCAGCACCAGCTTCTCAATATCACACTCTCAAGTTACCTACTTTCTACCAAATAGTGGATTATCAAGAAAGTTCTAACCATCTATAACCAACCCCGAAAAAATATGGGATCCAAACATTCATTGTTCATTGGGGTCCAACCCCGCCAAATATCATTGATGTCAATTATGACACTATTTATTTAATTTGGATTAAAAGACATAAAAATACTATTTTAATTCTAATATAATTTAAAAAAACAATAATATGCCTTATTAATATGTAAATTTTTGGCAACACTATAAGTAACTAAAATTATATTATTTTTAATATTTTATGATAATTAATTATATTTTAATTAATTTAAATAATACGGTTTTGTTGTTTCATAAGAATTTAATGTAAATATTTAATTACTAAAAATTAGAAATAAACTTTCATGATGAAAATTAATTTAATTATTAACACAACATAAATTTATATTTTTTTCATAACATTTGTTTTTCCCTCTCTGTACAAATAATAGGTATTTAAAAGTAATAGAGTGACATTTTTTGTTTTTTCATAGCTTTAAATATTATATTGGTCATTTGTAAGGACATGTGTCTCTTAAAAATTAAAATTTCAATACTAAGGAGATAAGGGTATCATTACCTTCTCCAAATATGAATTTAGATGAAAAATGGAGACCTGGAATCTTTTTTACCTAAATTAATATGATTTAACCTTTACCAAGGTGATAAATTTTACTATGTTTATTATTCAAGTTGAAAAAAATAAAGGGGCATATTTACTTAATTTAATACTCTTAATTATAAATAACATCCTAGGTAATTATCGAATAATAAATTGTAATATTTATTAATAATTATGAATTATATATTATTTTTACTTTAAAAATGATGTTATGACTGATATCTTAATAGACACAGAACAATGGGTTTCTCCAAAATCATATGTTTCACACAAGTCTGTGTTATACAGAAAAATAATATTTTATTATTAATTTTATTATTGTAATTTGTGGTTATTTAATAGCTTTTAGAATGGTAGAGACGAAATATAATAAATAAATTTTTAAAATAGGGCTTAAACATGTTTATATAAGTATTCATTGTTTACAAAATAAAATATAAATGAAAACAAAATCATTCTGAATATAAATGATGTGTTTTTATGAAAAAATATTTAAGTGCAAATAATTGTGTTAATAAAATAATAAAATCACAATTTTTGGATTATATTAATGAAATATAAATTAAATATAGTGGTTAAAATTAATCTTATATTTTATCTAAACATGATAAAAGAATAGATTTAATTTTTTAAATAAAAGGAATGTTTAAAAAAACCATGTTTACCAGCTTTTGATGGAAATCTATTTTTAAATCATTTTTTTGTAATATTTTTATGTTTTATTTCACCAAATATTTTATTATTTGTTAGTGGAGATTCAAAAAAAATTTTGGATATGTTTTCGGTATTTCTATGATAACTTTCATATTTTAATGAATAGTGAAAAAGATTGCATTATATTTCAAAACTGTTTTTCATAAAATTTATTTGTATATTTATATTATAATTTTACAATGTTCTAAGGTATAATTAGATTAATTTTTTATCATTTAATAAAATTTAGGTCATTGGATTATTTTTCATATTAAAATTAAATAGAAAAACTATGTGAATTTTTTAACATTTTAATTAAAAACACAGTTTTTCAATCCATCAACATGATTAATGTCCTGAATCATTTAACAAATTTTATTATTTGAGTTTTAAAATATAGATATAAATGTTTGTACTTAGTATAAAAAAATTTGTCCTTTAGGATCAAAATAATTTTTGGTGAACAGTAAATTTTTTATTTTATTTACCATGGTTAATGTTAAATAGGGTAATTAAAGGTAAATTTAATATTATAATGTTATTAAATTACCATAACACTTGTAATAATATTATTGGAATAGTTATTATCTGTCATGACCATAATCGGTAGAAATTGTGATATTTGAAATCCACTTGGGTGTGATTATACAATTATAAAATTTAATTTTAAGTAAAGGAAAACATGTCATTAAAATGTCTCTTCTTACTAAAATAATTTGAATATGGGGTTATTTAAGTGATATATTTGAATATTTATAGTACTTATAAATCTAAAAATATTACTTATAACATTGTAAGCTATTTTTAATTTTTATAAATTCAATAATAAAATTTAATAATGACCCAATGATGATGCAGTAATAGATTTATTAAAGAAAGAATCAAATAAATGGTATTAATACAATTAGAATAAATATAATTTGATATTATGATTCGATACATGAATTTTATGGATTAATTTGAAATTTTAGTATTTATTTAATCTATTCTTTTCAAAGTAATCATGTTTTTATGGTATTTCAATAAAATTCATGAAATGAATAGTATCAAAATTGACATAATTCATATTTAAAAAAAATTAATTAAATGATACAAAATTTCTAAAAATCAATGATTCAGAAAAAATCTGATATAACTGTAAGAATTTATTTAATGATTCATTAATTGTATTTTTGGAATGATTTTCTATGAATTTTAACTCTCTAAGAGTAACTTAATTATTAAAATGGTAATAGTTAATGTGGGTTAAAAATGATAAGGATTGAAACACTAAAAAAACATTTCTAATTTTTAGTGGATGGTTATATATCACCCATTAATAATCCTATATTCTAAATAAATGTGGTTGGACCCATTTGGAATCAAAATTTAATTTATATTAATTTAATTCTTTTAATAATTATAAGGGTGCCTCTCCCTTATCCTATAAGAAGGAACACATTCCTCTCTATGACTCAAACATCCAGAACATTTTTTTCAGACAATATCTACAAAAAAACCTTCATATAATCCCTCCCCATATTATTTAGTCCTTATTTTAAGCATAACACCAACCTTGTAGGTGTTAAGGTGTTCATCAATTGTGGTCAACTGAAGAAGAGGTATCGTTTTCTTTAAGTGTTTCTATTTTATTTCTTCTTCCACTTCCTTAAAGTATTATTCATCATAGATAAAATAATAATAATAGTATCATAAATATAGTAAGATTTTATTTTGATAATATAATCACCTTAATCCATCTCCACTTCTATTAAATGGGAAATCAATTAATCGTTCGTGTGTGCATGTGAACTATCACCTCCTCAAACTGAACTAATTCATATTCCATAACAATCAATCATAAATGGTTATATAAATTAAATTAATATTAATATGTGATATTAATAACCTATTAATCATTATATTATAATAATTTATCAATTATTTTCCTACTTTACATGCGCATAAAAAAGATAATGTCATTCGTGCATACATGTGAAATATCACCTCCATGATGTGATGTGCTTTGTTTTTTTACACTATATCACTAGTATGATATATATAAGTATATTTAAATGAATAATAATATATTAATAATGATATTATCATTATTTAAGGGTAAAATAATTTTAAACTTATTTTAATAATTATCAATGAAAAATGGAAAATGTCACTCATGTGTACATACGGATTACCATCTCTAGGATTATAGTGTTGCTCATTTTTCATCACCAAACATAATGGTTTTATTTAAAGGTATTATTTATGTATATAAATTAATATATAATGAATATTATTTTGTATATGAAGTAATTTTTACAACATAGACTATTGACATCATACTAAGTTCATTATTGACTCAAGTATAGAATATCGACAAAAAGTCCAAAGTGAACTAAAATCAATATGTAATTTTTATAATATGGAAATAAGTGATATAAAATAATAAATGAAAATGAAAATTGTTCTAAAGAAAATATAAACTAACTCAATTATATTATTCAGTAATATAAAGAACGTATGAGATGATTCGGGCTCAAGGTAAGGGACTTCGCTTCAATCTTCAGTTATTTAGGAATTTCTTGATAATATGCACATATATTCTTTTATTATGAGTATATACAACCACTATGTAATTTAATATCCATATTTTATATATAATAATATTTTTTAATGTTTTTAAAAATTTATTAATTCACGGATACTAAGATTTAAATGATCAATGTGGAATGGGACACCATGAACATTGAAATATTCAATTATCAAATCTTTTCTTCATGATATTAATTTATATATTCATTTATATGGATATAAAAGGATTATACATGAAACATTATGTCTAAATTTATATTTCACTCAATGTTTTTCAAAAATAATCATTTTATATAAATAATACCACTTTTTTTACAAAATGATAAAAGTAATTTTCATAAAACTATTCGGTGACATAAAATTATCTACCTCCCTAACCGTTATTTGATATTTGGATTACTCTGTAATACATATGGTTTTTATAGGGAAAAAATACCTTATTCCTTTTTTTGGTGATTTTTTATTGAAAATTATTTTGTAAATGTATTGACTATTTCAATATCATTAAATGACTTCTTGTGATTGAAAATAAAATTTTATGTGTTAAATGTTGATAATTGAAATATTTTATATGTTATGATTATTTAATGGTATATAGACATTTGATGGGTGTTTACATGAAAAACCAAATAAGGGTGGTTACTTTATAAACCAAATATTGTTGATTCTGTGATAAACTAAAGATAGGTGGTTATGTTATAACCTTCAATTCATTGGGTATATAAGTTAGCCATATTGAAATTTCGATTGTAAGAATGATTTGTCGGGAATTCGATCATATGGTTATTTCATTTAAGTATGATTATGCCTTAAGTTACCATTATATGATATATGTATCTTTCTATGGGTTTTAAGGTATTATTTTTATTAAAAAGCGTAAGAAAAAAACTTATATTAAGTGAAGTGTATTTACTACTTCATAAAGGTGAAAAGTATTACATTTTGTTATAGTATTCATGTTTTAGATTTTTCATAAGTATAATAGTATTCATTATTTTTGTATCCATTACTGATATTTTTATGCTTATCCCATGTTATGAATAAAAATCATCAGATTTAAAGAAGAATAGATTCATGGTTGGGTTTAAGGAAAATTTATGAAGTTTAAACATGAAACTAATTTTTTTTTATTTTTTAATGTTTTTCGTTATACAAAAAAATGTATACTAAGTACAAGTGTCTAATTTGTAATATTGGATTTGTTATATATGATTTATGTCCAATTTCTGTAAAGCTATGAACATGAAAATATCCTCAATGTGAAATAATGTCACCTTATTGACATATCCCATGATTATGTAATGTTTAAAGCTGGGGCCTTATAGTTGGTATTAGAGGATGGTTTAGACATATTTAAAGGTTATAGTGATATTTAAGAATAAGTTAGAAGTTATATATAACCACAATGTTAATCATAATTTAAATATTTGTAATTGTTTTAGATAAATTGAATGGGTCTTTGATAACATTAATATGAATATTTTAGTATTTATCTTCCTCATAACACTACTAGAAAAAGACCATTTCCTAGTAGTTGTTTTTTAGGAATGGAGGTGGTATAAACTGAAGCCATATGGTTCTGTGGTGATTTTTATAAACCGCCGCTAAATTGTGTGTCAGCATAAAATATGTAGAAGTTTCCTAGATTTTGTGGTGGTGTATGGTTAACATCATAGTGGATGTATTTTGTGGCGGTTTCAATGGTTTTAGCGACTGTTTCCCCTTGAGAATCTGGTTTTTTTGCAGTGATTATAAACAATGCTAAAACCATTGAAACCTACGAGATATAATAATGGAATATGAAAACTATTTAGTAGTGGTTTTAACAATTGCTAAAAAAATATCAGTTTTTCTAGGGAACACCTCTACTAAAACCATTAAATTTTTTGTGATATAGTAAAGGAGTATGAAAAAAATTATCAATGCTTAAAACTACAACTAAATTATTGTCCGTAGAGGTGGTTTTAGCTGCTCCAGATAGAAATATACCATAATTGAAGCAGTGGTTAAAACTGATACTAAATATATTATATTTATTTAGCGGCGGTTAAAACCGCATATAAAGCCTGATTTACAAAGAAAATGTAGCTGATACTCCATGCCCATTACAAATGACCTGAAAAAACAATTCCAATAGATATAGCATAAAAAACATCATAACCACAACACATCTCAACCACACCACATCATGACCACCCCACATCCCTACCCCCACACAACATAACCACTACACATCACAACCATCACGCATAATTTAGTTTCAATAAGTATTTTTATAATAAATAAAAAATTATTATGAAGGGTATTCACACAGAAACAAAATATTGCATAGGAAACCAATTTAATAGTTTGATAAATATTCTTAGTCATTTTCATAATTATTGAAGTTATATAAACATATATAAAAAGTTTTATTAAAACCAAAACAACACAATATCTCAAAATAATTTATAATTGAAAAACCAAGTTAGTGTGACCATATAAGAATAAATAACAAGAGTAAGTCAAAACCAACCAAATGTACATATAAAGGTGGATGAGCCAGGAGCAAGCTCTATAAGGAGGATGGGAAAGGATATTTCAACACAGTAGAAGATAAACAGATTGCATGAATGAAAGGGTATGACACCTTCCTTTGGAACAAGCCTGTGCATGCACGGGAATGCCTAGCCGAACAGCCATGTGAAGGTGGAGAGCTAATTTCACGATGAAGATTATGGGGATGAGCAGTTCCAAGTAGTTAGTCTGGGTTGTATGTAATGTTTGAAGTCTACGGGAAATTAATTCCTCTAAGGCCTATGGGACATGTAATACTTATGCATATGGGCCGTGTTTGGGTTCCACCTCACCCCTTGAAATGAGGATTATCAAAATCAATAAAAAAAATAAAGGCCTTCGTGCCATTGGAGGAAGGATACCCAACGTTGACTGAATCTTCAAGGATAAATGAACAATAAACAAGGATAAACAACCAGTGATATCAAGTGAATCACAATTGAATCTAATTAATAATAATACCCCATCAATAACCACTCAAAAAAGAGGTTAATTAATCCTAGAATGAACTCTTGAATATTATAGAAATATAATAAAGGAGTAATGGGGAAATATAGGGATTCAAAAAATAAAATAACTTCAATCTAAATGACCCAATATGATCCAAGTAGATTGGAACACAAAGGGAGGTGACTGGGGAAAAGGAGTATGAGTAAGGGTTGACCATGAATTGAGGGAAATTCTTAAATAAAAAAAAGTCGGAAATAAAACTCCAATTTATAATCGAACCACACTAGACTCTACCAAAATATGGTTAATGTCCAAAAAGCATATTGTGGGGTTGGTAAAAGTGTGATCTAGGACCCTCATTGTTGTTTTATCGTTTTTCCATTCTAAAATGGAATTTTTCCTCCCAAAAATCATAGATCATGGAGTGGTCTAATCCATAGTGGTTCTTCTATATTATTCCATGTATAAAACCAATGAACTAGTTAAAATTTCCCAATCATTTTAACCTCACCATGCCCAAGGATACAATTTTGTGATCATGGGTTTCCTATTTTGGATAGGTGGTCCTCCGATATTCCATTCCCAGCCAAGGACATTTCATGATTCTCATGGTGCATAGGAAAACCACATGGAAAACACGCATAATACCATTTCATCCCCAAGTCAAGGTTATATATACTATTTTACATAATATCTTTCCCAATATAAAACTACCTCCTTCATATCCAGACAAGTCATTGCACAAGTCGTGGTGGCCTTCAAGAGGCTAGAAAACCACCTCAAACCTCAAAATCACCACAAAACACTCCCAAAACATACCCAAGACTTGATAATTCCCAATGGAAAGATAATAAAGGGTATGTAACATTACACTCATTCTATTAATTTTGGTTTCCCTAATACTTCTCAATTCTATGTCATGATGATCATATTTTCCCCAGAATTATAAGAACTATGTGTGGATTAATTCTTATTTTGATGGGAGACATAGTTATTCCTAGATATCCTATCTCAAACCCAACCAGATATCCAATATCAAGTCCCCCACTTTATCTTAGTGAATGGGTTACTTCATTCACATTAGTTTTCTATCGATAGGGTTGGCATCAAGACAAGTTCATTTAATTTTAAACATTAGTTTAAACTACATTAATCCTCATATAGTATAGTATTTTTTCATATGAACATAAACAATATATTATTTTAGTAAATTTATCATGATATTAAACTATGTGATGTCTGGTCCATATTCTATGACTGGAAACATCTTAGAGACGTCTACCTATTTAAACTTGCCTTTCTATACATATTATCCAAATCTACAAAATGAAATTTAGCATGTGGTTGTTTATCTATAAACCTATGTTATCAAAAAAAATTACTCTTTCCCTATGAAAGTTCCAAATATGCATAGGGGTATTATATAAAAACAATATGTGGATTTATTCATTATGTATCAATATATGTAATGATGTTGGGATGTCCTATAATAGGACTTGGAGATAATTATAATCACACTGGTTATACCCTAAAGGATAGACCCTTCCTCTTTCACATCAATTTGTTTATTTATTTCTCACAAAATGGTTCCCATAAATCTCATCCTTCTCCTACTATACGTGATATAAGTTTTTATAGAGAACATTTTCCAAGAACTGTGAATGGATTGATTCCAATTACTATAGGATATGATTTTAATAATTCATCCTTGAGAAAAAAACCTAATAAATTAGAGAAAAATTAACATAAAACTATATTCTTGAAAAAAAATTAATCGACATATATGGTGCATACCACAGTCATGAAATCATGACATAAAAGGAATTATTAGAAATCAATAAAATAGATAAAAGAAAACATGAGAAATCAAGAAAATTTTACGGTCAAGAAAATTTTTTGTAGTAGCTATGTGCCACACATGAAACATATAAAAAAAGAATTATTTCCATAATTTTCCATCATATCAATAAAAAAAATAATCACTGTCCAATGATGAACAAATCTCTTTACCTTATCCACCTCCATCTCTACTCCCTACTACCACCTCAATGAACATTATATAGAAAATTTAATATTTTTGTTTAATTATATTTAAATTTAAAAACAATTAATGTTTGAAAACTAAATTATTTTGAATTTTTGTGATTTACCTGCTCACTACCAGTTCACACAATACCACCATATGAAAATCTGGTCATCTTCTGATATAAATCAATCAACACTTTCTGTAAAGCTGAAATCTGACCCCCCTGGTCGCGAACTTTGTTTTGTAGAGAAAAAATCTCTCGAAGTACCTCAGGGTATGAACTGACTATAACCAAGAGTAAATGTAGATTAAATCCCAAGTGTCCATTCAAATTCATCAGATGGTACAGTTCCCAAACCCATCTCATGCACTCTACTAGGATTGTCATTCCCATGGACATTAGCAACCAGGTCATTCTGGGAGACTGAGTATGTCTGTGCAGGATTGGCTCCCAAAATTCCTTTATTTTTACCTAAAATTAAATTGTATTCATATTATAAGATATATATATTAACATAATAAAAAATACATGTTATTATAATGAATAATTATTTCATACCCCCTACTTCATCGGAAGGCTCATTAACAAAACTCTCATCAAATTTTCGGTGATCATTCAACCACACTTTTGTTCGGTATGCTTCGTTCCCTAAACTATGTGACTCCACTAAACAAACATAAATAAAAAATTTAATATATTAAACAAATAATGGTGTCTTATGTATATTTAATCTAATGAAAAGATTTCCAGAGCAGATCTGCTTCTAGAAATACCTTTTGACCATACAGTGTGAGGGATAACCTACTTAGCCCGACCTGATGCATTCATTCTAGAAAGCTCCTGAAATAAATAAAATGAAATTTAATGGTAATATATTTAATTTAATCTCCTATTAATGAACATGTATAAATGTAAAATGATATTATTATAGAAACATATATTTATGTACCATTTTCTTCTCATCACGATGTCTGCCAACAAAAACATTCCATTGCTCTTTGGGTAACCCATCTCATAGAATTTTATACAGTTGTTGTGCGGTTAACAATGTATCGTTGACGTCACCCAATAATATATATTTAATGTATTTCCATTTTTTCCTATATTTTTCAATTTCCACGATTGTGCTATAACATCAACAATAGTAAATTGGAAAAACATATGTACCTAGAAATTCATTTTGAAAATATCAATAAACTGAAATTCAATTAAACAATAATGTATTTGAATTACATGTATTTGGGAATCAAAAAATTCATTTTTTAAACATCCATACATATATCTCCAATAATCATATGAGATAGTAATGGAAATGGGCTTCGTAGCCAGCTGGCCTAAAATCTAGCAATGTATTCTTGTGGACATATCCGTAATGAACCCATATAAATAAAATTGATAAATATCTTCTCTCCAGTCAGATTCCATACATCTGAAATCTTTATATTTTTCTCTATAGTTTAATTTTTCTTATCCTTAATGACCAAATAGTTATTATAAAAAAAGAGAATTACTTTTATTCATATTATAATTTTTACCTATAATAGTCAACCTCGAGTATCACTATGAAGAACTAGAAGTGGTGTGCCGCTCCCCCACTATTGAGGCTCCAAAAGTGGGAGGCGACGACTGAGCTATTGAAAGGTTGCTTACAGAGGGTGTGATGGATGGTTCATGGGGGGAAGGTTTGGGGGGGCAGGCGGATGGGGGCTCAGATGTCGTAGGAAGAGAGATATACGGATCATCAACTATCGTAGAGGTGGATGAAATAGTATATCACTTCCTCCTTGGAATTTCTATAATTTAATCAAATAAAATTAAGTTCAGAATATATATTTCGAAAATATTTGCTGAAATAAATTAAAAAACTTAACAAATGCACAGTACTAACAAACAAAATATAGATAACAATGATAATTAATGATTTAAAAATGAAATAATTGGTTATTAAATGAATAAATAATTGTGCATACAATCATTTTCTCCTTCAATAATTTCGGTTTCCTTCTCTTTTTATTCATCAACTTCATTCATCCTTTCTATACTAATATTTTCAATATCATAGTGGATAAAAAATTCTGATTCTTATTGTTGATGATATTTAATGTCGGAGGTCAAATCATCCACTTTATCACCCATTTCATACAAATCTCATTGATTTACATGAGAAAATACACTCCACCCTTAATCCACAACATCATTCACATAATATATCATTTTATATTACAATGATATGATATAGGGATCATGTAGTTCATGATCACCAACATAATTCAAGTGAGAGAAGTTCAAATAAGTAAATTACAAGGAGTCTCTTTTAGCACCTCTGATAATACAGACACAATTGAATTTAAATTAAATAACATAAAAATTCCCATGGTAGTTTAATTTAATTATATCGTTCATCTTTCCATAGTATCCTACTTCATAAAATGTAAATATACCATTATTCTTATTTTTCAAACCATCTTCTCAATCAATTGTACAAACTCTAAAGCCATTCATGTTGTAAGCGTCGAATTTTCTAACTTTTTTTTTTTAGGACCTCGAGAAAGATAATTCATTTATTCTAACAAATCTGCTAGAGTATCAGTATTCATGATCTGAAAAAATAAATATACATTATTAGAATTACAAAATATATGTTTCAACCAAATATTCATATTTATTGCAATATTTATGAACTTATATGTCCTGCAAACAATTCTACAAGCTCTTTATTAATAGCTTTCGTTACATATTTCACATTTTATGTTTGGCCTCTCATTCGTCTATTTGTTTGTATCATCACCTCTTCAATAAATGGATCTCCAATTTCACTATTCCTCATCGTATATCTATGTTCCTGTAATAATTCAATTTCATTCAATGTAAAATTTGAGGTCTTCCCAACTGATCAGACAATAGAATGAAATATTTTTTATTTACAATTTATTTGATATTGATTTGATGTGTCATAAACACATCCAACTCAATTAAATATTTTCTCAATATCATCCAATTATCTTGAAAAAAAGGTAATATAATCTTCTAATTTAGCTTCCTCAACCAAATGCACAATTAAATGCATCGTGACAGTAGAAAACAACAGAGGAATTATCATCTAAATTGCACAAAGTTTCAATAAAACCTCTTCTGATGGTTTTCAAGATAAAATGGATGTAGATATTTCAAACATAGTTTCATGAAAATGTTCAGAATTGGAGTACAATATCAATAATGTTTTCAGGTAACAATGTACGCAATGCTAATGGTAGTAACTATTGTTACAAAATATGTTAATCATGACTTCTCAATCAATGTAACTTATGATTATTTAATTCAAAACACCTTGAGATGTTACTTGAATACCCATAAGATTCATACACTTGCTTTAAAATTATAAGGAATATATCGTTATCCCTATTTTTTATTGAAAAAATTTCCATAGCATACATTTCATTCTCATCAGTCCAAAGATCAAGTGTTATGTTCATTACTAGTAAGTATTTATGATCCTTGAGATAATCCTCTAACATTATATTATCCTTAAGAAATGTCAAGAAATTTTTTTCACATAAATGATTCTCAATATTCTTCACATCAAGATTATTCCACAGAAAATTAAATTCCCAAAACTGAATATTGAAGAATATTTTTTTCCCATTGTTGCGTTTTGATTTCACATGATGATGCACTTTGAACCTGTTTCCTACTATCATTAAATTGATAAACCTTCCCAAATTATGTTTCTACATTTTAAAGTTATGCAAATATTTCAGAACTAGTTAACAACCTTTTAGGTGGTCTACGATCAATGAAACCACTAAATTTTGATATGTTCTGCCTAAATCTATGAGATACACTGATAAATATTCGATGGAATAAGAAGAACTGTTTTTTACTATGAGGTAGAAATTTAGGCTCAAAATCAATGTTGCAAACATGAAAATCTATATCTGTGTAGCTCATCCAACCAGATAAATTATCAATACCAAGGAAGTCATTAATAGTCCACATTAAAGCATCATTCATTTTGAATATTTTTTTTAGAAGAAGCATCAAATGTCTCAACATCGTTTCTCCATAACTCCTATAATTCATCAATTAAGAGATGTAAGTATACATCAATATCATTTCTAGGAATTGTTTTCTAGGAATAATCATCTAAATGATAAAATATGTTTTTTTCATACACATCCACATAGGAATATTGTAAGGGATCAAAACAACATGCCAAATTCTATAACTGGAACTCGAAGTCCAAAATGGGTTGAATCCATTAGCAGTTAATCCCAATTGAACATTCCTAGGATCAAATAATAAGTCTAGATATAATGAATCAAATGCATTATATTATTGTGAATCACATGAATTTTTCATTAACCCATTATTGTTATAATATAATGAATCCCACTTCATGTGTTTTGGCAGTTTTCAATGACATGAAAAATCATTAAAATAGAGGATATAAAGGAAAGTAATGAAAAACCATTGTAGGAGTGTACCTTTTATTATTATTCTTCATGGTATTATATTGATTCAGACATCCAACATCTCTCATTGAATATACTCTAGAAGAAGAAAATTTTATTCAATCCTGTCGACTTGAATCCTCTCGCCAATAAATCATAAAATCATTGGGACACAAATGTATTTTTTTATAATTCAAACCAATATTGTTAAAAACATTTTCATATAATAAAAATACTACTGGTTGTTTTCTTAAGGAAATGCATTATGTAGAAATTATAATATCTTGGAAATTCCCTTATTTGTAATTCCACACAAAAATTTGATATGGTGAAACTTCAGTAAAAAGCATGTATTGAATATTTCCAACATCCACTATACAACTCTAGATTTTCATCATCAACTAAATCATGAAACTTATTTTCTTCACTGAAGTTTTCTCTTACATTATATTGCACATAATCAAGAGGATGATCCACATATATGTTACAATCTTCATTTGGTTGCCCTAAAGTCTCAAAAACATCACTTTTCATGTTTCTATTTGTAGAACCTGCATCTGGTTGTTCTGTTATGTTTTTATGTTGATAGTGGTGTCTTTAAGTTCAAAATTCATCATTTATATGTCTTTTCATTTAATTTCACATTTTCGACGAATTTTGGAGCTCATTTTGTCGATTTACATTAGTGCTCAACCTTTTTATAACGCTCGATTCTCTATACCAAACCCAACAAAAATATTGACTAAGAAATTTCTTCAATATTAAATGTTTATAAAATTCATCTCTTCTAAACCATATTCTATATTTACATTTAGGACATGTACATATTATTCTCCCTACAACGGATCGATTGGATATTTAAAAATATTCAAACTCCTCCGCACCATTAATATTCTATGGTGTGTTCCATGGTAATGTGATCCAGTTTTTTTCCGTGTATATCAAAATGTGCCAACACAAAATAAAAAAAATAAAACACGTACCTATTAATAAATAGGGAAATAGATTCATATAAATTAATTGAAAATATATATAAATATGTAAAATATTTGGAAAAATTCTAGGATAACATAAAAAATCCTCAAAGACACTTTTTCCAAATAGAATATGTTAACTTAAGGAACTTTAAGATGATATATGGCCAAGAAAATTCTCATAATATACCTATTAAGTCTAAAAAATAATATCTCATGTCTTTCAAGACATCCCAAACCATGTAGTAATTTCAGAAAAGAAGCATGAATTCCATTGATACCAATTTGTCATAAACCAACCTAGTTAACCTGCCTAAGTGGCATATTATTGGGTTTATATGTAGATCATAGATTTCATGGATGAATAGATAAAAGTAATAATGGTGAGGTGGATAAAATAGTGGCATGTTATACTTTTGAAGATATGCATGTGTGATAAATGATATAGATAGAGTAATCATGAAGGAAGCTAAATAGATGTTGAAATGATGGGAAAGTGTCAAAGGTGGAGCTAGAGGAATGGATGTTGGAAAAAAGATATAAAATATGTTTTCATATGTTAGAAAAATAACCCAATTAAAATTATACACATGTAAATGCACCTTATTTTAGTTATGTAAGAATGAAACCAAAACTAAATGTATTGTTCCATCACTAGTAAGGATAATTTATAATATCATGTTGTTTTAATGAACATTTTTTTAACATAACCATTTTATTTACAATATTAATATCAATCAGAATACATCATTCAATATAGACGTTCAAATTGTGTATTTATTCTATAAGTCATCATTTTGGTTAGTATACTCAGTAGGCCAATTTTTTTATTTAATGTATTTTGTATAAAATGCATAACAAAATACCATCACCTAATTTGATGATTATATTGTCTATGTTATTTTAGTGGAAAATTATATTCATTAAAGAAAAATACTTAATGAAATTGACATTGTTTCATAAGAGGTCAAATATATGTAATTATATAGAGAAGCATACTGAATAATAAAGATAAACCGAATGTGATATTGTTTTATATTCAGAAAATATGTTATATTTTATTGTTTTATAATATAAAATTAATGTCCTATATAGATTACTATGTTTCAACAAGTCATGATTAACCAATCCATTTTAATTCAATAATAGATTCCAAATTGAGAAATTTACTTTTTTTGTTTTGTTTTCTTCTCCAATTGTTGTATTATTATTTGTGTTTATTCAAGATAATATATCCATGGGTGAATAAAATTAGTAATAATAAGGGGTTTGAGTTGGCGTGGTGGAGAAATGGAGAGTGGCTAGGGTATTGGGGGTCACTAGGGGGGTCTCACGGGGGTCGGGGAGAGAAGGGGGTAATGGGGGTGGGGGGAAGGGTCGGGTTGAAAAAAAAAGTTTTAGCAGTGGTTTAAAAAATTTCCGCAAAACAACTACCACAAAAATCTAATAATGTTGTCATGTGGTACAATAGTCAGCTAGATGTCTCAATTGCAATAAATTTTTACTTTATATAAAACTAATGTTGAATATGTTTCTAGTATTAAAGTAAGTAAATAGTTTATGTGTTTTATGTTCTTATTTAAGGAATAAAAAAAGGGATCAGATAGAGGAATGTTATTTTATGATAGTGAAAGTGTGATTCATCTTGTGTATAATATGGTGTTTCATGAATGAACGAAACATATTGACACAAAAAATCACTTTATATGAATTTTTCTAGAGGATTAAGTGTTATAGATAAAAAATTATATTGGGATGAAGAATCCTACTAATATTTTAACAAATTTTATAGTTAAAGAAATCATAAAGAAATAATATGCCTTAGTTAGACTCGTCTGATCAAGTATAGAGGAGTAAACAGGATGCATCAAATAAAAGATGAGCTCATCTAGGTGGTTGAAAAAAAGTAAAATCGAAAATTAATTTCCATGTATAATATTTTTGTGTTTTTTATTTTCAATAAAATGTGAAGATAAAAAAAATCAGATAGAGTTTCACCAGATTGATTTTTTTGAATTGGGATCATCAGAAAAAGATGATCAAATATTGGTTAATAGGTAGAAATAATAAGAGTGAGGAATAAGACATATAATAACATTGAATGATATAAACAACACACTATAATAAATAATTAGAAATATCCATAAAATATGTGATATACAATGGATATATATTTGTATGTAGAACCTCATCCGGTATAGTGGAATAATCCATAATCCTATTGAATAGGGGTTTGTCTAAAATTTACCTCCACCGAGTCTATGCACTAGAACTAGGAAGTGGTATTCCATAATTACTATTAAAAACTCTATTAACACACTTCAGTCAAAATAAAACCAAATATAAAATAAATATTTTTATGGTTGAATAATTCCATAGATCTACAGAAGAAGACCAAAATCATTTTCATTGTAAAAGATACAATAAAAAAAACTCATCATACACATCCAATCTATTATAAAGTCTCAAAAAATTATCATATAAACTTACACTATTTGGTATAATATTACTTAAAAACTAATTTTAAGGGAGAAATATGATAAACTACCTCTAAAATGGGTGAGGCGGCGAGGGGAGAGGTGGAGATGGTTTCATGGGACGCATGGGGGAGTGTGGGTGCTAACAATGGTTTTATCGGTGGTTTATAAAAACATTCCACTATATATTTAATAAAAATTTTACTAGCGGTTTAGTAAACCACTACAATAATTTATTAATATTGTAGTGTAATATAGTATATTATTATTTTATTTATATAGTCACACTAACCTTTTTGGTTTTAGTAAATGGAAGGATCCAGTAGACACCAGAGTTATAATGGATGAGAAGGAAAATGTGGTGGTTCTTTGAATAAGTCATTGAAAGAAATGGGAGATTTAATGATAACACTTGTGGTTATTATGAACTAAATATTAGGAGTAATGAGTAACCATTTTAACCTTGTTGATTTTTATTATGCAACATATATGAGAGAAATAAATCCTTATTGTAGTTCGGGTATTAATAATCATAAAGGTATGAATATTCATCAACATATGTTTCAAAGATGTAGAAAAAAACACCTAGGAAAATGTTTAAAAAGGACGGGATGGTGTTGTAGATGTGGTAATGCAGGTTATAAAGAAATAACCATCCAAGGAAAAAGGAAGCATTTGGTTGACTCCAAAAAAGTTGAAGAAGTTATTTTCAAGTTATCAATTGAATGTTATAAATGTGGAGATTATGATCATAATTAAAATATATTTTTTAGAAATATGTTTAGATAATGGTATCAACATGACTGTAAAAATATATGTTTAGAAATACCTAATTCAATTCAAATTAAATATGAAGAAACTGAAAATGACATATGAAATTTTTGAATTATTTCATGACTCATGTTTTGAAATTATTAAATCTTATTTCTTGATTAATGTTTTTTTAAGAATGATGTATCTACGAATATGATGGAAAATTGTGGTTAAAGGAACATAAATAATACAAAATGATTATGAAGCCTACATATATGGTATTTGAGAGTTATGTTAGATCTATTAATGATGAAACGACTAAAAGTATTAATTCTATTTTGATGATGTGATTACATTGGATTACTTTTTCTAGTTTGTTTAACCCATTAGATTGTTATGTGAAAATGTTATTCAATTAAGAATTACCTTCTATTTTGTGGACATAATTATAATTAAATGGATTACCTCTAGGTTTCATAGGATCCATATTTTTATTTAATTATGGGTTATTAAATTTTGGGATGAAAATATAAAGGATTGAGATAACCTTGTATTTTAAAATTGGTTGTGGTTATTTTTGTGTTTTATAAGAAGAGACAACCAACAATATGGGTTACAACCCATTGTGTCTAGAAAGGCTGTGAGGATCAAAACCGAAACTGAATGGTAATAAGAGTGCATTACTTGTAATATCCCATGTAAATAAATAAATATTATATTTTCATATTTAATAATATTTTTTAAATATTAATATTTCTTTAAAATGGGATTCCATGTTTGATGGCTTACATAATACGCAACAATGGGTTTCTTTGATATCTTACGTTGCACACTAATAATATAATATTAATATTTTAAATGGTAATTAACGCATTGCCTTTGTATTGGTTGGAATAAATATAACTAACTAATATCTTATTATTCATGTTTTTGAATGTTTTTACATTTTTTTCAATAAATGTTATAGGATTAAAATAAGTAATTAATTTGATTTTAAGCATTAATACTCTAATATTCACTAAAAGGTCAATTTACCACCTTTTAATGGTGGATCCTATTTAAATCTATTTTTTTTTAATTTTATATATTTTATTTGGAAAAATAAAATTCTTCTTTAGAATTGGGATACATAAATTTACTTTGAATTAAATTTTAGTATTTTTCTGATAATGTTCATTTTTTTAATAAATACTGAAAAATACTGTATTTTATTTCAAAAATGCCGTTTAATATAATATATTTAAACGGGTAGATTATATTTTTAATTGGTTATAATGTGTAATAAGATTATTTTTTTACAATTTTATCCAATGTTAGTTGTTGGAATTAATTTCACTTTGAAATTGCACATAATCAGTTGTCGATCATTTGACATTTAATGTTTCTTAAAAAACGCTATTTGTTTTATCAAAAGCAATTAATTTAAAATAAATTAATTCAACTTCTATCTTTTGAATTCTTTAAAATAGACATAATTTTTAAATTTGTAATATCAAATATATCTTAGGAAGATGTTTTTGGTATTTTTCAGAAAAAACTACAATTTTTTATATATTGTGAAAGCACTTAATAGTAGTTAAAAAGAACTGACTCTATCATTTAAACTAAAATTTACCACTTATATGAATTGAATTTCATAATACCCAAATACATGGTTGTTATTATAAAGTAAAATTTGGTTTAATAAGATGAAAATTATTTTTGGTGCATAGTATCTTTTGACTTTTATTTGTCATGGTTAAAGGTAAATTTGGTAATTCAATCTAAAAAGAATATTATAATAATACAAAATTACCTTAACACGTGTACCAAACATATTGGATGAGTAATGGATGGCCATGTAAATCCTTGGGTCAATTTTGATACCCCATGTATCCACTTGATTGTGATAATGACACATTATATTAATTAATTAAATGTAAAGACAAAAATGAAATGAAAAAAACTCTTTTATTAAATCAATTTTGTATGTTGTTATGTAATTTATCTATTAGAATATTAATTTTTTATTAGAAATATACAGATATTTACTAAATCGTATTATTTTTCTATAATTTTTTAGACATCTAATAAACTAAATTATTTATGACATAATAATGATGCGGTATTTAGCTAATTAATAAATGATTTACAAAAATAAGATTATAAATATAAAAAAATATCAAAAACCTATCCAATTATTATTGTATGGTTTCATTTCGTCCATGAGTCCTCTTATATTATACTTTAACGATTTTTTACCATTTGAAACCTAATATATGTTTATAATAAAATAATTGTTTCAAACATTCCAAAAGAGCCCCTCTTACCCCTTATAAAAGGACACCAATTATAACCCATTCCTCACACCTATCAATCCCCATGGCTAATCCAAAACCTGCCCCAATAAGCTCTCCTAATCCCCCTATTACTTATAGAAGCCTTATCGTATGTAGAATGCACTTCAACAAGTCCTTTTGGTTCAAACCAAAGGAAGTTACCCAAATTAAAGGTAAATGTTTCTCTTAAATTATTTTATTTTATTTTTTTCTGTTTTACTTCTTTAACCCCATAAACTAAATGTATTCCTTTATTTCATAACAACACCAAATTTATCAATATACTAGGATGTTTTTTTGAGAATGATTTGAGCTACACTAACACACACCTCTATCTAATGGGTGAAAAAACATACTGTATCTGGGGATGGAAAATTAACACCTCACGAAATGATGACTGCTCGATTGTCTCCTAATGCCGATCATGGTGGACATTAAGATGGATCATTATTTATATATGATATATATTATGGTTATTTTTTCTTTAAGCTTCTATATTTTTCATTTGTATCATACCTTTATGGTTTCCATTATGGGTAAATGTGATAATTTCATTTGAGGAACTACAGACTACCGCCCCCTCAAAGTTATATGACTTGTTCATTCAATACATGGGACATATAAAGGATAGGGTTAATGATATTATAAAATATATTATATTTTAATTATAATATACCTATGTATCATTATGTTTTAATTCTATTAAAATAAGAAATATAAATGAAAGTAGTGTTCATGCGTACGTATGACTTACCATTTCCACGAACTGTGTATTTTATTTCTTATCTCTAGATCCTATGTACTATGATAAATATGTAAATATACTGGATATATATGACATATATGATATCAATATCATGAATATAATTATAGAGATAATATATATGTGACCAGAAGAATAGTTTGTAATTATAAGAAGTACATTTTTGTCTCAAGTACCAAATATCGACAAAACGAAAATTGTTAACATAAATGATTAAATGTTGTTTCTAAAATGGTAATAAGAGATTTAAAAAGAATAATAAAATTAAAAAGGTTATTAGGAAATTATAAATTAACTTTAGTTAATTTTTCAGGAGATTAAAGAACGATCGAGTCAAGTCCTACACAATGTAAAGGAACTTCATAACCGAAATTCCTTTGTTTGGATTGATATTATAATTCTTTTTTATTCCATGATATGATTATGTTTGATATTAATATTGATATATTATCTTATATTTATACATTCATTATGTTTAATTATAGTGAATACACAAAATAGATGGATTTTATTTACAAAATTATCTTTGTAAGGGACTTCGTCCCAATCTCCTTCCAATGAGGCATCCTTTGATTTATAAACGAATTCCTTTTATACAGTGTATAAAACCCTTTGAATTTTAATTTCATTCAATGGGATTCTTCTTCTACGAAATAATTTACTAGATGAGAAAAAGTAATGTTTTTTTAATGTAAGCGGTGACAACGTGCTTTCCGCCACAGTGAGTATTATTTGATCTTTGGCTTCCTTAACAAGTCGTAATGTTTTTTTAAGGAAAATAAATTCCAAATACCCTTTTAAATATTTTATTATTGAAAATGATATTTTCTAAATGGATTTATTATTACAATATCGTGGAATTATTTATTGTGATTGAAAATGAAATGTTCTTAGTGGAATATTTATATTTCTAATATTCTATGTGTTATAACGGTACATGGACATTTGACGGGTGGTTACGTGATGAAACATATGATGGGTGGTGCCATGATAAACCAGTATTGGTGGTTACATTAAATCCTAAAATTCATTGGGTATGTAAATAGATCGTATGTCTATTCTATTTAGTGATATGTGTGGAAGTCAAACGTATGGTTCTTCCATTATAGTATGATTAAGTCCCAAGTTACCTTTATATATTATGTGTTCTTTATATAGGTATTATGGTAATATTTTTTTTATAAAAGGATATGAAATGATCTTTTATTCAATGATGAATATTTACTACTACATAAAGGAGAAAAGTATTACTTATGATAATGTATTCATGGTTTACCTATTGTTTTAAAATAATAATAGTTTTCCTTATCTGTGTATCCACTACTGATCTTTTTATACTCATACCATGTTTTGGAAAAACATTTCACAGGACATAATGTGGAATATGGTCAGGTATGGGATTAAAGAGAAGTCATGATATTTAAAACATGGAACTATACATGATTCTTTTTTTCAAATAATTTTTATTTTTTGAAAAAATTAGAAACTAGGTAGATGTGTATACATGTAGTATTCAATTTTTTATGTATATGATATGACCTAACTCTCTAAAAATATAAACATAAAAATATCCTCAATGTGAATTATTCATTTAATTTAATATTATGTAATGTTTAAGGTTGGGTCTTTATAGTTGGTTTCAGAGTGAAGTTTAGAAACAATAGGAGTTAGGATATTGTTAAATTAGTATCCATAAATAAATTAATGATAATATTGAAGTGATATAGAATTTATAGATTAACTTGTTTCTTCGCCTAATATATTTCTATGTTCATAATCGGTTTTGTATTGGAAACATGGTAGCAATGTTGGGACGACATCAGGAAGAAGAAAATCATCCAAATCGGCAACCTGAGATGGTCGTAATTGGAATTGAACAGTTTGATGTAGTGATGGCTCAATTGAATCAAGTGATTAATGGTGGTAGTTTTTTATATGATATTTTGGGTTTTTATAAAATTAAAGAGTATAATTAATGTCATTAAAGTGTTTTCTTACAAACCATAAATGAAAGAAAATTATGGGAAATTCCGCATGCGTGAGTTTTGGTTATAAAAAATTGATTTCATTATTCACATTTTTTAGAAAAATGGCATAATTGTTCATCCTGATAAAAATTAGTTTCTTTATAATGGCCAAGACCCACAAATATAACCGATATCCATAGTTTTCTTGGTTTTTCGCGTTATTACTATATGTTTGATGATAAATTTTAATGGTTATCTAGCCCAAATTATAAGTTAACTTGAAAGGTGTCAAGTTCAATTAGACAAATTAATGTGATTATTGTTTCAAGTAATTCAAAAAAATATTGGTGAATGCTCTATTTTTCGCTCTATCTTCCAGAGATGATGATTTGGTTATTTACAGTGATTCTTCGTTGAAAGGACTTTGTTGTGTCCTTATGAAGAATGACCAGGTAGCTGATTATGTATCACATCAGTTGAAACCTCATGAGTTAAATTACCCTACACATGATTTGGAATTAGATATTGTTGTTTTTGATTTAAAAAATTTCGAGCCATCATTTCTATTGAGTAACGTGTGAAATATCTACTGATAAAAAAAGTATAAATTATATATTCACTCAAAAATAATTGAACATGAGATAGAGAAGACATTTGGAATTAATCAAGTATTATGATTTCGTGATCCATTAACATTCTGGAAAACCAAATAATGTGGTAGATGCTTTGAGTTGAAAAAGTAATGCTTCATTAAACATTCTACATTTGGAATTCTATCCTTTGGTTTTTGATTTTATGATCTTTGGAATTGATGTTTTTGGTGTAGTAAATTATTCAGTTTTGTTATAGGTGTCAGTGGAATCATCTCTATCAGACAGAATTAAGAAAGCGTAGAAGGAAGATGGTGAGATACAGAAAAAGGTAGACTTGCTTCAGAATGGTAATTTTCATGATTTTAATGTTTATAATGATATGTGTTTTGAGTTTTGGGAAATGATTATGTGTTCCTTATGATTCCTATTTGAAGAATGAGTTTTTATTTAAAGTTCATAGTTCACTATTTTCAGTTCGTCCTGGAATAACTAAGATCTACAGAGATTATCTGGAGTGTTACTTGTGGGATGGAATGAAAAAAGATATTATTGATTTCAATATGAAGTGTTTGACTTCTCAGTATGTTAATGAAAAGTGGCAGTTACTGAAAGGGATGCTTCAGTCTTTACCGATTCTAGAGTGTAAATGGGAATGGAGATCCATGGTAATTGTTTTGGGATTACTAAAGAGATATTTAGGTAACAATTCAATCTTGGTTATTGTTTATCGATTTACTAAATCTGCCGATTTATTTCCTATTTGAGATAATTTCTCTCTAGAACGATTTTCTTGGTTATATGTTTGAGTGATATCCGGGTTTCATGGAGACCCCCTCTATATTTTATCTGATGGTAGTCCTAGGTTTACTTCTAAATTTTGTAAAGGCCTTCAGACGTCGTTGGGTTATGAATTAAATGTTAGTACAGCTTTTCATCCACAATCAGATGGGCAGTCAGAATAAACAATTTAGACCTTGGAGGATGTGCTACGTGCTTGTTAACTAGATAATTATGGAAGTTGTAACCAACATCATTCTTTGGTTTAATTTTCATATAATAACACTTTTTTCTAGTATAAAGATGGCTCCATTTGAGTAAATTTATGGGAAGTGGTGTCAAACTCCAGCTTTTTGGGATGAAGTAGGTGAAAGGAAGATGATGGTACTAGAATTGGTAGAAGAGGTTGCATAAAAATTTGATTTGATTAATAAGAACATGAGAACTCCTCCAGGAAGGAAAAATAGTTATGCATATAACCGGAGGAACGATCACTCTTTTGAGGAAGGTGATCATGTCTTTCACAATGTTTCTGTATGGAAAGGTGTGATTCATTTTGGTAAGAAGGGAATGTTTAGTCTGAGGTTCATTGGACCTTATGAAATCTAGTAGAATGTTGTATCAGTTGAATACATAGTGGAATTACCTCCATGTTTATCCTAGGTACACAATGTTTTTCATGTTTTAATATTGAGAAAATATATTCTAGATCCATCTAATGGTTTGAGCCCAGAGGTAGTTCAATTGGAAGATAAACTCTCTTATGAGGAAAAAACAGTCAAGATTCCTAACTATAGAAAGTGTTGTCGAATAAGGTAATTTATCAGGTAAATGTTTTGTTGAAAAACCAAATGGTTTAACTAGAAACGTGGGAATATGAAAATTCTATAAGGGATAAATACCCCAAATTATTTTGATATGTGATTAAAAATTTGACGATGCAATTCCAAAATGGAGGGAAAGATGTGACATCCCATGAAAATAAATAAATAAGATATTTTCATATTTATTAATATTTATTAAATATTAATTTTACTTTAAATGGGGATTCCATGTTTGATGGCTTACCTGATATGCAACAATGTGTTTCTTTGAAATCTTACGTTGCACACTAATAATATTATATTATTATTTTAAATGGTAATTAATGCCTAGTCGTCGTATTGGATGAAATGAATAGAACTAACTACAATATTATTATACATGTTTATTGAGTGTTTTTACATTAATCCAAAAAACAATAGAGGATTAAAATTTATAAAGAATTCGAATTTAAGCAGAAATACTCTAATATTCACTAAAAGGTCGATTTGCCGCCTTTTAATGGTGAACTCTATTTAAATAAATTTATTTTAACTTTTATATGATCTATTAGAAAAATTAAAATACATATTTGGAATTGGGACACCAAAATTTTCTTTGGATGAAATTTTGGTATTTTTATGATAATGTTCATTTTTTAATGAATAGTGAAAAATACTGTATTTTAAATCAAAACTGCATTTTAATTCAAAACTGAATTTTAATCTGATTTAATTATATGGTTATATTGTCTTTTTAATTGGGTTTAATGTTTAATTAGATTATATTATTATCATTTAATCCAATGTTAGTTATTGGAATTAATTTTACGTTGAAACTAGTCATAAAAAAAATTGATCTTTTGACAGTTAATGTTTCTTAAAAACACACTATTTATTTTGAAAAGAGTAATTAATTTTAAATTAATTAATTCAACATATATGTTTTTAATTTGGTAAAATAGATATAATTTTTGAATTTGGAATATCAAATATAGCTTTGGCTGATTTGTTGGTAGTTTTCTGAAAAACATCAATTTTTTATTAATAGTAAAACCACTTAGTAGTAGTTAAAAAAACTGAAATTTTCATTTAAATCAAAATTTACCACATCTATGAATTTAATTTAGGAAATATGACATACATAGTTGTTATTAGTAAGTAAAATGTGGTTCAATAGGATAAAAATAATTTTGGTGAATAGTAACTTTTGACTTTATTTACAGTGTTTAAACGTAAAAAGGGTAATTCAAGGTAAAAAAGAAAATTCTAATAATAACAATTTACCTTAACACATTCCCTAACCATATTTTATAAGTAATTTCCAACTATGGGCATCCTTGGGTCTATTTTGGGACCCCATTGAGCCACTTAAAAGTAATAATGACTCATTATATTAATTAATTTAAAGTAAATAAAAAAATGACATAAACAAAAATATTTTAGTAAATCAATTTTTATTTGGTGTTATAAAAGATCTATATTAAACTATAAATATTTATTGGAGAGTTTAAAAAATTTACTACATCATATATTTTTTTTTTAATTTTTTAGACCTCTAAATAAATTAAATTATTTATGACACAATAATGATGCAGTATTTACCTCATTAATTAATGATTTAAAAAAATTAGATTATAATTATTAAAAAAATAGCCAAACCATATACTATTTTATAGGATTATTTTATTTCTACCCTGAGTCTTCTTAATTTCTTCTTTAATTATTTTTGGACCTTTTGAAACTGAATATATGTTTATAATAAAATAATTGTATCAAACATTCCTAAAGAGCCCCTCCTCACCCTTATAATAGGACACCACAACTAACTCAATCCTCACACCTATCAAGCCCCATGTCTTTTCCAAACAATAACCAAATAATCTATCATGATCCCCCACTTCCTCCTAGAATCCTTTACTTAGGTAGAAGGATCTTTAAGAATCCCTTTTGGTTCAAACCAAAGGAATTTACCAAAATTAGAGGTAACTATTCCTCTTAAATTCTTTTTTTATTTTACTTCTCCAACCCCATAAACTCTTTTTATTCCTTTATTACATAACATTACTAGTATAAACAATATATAAGGATGTTTTATTATATTTATTCCAACTAAAATTACACACACCTCCTTCTAATGGATGAAGAACATATGGTTTCTGTGGATGGAAAACTAACACCACATGAAATGATGACTGTTCGATTATCTCCTACTGCAAAACATGGTGGCCATTAATATGGAACTATATTTATATATTATATATATTATTTATATGTTTTCTTTATGATTATTTATTTTTTCATTTATATCATACCATTATGGTTTCCATTATTGGTAAATGCGATAATTTCATTTGAGGAAGTACGGACTACTGCCCCCTCAAAGTGATATGACTCATTAATTCCATATGTGGGACGTATAAAGGATAGATTTAATGATATTATATTTAATATTATACTATAATTATAATATACCTATGTATCATTATGTTTTAAATAAATTAAAATAAGAAATAGAAATGAAAGTAGTGTTCAGGCATACGTACAACTTACCCTCTCCATGAACGATGCATTTCAGTTCTAATCTAAAAATGCTATGTACTATTATAAATACATAAATATATTGGATATATATGATATATATGATTTCTACATCATTAATATGATTCTGTAGATAATGTATATTTTACCACATGAACAATTTGTAATTATAAGAAGTTCATTTTTTACTCAAGTACCAAATATCGACAAAATGAACGTTATTAACATAAATGAATACATAATGTCTATAACATGGAAAAAGTTATATAAAATGATTAATAAAATTTTCAATTTTCTTAATAATCTATAAATTAACATTATTTTATTATTCAGTACATTAGAGAACGATCTAGTCAAGTTAAACACGAAGTAAGGGAACTTCTTAACCCAAATTCATTTCATTGGGTTGATCATCTACTTATTATTTAAGCCATATTATGTTTATGTGTGAAATTAATTGTGATATATTATCTTGTATTTATACTTATTTTATGTTTACTAATAGTGAATACACATAACAGATCTATTTTATTTACATAATGATCTTTGTAATGGACTTCGTCTCAATCTCCTTTCATTGAGGCATCCTTCGATTTCAAAACAAATTCCTTTTATATAGTTTATAAAACCCTTTAACATTTCATTTCATTCATAGGTAATCTTTTTCTATGAAGTGTTTTACTAAACAACAAAAAGGAATGTTTCTTTTTAATGTAAGCGGTGACCATGAACTTTCCTCCACCACGAGTATTCTTTGATCTTTGGCTTCCATAACAAGCTGTAGTGTTTTTTTATAGAAAATAATTACCAAAAACCATTTTTATGTATTTTTGTATTGAAAAGGATTTTTTAAAATGTATTTATTATTTAAATATCTTGAAATTATTTCTTGTGATTGAAAAATTAAATGTTCTTAGGGAAATGTTTATATTTGAAATATTTTATGTGCTACGATGGTACTTGGAAATTTAAAGGGTGGTTACGTGATAAACCATGTGATGGGTGGAGTTGTGATAATCTATTATGGGGGTTACGTTATAACCTCCAATGCATTGGGTATGGAAGTCAGATTTATTGCTAATCCACTTAGTGATATGTGTGGATGTTAACTGTATGGTTATTCCATTTAAGTATATTTATGTCCCAATTTTCCTTTATATGTTATGTGTTCATTATATGGGTTTTATAGGAATATTTTGGTTACAAAAGAATAAGAAATGATATTTGTTTAAATGAAGAATTTTTACAACTTCATAATCGTTAAAAGTTTTACTTATGATAAAGTATCCATGGTTTACTTGTTGTTTTGAAAAACTAACAGCTCACTTTCTTTGTTTATCCCTTACTGAGCTTTTTATGATCATCCCACGTTTTTTAAAAAAAAATCACAAGGAATAATGTGGAATAGGGTCAAGGATCGGTTTATGGAAAATTCATGTCTTCTAAAACATGGAAATAGATATGACTCTATTTTTAAAATATTTTTTATTTTGAGAAAAAATGGAAACTGGGTAGATGTGTCTACATATAATATTCAAGTCGTTATTTATATGTTCTGACCTAAGTCTCTAAAACTATAAACTTAAAAAGAAACTCAATGTAAATTATTAATTTAATTTAAGAATATATAGTTTTTAAGGCAATGTCGTTATAGTTGGAATCAGAGGTCATTTTAGACAACTTTAGGAGTTAGGATATTGTTAAATTAATATCCATAAATAAATTTATGCTAACATTGAAGTGAAATAGAATTTACAGATTACCATGTTGCTTCTCCTAAGATATTTTTGTGTTGATAATGGTTTTTCTACTTGGAAATAGGGTATCTATGATGGGATAACATCTAGAGGAATAGTGCATTCCAAATCTAAAACATGAGATAGTCAGAATCAGAAATGAAAAGTTTGTTGCAGTTATGGATCGGTTTATTCAAGTGATAAATGGTGGTTGTTTTTATTGATGATATATTTGTTTTTTCTAAAATTAATGAGGAGTATGAGATTCAGTAAAGGGTTTTCATTCAAACCTTAAAAGAAAATAAATTATAGGGTAAATTCCAAAAGTGTGAGTTTTGGTTAGAACAAAGATCATTCCTTGGTCAAATTGTCTCAAAAAATGTCATAACTGTTGATTTTTATAAATCAAAAGTCATTTAAGAATATCCAAGACCCACAAATTTCACCAACATCCATATTTTTCATAGTTTCAAAGGATATTACCAAAATTTTGTTGAAATGTTTTCACAGTTATCTACCCCAATGACTATGTTAACTCAAAATGTTTTTATGATCAATTGGACAAAAGAATGTGATGATTGTTTCTAGGAATTGAAAGAAGATTGGTGAATGATCTTATTTTGGCACTACCTTCAGGTTTTGTGAGTTATATATATATATATTGATGCATCATTGAAAGGACTTGGTCGGGTCCTTATGAATAATGATCAGGTAATTTCTTATGGTTTTTGTTAGTTGAATCATCGTGAGTTAAATTACCCTACACATGATTTTGAATTGGTTTGTATTTATTTTTTGTTTAAAAATTTGGAGGCATCATATGTATTGAGTAAATTATGAAATATATACCGATCACAAGAGTTTAAAGTATATAGTCAGTCAAAAACAATTGAACATGAGATAGAGGAGATGATTGGATTTAATTAGGGATTATGATTGCACTATCCATTACCATCCGGGAAAAGAAAATAAAGTGGTAGATTATTTGAGTCGAAAAAGTAATGCTTCATTAACCATGTTACTTTTGGAATGAGATCCTTTGGTTTTTGATTTTATGAACATTGGAATAGATGTTTTTGGGGCTGGGAATTCTTCGGTTTTGTTTCAGGTGTCAGTAAAATCATCTCTATCAGACAAAATTAAGCGAGCACAGAAGGAAGACATTGTGTTATTGAAAAAGTTATAGATGGTATAGAAGGGTATGTTTCATTATTTTAATGTTGATAATGATTGTGTTTTGAGGTTTGTGAAAAGATTATGTGTTCATTGTGATTCAAAGTTGAAAAATAAAATCTTATTTAAATACCATAGTTCTCTATTTTCAGATCATCCTTGAAGTACTAAGTTATACAGAAATCATTGGGAGTATTACTGGTGGGATTGAAAGAAAATATATATTGATGATTTTTCTCTTATGTTTTATAATTTTCAACAAGTTAAAATAGAGAGGCAGTTACCAAATGGGTAGATTTAGTCTATACCAGTGCACGAGTGGAAATGAAAAAATATATCAATGGACGTCGTTGTGTGATTACCATAGACATCTCGAGGTAACAATGAAATCTGGGATATTGATGATTGATTGAAAAAATCCACTCATTTCCTTCTTATTCGAGATACATTGCCTCTAGATCAGCTTTTACGGTTGTATGATAAAGAGATGGCCAGGTTGCCTGGAGTTCCCCTCTACATTGTATCTGATCTTGATCCCATGTTTACATCTAACTTTTGGAAAGGCCATCATAATTCCTTGGGTACTGAATTAAACTTTAGTATATATTTTCATCCTCAATTAGATGGGAAGTCAGAATGAACAATTCAGACCTTGGTGGATATTCTACGTGGTTGTTCACTATATTACTAGGGATGTCGGGACCAAAATATTTCGTTGGTTGAATTTTCATATAATAACAATTGTCATTCCATTATACAAATGGCTCCATTTGATGCATAATATGGTATGTGGTGTCGAACTCCAGTTAATTCAGATGAATTAGCTGAAAGAAAGTTGATGGGACCAGAATTGTTAGAGGAGATGGTAGAAAAAGTTCAATTGATTCAGAAGCACATGGGAACATCTTAGAGAAGGAAGAATTGTTATGTGGATAACCGAAGGAAGGATATCTATTTTTAGGTAGGTGATTATGTCTTTCTAAAAGTTTCTCCATGGAAAATTGTGATGCGTTTTGATATGGAGGGAAAGTTGAGTAAAAGATTCATTGGAACTTATGAAATCTTGGAGAAATTTGGATCAGTTTCATAAAGATTGGCTTTACCTCCTTGTTTATCCCCGGTACAAAATTGTTTTCATGTTTCAATGTTGATAAAGTATATTCCAGATATATCTCATGTTTTGAGCCCAAAGGTAGTTCAATTGGAAGAGAATATAAATTATAAGGAAGAACCAGTCCAGATTCTTGGCCGTAGAGGGAAACTGTTGTCGAATACGGTAATTTATCAAGTTGAGGTTTTGTGGAAAAACAATATGGTTGAAGAGGAAATTTTGGAATCTGAAAATTCTATGAGGGATAAATACCTCAACTTATTTTGATTAGTGATTAAAATTAATTGGAAACAATTCCCAAAAGGGGAGAAGGATGTAACATCACATGTAAATATAACGATATGATATTTTGTTATTTATTATTATTTTTGAAATTATAATTTTACTTTAATAGGGGATGCCATGTTTGATGGCTTACCTGATACATAAAAAGGATTTTCATTGAAATCTTACATTGCACACTAATAATATAATATTATTATTTTAAATGATAGTTAATTCCTAGTCATTGTATTGGAAGGAATGAATAAAACTCACTAAAATATTATTATACATGTTTTTTGAATGTTATTACATTTATCGAATAAAAGTTAGAGGCTTAAAATAAATAAAGAATGCAAATTTAAGCATAAAGACTCTAATATTCACTAAAGATTTGATTTACCACCTTTTAATTTTCAACCCTCATTAAATCTATTTTTTGTAACTTTTATATGTTCTATTTGAAAAATTAAAATTCGTTTTTAGAATTTGGACACCAAAATTTACATTGGATGAAATTTTGGTATTTTTCTGATAAAGTTCATTTTTAATGAATAGTGAAAAATATTGTATTTTAATTCAAAAATTGATTTTAATATAATTTAATTATATGGTTATATTATATTTTAAATTGGTTATAAATTTTAATTACATTATATTTTTACCATTTAATCTAATGTAAGTTATTGAAATTATTATCACTTTGAAATTGGACATAAACAAGTGTCGATCTTTTGATGGTTAATGTTTCATAAAAACACACATTTTGTTTTGAAAACAGGAAACAATTTTAAATTATTTAATTAAAAATATATGTTTTTAATTTGGTAAAATATACATCAATTTTTTATTTTGAATATCAAATACATATTAGGCGGATTTATGGTATTTTTCTGAAAAACATCAATTTTTATATGAATAGTGAAACCACTAAGTATTAGTTAAAAAGAAATAAATTTATGATTTAAATGAAATTTTATTGAATCTATGAATTAAATATCAAAAATAACATTTACATGGTTTTTATTAGTAACTAAAATTTGTTTCAATAATATGAAAATAAATTTTGGTGAATTGTATATTTTGACTTTAATTTATCATAGTTAATGGTAAATAGGGTAATTTAATGTAAACAGAATTTTATAATAATACAAAATTACCATAAAACATTTTATAACCTTATTGGACGAGTAATGTCAGGACATAGGCATCTTTTGGTCAATTTGGGGACTCCGTTGAGCCACTTAAGAGTCATATTGATACATTATATTAATTAATTTAACGTAAAGACAAAAATGAAATAAACAAATATATTTTAGAAAATAAATTTTTACATGGAGTTATATGAGTTATCTATTTGACTATAAGTATTCATTGGAAATATAAAACAATTTCATAAAAAATATTTTTTTATATATAATTTTTTAGACATCTAATATATTAAATTATTTATGACACAATAATGATGCAATATTTACATAATTAATAAATAATTTTAAAAAATATGATTATAAATAATAAAACAAAATCCCAAGCCTATCCAATTCTTATTGAATCATTTTATTTCGACCATGAGTCATATTATCTTCAACAATAATGATTTTTGGACCTTTTGAAACCTAATATATGTTTATAATAAAATAATTGTTTCATACATTCCTAAAGAGACCCTCCTCCCCCTTATAAAAGGCCATCACTTCTAACCCATTTCTCACACCTATAAATCCCCTTGGATCATCCAAGACCTGCCCAAATAAGCTCTAAGGATCCCACTTTTTCTTATAGTAGCCTTTATTTAGGAATAAGGATCTTCAAGATGTACTTTTGGTTCAATATAAAGGATGTTACCCAAATCAAAGGTAATAGTTTCTCTTAAATTATTTTGTTTTGTTTTTTTTACTTCTCAACCACCATAAACTATTTTTATTCCCTTATTTTATAACAAAAACAATATCCTAAATATAATTGGGTGTTATTATGAGAATTATTAAAACTAATCTTACACACAGCTCCATCTAATGGTTGAAAATCATACTATTTATGTGGATAGAAAACTAATGTCTCACGAAATGATGATTGTTCAATTATATCCAACTGCATATCATGGTTTCCATTAAGATGGAACTATATTTATATATGAAATATTTTATTTTTATGTTTTCTTTATGCTTCTGTATTTTTCCTTTATATCATATCATTATGGTTTCTATTATGGTTAAACTATATAATTTAATTTGAGGAAGTGTGGACTACCACCCCCACAAAGTGATATGACTCATTCATGCCATATGTGGGATGTTTAAAGGATAGAATTAACTATATTATATATGAAATTATACTTGAATTATAATATAACAATGTATCTTTATGTCTTAATTCCATTAAAAAGGAAATAGAAATGATAGTAGCGTCCATGCATACGTATGGCTTACCGTCTCCATGAACAGTGCCTTCCATTTCTTATCTCCAAATGTTATGTACTATTATAAATACATAGATATACCAGATATATATGATATATATGATATCTACATCTTTAATATCCTTTTGTATATAATTTATATTTGATCACATGAACAATTTGTAGTTATATGAAGTTCATTTTTGACTCAAGTACCAAATATAGAAAAAACAACCGTTATTAACTTAAATTATTACATGATGTTTATAACATGGTAATCAGTGATAAAAAAGGAATAATAAATTTTATAAAGGTACTTAAGAAATTATAAAATTACTTTATTTTATTATTCAATAGATTAAAGAATGATTGAGTCATGTCGGACAGGAGGTAAGGGAACTTCTTAACCAAAATTCCATTCATTGGGTTTACCTTCTACTTCTTGTTTATGTCATTATTTGATTATGTGTGAAATTAATTTTGATATCTTATCTTGTAGTTATACTTTATTTTTGTGTATTTATTGTGAATACACATAATAGATATATTTTATTTACAAAATGATATTTGTAATGTACTTCATCTCAATCTCTTTTCATTGAGGCATCCTTTGATTTCAAAATGAATTCCTTTTATACAGTGTATAAAACACTTTGACTTATCATTTCATTCAATGGGAATGTTTTTCTACAAAGAATATTACTAAATGAAAAAAATGAATTTAAATTTTTAACATATGTGGTGACAATGACCTTTCTACCACCGCAAGTATTATTTGATCTTTTTCTTCCTTAACAAACTATAATGTTTTTTGGGAAAATAAACACCAAATACATTTTTTACGTATTTTGGTAATGAAATTGATTTTTTTTTAAAAAATGGATTTATTTTTTCAATATCTCGAAATTATTTCTTGTGATTGAAAATTAAATATTCCAAGTGAAATGTTTATATTGGAAATATTTTATGTGTTATGATGGTACTTGGACATTTGACGGGTGGTTACGTGGTAAGCCATATGACGGGTGGCACCATGATAATCTTGGATGAGTGGTTATGTTATAACATATAATGCAATGGGTATGTAATTATGCTCATAGCTATTTCATTTACTGATATGTGTGGAAGTCTACCATATTGTTATTCCATTTATGTACATTTATGTCCCAAGTTACCATTATATGTTATGTGTTCTTTAGATGGGTCTAATGATACTATTTTGGTTACAAAGGGGTAAGCAATGATATTTTATTCAGTGAATATTATTTACAAATTCATAAAGGTGAAATGTATTACTTATGATAATGTATTCTTGGTTTACATGTTGTTTTGAAAAACTAACAGTTTTATTTCTTTGTGTATCCTTTACTGAGCTTTTTACTCTCATCCCATGTTTTTGAAATGTTTTTCACAAGACATATAGTGGAATAGGGTCAAGGAAGGGATCATGGAAAAGTAATGTACTGTAAAACATGGAACTAGAAATAACTCTTTTTTCAAATAGTTTTTATTTTTTGAAAAAATTGTAATCATGGAAGATGTTTCTACATGTAATATTCAAGTTGGTATATTTATGTTATGACCTAAATCTCTAAAACACTATACCAGAAAAGATCCTCAATGTGAATTATTCATTTAATTGAATATTATGTAATGTTTAAGGTCGGGTCCTTATATTACATACCACCGGCCTATCTGAAGTCCCTGGTTAGTATGACTTTTCATTTTTAGATAAATGACTTTATTGGATAAGAATAAGTTTATTTTGGGAACATATGTTTTGTCAAATGGATATCCATAGTTTTGGAAAATGATTTTTGGATTACGTGATAAATTTTATTTTGGAATATGTTAACTATTTTGGGAACTTTATATGATTAAGCTAAATAGAATACTATGGTATTTAAATATAGGGGTAATGGTTGAATTATATTTTTGAATAATATATGATTTTAATGTATAATTATTTTGATTAGGGTTATTTATAGAATTGATTAACCTAACATGGAGAATATATGGTTATGGTAATTACTTTTTTATAACACATTCAGAGTGATCGATATTATTTAAAGATAAATGCTACAATTTATCTTGGAAGACTATGTGATCAAATACTTCTGTATTTTTTGTTTCTATATTAGTTTGGATTATTTTAAATAATTTTAAGGACACTTTTTTGTTGAGTGGTCTTTGTTTATCATTGGGTATTAATTTTGAATTTTGGGTAATGAAATAGTTTTTAATTATATAATTTTTTTAAATTTTGTACAATTTTCATATATTTTAGTAACCATTTTGGTTCTATTTAATTTATATATAAGAGAAAAGGATAGTTATTCTTTTGAGTATTATATTATTATTTAAAAGTTGATTATAGTGCTTTATGCATGAACAATTAATCTTAAATACTCTTCACTTGGAGAAAAATATGATTTTGTTTTGGAATTATATTAACAAATGAAACTCTACATGATGTGTATGTATATTTCCTCATGTTATTATTCTATGTAGTAAAAAAATTCCTTAACATTATGAAAAGGATCCTAAAAAAGTTTTTTTTTACATTTCCTACAAAAAAATCAAATACCGTGTAACCCATTACAAGTTTGTGGTTTCTGATTGATAAATTTTTCCAAATCATGTTTTCTATCACTCCCCTTCATAAAATTATGGTCATTATTTCTTCAATATCTATGTTTCCTTCGTGGAATCATGTTCTGTGTAATCTTGGGTGACTTTTTTACTTTAAATTATTTATTTATTTTCAAATGGAAGTTTTATTGATTCTTTTTTTAAAGTGTGGTTTCAGTGAAGTAATTTTTAAAATTGAAACCCTAGTTACAAGGCCCAAAATTAAAATTGTGATGAAGCGATTTCTAAAATGGGGGAAGGATGTAACATCCCAAGTAATTATAGAATAATTATATTTTATATTTATTTATAATTATGAATTATTTATTAATTTTTTATTAAAAGGGATGTTATGTCTGATAGCATACCTGATAGGCATCAATGGGTTTCTTCAAAATCTTACAGTGCACACAAGACCGCATTATAAATAAAAGTAATATCTTATTATTATTATTATATTATGTTGTAGTTATCACAAAGATTTTAGAATGGTGGGAATGAATTATATAAACTATATTATGAAAATATGGCTGACACATGTTTATATAATTATTCATCGGTAAGAAAATTAATTATAAATTAAAATTAAAACCAATTGAATATAAATGATGATTCTTATGAAAAGATATTTAATTGTGAATAATTTTTTTTGTAAAATAATTAAACCAATCGTTTTGGATTTTATTAGTCACATATATATTATATTGAAGTTTACAATTCATATTATATGTTTTCTATACATGATATTATATGTTTTTAAAGATATTCTAAAGAAAGAATAAAATAAATTATAATAATAATATAATAATAAATATAATTTGAAATATTTTATTCCATAAATGAATTTTTTGTTTGATAATTACATATTAGTATTGAGTTAATATAGTTTATTCTAATTAATCAAGTTTTTATGATATTTTAAAAAACACTTATAATTAATAGTGTCAAATTTGACATAATTCATATTTTAAAATAAAAAATAAATAATTAAATGATATAAAATTTATAAAAATATAATATTCAAAAAAAAGATGATATAACTCTGAAAATTTCATTAATGACTCATTAATTTTTCTTTTTTCCTGATTTGGTAAAAAAAGAATCCCTCTATGTGTAAATTACTTGATAAAATGGTTAGAGCTGAAAGGGGTTAAAATAAATATGTAAGGATTAAAAAAAATAATTAAACTTGACTAATATTAATTGTATGATTATATTTAGACCAATACTAATCATATCATATAACTAAAATAGTTTTTTCCAATTTTGAATATAAATTGATTTTATATTAATTTAATACTTTTAATAATTTCAAGAGTTCCCCTCCTATCTCCAATAAAAAGGAACGCATTCTTTCCTATTACTCACATTTACAATACCTTTTTATTCATCCAAAATCGTCCCAAAACCATTAATAGAATACATAACCACATTCTTGAGGCTTTATTTTAGGCATAAAAACCTCGGTGGAGGTTTTAATGTGTTCTTAAATGGTTATGAACCGAAGAAGAGGTATCATTTTATTGATGTATTTATATTTTATTATTCCTACACTTCCATAAAATATTCTACTTCCTAGTTGAAATAATACTTATATTTTAATCAATACATAGAGATGTTACCATTATAATATCAACAACTAAATCCATCTACACTTTCATTAAATGGGAAAGAAATTTAGCATTAGTGCATACGAGTGAACTATCACCTCCATGAACCGATCTAATTCGATTTTCAAAACAATATTTCGTGAGTAGTAATAATAATGGAATTAAAGTTAATATTTGATATTAATGATATATTAATCATTATTATATAATAAATTATCAATCACGTTATGACATTCCATGCCCATAAAAATGACAATGTCATTCGTGCGTACATGTGAACAATCACCTCCACGAAGTGATGTGACTCGTTTTTATTCATTATATAACATTTATGATATATATATATAAGTATATTTAAATTATTAATATTATATTAATGATTTTATGATATTTATGTAAATATAAAATAATACATAACTTTTTTCCATAACGATTAATGGAAAATGGGAAATGTTGCTCATTCGTACGTACGACTTACCCTCTCCATGATTATAAAATTTTTAATTTTTCATAACCACATATAATGGTTTGATTGAAATGTATAATTTATTTATAAAATTGATAATGTCCTGAATATTATTCTGGTGATGAAATAATTTTTACAGCATAGACTATTGACATTGTAACATGTTCATTTTCGACTCAAGAACAGAATATAGACAAAACATCTTACGTGAACTAATAAAATTATGTAATTGTTATAAAATGGTAATATGTGATACAAAAGGAATAATGAACATGAAAGAGGTTCTAAATATAGTAATAATTTACTGAATTTATATATTCATGAAGATAAATAATGTATGATATGATTTTAACATTATGAAAGGGACTTCATCTCAATTTTCTTTCACTGAAAAATTTCTTGGTAATATGTGAATTTAATATTTTTTAGGTGTATATATAACCACTATAACATTTTATATCCTTATTTTATCATTAATAAATTTATTTAATGTATTATTGAATGTATTAATTCGTGGATACTATGAATTAAATGTTCAAAGTGTTATGTGACACATTGAACATTTAAATATGTAGTTATCAAATATTTTTGTCATGATATTAATTTAAATATTTATTTATATTTATATAAACTTATTATAAATTATATTTAATGACTATATTTTAATTTATTTAAAAAAATTCAAAACGAATTTTTTTATATGAAGTGTTTCAATTTCATTAAAAATTAAAAAAAGGATTGTTTTTAATGTATGCGGCTACAATGACTTCTTCTCTGCCGTAACCATTATTTAATATTTGTATTCCCCTATAAGACGTTATGTTTTAAAATGAAATAAATCCCTTATTCCATTTTAGGTTGTTTGGTTATTGAAAATGATTTTGAAATTGAATTGACTATTTCAATAACATGAAATGATTTTATGTGATTGTAAATGAAATTTTATGAGTGAAATGTTGATAATTGCAATATTTTATGTATTATGATTATGAAACGGTAGTTGTACATTTTACGGGTTGTTATATGACAAAACAAGGATGAATGGTTATGTGATAAAACAAATATGGTTGGTTCTGTGATAAACCAAGGATGGATGGTTATGTTATAACCCCCAATGCATTGGTTATGATAGTCGTCTATATGGCTATTCCATTTGAAAGAGTGATATGTGTGGAATTTGACCATATGGTTATTCCATTTGAGTATGATTATTTCCCAAGTAACCTTTATATATTATGTGTTTCTTTATATGGATTTTAAGGTAACATATTGATCACAAAAAGCGTAAGAAATGAGCTTATATTCAGTGAAGTGTATTTACTACTTGTTAAAGGTGAAAAGTATTACTTGATGATAAAGTAATCATGGATTACATGTTTTCACAAGACTAATAGTTTTACTTATTTGTGTATCCCTTATTGATATTTGTATTCGCATCCCATTTTATGAAATCTGTTTCCTTGGATTTAGGGAATAATAGAGTAAATGATGGGATAAAAGAAATATTTTGATGTCTTAACATGAAATGAAACCATTTTCTTTTTAAAAGTTTTTCTTTTTATGAAAAAATGTATAGTGAGTAGAAGTGTCTAATTTTTAATATTTGAGTAGTTATATATGAGTTATGGCCTAATTTTCTAAATTTCTAAACATAAAATTATCCTAAATGTGAAATAAAGTAAAATTATTGACTTAACTCAAGATTAAGTAATGTTTAAGGCTAGGTCCTTATATTATAAATATTTAATCTATTTTATTTAATTAAATTTATTTTAGTGTCATATATCAATTTTGAAATAATCATTCCAAACACGATGAAACCCATTTTTCATAAAAATACATTTTTATGAATAAAACCGGATTAATTCTTATCATAATTCTAGAAAATATATTATATGAACTTTAAAACATTTAATGAATATATAATATATAGAATTAATTAAAATCATTTACAATAGAGAGTAATATAGTTTATTAAAATAAAACACATTACATGCATAAGAATATTTTTTTAGAAAAACACATCATTTACAATAAAATTATATTAATAATTATTTATAATCAATTTATAACAAATGAATTTATTTTATAGATTTTTAAACCATATGTTTTTAAAATTTTATATATTTCTATTTATAACAAATAATTTAATGGTTATGTTATAATTGTGTATTGTAATATGTATCATTTAGAATTTGGGGCTTTTTGTATTGCAAGCTATTGAAGATGGTATATTTATTTAAAAATAAATATATCATATAATCTTGGGGGGTTATAATGATATCCTACTGTTTTATCTTGGGCTTTTACAATTTTTAAATTGATTGTTTTTTATGATATTTCCAGTGTCCATATATTTTTTCATTTTTCAATATTTTTTTTCATAAATATCATTACACCAAAGGTTAAATTATTTACAGTCCCAAAAATTGGTATTAAATAATTGTTATGGCCCAATGTGGTTTAGGAAGAATAACATGTTATGATTGTGTAAAAAATTATCATTGAAAAATTAATGGGAATAATTTTTATATAGAAAATAAAGAAGAAACTTATATTGGAGAAAGATAATTGTCTACTAATAATTGTTAATGAACTGAAGGATTTAGCATTTTCAATTAGATGAAATATATTTTAATGGTATTGTAATAATCTATTATGATTTTGTGGATGGGTTTTGATTAATAATTTTGGAGAAGTGTATGGTGAAGCAACATTTAAATACTCTAACAAAGCATCACAAATCCAATTCATTGGACACAAAAAAACTCATAAAGATAAAATTATACACTATTAAAATAGAGGAATCGATTTAAATGACCAAACACATCAACACCATAAATATCATTTTTCAGCATAAGATACTGTGATAATAAATTTTCAATATCGATCATTTGTTAATTCATCTTCAAAGTTCACTAGATTTATATAATCAACAAATCATCAACATCACAATTAATATCCTGAAAGATATATTTTTATTCAATATTATAGGAGTATTGGTTCTTGAAGAATAAATATGATGGAATAATAATAAAGAAATAAAAGCAATGTAACACTAAAAATAAGCTCTATCAATATAATTAATATAAAGATATGAGCATGGTTCTAATGGGATCAAGAATCACGGTAGCTCTAAATGAAGGAGTGTGAATAAAAATCTTGCATGTTACTATTATAGAAGTATTTTTAACTTATAAAAGGATTTTTGGAACTAGAATATTTGGAAAAATAACCTTAAACTAAATTTTTTGAGTAATTATAGAAATAAACATGTACTAATCAGTGATTCGACTAAGATAGAGGTTGATAATATCTTAATGATACATGGATAATTGCATTTGGTGAAATATGGTACATAACTTCTCAACATGAATGGTTTGATAAATATGAACCTATAATGGATGAAATTTTATACATTGGTAATTATATAACCTTCATGATATTTGTAGTTATAGCTATAAAATTAAATATACATTACACTATAGATCAAACAATCTATGGATTACTCCATGTGGAAGGCCTAATGTAATATAAATTCCTATTATAATTTAATGATATGAAATGAATGAATAAAATTGGTAAATGTGTGATGGAAATCATAAAGGAAATGTATTTGGTTATGAAGGTGGGTATGATCTCAACGAATATATACATGATTATGGGTGAAATGTACAAGGAGGTGGATAATGTTCTCAGATCCACTACCTTGATGAAAGCTTTAATCACTCAATGGAAACAGAATCTTGATCATATATATGAATGAGATATAAATATTCTTAAATATTAGATAATTTTTCCTAGTATTCTCAATGTGTAATTACCTTTTTTTGTGCATCTTTTTTTTTGAGAAAGACACCTAATATGAAGTTTGGGACATCAGATGAGAGAGAAAATATATCTTAATGTAGATTTATTTAGATGATTAAAAATACTATTAATATCCCTCAGAGGATCTGGGTACTATGGGTCATTACTTTATTATTATTATAGGAGATCTTGGGTATACCTAATCATGTAAAAAGGATGATATTCATGATGTATTCCAAAAATTCAAATAATTAAATAAGATTTAATCTAGAAAGAATATCATGTGATTGAGTTCATGTAATGGTTATGAATAGAGAAGGAGTTTGATAATTTTTTTGTCCATAATTAAACAGGATAGATCTAAATGTGAAACACACTACTTATTATAATCATGTCAAATAGTGGATGATGAGAACCCTGTTTAATAGATTAATACAGATGTTGAAGATTTTTAATGTTTCCATGACATTCTGTGAAGAACTTTTGAAGACTTCATGTTATGTGATCAATTTATCGACTACACTAGTGACTTTTATTATGTTGTTTATGGATATCAAGATTGGTAAATCCATTTTATATTCTCAAATTTTGACCTTTGAATGATTTGTATATGATTTTTTTAACGAATATAAATGGTAGATGTTTGATTCGAGATCCAAGAAATGTATCTTCTTTGGATAGACTGACAGTATGAAGGGGTATCATTTATTGGACCATATTCCATAAAAATTATCATCATAAGAGATTCCATGTTTTTCTACGAAATCTTGGTTTTCAATAACATTTTTAGTCTAGACCATGAAAATCAATATGGGAAAAATCACAAATATGGTACTCAAAAATTGTCACTAAGAGAAATATTTTATAATTTATCTTAATAAAGGATGGAGAGATAAATTCTTTCATATAGGTGACAGAGAGTATTGATTTATCCCCATATATGGGACCGATATAAGATGATCCAAAATCCATTCCCACGAATAAGAATATGTATCTTGATCTATTACATTAATTATGGAATCCCATTGGGAAAAAATTGCTATTTAACATCAAGTAGGATGGAAAGGAATAGGTATAATGATAACATGTGAGATTTGTGATTAAAGGATCCTCTTAAAATGAACGTATTTATTTCAATCAAATATATTATCATTTTATTATAATAGTGACCACACTAAAGGTATTGTAAATATGTTATATATATAGTTTACATCTAGATAATCAAAATGTAATGAAATATTTTTCTCTATAGTGATCTTGATAAATTCATATATATGATCTTACAAGAAGTATGTATAGAAGAATAAAAATATTACTTGGTTTTCTGGTTTAAAAAGTCATTATATGGTTGACATTTGACTCCATATCAGGATCATTAAATACCACAGACATTATTTAGATTCATGTTCATACTTCATGGGTTTATATGGTAATTATTTTGACATTATTATATTGTATGTTTATGAAATATTTATTTAGGACCGAAAAATGATCCGATCTAGGATACAAAGTCACATTTAGCAACATATTTTGATATTTATTACTTGGGATAAACCAAAATTATTCTTTCGGTATAGATTTATCGAGATAAAATTATTTGTAATATTTAGCTATCACAAAAGAACTACTTGAGGAAATACTGGAAATGATTCAATATATAAGACTATAATATTATTTATACCCTTATCTAATTAATTTTAAATTATCCTCTATAATGTATTCTAAATCTGAAGTAATGATGATGGATATATCTGGAGTAATATATTCATCAACATTGGAGATTGTGATGTTTGTTATGGTTTTTATGAGACCATTTATAGAAAATATAGTGGGAGTAGTTAGTAATTAAATAGTGAATATGATTATATGATACATAAAGAATGACTCATATGTAGGATTACTTAATGAAGCATCATATTACACTATAAGAGGATTTTTTTTGTTCAGATTTTATATGTTTTTTTGACTATAGGAGATACATGATTGGTTGTGTGTTTAATATTGTAGGAGGATATATGAGCTGGTTATAGAAATTATAGTATTTTTTAGACCTATCCTAGAGTGCGGGGGTACATGGATGTACCATAGGCCTGAAAAGAGACAATATGGATAATAATTTTATTATGGGAGATCATGCATAGTTAGGATAATATTCTATTATTATTTTATAGACTGGCCAACTTTCAAATTATAAAGAATTCATTATTTCATTCTAAGACAAATTTCATTGGGGTAAAATATAATTTTTAATGATTTGTTGGAGGAGGGAAGTGTGAATATGCATAAAATTAATAATAAAAAATATGGTAGTTTTTTTATGAATATAATTGATTATAATATGTTAATATGGTGCAGATCCTTGAGAAGTGTCATAGAGATGTGAGAAGCATGTTTTGGAAGATAAAAAGAATTTCAAGATATGATGTTGGTTCTTAATTAAATCTTTATGAGGGACATATGTAGTATAATTTTTAAAAATAAAAATAATTATACCCCCTAGATTTTGGTCATAGGGAAATCACTCTCCATTTGTGTTACCTTTTTAAATTTGATCAAAGGTGGAGGGTGCCTGGGGGTGAGGATTCCCTATAAAGGGATTGTCTCCCCTATTTAAAAATTGTCATCATAAAAATTCATTATCTTCATATTATAATTCTATATTTGAGAAGTATTTTTTAGGTGTTTTCCATTTATTTAATAGAGGGTATTTTGAACAATTTTTTCTTGTAATATTATGGGAGTCTATGAATATTTTTACCATAGAGACATCCTTATATTTTACCCTGGTTTTTCTCCGATTTTCATTTGGCTGTTTTACGTATTATAACCTCTGAATATTTATTTTTTCTATTTTTTTACTTCATTTTTATCTCAGAATTAGTGTTTCCCCAAAGGGATAATTATTTCTCGTCCTAATAGCTCGTATGACTAAATGATTATTTGAGAACATTTAAAAAGTAAAAAATGTGCACGATATAAAAAAAATTGGTAAAATAAGACTGGATTGTCATGATCATCTAACACAATAACTGTTTAATTATGTAACACCATAGGAATGAACTTTAATTCATTCTAACTAGTTTTTTTCTGAAAATTAATTAATGTATATTTTATCATTTCTAATTAATTTTAAATTTATTAACTATTATTAATAAATAACTTATTGTTTATAATTATATATTTTTTATTGTTTTAAATTATACATACTTTTCATATTTTGATTAGAATTCAATTATTATTGATTTTTTGACATGCTCTATTGAATGTGCGTTTGTTATGTAAATGTTTTATTTTTTAATGCTAGGAAAATAAAAAAAAATGTATAAATATTAATCCATAAAAGAAACATCACATGTCCCAATGCCATTTATATCATTCATATTGGTGATGAACGAATCAGTGTACATTTTCTTAGAGTCTCATGACAACTTTATTTCGTTATCTCAATAATTAGTATGTGATGTGTGATTTGAAAAAAAAATTCACTTCAAAATTAAAAACACATCACTCAGTCATTCCAAGAAAATAATCTATTAGAATGATATATAGTTTGATCAAATGTATATATAATTAATCAATGAATACATTCTTAGATTTCAATAATAATACAAGCACATTATCAATTTTAAATATGTGAAGAATATTTTGATATTATTAATTTCTAAAAATAAAAAAAATTACACTTTCTATCATAATTCCCAAAAAATGTATTATAATATTTTTTGGTTCATTGATATAGGTAATAAATTCATCAAAAACCATTTTACATGTGTTTCATGATATTTAGGTATCTCTTTTGGTTTGGGACATGTAACCTCACATTTTGTTGTAAAATTTCACTCTTAAATTGAATACAATAACATTTAGGCATAGCAGCCAAATCTGGTGGCAAGATGCTATGTGGTTTGTTCCTATATGTGAAAAAAATTAAATTGTTATTTTCTAGAGTTTCATCATATCCAAGTCTCTTTTCCCAACATTTAGCATGTTATGAACATTTTTTACTTCTTAAAATCTTAAAATAGAAATATACGCATTAAAAAACATCCATAAAATCAAATCTTAGAAGGATGAGTGGTTTTTTCTATATATTAAAAATGAATCAATGACCATTTTTTCAAGATTTCAAGGAGAATATATTCTGTTTTTTTAATTTTAATCATATGGATACAATTTATAATGTAAAATGTCACTTTTTAGTTGAAAACACGCATTTTCGATCATATTAGGCAGATTCTATGTTAGAATGAGATTCAGTTAATTCATATAGGTGATAAATGAATAAATAAATTATATTCATTAGTGTGATAATAATATTACCTTGTATTCTCTACATTGAGAATGGGTCATGTATTTTGATATAAAATGTGACTTTTAAATTAAAAACAAACACTTTCATCCATTCTATGAATTGTTCACATCTTAGTAATGTGAAATTCCTTCCAAAATTTCATAAATGAATCATTAATTATTATCTTATAGTTTTAAGAAAATCAAAACATTTTTTTCTATCTTTTGATTATGGGAAGTATGCTTTCAACTTACATAATTCAAAAAATGTAAAAATTCAATTTCAATCATACTACACTCACCAAGTATTGGAATGACATGTAGTTTATTCCTATATTTTAAAAATAAATCAAAAATAATTTTCATTGATTTTCATTAAAATACAATCTCATTTTCTTGGGTTTGATTTTATGGGAATACATTTGGAAATAAAATGTTCCTTTAAATTTAATACATAAACTATCATACATATTAGCGAAACCATATGTCAGAATGTTGTACAGTTTTTTCCAATATGTAATTTTTTTAATTCACTGAAATTGGTATATCATATTACATTAAAGGCGTTAAGTTGTAAACTTTGGTATGAAATTGGTTCATAATGCAATTTCATTTGTTCTGGTATATGGTTGGACAATGATGGTTTCAAGTACAATTAAACTACCATGTATTCTACCTGGGTTTTCATTAGTTATGAATCAAAACAATGATTCATCTATTTATTTAAAAAATTATTGTGATTATTAAATAATTTAAATATTATAAACTCTAGCGAGAATGTGTTACGGATAACGCTTGTTGAATGACTAGAATTGGAAGTCAACCTCCAACATTTTTGATTTCATGAATGTGTTTATATAGAGGGATGTGATCCTCATGTTAGAATAATTTGTAAAAATAGTCTATATTTGAATATCTATTCTACATTGATACACTATTTTTCATTCTAAAGGGAGATGTTATCACACATTAGGATTTCAAGTTTTGTCTCTTAGACAATGAGGATCCTGGTGGATATTGTCATCCATGTGGAGGTGAGAGTCCATTTATTGTCATTGGGTGATTATAATAATGTGTGATCAAACAATATTATTAGATATTGAGAACACTACATATAGAGTATAAATGTTTATATTTTTATGTTATTTATTGTATATTGACAGAAAGATGATTGATCGAGTAATATAATGGATTTATTCCACTGTGATGATCGTGATATGAGCCTCTAAAATCCATCAATGCTATCAGATCCAATATTATCATAGGATCAATAATTTTCCTTTTTTTCATATATAATGTGTATCATAAGTTATATTAAGACATATAATAGTGTATAATATGAAATATTTGAATGTTATCTTTCATATTTATTTTCCTCGATTATGATATAGGTTATAATAATTTTTTATGCATAACTATAGAGTATGAATGATGTGTATTCTAAAGTATGATGCATATAAATCTTAATATTTTTTTGTGACAAAATATATTATATTAGTGATATCATAGGATACAATTATATCTTATGATTCACAAAATATACTGTCAATTCATAATAGTGGTATTTGGGACATCATTTATTCAATGTATCCCCTATTTAAGAGTAATCAAATCCAAATTCATATGGTGATACAATAAATAATTTTTAGTTCTTACCTAATCACTATATAAAAAATGTATCTCGCATAAGGATGGGTAGTTATATTGTTTTATATTAAACAATAATACCTCAATATATCATGTTTTATGATAGGGACATATTTAAGGTATTAAAGCACCCTCATCAGATTCTAATATTTGAATTACAAAATATGTATCTAAGTAAAATTAAATGGCACCCATATCATATTATCGGTATATTTAACCAAAAATCAATGAATGATTCCCTATCCTTTCCCATGATTAATACAGGCCCATATAAATCATTATATTTTTTATCCCCCTATAATCAATAGAAAATTTCATTGTGGATTAAAAATTAATATGATTTATAAAATATTTACAAAAATAATTATAATGAATTGTAAATAGGATATTTTTCATACCTAAATAATATATGAGGTGTTCATATTATTGAATCATGTTAGTTAATTTACTAAGTATTTTTTATTCATGAATTTGTTTTGTATATTCTTGTTTATAAATTTTTTTCTTAAATGTGATATATTGTGTTTATTAATTTATGTGAAAAATTACTTTATATAAATTTTCAAGCCATGTTAATTATGAAAAGAAATATTTTTCATGTATCTTGAATATAGTTTTTAACTAAAATTATTAGCATGAATTTAGTGTTTAATATTATTTATATAGGTTAGGTATTTGATTTTTGGTGGAAGTAATGTATTTCTTGATTAATGTATCCATGGGTATATTGAATTTATTTTAGAATCCACATTAACCTGGAGGATTATGCCTTTCTATAAAAAGGCACGTTTAGCTATCTATGTCTCCAAAATAACTCATGTATAGATGATTAATTTCATAACATTTTGAAATTTTGGATGAATACATCATGTTCCTTATAAATAAAATGAATTTCAATATGTCTAAATATGTTAATTTTCTACTTTCATGTGATTAAAAAAATTGTGAGTTTTGTATAGTAACACATTAATATGTATTGTATATATTAATTTAGTGGATATAATAGGGATTCCAAAACTAAACATTTGAATCATGCAGACACAATGGAATAAAACATGATATTGTAAATATATTTTGGGTTTAAATAGTTATATATTTAATATGCTTATATTTTATATTATATTGGTTATATTTCAAATAAAAACCCCATATATACTAAGCATGATATTATTTCTAATGAGATTAATTTTCTATAACTCAGATATTCAATATGGATGACCCTAAAAATTTGAGTCCCTTGAATTATCATCTATATGGAAGGAATATTATAGGTGTCCAAAATCATTAAATTCTTATTATTGATATAAATACCAGGGTAGGAATTGAAGGAATCTGTAACCATTGTTGTACCATAAGAATAGATATGGGTTAATCCACCTGATTGATTAAGATGAAGAGTCATCATCTCAACTAACCAACATTCATGTTTGATATGATTGACATATTTATCTACTGGCATTAGTTGTCACTTATTTACATGTATATCTATTGTATTCTATGATTAAATATGTGTCTTATATAACTAAATACATATATTGTATGGGGTTATCATTTTTAGTTGTATTATATTCATTATAAGTCCTTGATATAAATATATAAAACATGATACACACCCATAGATATGTATTTTTTATATTAGGGAAATAATCATGTTTATCATTTTTAGGAATTATATTGGTATGACTTATAAAAATATTATTGGTTATTTTTTATGGTTCAAAAATGTTATTAAAGATAAAATATATATGAATATAAATATGAATGTTATAAATATAAACTCATCCATCTCTGACTAATGGGTAATATATACCATGTTTTCATCACAAACTTGTTCTCATAAACATTGAATTAGTGATATGATAGAATAAAAGGATGGTTACATAGATATATGTGTTTTAAATTGGGAAAGTGTTCTAACATTGAACGTAAAAACAGAAGATCTATGTATACCTAGTGGATTAGTTCTATAATTAAAATCTATTATTATGTTCCTATGATAAATGAAAATATTATTTTTTTATCCTGACTGAAAGAGATGGTGTTTAATTTCATTATCAAGGGAAATAGTATATATATATATATATGAATTAAATGTTATATATCAATGAGAATATGATAAAATGATTATATATTTTGGATATAGATTATTCTATCTATAAATAATAAGGTGTGGGTTATTCTAACCACACACCCATTTCGCATTATCACCTTGGAAATATAAATATAAAATGATTCAAAATCCCCATATAGATGGTTTGTGTAATCATTATATAATCAATTATTTTCTAATATCAATCCTATTTTTTGGTAAAATTATTAAATATTACTTTAGTGGGAATAATGAAAGGGATTGTAGACTATTAGATCTTAAACATAACGATTTATGTGATCCAATGAATACTAAAAAAGTGGTTATTTTAGGTATTTTATAACCTTTACCAATTACCACACTAAGTATGGTTATTTGTTAAATATAATATATAATTTTGAAACATTTAAAAATTTATAATATATTTAAAAAGAAGTATAAAATCAAAAATGAAAATTTATTAAGATTGTTTTATTAGATCAGGGTGGTGAATACATAAGATTTAAATTAAATAATAATTTCAAAGATTGTTTAATATTTTCACACCATACTTCTAATAGAACACTATAACAGCATATTTGGTTTAAGATGAAAAATTTAAAACTATTGAACATATATTGATTGATTATAAGTTACTGTTACCTTTTTATTTAACTCTAAGGATATACTTTTGACACTGATTTATTCTTACATAATTCTGATCCATGTAAATAAAACATCAAGACATCATTTGAGATATGGGCTAACAAATATCCCAATATATATTTAAAAAAGATTTTGGTTTTTAAAGAATATATAATGCATTTTTATAATTATAAAATCTCTTATAAATTAGATAAATTAACGTTGGTTAGTTATCCCACAGTGAATATGGTGTATTAATTTTATAATTTCACTAAATGAAAAGTGTTTTTGGTCTGGTATGATGTTTTGATAAAGAAGAAAAAAATTACCTATGGATTATATGGGAGGATAGTTAAATTAATGAATATTAAGACCAGTAAAAATTAAATTATTCTAAAAAAAAGTTTAGTTTGTTTCACAAAGTGTGGTGTAAGAATAAGTGAACAAATTTACATTAGAACCTCAAAGGTCTGGTGGGGTTCATCAGGATCGTGATAGGTATAGATTTATTAAGGAAAATAATATTGAATTAATGTTTTTAGATAAAGAACCTACTACCTATTTCAAGGTCAAGGAAAATTTTTATTCCATGAAATGGATAAATTAAATGAAATAAATAATAGACTCCAAGTACTCTATCCATGTTTAGAACATGGTTGATGCGCCTGAAGGGGTGATATGCATAGTTTGAAAATGAGTTTTATATTGGAAAACTAACATGGATGATTTAATTTATACCTTTTAATCATACCTAGTGGAATGGGTTTAAAAATCATGTTATCCACTATTATGAAACCTTTTCTCTAGATATAATGATAAATTCAATTAGGATTTTACATACCATAGAAACTCATTGTGATTAGGATATATATATAATATATATCAAACACTTTACAAAATGTGAATTTACATTAGCAAATGAATACGAATAAACCCAAATATTTTGATCTAAAAAATGAGAATACTAATATTTGTAAGTTACAATAGTCAATTTATTGATCGATGAAGGCTTTTAAAAATTGTATTATCTAGAATGATGAAAAAATCATAGTTTTTTGTTTCATCAATAAAGTGTATGATTCCTGGTATTAGAATACTAGTAGTGAGGGTTTTGTGTTATTTTTATATTTAATGTTACATGATCTTATCCAAAAATTATATAAAATATTTATTGTCTATTAATATATTTTTTGTAAAAGGATTCTCAATGAAATACATAGGTGAAGTAGCCCAAATACAATCTATGAAGATATTTATAGATATAAAAAATTGGTTTCCCAGACAATGTCGAAAAATATATTAATAAAGTTATTTAGTATGGAGAACTCCAATAAAGAGTCTTTATCAGTGTTTTATGGAATGAACCATTCAAAGATTTAAAATAATTCTAATGATTTATTAAATTATGTATATAATTCATTATGTGTCCTCTATATGATCTATAATGTATTACTTATTATGTTATTGATTCAATGTTGTTTATTCATTGATTAAAAAGTATATACCCATCCAATCCAAGTTAAAGTCCCAGGATTATTTTCTAAAATTTGTTAAGTACTTAAAAAGAAGTAAGGATATATTCGTGGTAAATAGATTAGAGGAAGAGGTAATTTTAAAGGGTTGTATTGAAACTTGTTCAAAATATAAAAAAGTTCATATATTTTCTAAATCACTATTTATGTTATTCCTAAATAGTGGATCGATTGGTTTGAATAGTTCCAAAAAACACACCATAGCAGAATCAACCAAAAAGGTGGAGTATATCATTTCATCATTTGTTATGAAGTAAGATATTAGGATGCTAATGTTTATAAAAAAACTACAGGTGGTTCTAAGTATTGAGGGAGTAATTTAGCCTTAATATGAAAATAGTGGAGCTATTTATCATGACAATAAAACTTGGTCTCATTAATAAACAAACACCTCCTTCAAAAATACCATATTTTTTGAGGAATCATTGATAGGGTATATATAAAGATCTATTGGGTTGTTACAGATAATAATACAGAATATCCTTTGAAAAAAATAATTCACCCAACAAAATAAGGATGGTGATTTTTGAATTAGTTGGTATTAGATACATGAGATATTGTATGTCATGGTTGTGAAGTGTGTCACATTTTTATAATTAATGTAACCTCAATTTATCATTCATTTCATATTAGTGACTTTATATTAAATGAATACTGGAATAACAATATCCACTAAATGTTGGACTATGAGTTATCCCTAATTGAAGATAATCATAGAGTATTATGGGTTGTTATGATTTTTTTATGATTATCACATGTAGAATATTATAATTTATATAATGATTTTTTTTGTGATATAACAATAAAAGAATCAGTATATAATAAGTCTAGACTTATTAGCTAGACTGGCCGCCAAATTATAACACATGGAATGTCATACAATCATTAATATACTTATAGGTTTATAATTACTATGAATCTCGGATAACTAAGGTTTGTGGACAACAACGTATTAAAACAATCATAATTTGGATCATTTCTTACACAAATATTGATTCCAAACTAATCAGGGTTGTTTGGGTGTTTTATTTACCATTTCCTCAGTTTGATCTTATCCAACATGGTATTTTTACACTTATATGATGATAAAATACACATAAACCTGTGACTAAATTATACTGAGTAAATTTGGGTTCATTTTATTTTTAAAGACTTTTGATGTTCTCAGAAACATGGATGAATTGAATGTGATATATATTTATAATACAAAAAATATAGAAAATTTCAAGATATGGTGTGATTGTGACCTTTGGTATGTTTCTATGGACTAAGGTAAGTGTTCTAATAATTTAATCTAGATCACATTAATTGGATAAATAATAAAGTGGATAATGTTTCTTGTATTTTGTTTTCAAAAAATAAATCATGTTAAAACACAAGTGTTATGTGAATATTCATTTGAGTAAATTTTTATTGAAATGTTTTTAGAGGTACAGATAGTACAAAGAATAAGTTTTATTATTGAATATTGGTGTTTTATTTTTTTTAAAGTCCATGTTACATAACCATGTCATAATTAGTAAAAAAATGGGTGTGGTTATGGTCTTCAAAGTGAAATGGCATGGTTGCTAAAGAAACATGAATTTTTTATCCATGGTATATGGATGAGTACATGACTACATAGTAGTTTGGTTGTGTAAATCATAGAGTTAGAAAATAAAGATATCATCATTGAAATGGTAATTTCAAAAGGTTTTTCATTTGATGAGTTTTTCTATGAGAAACAGTGAGGTCTATACATGTCATAGTTGATTTTGTGGTGACTTGCATGTGATGGATTATGTATGGTGACTCAGATATGGTTACCCATATATAATTGAGGTGTATTTTATTGACCTAAAATAATAATTATCTGCATATGATAATGTGATGTACTTTTATCTTTAATGAAAAATGGAGAGCATATGATTGGACTATGTTTTATTAACCTATATATATAGAAAAATGGAATGGATGGGATAATAACTAGTGAAAATCATGAGTTTTTATTTAGGTATAAAAATTCAATCTAAAATTTTATGGTATTGATATAGTGTCCATTTTTAGAAGTCCTTGAATCATTGATGATACTTGTACCAATTAAATTATAATAGTTATATGTTGATTGATATTATAAATAATGAGTTTTATATCATGGAATTTTTGTGGTATTTAGAGAAAATCGCTATCTAAAATAGTAAGGGGAGAAAATTTCCTGGTATATGTTATTATGAAACTATATTCATAATTATTTAGATTAGTTACACTGAAAAAACATACAAGGATTTATGTTCAATGTAAAAATGTTGTGTCATGTGAAGAATTCTATGACATGATTTATTTTGATGATGTGGTCCATTTTATTACTCATATAATTATCATATTTGATCTCTAATGTCCTTAAACCACATAAATATTTATTAATATATCATTAATGATATAAATTAATAATGATATGTGACTGTATTTGAAGGAATCTATGAATGAAAAATAAAATTTGAAATTTAAATTTTAATTATGTGAATTTATTTTTCTATGTGAATCTATATGAATTAAGGTATTTTATAATAGTAAAGAGATGGTGAAAAATAATGTAATATTTGAATATAGGGCATAGAGAAAGGAATATAATTATAGTTTATACTATTCAAGAATAAGAGTAAAATGGGAAATAGAAAAGAGCATAAGAAAAATCACAATGGAAACTCGATGGAAGTGTAACTTGATCGAAAATATTATTGTTAATGAAAACCAAATTATAAGTAATTTATTGAGTGGGATAACATTAAATAATAAAATAGAAACATTTTTTATCTCAAGTTCAAGGTTATTACCCACTCAATTATAATAAACATGGTGATTTTATTAATATATGGTACAACAAAGTTTAAACAGATCATTCCATGAATGTAGGAACTTTTTTTAGTAGTGATACTTATAAAAATATAATATTAAAATGTGTTTTTCATAAATTGTGAATTTAGGTTGTGTAAAATTATCACATAATTCACATTAATAGGTTTCAATGGTTTTATGAAAAATTTGACATAAAAGAAAGTGAACTCACTAATTCCCCTTCACCTCTTCATGAATTCCCACTATTTTCAATGGTCTTTTCAATTGGTATTAGAGTAAACATGTTCACTTTGAAGATGGCCCAAAATTTAGTGTTTGAAAAAAAAATTACACTTTTTAATAATATTTTTTATCTCAATTTTTATTTTGAACATTTAAAAAATTAATTTAGTGGATAACAAGGGGATTCCAAATATTGATGGGAAGAACTATTCTATTTTCAATAATCATATATTAAAATTTATTTTATCAACTAAAAAGTTGTATTTAAGGAATTAATAAAGTGATTATTTATCATTATAATGGTGTTGAAATGATCATAGTAGATAAAAATAATTTAGAGAATAATTCTCATACACAAATTTGTATTTTATCAATTATTTTTAAAAAGTAGTATCATAAAGTTAATGGAATGAAAATAGTGAAGGTAATTTGGTAAAAGCTATAAAATATTTATGAAGATAAGGAAAATGTGAGATAATAACTTTTATAGTCTTGTAGTTAGATATATAAATACCTTAATATTAATAATCATGAAAGAGTATATAAATCCCTCATTAGAGTTAATGAAGTTATTAGTACCAACAAAGGGTTTTGGGAGAAGCTGGTTATTTATATGGTGATATTGAAGATACTATGTGCTTATATAAACTATTTTGATGTATGTAATTAAATGATTAATTATTATGATCTTATTACACTTCTATTAGACAATCTGCATAATATTTTTATTACTTATGAAATGTGGAAAAAATGTTCCATTAAGAATAATATAAAGGATAACTGGATAATATCCCCTAAATTATTAAAGGAAAATAATAACAAAATTAAAATTTAGGGATATTAAAAAAAATATGTTTTTTGAATTAAATGTTGAAATGAAAATTTAAAAACAAATGACACTCATTTAAAGAAGAAACTGAATAGGAAAAAGAAAATATTCAAGTGAAGATTCTAGTTAGATTTTTCAGGTGTGGATCTATTGTATATATCTTCGAAAATTATTCAAATTTTAAATAAGATGAGGATGAGAATTTAAGAATTTTATCAAATAAGTAACTACTAAAATTAGTGTTTATTGGTTAATTTTATGACTCTATCTAAATATATGAAAACAAATATATAATCTAAAATAAAATATGATGATAGTTGTGAGGAGGAACATAAAGGTAAAACATCTTATGAAACATCTGAAAAAAATTATTGTTGATTTTAATATTGAGCAACATTCTTATGACGAAAATTATAATTAAATAGTAAATGAAGAAAAAAAATGGAGTCCACAATGAAATTAGATATCAAAGAGTTAGACGTTAGGATTATTTAATTTGAAAATGACAAACTAAGGTTTTGAGAAATATTGTCAAGTATATTTCAACTATGATAGAAAAAATATTAAAAATTAGTAATAGCTAATAAATTAGTTAGAAAATTTTTAACATGTTTTAATATAACTAAAAGTGTATCAATATTTACATAAAAATAATGTTTATAGAATAAGATAAAAATATTGAAGTTATTAAATATAAATTGAAGGAAGGATAAACAGATTTCGAAAACATTAAATTAGACATTCAAAATAAAATTAATAGTAGTAAAAAATATTAAATAATAAAATTGTTGTAATGGTTGAAACATATATGATGTTTGAGAACGTAAAATTTTAATTAAATAAGACCATTTATCAAAAATCTTAAAATTCTAGGAACATTGATTTAAAAGTGAAATATACGACAAATTGTAATCATAAAAAAATAAAAAGGAATTCTATAATTAATAAATATGTGTATAGGGTCTACTATAAATTTTGTTATATATAATGATCAATTGATAATGTCCAATGAAAAAAATATCAAAGGGAATTTAAATCAGGAAAACAAAATATCATCAATGGAAACTAATCCTTTTATAGTTACATTATGTTTTATAGTATTTGTGGGCATATTCAACGAAGAATTTTGTTTAACTACCCATATGAATTTGAGTCAATAGAATTCGGTAGATAAATATTGATTTAAATTACACCCAATAGAATAATAAATATTTATATGAAACCTAAAAATTCTATACATATGTTTGTGAAAATTTTCAAATCATTAGTCAAGTTTTTTGGAAGAAGTGTCCAGCTGGGTCACCATGATGACAATTGTTGCAGTATTCTTCCTTCCTAACAAATTGTGAATCATAATATTAAAAATTTAAAAATAAATAAATGTTAAAGTATAATAAATTGGTTATTTAATTTTCACTAAAAACATTTCAAAAGGGACTTCCTTATATCATAGACAGTGTACGTAATTCAATATTTATCAGTGGTTTAATTGATTCTTGTTTTCATTATATTGAATTTTTACACTATAATGTTTTTTCATTCTGAAAAATGATTTATAACTCCTTTTAATGGTTCATGTCAGTTATGTTAACCAAAATAAAAATAACAATATAGGTTCTTCCCAATTCCACAAAATTCGAGGATGATAGTTCCTCCACTCAAAAAATAAATAATTTAGGATGGGAATTCAACATGAAAGAATACATTGGGTTTGGACCATAAAAGGTTAATTTTTTATCTAAAAACACAAAAGATAAGGGTTTAGGTTTTGATCCACTATTTTAAAAAAGGAATGTTTCAAAGGGTCAAAAATATCTTTCAAAATTGAGTTTTTTATAGTGAATATCAGACCACTCAAGTAGTATAGGGGTGTAAAGAGTATATGTATGATCATTTGGATCCAAAAAATTATTAAAAAATATTGTTTTCTATTATTATTTATTATTTTTATACACTCATCAGTAAAATCTTCTTTATTTTATTGGTTAAATTGTTTAATCCATTTATTAATCACATTCATAATTATTTTTTAACTTACACTAATTGGATTCAGATTGAAATTTAACACCCCACACCACCCTCTTGACTTTTCCATATATCGTGTGGTTACTCAAATGGGTAATTTCTATTATAGTGAAATGGTATGAATGTATTAGTAATAGGTTTGTAGTAGGAATGAGCGACTAGGGATATAGTGGAGAGGGGAGTTAAAGGGAAGCCTTGATTTGAAAAATTCATTTTTTTTAATAAGTATAGTGACCCCCACCAATTATCTTCATCTACATTCAAATATATGATAAATAAAATTTATTCTTATCATTATAAAATATTTTAATTTTATTCTCATCAAAAAACAAGAATATATTCATCAGAATATTAATAAAATAGGCTTTTTAGTAAGTAATAATTATTGGATTTAATGATTCATGGGGGAGAGAAAATTATTTTATATTTATTTTTAATAATTATTTTATACTCACTGGTCTATATTATGATACGAAATTTTGGTCCTCAATACCAAATAATCACTAATAATTCCCCCTTTATCATCAATTTTTCTTTTATCACAAAGAAAGGTTATCCTAATTAAAACCTAACCAGTCACTCTCATTTTTACCTTCTTCTCCCTTTGTAAAATAAAATACATTAAACTATTATAACTACTTCGGTTCTCTAATTTTAATAATTTAAACCACTAATAATTTTTTGTATGTTATGAATTTATTCCATAAAAACTAGAGACTTTGTTTTTTGTATCATTCATCACAATTATCTATAGTTTTCTCATTCCCACCAATCATATACACACATAAACACACACACACATACATATATATACACATATATATATACACGCAAATATATATATATATATATATATATATATTTATTCAGTTTTTTACTTTCATATATATACATATTCATTTTGTATTTATTTTCATGTGTTTTATAATTTTTTTATAATATATATTTATATTATTTACAATATTTATAAATATAATTATTTATATATATAGAAATATTCATAATTTTTACGAATAAATATTTCTTATGTTATATTTTAATTATTGTTAATTGTATATATATAATTGTATATAATTTTTATAATATATTTATATTTATGGGATGTATATTTATATTTATTGATAATACACATATGAATATATATATATATATATATATGTATTTATATATGACATATATTTATATAACAGACATTTTCATTTATAATTATTTCTATATATAAATGTGTTTTGATTTTATAATATATATTTACATGCACTATATATCCCAAAAAAGATTCAACTAGATGTATTCATGTATTTCGTTATTTATGTTTACTACATCTTTTAGTGGATGGGGTGGGATTAATTAAATAGATATCTAATATTACTCGAAAGGTATACAGTCCTAAAAAAGAATAATATTAACTTGTAAAATTTCTAATTCATCACACACCTTCAATACATTTCATAGAATCATTTATAAAATAATTATTCCCTTAAAATATTTTCATAATCTATAAATGACTAAACATGTTCTTTTTGGATAAATATGAAAAATTAATGCTACCTCGAATGAGAATCAAATCATAAGGATTTATAAATAAAATATATGATCATGATAATTCTCTAAATTTTTATTTTGAAAGATATTATGTTATTCCCATAAATGATCACATCCCTCAAAGGTGAATGATGACACTCCTACAAACAATAGCCTAATTGACAATCAAACAGGAAATATTCACCTAGGGACCTATCAATATTATTCATCGTTTACCATTTATTATTTGGAATCACTTAAAAAATCTTGTTATTTGAACTAAAATATTAAATCAATTTTTTAATCAAAATAAGACTTTTGGTGAAAAGGGTATATGTAAGGTGATGATATCCAATTGTTAATAACATGCTAATATTTTTTATAAAATCCAACCACCACCCTATGAAACTTGTGTTTATTTTATGAAAGAAAAAATATATATTTTTCACTATTATTTTCAATGATATAAAGATATATAGATCATTTTATATCTTATATTGTTGATAATTGATATGAAGAAGACCATTTTCCGTTGTACTATTAGATTTATAAGAAAATATAGAATCCAATGTCAATTTTTTATAGGATAATCGTTTCCTTGGGAAGTTGCATAAATTCCATGTTTAATATAATAATGTTAGTGCCATGTACATTAAAGGTGTACATAGATAGGGAATTTTGATAATAGATAAAAAAAAAATTGTATTTTAATTTATATTTATAATATGTGATACATAGAATGTTATCTTCACAAAAAGATGGTACTCACACTGATGAGAAACATTATACTTATCCGGAGGGAGAGGAAGAATATATTGACGATTAGAAACAAAAAAACATTTCCATCCTTATATGGAGGTTATCAAAATCATTTTTAAAGAAATAATAAATGTTTAAAAATTCCTTACTAGATGGAGTAACTATGGTCAACCCATTCACCTCAATATATGAGTATTTTTGAGTTATATTTTTGTTTTTACTATATTTAATGTTTCAATTTATATAGATAGTTAGAATTTTATAAGACCTATAATAAATGTTATTGTTTTGGATGATATTATGGTAACATTTGTAAAAACTAATTATTCTATTATATTTACATTAAGTACAAAAATGGACATTTTTTATTTTAATATTGTATTTTTTTTATAAAATATTTTATAATAGATTTTGATTTTAATGTTACCAAAATATCCATCAGAAAATTCAATATAATATAGTCAACTAGGTACCATATATAAATATATATTGGAATGAAAATCATTAACCACTATCATCATATTATTGTTTCCTATGTAGGAAAACATGGAATTCATTCATTACCAAATCTGATGATGATAATTTTATTTAAAATTTTAACTGATTTTAATTTATCTCACACAACATGTGTAATAAAGTCATTTTCATATATGTTAATTTATAAAGATATAAAATGAGTTTATAAAATAATAAATTTGTTTGAAATTAGCAATACATGTTCCATAAATAAAGGATATCTATGTTATACATAAAATATTGGTACATTTTTATATTATATAATAAAATATTTAATATAATATAATTTTTAGTGAATAATTGTTAAGATGTATATTGATCAATAAGATCCTCCCACAAAATCAATCTCATATCGTATTGTATCTTAATATTTTAAATCATAATAACATATACTATGTTTTTCAAAAACATTTTTAGAAAAAATATGAGTCATCTACCAGATATGAAAAAATAATTATTGGACCATTACTAAAAATTAATAAAATGAGATAACCATGAATCTAATGAGAGGATAACAAATAGGGAACTAATCACTTTATCTAACACAACCATAGTATCTGTCTCCAAATTATGAGTATGGATATATGTCCAAAAAATCTATTTTACTCATTTTTTAAATGAATTTTTCTAAATTTTGTGTAGTAAATAAATTTTGTTTACTTATTTTTTTGGATTATTATAGCATGAAATTGTTAGCAATTTCGATCTATCAGCACCCATTTATCAAATTTTCATTATGGGAGGTGTACCATAATCTAGGTGATACAATTAATAATATAACTTTACTTAAAGTCTTTGTGAGAGTAAAAATTAAGGTAGTTTAGGAGTCAAGAGATTATATACATATATCCATTTATTATGATTATATTAAAATGTTTGAACATGATAGTGGAATATTTTTAAAATGGAAGAGCACTCTTATGAATACACCTGATATGAAATAACATGTTATTTATAGATTATAACATTGTTAATAAATTCCTTAATAAAGATAAAATTTATAAATTTTTATATGTAATTATTAGATGTGAAATAAGATATATGTGTTATGGAATTCAAATGGATCATCAATTTCTTAAAAAATGTAAAATTCATACCCCTAATTTTACTCCACAGACAAACCCTGCATAACTAAATACTTTATAGGATCATTTGAATTCATATTTCAAAGACAATAATTATATCTATTTTTATTTTTGCATACACATATAGGCCATTATTTTATTGAATTTATCAGCCTTCCAATTATAAATGAATTTATGTATCTTTATTGGTTAATAACATTCATCATATATTTATATTTTTTGTGCAATGAGGGATTTTTTGTTAAATAATATAATATATTCAATTTTTATTGAAATTTTAATTGTGTGTTCTTTATTGAACATATTTACATAATAAATATTTATTCAATTGATAATTTGCTAATATTATTTTCCATTTCATAGTCTCCAAATTCATTTATCATAATAAACGTCAATGTATAAAGTTCAAATTATACATATTGCTGAACAAATTTAATGATCCTCTGAAAAAAGGAAACAAAATATAAAATAGTTTTAATTCTAACCACGAAATAGTCAAACTATATACATCATTCACTATTATGTTAATTTATATTCATTAGTATAGAGTACATAATAATTTATATATATATTTTCTAGGATGCACTGGATACTAATAGTAATAATTCGATTAATGTAGTGATGTATTATTTTTGGATCTAATCATTGGATATATGATAAGTCGACCACACATGATATCACTTTTTAATAAGAAAATTTTATTATCTATATTTCTCTAAATAATTTCTTATATATTATATAATATTTATTAAATTAAATGTTTTATTTGGTGATGTGTAACTAATGTATTGATCAATAAGGGGCGTAATGAAAATGAAAAACAAGAAGAAACTGATCAACTATTATAGTTAGAAAACTATTTTTGTGTATATATTAATAGTAAATTTTTATATATAAATGTCTTATATTTATTCATGTTCTTTTAGTGAAAATACATCCAAATAGATATGAATGAAATTTAAATCACTATAAACTAGTTAAATGTTTCATAGACCATGTAACAACTCAAATACCATTAATGGTCTCACTTATATGTTTATATATTTTAATATATATTGGTTAAAATTAAATATTTATATACCATTACATCATTTATAAGTATCCAATTCTACCTATATAGTTATTTTATCTCATTTAGAGCTGATTAAATTGATATATTCTAGGTTTAATGGGTAGTTTTTGTTGTTCAAAAATATTAAAAAATCATGAAGAGGTATTCATCTAAACAAAATTATTAAATTTTTTATCTACAAATCTACATCAATGTTGACTACAGTTTCAAGATTCAAAAAATATCTATCACTAAATAAGAAAACCAACATAGAGTAAAAAACTGATACATTATATCTAGAGATTGAATGATTTTGTTTCCTTATACCATTAATTTGTGAATTAATGGGGGTATTAATTATAATTTGTTTATTAAATCCAAAATGTGAAGTATAAGAAATTTTTATTCATTGTAATTAATAATCTATATTCTTTAATCATATTTGAAACCCATATTTGGATACATTTATATTTGTTCCATGTGATGGATGTGTTTGTTTAAAATTTAGAACATATATTTCTATTTAAAATTTGAAGCATGTGCTAAAAATTGATAAAATGATAACATATTACCATGACACTCTTGGATAATGACCATTGATTAATTTTTTTAATATATAAATGATACAAACATCATTATGAAACACTATTGGAAATTATTAATGAAGGGATAATTTTATTTAAGAAGTGCTAAATAAATGTTATGAACAAGAAACCAATGATCAAAATTGTGCAGATTAATTAGGATAATTATAAAACTATGGGAAAAGTATCAATAATTAATTTTTGACATGTTAAAAATGAACGAAACAACATTCCATTTTTTTGTATTCTTTGAGTAACTTAAAGTGAGTTCTTTCAATTTAAAAGTGAATTTTTGTTTGAAATGTGTATCAGATGATTAAAATAGATTAAAATATAATTTATTGTCATGAAACTCTATGAAAATGATAATTGATAAATTTTTAACACATATAACTAAGACAATTCCATTTATTATCATGGTTTGGTTTATATGAATAAAAGTGTTTGCTTTATGTTTAAATTTTTTTTTAAAAAGATGTTTCACATTGAAAAAATATTAAAAATATATATTATTTTCCATAATATCAATGAAATAATCCATTCATTAATTTATGGCCTATGGAAATTAATCTCAATAATTATGACACATGGTGTGCCCGATATGATTGAGTGTTTTTATTTCCCATTATATGTGTTTATGATGTTCATAACTTGTGTCACATGCTCAAAAAATAAGAATATGATTTGTTATTTTCCTCAAATTATAGTAAAAAAATTAGATTATTTATTTTTGAAATAAAATAACCGACCATATATTATCATAAAAAGTGGTTTGGTTCAAATTATGAAAAGATTATGTTACAAATTTAAAAGGGACATTTTTATTCAAAATGAGTAACCTATTCATAAAATCATGGAAAATGTATTTTGTTGTCATGAAACAATTTTCAAATTATTCTTGATTCATTTTTACCATCAATTAAATGATATCACATCTGTTAGACATAAATTTTGGTATTTATGACTAAAATATTGTGTTTCAAATTTAAAAGTCATATATTAGTTATATGTGTAAAACACATGCTAATAGATGATAAAATGGTCTCATGATTCCTTAAAATCTTATGAAAAAAATAATTAAATCATTTTTTATATTTATTAACAAAGTTTATGTTATTCCAAAGTGTGATTTAGACGAAATGACAAAAAGACTATTTTTTATAACAATTAAACAGGATCAAAATATGTTTCACATACTCAAAGATAAGAAAACATGAATTTTCATGAAAAAGTAAAAAATTAAACTTGATTTATTTTTAATATAAAAAAATAAACTACATATCAATTTGATTCATAGTGTAGTGAGGATTACCTATAGTGAATTTTTAATTTTAAGTATTACAAAAATCAAAATAAACATCACATACTCAAAATCGAGAAAATAATTTTATGTTGTCTTGAAATTTTATGAAAAATTATTTTTGATTAATTCCATACATTTTGAAATAAAACTATTCTTATTCTTATTTTTGGTGTGTTTGGTATGTCTAAAACTATGTTCATTTTATCTAAAAGTGGTTTTTTTGTTCAATACATGTGTCAAAATTTCAAATCCATGAAACTGTGATCTTATTGTCATGATTCATTAGAATAATGTTTTTTGATTCATTTTTTATATTTATGATTGATACTAACTTTATTATAGTCTCTAATGTAGTTGTATTAGATATAAGTGAATATATTTAATATAATAATGATATTTTTGTTCAAATTGTGTGTCATGTGATCAAAATTGAGAAACCTATTGAAATTTTTCATGAAACTCAGAAAATAATTTTTCTAATTTATATTTGACTTATTGTAATGAATCAAATATCATGATGAAATTTGGTCTAAGTGAAATTACATAATTTTAATTTTCCCATTCTAATCAGTTAATATGTAAAAAATATGTATCACCCACTCAAAACTATCTATGCATACTTTAATTATCATGAATCTTTTTTAAAATTATCATTCATTAATTTTTGACATGTATAATGTAATCACACAACAAAATAACATTATATTTTTTAGGAATAACCCAATTTATATTATTTCTTTTTTAAATTATTTTTAAATTTAGTATGTTTCATTAATAGAGGAAATATTGTTTAATATTAGTTTTTTCAATTAAATGTACCATATTTAGTTGATGAAATAATAAAGGAATGTTGGTTTGTTAACATACTCTTGTTAACATATCATCATTATGTAAATGTCTAATTATAAATTTTATAAAAATAACATAATTCTCAAATATGTTGTGAAATGTTTTTACTGAACAAAATATAACCACCATGATAAGGGTGGTGAATCAGGGTGCACACCAAATAAAACTATTCAATTCCAGAGTCCCCTTAAAATGATCGATCTTGTTACCTCATTGAAAGGAACACATTAAATATCACATCCAATCATCATCAATAAAAACGAATATCATGAACATATACAAGAATTTAATAAGAAAAAAAATATTATAATTTATTTACATCTAAGAGATAATATAATTAGAATATTCATGATGATATGCAAGTTTACTATAATAAATTATCATAATTTTATTAGTGGCTAAATTATTTTATAAGACGGTCACTCTATACTAATTTTTTCTACTCTTAAAAGATTTAAGGAAGAAACATTGTCAATCCAAAGGCCATACCCTCTTATTATATTTTTAACATGATTTCAATGAGGGAAAATTCATTTAATTTATGTGGGTATATCTTAAATAGTATATAGTAATGAAGGTCTCTTCCATATCAGCATAGGGTTATAAACCACTTTTTTTATTCAATGCCAAAATAAATGCTTTATCAAGATCCTCTTTATTGCCCTTACAAATTTAGTAATAAAAATAAGATCAACTACTCGATGTAGTGGTTGAGTATTATTTTATTATATCAATTAAAATATTAAATACTATTCCAAATAAAGAATAATTTATTGATAGATGTATTCTTATCACAATTCTTTTTCACTTTAAAGATATATCAACACAGAATTTAAGTACTTCTTCAAGCCTTCTTCATTTAAAATACTCAGATATGAGAATTTGGACTCTTTGGTCTATGGATCTCTACTCTTCTTCATCTATTGAACATAGATATTATAATAAAACTAAATTTTACTTTTTTATAGAATTTATGATATTACTTTTTATAAATATATTCCAAGACACCTACACTTAATCAAATATTTGGGATCAACTCATATTCTTATAATCATCTATGATCATATGGATTGTAAAACATAATTAAATATGGTGTAATTCAACCAATATTGTCGCGTCAACTTCTGAAATTCCATGATAAATATTCTTATTTTTAAATTCAAACTGAATCTTTATGATATTTCATAAATAAGTACATTAATCCGCAATTTACTATATTTTGGATTAATCTAATTTGATTCTATCTAGTTTTATGTGAGATGAACATAAATATTGATTCATCACTAATCAACATCAAGATCCCCAAACTATAAAAAAACATATCAATACAATTTATTACTGATATCCATGTGATATTATCATATATATTAAAATATCAAACAAGTTGTAATGTGACACTTCTCTTCATGGTATAAAGATATATGACCATATAAAATCTATAATTTTGGCATTATTCAAAAAACATCCTCCTTGACGAAATATCTATATAATTCCATAGTACTTCTCATTTCTATACTAGTTATGGTGTGATTCATGATCTGAATCATGATTCCTTCAATCCATAATATTCTAAAGCCACATCAATCTCTCCCATTTTTTCACTACAGAATAGATTCATCTCATAATGATTACATTACTATATTTTTAATCATCCATGTAATATATTTCAATATTGTAAAAATATTAGAAATATAATTACTTATCTGTATTTACAATTTTCTTACACACATCTACTAAGGTAATATGAAAATGATTTTAAAAACATCAATATTATTCTAACATGATATTTGATGTATCTTGATATTTATTATTTCAAGTGATTCATCATTCGTGCACTTCTATATTAGTATATTGTTGAATATATTATTTTGTGGTATGTATCATCTATGTTGTTTTACCCCTCTATATTCACCATTTTATCTTACAAAAAATAAATTTATTCACATGTAGCATAAGTTATACCATGATTGGTTTCTCAATGTAATGCTAATCTTTTAGCACAAATTTCACATATTCATCCATAACCACTATAATGTCTTGGAATATGATCAAGAGGGTTATTCTCACTAGATTTTCCTAACTTAATATTGTATAGAATTAAGATTAACTTTACATATCAAACATTGCAGTGCAATGTTAATTGTTCGCAGAAATAATTCCATTCTCTTAAAATAAATTTATGCGAGCGCCTACTTCTTCCAACAACACAGTAGTCCCAAATATACATATTACATATCATTTATTATATTTTAATGACTTATTCACCAAATGTAGGCCCTATGTATGGTAGAAAACTTCATTTCATCAATACATAACTATGCCTTACTATATTTCACATTCCTCGATCACTATTAGTATTTAACAATATTTCCAAACAATATTAATAATAAATTAAACTCGCAACCTTCAGTTGATACACCCCCCAGATTTTTTTTGAATACATATATAAATCAATATCTACTCTATAACTGCATTTATTTGAAATACATGTATGTATTTATGAGGAATTGTTTCGAGCTTATTGACAATGAAATTCAAAAAAAAATTCTTCTTTATATAATTATTTATTCTCCCCATATTTCTCTTTTCATTTTCTCCTCCTTCATAAAATAATTCCTTCTACATGGAATCTTAAATATCACTTCCCCTTTATCAATAAAATTTTTTCTATTAATTTTCATTATTTTCTATAGTAGATACTTGGATGACAAGGTTGAATCACCACTACATATGAAATTTTATGTCTATTTAATTTTACCCTTACCATTATATTTCTACATCATAATAATAGAGTTGATACAACTAGATGAAATCTAAAAATATAGTCTATGTTAACCAAATTTTAAATCATCTTTTTCTATTTATAATCCTCGTGATTGAAAAATAAAAAAAATATGCTAAAAACCACATTCACTCTCAACTATGATTTCTGAAGGATTTTAACTAGTGGATTTAACACCTGCAAATGAATCGTTAAAAATACTCTAAGTCTAATGTCATATAAATTTTTTTGGACGAAATATTCTATGTCAATAACATAAATATTATCAATCTCACTAAGTCACTTCCATAAACATCTGTATTTTTAGATTTTAATTTCATTTGATGATTTTCCTATTATATCAATAACACTTAAACTAGATATTTAGTAAATAATAAATAAATAACCCAATGCATGAGTCACACCATATGTCGAGTCAATTGATAACAATTGTTATGATAAACTCATGAAACAATTTTATATCCATGATATTCCATTCTCTACAGGGATTCTATTTTCTCAGATGATACAAATCATCCATGTAATTCTCATCATTAACTCTCTCAAAGTTTCTTCCACCATTAACTATAATTATAATTATGGAACCACCTATTGATGTACATCTTTGGAGTTTTTTATTAAGTAGATCTTAATATACAGAAAACCCATCCACAGATACAATATCATTAGTAGACAGATAGATAAATATGAATTTCATGGTAGTTAATGCGTCTTTACTTGAGTTGTATTATTTATTTTAGTTGTCTGATTCCACTTGAAATGTGGCCAGATACTACTTATTGATCACTAAATTTGGGTACATACCTTTGGATATTTATAATATTATATTTAAACCAAATTTACATAATATTAAATTATATATCATTTGAACTTATTCCTTGCGACATTCAGTTTTAGGTTTATATTTTATATTTAAATTAGTTTTTAACATCACCTATTAATTTGGATTTGGACCTATTACAATTTTATTTTTTTATTCCATGATTGAATTTAGGACTCTAAAAACTATAACATAACTTATATAATATATCATATTTTAGTATGTACACAGAAATTCCTACTTTAATAATGGATATAAACACTAGATCATATCTCACAGTTAAATCAACATCAACTCTAACATAGAGTGAAAAACATTTATGCACATGGGGATAGGGGTATATTATAAACATTCATAAGTTTATGAATGCGGATGCCCTTACTAAACTAGTTCCTTTCTTCTAACTCACTTCTATTCATTTTTATTATTTCTCCTTGGTGTGAAACCACATTTAAAATAATTATTTTGGATAGATTATTTATATTTATACATCTTATTTATCATGGGATTCACATTAGTTGTAAGGATAATCCCACCGATGATTGTTTCTCCCATCAATGAATTGTTTTTGAATCCTTCATTAGTCTCCCTCTTCCATTAGAATTCTCTTTCTCCAACCATCGCCAACTGTGTGGTAAAATTTATAAATCCACTTAAAAATTATTCATGATTTTTTTCTCAATATCCATTACATTAACCTAATAATTTATTATCCGTGATAAATAATTATTTTCATGTTCTTCCACAATTATAAGTGTTATAATATATTATTTCTTTTATCGTCTATATTTTCATATTATCATTCAATTAGGATTTTTTGAGTATAACATAATTAGTTCCTGGGGAATCCTTTGATGAGCTCCATGACTATATTCCTCTAATATGATAAATTTTCTTTCCAATAGTACTAATTTTAATAAGGTTTAAACTCTCTTCAAATTAGTCATTTGAAAAAAGGATTTTCTTATTACACCTCTATATACTCTATTATAGTAATTTCATTCAACATGATCATGAGTATACCAAATAAATAATCTCCTATAAATATCATGCCTCATATAGTAATTAATTAGTTGACATTTAATTGTAGAAGTTTTTCTTCCACTTTTGAGCCCTTGGGCTTCTATATGCACATACATGGTGTTTCCAATGAATCTATAAAATCATCACTTCATAACCACATTCATTTAAAATCCTACGATTATATATTGTACACAAATTTTATATATTCTTCTTAATTATATATTTCCATCTTTTTGGACTTTAAACATTGATTCTACCATGAGGGGGGTATTCTTCCCTTCATTATAGGTTTTCAATATCTCTTAAATCTCATTATTCTTCTCATACTTTTCCTTTATTTTTTTTCATTTCCTTCAACCTTGATCCAAATTCCCTTAATTATTTTATCCTCCCATTAAGTTTTGTTTTGGGGTAGATAATGATGTTTTTTATTTCCTTCTTCATGGACTTTTATTCTCCTATATAATGTGAACATTCAACAAAATTGTCTCATTAATCCATCACCTTTTAACCCATTATCATAGTTTTTTCTATTAATAACAGATCTACTTTCCCAAAACTTTTATTCTCATTAGACATATATTATATGAGTTTATGATCTATATAATGAATGATATCATGATTTTAAAAGTAAATATTTTGAATGAATATTTTTATTTAAATTATAAATGTAAATTTTAAATGAATATCATTATTATTTATTAAAATGTTCAGTTAAAAAAAATCTCATTAGCTAGGTGATATCCCGTTATCCCTAGTATGGTCGCGACACTCAAACCCATAACCAATTGGAGATAATGGTGCAATTCATACTGATATCCCATTTGTTCACCTTATTCTATAGTTTATACTCTTTACATATATAGATTTATTTTATAAATAATTATGCCTTTTTTTATCTTTATATCTTAATTTTAATAAAGTTAATATAATCTAATGGTTAACATAATGTGATACATATTTTCAAAGTGTAAATTTTGTAACATAATAAAGGTAATGTTGTATAATATTTTATTTGAAATACATTATAAATGGTTAAATCTAATTCTAAAAATAAAATAATACTTTATAATAAATTTTCAATTACATTATAGTTCATTTAATTTATAACTAGTTTTTATTATATTTTTTAGTAAATATATTTATTAATAAGAAATATCCCGCTAAATTTTTATGAATTAAATTTTTTAATAAAATAACATCATGAAATAATTATTATTTTATTTTATAATGTTATTATTATGTATAGTGTCCTTTTTTAAAAATATGGTTGTAAATGTTTTATAATTTATTTTTTATAAATGTAAAATTTCCATTGATATATCATTTTTACCATATCTTATAAAATTCGATAAACTAAAATCATTTTCTTGATAAATTAATTAAAAAAAATTATACTGAATTATAATAATAGTTTCATAAAATGTATAATTTGTAAAACTATGAATATTTAATTATCAATCAAATAACAAATAAGGGAACATACCAATTATAAATATAAACAATCGTGACAAAAGAAATAGTTTTTATTTTAAAAAATATAGTTTCCCATATATTATAAAATTTTATTTAAAAGTTAAATTTATTAATATTTAATATTTAATTTGATGAAGTGGAATTTACTTATGATATCATCATATCAAAATTAGCATAGATTTGTTTTTTTTATATTATTCTGAAGAATCTTTTTTGGCTGAAACATGAAAAAATACTAATTTTACTAATGTACTTACTTTTTTGACATCATAATAATAAAAGCTTGAACTACTATTTTATAACTCCTTTTTTAAACCAAATAATTATTTAAGGATTAATATGAATCATTAAAATTTAATTTCGTATTTGCAAACACATTCTTAAATTTTTTTAATATAATTTATATTTTAATCAGATAAAAAAATTGGTTCATTACATTTTATTAAGTGATTGTAAGGTTCAATTTCATTTTTTATTATTATAAATGTATAATAAACATCATTTTCTAAATAAAAATAAGTTACCTATGTAAAAATTGAGTTACAAATGTAATTTTGAAATATGGTAAAGAATAAAATTATAATAAAAAGGAATACAATACCTCAAAATAATACCATTAATTAGGTTATTTAGAGTTTTCATGGAATAAATAAACTCATAAAAATTATTTACCAAAAAAAGTTTATGAAATTAATTCCACCCAAAAGTGGTTATACATAATAACAATGTAATCAATATTTTAACACTTCAATACCTCCCACCCCATGTATAAATACTCACACCTTATTTTCGTTTATAAACACAATTTAGTCAATATAGATTGATTAAGATCCAAAAAAAATCACTACCCAAATTTACTCCCCAAATCCTAGAGGTCCTGATGTAACATCCCGTGTACTCGATTCGCAACAGGTTTCTTTGAAATCTTACATTGCACACTAATAATATAATATTATTATTTTAAATGGTATTTAAATTCATTACATTGTGTTGGTGGAAATGAACAAAACAAACTAAAATATTATTATACATGTTTTTCAAATGTATATACATTTATCCAATAAATGTTAGAGGATTAAAATGAGAATGAATATAATTTTAAGCATAATTTACATTAAAAGTATGATTTACCTACTTTTAATGTAAAAACATCTTTAAATCTAGTTTTGGTCATTTTTATATTTTCTATTTGACCAAAAAAATTATTCTATATATTTGGTACATCAAATTTTAATTTGGGTAATTTTTTGGTATTTTTCTAATAAAGTTCATTTTTTAATTAATAGAGAAAAATATTGTATTTTAACTCAAAAGTTCTTTTTAATCTGATTTATTTATTTGGTTAGATAATATTTTTAATTGCTTTTAAAGTGTAATTAGAATTTTTTTTAACCATTTAATCCAATTTTGGTCATTGTAATTAATTTTACTTTGAGAGTGGACATAAACAAGTGTCGATCTTTTGATAGTTATTGTTTCTTAAAAACACGCTATTTGATTTAACAACGGGAATTAATTTTATATTTATTAATTCCACTACTTTTTTTCGAATTTGGGAAAATAGACATCATTTTTGAATTCAGAATATTAAATATAGATTAAGATGAATTTTTCTTATTTTTCTGAAAAACATCAATTTTTGATGAATATTGAAACAACATAGTAGTAGTTAAAAACTGACTTTTTCATTTAAATGAAATTTTACAACTTCTGTTAATTGAATTTCAAAAATAATACATGCATGGTTTTTATCATGAACTAAAATTTGGTTCAATAAGATGAAAATAATGTTTTGTGAATAGTAACTTTTGACTTTAATTTACCACTGTTGAAGGTAAATAGGGCAATTCAAGGTAAAAAAGAATATTATAATAATTAAAAACTACCATAACACTTATCCAAACCTTATTTGTTGAGTCATTAACGACCATGGGAATCTTTTTGTTGATTTTGGGACCCCATTGAGGCACTTGGGAGTGATAATGAAAATTTATAATTATTAATTTAAAGTAAAGGCAATATATACATAAAAAAGAATCTTTTAGTAATTAATTTTTATATGGTGTTATATAAGTAATATTTTTTACTATAAATATTCAATGGAAAGATAAAACGATTTCCTACATCATGGTATTTTTATATAATTTTTATACCTCAAATAATTTAAATTATTTATGACACAATATTGCTGCAGTATTTACCTCATTAATAAATGATTTAAATAAATAAGATTATAATGATTCAAATATTATCCAAAACATGTCCAATTATGATTGGATGATTATATTTAGAATATGATTAATATTATCTTCTACTATAATCATATTTTGTCCATTTAAAACCAAATATCATTATATAATAAAATAAGATTTTCACACTTTACTAAAGAGCCCCTCCTCTCCCTTATAAGAGGAGACCACTTATAACCAATTCTCACACCTCTCAAGCCATTTAGATCGTCCAAAGTCTTCCCAATTAATCTCCTTACGTACCTATACTCCCCATAGAAGCCTTAACATAGGAATAAGGCACTTCATTAGGTAATTTTGGTTCAAATCAAAGGAAGTTAGCCAAATTAAATGTAACAATTTCTCTTAAATTGTTTTCTTTTATTTTACTTTTCCAACCCCTAAAATAGTTTTATTATTTTCTTTTGTAACAACACCAGTATCCTCAATATAATAGGATTTTGTTATGAGAATTATTCCAACTACACTTACACACACCTTCATCTAATTTATGAAGAACATAAAGTTTCTGTAGATGGAAAACTAATGCCTCACGAAACGATTATTGTTCCGATATTTCTAACCGCCTCTCACGGAGGCCATTATGATGGCCCTGTATTTATATATCATATATATTATGTTTATGTTATCTTTATGCTTCTGTATTTTCAATTTATATCTCGTCTTTATGGTTTTCGTAGTGGGTAAATACGATAATCTCATTTGAGGAAGTTCGAACTACCGCCCCCTCAAAGTGATGTGACTCGTTAATGCCTTATGTGGGATGTATAAAGTATATAGTTATTGATATTATATAAGATATTATGATTTTATTGTAATATACCTATGTATCATTGTGTTTAAATTCCATTAAAATCAGAAATAGAAATGAAAATAGCGTTCATGCGTACGTACGGCTTACCGTCTCCATGAACGGTGCATTTCATTTCATACCTCCATATGTTATGTACTATTATAAATACATGTATATACTGGATATAAATGACATATATGATATCAAAATCATGAATATCATTCTGGATATAATGGACTATTGACCCCATGTACATCTTTGAAATATAAGGTGTTCATTTTTTACTCAAGTACTAAATATCGTCAAAATGGACGTTATTAACTTAAATGATTACCTAATATTTATATCACGATAATAAGTGATATAAAAGAAATAATAAACTTTAAAAAGTCTCGTAAGAATTTAGAAATTAAAATTAGTTTATTTTTCATGAGATTAAAGAATGATCGAGTCAAGTCGGACACGAGTTAAATGACTTCGTCTCAATCTCCTTTTATTGAGGCATATTTTGATTTAATACACGACATTCTTTTATACACTATAAAAACACCCTTGACATTTAAAAGGGAATATTTTTCTACAATGCATTTTAATAAATGACAAAGAGAATGGTCCTTTTAACGTAAGTGGTGACAACGACCTTTTACACCACTACGAGTATTATTTGATATTTGGCTTCCTTAACCAGACGTAATGTTTTTAAAAGAGAATGAATACCATATACTCTTTTATGTACATTGTTATTGAAATGGTTTTGATAATGGATTTGTTATGTCAATATATTTTAGTGATATATTGTGATTTAAATATGGAAATGTTTTCTTTCCATTATAATTTTTTTATGTGTTATGATTTTAATATGGTACTTGGACATTTGACGGGTGGTTATGTGATAAATAATATGATGGGTGGTGCCGTGAATACTAGGATGATTGGTTACAATATAACCTCCAATGCATTGGGTATGTAAGTCAGTCGTATGGCTATTCCATTTAGTGATATGTGAGGAAGTCGACCGTATGGTTATTCCATTTAAGTATGTTTATATCCCAAGTTACCTTTATTTGTTATGTGTTATTTATATGGGTTTTATGGTAATATTTTGGTTAAAAAGGTTAATTAATGATCTTTTATTCAGTGAAGAGTATTTATTACTTCATAAAAATGAAAAATATTACTTATGATAAAGTAGTCATGGTTTACTTGTTTTTTTGAAAAACTAACAGTTTTCTTTCTCTTTGTATCACTTATTGTTCTTTTTATTCTCATCCCAAGTTTTTGAAATGTTTTTCACAGGACATAATTTGGAATATGGTCAAGGATAGGATAATGAAAAATTAATTTTCTTAAACATGGAACTAGACATGACTATTTTTTTCAAAAAGTTTTTATTTTATGGAATCTCAGAAGAAGTGTCTACTTTGTAAAATTTGGAAATGTAATAGTTATGTCTTAAATATATAAAACTCTAAACCTAAAAAAGATCCCCGATGTGAATAATTAATTTAATTCAATATTATGTAAGGTTTAAGGATGGGTACATACATTTGGTATCATAGGTCGGTTTAGATAACATTAGGAGTTAGGTTATTGATAAATTAATATCCATAAATAAATTTATTGTAATATTGAAATGATATATCATTTACAGATTACCGTGTTGCTTCTACAAAGATATTTCTGTGTTTAGAATGGTTTTTCCTAGAGGAAAAAAGGGATACTATGTTGGGACGACATTAAGAGGAACAGAACCTTCCATATCAGCAACCTGAGATGGTTGGAATCAGAATTGAATAGTTTGTTGCAGTGATGACTCTGTTGACTAAGGCTAAAAATGGTGATGGTATCCATGCATGAGATTTCCTATATCAACCACAGAAGTACATGTCAGTAGTGGAGCATTTCATGAGGTAAAATCCCCCATCATTCAGAGGATCATCTAACCATGTGCTAGCTAAAGGGTGGATTAAATCACTGGAGAATATTTCCAATGTTATGGGGTGTTCAGAACCTCAAAATGTTAGTCTTTCTATTTACCATTTTTAAGGTGAAGCTGATCAGTGGTGGTCGATGGTGAAAAATATCAGGGATAGTGATGATATAGATAACATATCAGGAAGCTGAGAAACTTTTACAAGATAGAAATGAATGTTGCCTTCCAAATATTGTTGAAATGAAAGGGACTGTTCAGATTAATGATGTGCTAGAGGTAAATTAGTACCTTAATGTTTTTCTTGATGAGTTCACTAGTATTATACCTGATCGAGAAGTTGAATTTATTGTAGACTTAGTTACTGATGCTGAGCCAATTTCAAAACCCCCTTATCGAGTGGCTCAAATTTAACTTTTAGAGTTAAATATTCAATTGCAATAGTTATTATATTAAGGTTTCATTCGACCTAGCACATAACAATGGGGTGCTCTTGTCTTTTTTGTTAAAAATAAATATTGTTCCATGAGACTTTGCATTGATTATAGACTATTGAATAACATCACTATTAAGAATAAGTATCATTTGCCACATATTGATGATTTGTTTGATCATCTCCAGGGAGGTCAGTATTTTTTGAAGATTGATTTGAGGTAGGGGTACCATTAGTTGAATATAAAAGAAATATAAATTCCATAGACTGCGTTTCATAGTAGATATTCCGATTATGAATTTGTAGTTATGCCTTTTGGGTTAACCAATGCACCTACTGTTTTCATGGATCTTATGAATAGAATTTTCCGTGAGTTCTTGGATAAGTTTGTTGATGTGTTCATTGATGATATTTTGGTTTATTCTAAATGTAAAGAGGAGAATGAAAGTCATTTAAGGGTCACCTTGAATACATTAAAAGAAAATAAACATTATCGGAAATCAAGAAATTATGGGTTTTGGTTACAACAAATTTCATTCCTTGGTCACATTGTTTAAAAAAATGGCATTACTGTTGACCCTTATAAAACAAAATTTGTTAAAGAATGGCCAAGTCCAACAAATATAACCGAGATTCATAGTTTTCTTGGCTTGGCAGGATATTACCAGATGATTGTTGAACATTTTTCATGGATATCTTGTCCAATGAATAAGTTGACTCAAAAAGGTGTTAAGTTCATCTGGACAAAATAATGTGATGATTGTATTCATGAATTGAAAATAAGATTGGGAATGCTCTAGTTTTGGCACTGCCATCCAAAAATGGGGAGTTTGTTATCTACAGTGATGCTTCGTTGAAAGGATTGGGTTGTGTCCTAATGAAAAATGATCAGTTAATTGATTATTATTCAATTAAATTTAAATCTCATGAGTTAAATTACACTACACGTGATTTGAAATTAGCTGTTGTTGTTTTTTATTTAAAAAATTGGAGGAATCATTTGTATTGAGAAAAGTGTGAAATATATAAAGATCACAAAAGTTTGAAGTATATATTCACTGAACAGTAATTGAACATGAGTCATAGGAGATAGTTAGAATTAATCAGGATTATGATTGCACGATCCATTAGCATTTGAGAATAGAAAATAAATTGGATGATGCTTTGAGTCGAAAAAGAAATTCTTCATTAACCATGTTACATTTGGAACGAGATCCTTTGGTTTTTGATTTGATAAAATTTGGGATAGAAGTTGTTGGTGCAGGAAATTATTCTATTTTGTATCATGTGTTAGTGATATCATCTCTATCAGACAGGATAAAGCGCAGAAAGAAGACAACGAGTTACATAAAAAGGTAGAGTTGGTTCAGAAGGGTATGTTGCCCGAATTTAACATTGATAATGATTGTGGTTTTATGTTTGGAAAGAGATTATGTGTGCCTTGTGATTCACAGTTGAAGAATGAGTTGTTATGTGAAGCTCATCATTCTCCATTTTTAGTTCATCCTGGTAGTACTATGATGTACAGAGATCTTCGGGAGTATTACTGGTGGGATAGAATGAAATGAGATATTGTGGATTTCATTGTGAAGTGTTTGACTTGTTAACAGGTTAAAGCATAGAGGAAGTTATCGATGGGAATGATTCAGTGATTACTAGTACTAGAGAGGAAATGTAAAAATATATCCATGGACTTCGTTGTGGGATTACCAAAGACATCTCGAGGTAATAATGAATGTTGGTTTATTGTTGATTGGTTGACTAAATCTGCTCATTTCCTTCTTATTAGTGATACTTTATCTCAAAGATAAACTATATCAGTTGTATGTTAAAGAGATAGTCATGTTGCATGGATTTCCCCTCTCCATTGTATCTGATCATGATCTCAGGTTTACTTCCAACTTTTGGAAAGGCCTTCCGAATCCAATGGGTACTGAATTAAATTCTAGTACAGCTTTTCATCCTCATTCAGATGGGCAGTCCCAACGAACAATTTAGACCTTGAAGGATATGATACGTGCTTTTTCACTACATTATCAGGGAATTTGGGACCAACATCTTTCTTTGGTTGAATTTTCATATAATGACAGTTTTCATTCCAGTATACAGAATGCTCCATTTGAGGCATTATATGGAAATCGTTGTCTAACTCCAGATTTTTTGGGATGAAGTAGGTGAAATGGAGATGATGGGAACAGAATTGGTAGAAGAAATGGCATGGAATGTTCAGTTGACTAAGAAACACATGAGAACAGCTCAGAAACAACATAAAATTTATGCAAATAAATGGAGGAAGGATCTTTCTTTTGAGGTAAGTGATCATGTCTTTCTCAAAGTTTCTATATAGAAAAGTGTGATGTGTTTTGGTAATAAGGGAAAGTTGAGTCCGATGTTCATTGGACCTTATGAAATTCTAGAGAAATTTTTTATCAGTTTCATACAAAGTGGCTTTACCTCCATGTTTATCCCAAATACACAATGTTTTTCATGTTTTTATGTTGAGAAAATATATTCCAGATCCATCTCATGTTTTAATCCTAAAGGTAGTTTAATTGGAAGAGAATCACTCTTATGAAGAATAATCAGTCCATATTTTTTAGCATAGAGAGAATATGTTGCAGAATAAGATAATTCTCTAGGTTAAGGTTGTGTTTAAAAACCATATGGTTGAAGAGGAAACCTGGGAATCAGAAAATGATATGAGGGATAAATACACCAACTTATTTTGATATGTGAATAAAAATTTTAAGGACGCAATTTTAAAAAGGGGGGAAGGATGTAACATCCCAGGGAAATAAATAAATAATAAATTTTTTATTAATATTTCTGAATTAATTATTAATTTAACTTTAATGGTGTTTCTATTTTCGATACTTTACATGATACGAAACAATAGATTTCATTGAAATCTTACGTTGCACGCTAATAATATAATATTATTATTTTAAATGGTAGTTAACTCCTAGCCATTGAATTGGTGAGAATGAACAAAATAAACTAAAAGATGATTATACATGTTTATTAAATGTATTTACATTTATCTAATAAAATTTAGATGCTTAAAATATGAATGAATATAATTTTAAGCATAATTTACATTAAAAGGTCGAGTTACCACCTTTTAATGGAGAACCCTCTATAAATCAAGTTTTGATCATTTTTATATATTATATTTGACCAAATAAAATTATTCTATATATTTGGGACATAAAATTTTACATTGGTTAATTTTTTGGTATATTTCAGATAAAGTTCAATTTTTAATGAATAGTGAAAAATATTGTATTTTAATTCAAAAGTACCATTTAATATAATTTATTTATATGGTTACATTATCATTTTAATTGGTTATAAATTTTAATGAGTATATATTTTTACCATTTAATCCAATGTTTGTCATTGGAATTAATTTCACACTGAGAGTGGACATAATGAAGTGTCGATCTTTTGATAGTTATTGTTTCTTAAAAACACGCTATTTGTTTTAACAACGGGAATTAATTTTAAATTTATTAATTCCACTACTATGTTTTGAATTTGTAAAAATAGAAATAATTTTTTAATTCGGAATTTCAAATATAGATTAGGATTATTTTTTGGTATTTTTCAAAAAAACATCAATTTTTGATGAATAGTGAAACCACTTAGTAGTAGTAAAAAATAGACCTTTTCATTTAAAGGAAATTTTACCACTTCTATGAATTGAATTTCAAAAATCTGACATACATGGTCGTTATCAACAATAAAATTTGGTTCAATAAGATGAAAATAATTTTTGTTGAATAGTAAATTTTGACTTTAATTTACCACGGTTAAAGGTAAATACGGTAATTCAAGGTAAAATGAATATTATAATAATTAAAAAGTACCTTACCACTTGTACAAACCTTATTGGTTGATTCATTAATCACAATTTGAATATTTTGGTCGATTTTGGGACCCCTTTGATCCACTCGAAATTGATAATGACAATTTAGATTAATTAATTTAAAGTAAAGGCAAAACAGACATAAACATAAATATTTTAGTAATTAAATTTTATATGGTTCTATATAAGTAATATTTTTTACCATCAATATTCATTGAAATGATAAAATTATTTTCTACAACATGGTATTTTTTCTATAATTTTTATACATCAAATAAATTAAATTATTTATGACACCATAATGGTGTAGTATCTATCTCATTAATAAATGATTTAAATAAATAATATTTTAATGATTAAAATGTTATAAAAAACATGTCCAACTCGGATTGAATGATGTTATTTCGAATATTAGTCATCTTATCTTCGACGATAATTATTTTTTGAGCATTTGAAACCGAATATCATTATATAATAAAATAATATTTTCACACTTTCTTAAAGAGCCCCTCTTCTCCCTTATAAAAGGAGACCACTTCTTACCAATTATCACACCTCTCGTGCCATTTGGATCATCCAACCTCTGCCTAATTAATCTCCCTATATCCTTATCCTCCCCCTTGAATCCTTAACTTAGGCAGAATGCACTCCAAGAAGTCGTTTTGGTTCAAACCAAAAGAAGTTACCCAAATTAAAGGTAACGATTTCTCTTAAATAGTTTTCGTTTATTTTACTTCTCCAACCCCTAACATCTTTTTATTTTTTTCTTTTGTAACAAAACATATATCATAAATATACTAGGATGTTTTTATGAGAATTATTCGAACTACAATTACACACACAACCATCTAATGGATGAAGAACATAATGTTTCTGTGAATGAAAACTAACGCCTCACGAAATGATGATTGTTTAAATATCTCCAACCGCCTCTCATGGATGCCATTATGAAGGTACTATATTTATATATGATATATATTATGTTTATTTATCTTTATGATTCTGTATTTTCCATTTATAGTCCGCCTTTATGGTTTCCATAGTGGGTAAATACGATAATCTCATTTTAGGAAGTGCGGACTACCACTCCATCAAAGTGATTTGACTCGTTAATGTCTTATGTGGGATGTATAAAGGATATAGTTAATGATATTATATATGATATTATACTTTAATTATAAAATATCTAGGTATAATTATGTTTAAATTCAATTAAAATTAGAAATAGAAATGAAAGTATCGTTCAGGCGTACGTACGGCTTACCCTCTCCAAGAATGGTGCATTTCATTTCATAACTCCATATGTTATGTACTATTATAAATACACATATATACTGGATATAAATTAAATACATGATATCAAAATCATGAATATCATTATGGATATAATGGACTATTGACCACATGGAAAACGTACAAATATAAGGTGTTCATTTTTGACTCAAGTACCAAATATTGACAAAATGGATGATATTAACTTAAATGATTACATAATATTTATAACATGTAAATAAGTGATATAAAAAGAATAATAACCATGAAAAAGTTTCTTAATAATGTATAAATTAAATTTAGTTTATTTTTTAGGAGATTAAATAATGATCGAGTGAAGTCGGACATGAGGTAAGGGACTTCGTCTCAATCTCCTTTCATTGAGGCGTATTTTGTTTTTATACACAGCTTTCTTTTATACACTGTATAAACACCCCTTGCATTTCAAAGGGAATATTTTTTGACAAATTGTTTTACTAAATGAAAAAAATAATGTTCCTTTTAATGTAACCAGTGACACCGACCTTTTTCACCACCACTAGTATTATTTGATCTTTGACTTCCTCAACAAGCCATAATGTTTTTTAAAGAAAATAAATACCATCTACTCTTTTATTTATTTATTTTTATTGAAAATGGTTTTGATAATGGATTTTTTTGTCAATATATTTATGTTATATCTTGTGATTTAATTGTGGAAATGTTTTCTTTCCTTTATTATTTTTTTATGTGTTTTGATTTTATAATGGTACATGGACATTTAATGGGTGGTTACGTGATAAACCAAATGATGGGTGGTGTAGTGAATTCAGGATTGGTGGTTATGTTATAAAATATAGTGCATTGAGTATGTATGTCGGTCGTATGGCTATTCCATTTAGTGATATGTGTGGAAGTCGACCATATGTTTATTCCATTTAAGTTTGTTTATGTCCCAAGTTACCTTTATTTGTTATGTGTTATTTATATGGGTTTTAATGGTAAACTTTTGTTGTCAAAAGGTTAAGTAATGATATTTTATTCAGCGAAGAGTATTTAATTCTTCATAAAGGTGAATATTATTACTTATGATAATGTATTCATGGTCTACGTGTTTTTTTTGAAAAACTAACAGTTTTCCTTGTTTTTGTATCCCTTACTGAGCTTTTTAATCTCATACCATGTTTTTGAAATGTTTTTCACAGGATATAATGTGTATTAGGGTCAATGATGGAATCATGGAAAAATCATGATTTCTTTAACATGGATCTAGACATGACACTTTTTTTCAAATAGTTTTTATTTTATAGAAACTGAGTAGAAGTGTTTAGTTTGTAATATTTTGAAATGTAAAAGTAATGTCCTAATTCTCTAAAACACTAAACCTAAATAGAACCTTAATGTAAATTATTCATTTAATTAAATATTATATATGGATTAAGGCCGAGTCCTTATACCTGATCTCATCAAAACATCAATCCTAAAAGTATTAAGTCTAATCAAACAGATGATATCCAAGTTGGAGGTATAAGTCTCAACCGAATCCTTTCACGTTTATACCTCCTTACAACTCAATAAAATATATTATTAAAAACATGAAATAGTGAATTTATTATATTTAATATAATTAAATTTTATTATTACAATCTATTAAATATTTTCTACCACTTTTTCATCCCATGGGAAATGGTAACCTCACTCATTCGTTCGTGTATAATACCGCTTCAAAGAAGCGATATGTTTCATTTTTCATAATAACCTTAAATTAATCGTTATAAATATTGATTTAATATATATATATATATATGAATTATATTTAATAACTATAATTTTGTTACTATAAAATATTATATATCTTCTTACACTCTCGTCTATTGAAAAATATAAACATCTCTCAAACGTATGTGTGGACTACCACCTCTTTGAAGTGATGCAAATTATATTTCATTTTTGTATCACATGGATGTTAAAGAATATGTATTTAATGAATAAATATAATTATTATAATATTATCATGATTCTATAAATTTAAATATTTATCTTTTTTAATTCAATTATATAAATTTGAAATATAAAAACATCACTCCTCAGAATTTGTGGACTACATCCTCCATGAATGATTTATCTAATTTTTCATTACCATCATAAATGGATGGTGTCAAAAGTGTATTAAATGTATAAATTAATATTTATAACATTTTTACGATTTTATATATGATGAAACCATGAACCCTTGTACCATAGTTAATGAATAAGGTGATTTTTAATATTATAAACCAAACATCCTTAAAACTTTTGACGTATGCTTAACTGATTTAGTAACCTAAAATAACATTATAATAAATGAAATAAAAGGAATAATTACAATAGAATTAACATGAAAATTTTTTATACTGAAATAAATAATTATTATATGTTTATTATATAGTAAATTATAAGTTTAACGAAGCAAGTTAAGTTTGAGGGTAATAGATTTTCATTTAAAACATTATTTTAAATTTTTTAAACCCTTTTTACCAGGTATCAATGTTCATTTAAATTTTTGAACAAATTTATTATTTACACTGATAATATTTTTATATTTCAACTTCAACTATTTTTTACATTTCTCAATGGTTTTAATAGAAATTTTTTTAACGTAGTCTATACAAGTCGCTTTTGAATCTCTTTAGAAATGTTTGAAAAGAATGTTTTCATATAATTTATGGAATGAAAATATGTTCCCAACATCATAAATAGTATTCATTATAATGATTAATTAAGAAAAATTAATATTTTCCAAATGTTATTCTCATTCACATTATTCTACGATTTTGTTAATTTTAATTTTTTTTCAAAATAAATTGATATTTTTTCATTTTATAAGATAATTAAAAATGATTATTTAATATTGGTTAAACATCCTTTTTTATTTTTTTAATTTAAATTCAATACTTTATGTGTTTTTTACATTATATGAATATTTTAAATTTTATGTGGTGGTGGGTGACCTTGTTATAGCTATAAAATTCATTAAGTAATGTGGTGGAGTTAACTAGATATATGTTTCTAATAAGAGATATTTTTTGGAATAAAATGTCATGATTATTCCACTGTAATGGTTCTTTTAAGATACCTACATATTTATTTAGTGATTTTTATTTTTATTATAATATATATCTTCATTTCATATTTTAATAAAATGATATCATGAAGTAAAGAAATTTTATGATCTTCTAAAGATCATAAGAATATTTTTAAATGAAAAGTTTTCATGATTTATCTTGTTTTCCAAATTAAATCCCATGATTATTAATTCACATCTATGATTTATTTATAAAAATTAAAACATTGCGATTTAGAGTTCATTTAATTATTAATTAGATTATTATTTGAGATCATAGATTATTATTTATAAAAAAATATCCCTTATGTGGTTTCTTGTTTTTCATTTGGCTAATGGTTTTAATTTATTTTTATAACCATTACTACAATTTTTTCAAATAAAACATTTTAAATGTTTTTAATAGGACCTAAGGATGTATAGAAAATAAAAAAAGTTTATATTTCTACTATGGTGACTCATCTAAATAGATGATAATATGTCTTCAAAAAAATAATGGTCTAAATTTAAGAACTAGTTTTTGTAGAAAAAATTGTAGGATAAAAATAAATTTAATCTTTTTAATATTTTATTCCTAATTCTATAAAACACTAAACAAAAAAGGCCCTTAAATTTTAAAAAAGTTCATTCCTTGTTATAAATTATGTAATTATTAGTCGATTATGTTACGATGTCCTATATATAGTATCAAAGAAATGATTTATATAATTATAGAGATTATTATATTATTAAATGAGAATAATTTAAAAATATTTATAAAAAAATAAATGGTTAATATGATGGTTCTGTATCATATAATATAATAATCATGAAAAATTATGAGTTAATACATTAAAAAAATGATTGTAATTTTTTGGAATTGTCTTTTCACTTATGTACCATTTTATTTTCATATTTTAATGATGTCCTTTTCAACCTATTAAATATTATTTATCAAGATGGATAGAAAAATATCTAACACAACCCATTTATAAGATTTAACATTCACTTTAATTACAAAATCGTGTTTAATGGATTTTGAATACTTTTCAACTCTCTAAATCTCTAATAAGAAACTATTTCATCTATCCTAGACCATTTCATTTCTCTAAAAATTCAACGGATCAAGGAACCTATTTTATTTTATTTCACAATCCCAAATCATTAATTTCACTCAAATTAAGAAATTAAAAAACGGAATTTACTATTTACATATTATATTTATAGACTTTATGACCAAATATGATGAAAATATAAGATGACACAAATATCTAAGTCTAAGTTAATTGAAGTTAAAAAGGATCAAATAAAAAATTAGAATGGGTGGTTGAATTTGTTGTTCAGTATTTATAAGATTCAATACATTTAATACATAACACCTATAACATGTCAAAGATCATATACTTATAATATTTTAGTAAATACTCATGCATGTAAAAGTAAGAAAAAATGTAAAGCATACAAGGTTTACAAGGTGAGGCCTTAGTGTGAGAACCTAAATCCTTTATATATCATAATATATGGGTCTATGAAAATTCAATTATTCTAAAAATTGAATACAAATTGTTCCAACTCCCATTATACACCTTCTATCTCCCAATATGAATGATTATACTATCTCTCGTCAGTTTACAATGTCTTATTATAAAAAATTTAGCCAAAAAAATAATAAAGACGTTTTTCAAACTACTCCAAAAATTGTATATTGATACAATAAACCTATGTCTGATAGACTTCAGTCTGATAAACACAATCTCAATGACTCGGTAAGTTTATCTCAATATAATACTCCCTTTCTAAATTTGTGCCTAATGAAAAAAAAATTCTTTCTAGATAACAAAACATGTGCTTCTATGAAACTAATCAAAACTCGATTCATACATCCTTAGTCTGATAGAATCAAAATGATTAAATTATTATTGATCTGAAAAAACTAAAACACTAATGAACTACTCAGTATGGTCTTCTTAGTCCGATAAACAAAAAATTTAAGTGTTTTACCTTCTTCTTAAATCTCATCCTATAAATAAAACATCATAACAATTATGCATAACTCTTCTATTTACATAGTCATAAAAAGTTGAAAATTATGAATGTATTGTTCTTATATTTATAAGAAACCTCGAATATCAAAGGTGGTAAAATAAAAAAAAATTCCCACTTACTCAAATTTCAACACCGTAAACATCACTCTAATTTAATCTTCGACTTTTAGTGCTTCAAACCTTCTCGATATTTCTCTGAAATGATTCTTCTCTAACATACTAACTTTTATTCAATCCAATTTCACTTCCCAAACTTCATTAAAATATAACATTCTCAACTCACCAAGATCTGACCTTCTTCCACATCTCATTATGATCCGGCTATCTTCCACTACTCATTTCAATCTGAATGTATTCTTATCATCATTATAGTGTATTTATATTCCACTACTCATTATGATTTGTATATCTTACTCTACTAATTAAGATCTATTTTAATTACTTATCATAGTTAGACTCGTAGAATTCCCGCCTCCGAGATAGTCTGATTGACATTCCTTCTCAGAGTCTGTTTGATTAACTTTCCTTCTAAGATTTAGTGTGATGGAATTATCATAATAGTGGTATTATCATTAAAATGGAAATAAAATTACGACCTTTTTAATATGATGATAAATCCTCCTAGAATATTTGAAAATTTTTAAACTTCATCACCTTTACACATTCAGACTCCTGACAAACATCTATTTCTAGTACTTCTGGATCTTATTTTCTATTTTTGCATGTTTAAAACTAATAACAACTATTTATATACCTTCTAAAAATCTATTATTAAAAACATTTTATCATGAAAATTTATAATGATTTATTAGAACTCCATGAGCAGTAAATCATAATCTGATTTAGGGTTAGAAATGATGAAAACTTTCTAACACCTAACTTCGCATTCTTTAAACATTATCTTCAGAATTATTATAACTTTATCTCTAATAATATTTTAAAATTCTATAAAAAACTTTTGCCCAATGGATATTCAACATTGTGTCAATTTATTTGATACTGATGGTGTGTTTGATAAAAAACTTTATAAAACTTCCAGATTCCATCTTCCTTACAAAATCGTCATTTTTGATAGTCTATCACTAGAAAACTATGTCTGGAAAACAAATTTCTCAGAAAAAACATTTACCCCCATTATGTTTGGGTATGAAGGTTAATATTTATTGTAAAACTCATTCTGATGAATTGGGATCAATATTAATGACCATAAAAAATTCTAAAAAATTGTTAGTTATCAACAAATACAAAAAAATTTAAAAAGAAATCATCAAAGAGGTTCTTCAAAATACCCATTTGGATTTGTTTACATCACTCATTAAAACAAATTAACTCTCAGAAAAATTTCACAAATCAAATTTTGTAAATAACTCGTGTTTTTTAGTTTTATCAAAACAAATCATTTATCAAAAGTAAGTGTCATGAAATCACACTACTGGATATAGTAGTGTTTTTTAAGATAATGTATCATTTTAAGAAATGAAAATTTTTCAACCATATAATGATAAGCTCCCCCTCACTTTTATATTTTCTCACTTGTTTTCTTTTTAACCTCCTTTGATTTTTATCTCCAACATTATCTAATAACCATATATTTATATTCATAAAATTAAGATATGTTAAAACTTCAAAAAAATTAGAATGTTTTTACTTTTTCCCCCACCTTCTTCAATAAAATCTAAAGCATAGTGGCCGAATTATATTATTGGGATTAATAATTCAATAAAAGATGATGAACATGAAGTTTCATTCTCAACTAAAAAAAAACTTTTGGAATTTTCTCTGTGAAGACATAAAAAATTTGATACTTCATTGACATATATTCCACCAAAACATCTCTAGAATCAGCATTCCCATTTATAAAGTGAAAATTTATATCAATGTGGTTTGATATTGATTGTTGGACTATATTTTAGAAATACCAATTTTACTCTAATTATCATCATGTATCTTCAATGGTTTAAAAAATTATATTCTAAAATATTCCAACTAAACATTTATCCGAAAAATCATGAGTACATGACGGAGTAGATACAACATATTCCAATTCATATGTTCATAAATTTACTGAACTTAGTTTCTTCTTATGAAAACTCACATAACATTCACCCTCTTGAGGTTACTTTTGTATCATTACAATCTCCAGCCTAGTTGGAATCAGTGTAACCATGAAACATTATCTCAAAATTTATTTTGTATAACAACCCATGTGAATTACTTTTTTATATATTAGAATTCTCTTTATAGACAAAATATGTGATTATTTCATATTACATTGATAATAAGAACAAAATTTCATAGCAAAAACAATATCAGGCCTTGAAGCTATATGCTATGATCGAAATCCTATTATCTACAAAAAGTATTTTTAAGTCACAATTTTTCCAATCTAATATTAACTCAACTTTGTTCTCACAAATGTAGAAGTAGAAACTTATTTGGATTCTTTCATCCCAATATTCTTTAAAAATCATCTAACATAATTTTTTTATGATAAGAAAATGTACTTTTCTTTTTGTTGAACGTGTAAGCTAATAAAAAATGTTAATTCCCAAAAAATTTATATTTAAAAATTCTTATTCATTTCCTCAAAAAACACTTTATAAAATATTTCTTCCTCCCCAGAAAAAATTATATCAACCTCATAAATATTACAATAAAAGTTCTAGAGTAAACACCATTGAAAGATAAGTTGATATCAACTATTTCTTTAAAAAAATAAAATATTCTTAAAAATATATCATGTTTTGAATACCATGTATGTGGGTCTTGTTTCAACCTATACAAGGCTTTTATTAATATATAAACCATATTTTCTGAATTTTCAAGTTGAAATCCAAAAAAAATTCAGTGTAAACTTCTTCCTCAATATCTCCATTTAATAATGTTACATTTACATCCATATGAAAAACTATTATAATTCTAATGTGTGTCCATTGATAGAAACATTATAATTGTTTATAATCTTCAAACTGGGGTGAAATTATTTTCAAAATCCACACCATCCACCTATGTATAACCATTATAAACAAGTAATTAATTTTTTCTTGAATCTTTTCCATGTTCATTCAAATTTTTTCTATAAGAAAACTTTTTTCTAGTAAAATTTTTAATTTCTATCCTTTTAACAATTTACCATATTCAATTTTTCTCAGTATAATCCAACTCTTCATTCATATAATACACCGATTATTTGTGATTCATAGCTTTTTAAACTAATTATGGTTCAAATTTTGAGATTAGTAAAGCATGATTTTCTAATCTCAACATCTTCTGGTAAAAACTCGATCCATTTTGTTACCATTAATGTTTTCTGTCTCAAAATATTTATGTAAGGTATTAAATTTCAATGTTTCCTTCCAAGTTAACCTTTACTCATCATTTTATAATTTTAAATCATGATAATTTTGTATTCTATCCTTCTCACTATCATTGGAAACATTAATTTTATGATCCTCAGCATTCCGATTAAATTTGGTTAAAGAAGTAAGATCTAAATAACATTAAAATAATATGAGTCCCCCAACATTGGTAAACATTTATTACAACATTCGTGACTTCATCCATTGGGTGAATAACCCATACAATTTCCTTACTTCTCTTTCTTATCAATATTTTCTAGATCCCGATTTTTTATTTTTAGTCAATATGAAATTTAAAAAACATAGAAGTACTTCAATGATGGTTTTTTATACCACATTTAATTAAAATTCGTACCAGTTTATAGTCTCAATAAGGAATTATTTTGAACTTATTCAGCAATACTAACAGCTTATCTCCAATAGAATATTTAAATATTTTATTATACTAACATAATTCATCCCATTTCAAAAAAACATCTATTATTTATCTCACCTACTTCATTTTGTTGTGAGGTATAAGGATTCATATACTAATGGTTGATACCATCATTTCTTAAATAAGATTCAAAACTAGTTCTTGTAAATTGAGTATCATTTTATGTTGTAGAATTATTTACATAGACCCTCGTTTATTTTGAAATTTCTTTTCTGAAAAACCTGAAAATTTTTACGGCCTCTGACTTGTATTTCATAAACATGATGTTTTTCAATTGATTGAAATCATTAACAAAAGTGATAAAGTAAAAATCCTTTTCTTTAAATTTATTTCTCATTATCCCACATAAATTATAATGAATATGTTCAAGAGGTCTGGTAGATTTAATCTCAACTCTCTTATGAATTTTATTAGGCTTCTTACCTTTCTAAAAAGTTACAAAAAATATTATTCTATTCTTTTAAAGTTATCATAGTTTTGAATAACATCAAATTTGGAAAAAAAATCATTTTTTTTATTCAAGGTGGCGAAGTATATAGTGCCACAACTTATTTTCTTCTTTGTCAATTAAGTAATAAGTGTTTTTAAATTCTCATATTTGGAATAAATTTCTACTAGTTCTTTCTTATTATGTAATAATGTTTCCATCCTTTACACTTTTCATAACACATGAATATTTCACGATTATTGCTAATTTTCTATAATCTTAGTGTTGAATATGTATGTTATGTTTTAGTACATAAAAAAAAAATTATTCCTTAGATTTCAACTTTTCATCTTCAATCTCAGTCGTTCTGATTCCTCTGGGTTTTATAGAACTATCATTCCCAAAGGTAACAACACATCCATCATGATTTTAAAATAACATTTCATGTGTGGTGAAAACCCACTATCAAGTATCCAAGGTTTCTTATTTTTACTTTATTTCAAATCTATATCAATAACAAAACCTCTTTCTCCAATATTTTTATTTCCTACATTAAATACATTTCTAACATAATAAACTTGTTCGATAAGGAGTGGCATACATCGTTCAGCATGATGACCATCCTAATAACGTCTTCCTAAAACTTCTCCCAAATATTCGAATTTATTTTATTGGAAGGTTTCTATCATCTTGAGCTTTTTCATTTATAACATACTATGAGTAAAAAAAGTTACTCATCCTTTTTATAACGTTGATTTCACTTTTTTCAAACATTCTTTAAGGAAAGAAAAATATATTCCATAATTTATAATCATTGTGCCCTTATACTCCATAACACTAGAAATATATGTCAAATATTTATTTTCTAGTGATCTAAGATCTTTCCCTATAGAAACTTTTGTGTGGTTGATAACTTATTTTTCCTCTATCATACATAGGATTTGGACCACCTTTTCAACTGAGGATGTTTTCAAATTTTGTAGATGTGATGGGTTTTTTACATCCCTTATGAATCCAAAGTTTACCATCACTTTTCATATAACCTAAAATGTTATAAATATGAGATAAAAATTATTTTTGATGGGTGATAGTTTCAAATCATTCTTGATTTGAGTTTTCTTAGGAATTTTTGATGTCTTGTCTTTTACTTAGAAGGATTTTTTATGTTTTAATTCATCGTCCTCAAGGTACTTTAGGAATCAATAAGTTAATATTGACACTTATTAAATTATTATTCCTTAGCTTCTATATTCTTAGTGGGATATTCAACCATATTTACTTCTTCGCCAATTATTAGTATGTAACTTAAAATATCTTGGATGTATTATTCTTCATTGTTAATCATATCTTTTTTAACTTCAAAAACTTTTCCACTATCATTATTTATCATTATGAAATCATTATTGATATATTTTTTTTGGTCAAGACCTATAAGAATTTATATTCTGAGAAGATACTCTCTTTATGATTCTTCACCATATTCTTCATCACTATTTGGAGACTATTTTGTCTTATCAATGATTTCGAGGAATGTTATAACCTTTTTTGAACATGAATCTTATGAAGAATTGTTTTGTTTGAGTATGATTGAAATTTCATACTCAAAAAACTTTTATTATTACCTGTAAACTTCTTATTATATTTTATGGATTACTTTTCTTAGTTATAATTTTTGTTTAACTTATTCAATCAATATTTTTCATTAAAATCATCTCGATATTCACCAACATTCTTCATGGGGAAATTCAGAGTAATGTGTCAGATTCCACCACACTCAAAACATTTGAGAGGAAGTTTACCTCCATATATTACTCTTCTTATTTGATATTTATTGGATATAAGAGACATTATTTTTTTTAAACTCATCATCCAATATATCTTTGGTTTTATAAGGATCAAAATCTTCAGTATGTTGTATTTTTTATTTTTTACAGGGATTTATAATCTATTTAATCTTTCATCTGATTTTTTATCATTATATTTTTTCTCATTGAATATGAAATAAGAATGTTATGAAATTTTTTAAGAGATAAATCATTTTTATCTTCTAAGGAGGAAATTTTAAAATCAGACATGTTTGGAAAGATTCTCAAAAGAATCTTCACAATAGAATAATCTTCCAGTATATGATATAATCTTATAATGTTTCCAAAAAATCATTTACTATGGTGAAGTATTCATCAATAGTGTCTTCATCTCTCATTCTTATATATGTATACTTACTAATCCATATTTGAATATTTTCTTACATCACCTTACTATTCACTTCATAAATACTTTCCATCTTGTCCCACATACTATTTGAAATTTTGAGACCCATCACCTTCATGTAATCATTTTATATTAAGGATATAAGGATATAATTTCTATATTTTTTGTCAATGTAGATATTTATATTAACAGTAAATGTTTTTGGGTAATCCTTCTCAATATGTGGAAACCTATGTGATATCAAAAACATCTAGGATAAGAGATAGTAATAAAGGAATGATCCTAGTTTTTCATCCATAATAATGTTTTCCATAAAATTTATGAACACCTAAATTATTTACAGAATAGATATTATCCATGATAAGGATTTAATAATGTAACCTTACCCTCTGATACCAATTTATGTTCAAAAGTACTGAATAAGAATTGATAAGGGGGTTTTGAATCAGCTGTTCAATTTTAATAAGATTCATTAATTTTAATACTTAACCCCTACAACCTAATAAATTTCATATCCTTATAATATTTTATTAAATAATCATGTAAGAAAAGTTAGGAAAGAATGTAATGAAAAGGATATTTACATGAATCATAATCAATGTGAGAACCTACATACTTTCTATATCCAATCCCATGGGCCTAGGTAAATTCACTAATTTGAATAAGTGAATAAATTAGGGTTGACTCCCATTAGACACCTGTTATATCACAATAAGAATTATTATACTAACTCCAATTTGTTTACAATTATTTATTAAAAAAATTGATCCAAAAAAAGAATAAAGGATTTTTTAAAAATGATCCACTAAATTTCCAAGGTCTGATGACCATGATTTTGATGGTCATAAGTCTGATAAATCTATTCTGATTAACTTAGTATGATCAACTCAATAAGATGCTACCTTTATCAATCTTAACCTAGATAAACTTTATGTTTTTTAGGGACTGTTAAAATTTCTCATCATTAAAACTACTTACAACTTGGGCCAAACTTCCTCAGTACAATGAATTCAGTCAGATGGGCTTATTATGATGAAATTATTCTAAATATACAAAAACCTGAAACTATTCTCAATCACTTAGTCTGAACTTTTTATTCCAATAACAAACAGTCTTGTTTTTACATTATTCTAAGGTCTTAGTATACAAACAAAAATGGATGAGAATTATACAATTATATTACTTTTCAAAACTCATAAAAATATTAAATGTATTAAATATATTTTGATTCTATTTAGAAAAAACGGGGAACAAAAAATGAAAAAAACTGAAAAACGTTTTCTTCTTACTCAAATTTTAAAACTCCGAAAATCACGTGCATTTAAAATTAATCCATTACTACTTCAAACAATATTAATAATTATCCCAAATCTGTCTTGTGGAACATACTATTTATTATAATATATGATGTAAATTCTTTAGAATCATTATGAAGAAACATCATCATCACACAACGATATGACTTTCTTCCTCTAATCAATACAATATGGCTATCTTCCACTACTCATTATGATCTTAATATATTACTCTTCTCATTATAATATGGGAATCTTCTTCAACTCATTATGATCTTGATATCATAATCTCTTAATTATAATCTAGATATCATCCCCATTAGGGTTTCTCTGGTTGACTTTCCTCCTTAGAGTCATTCTTATTAACTTTCTTTCTCTCAGTCAGTCTGATTAACTTTAAATCTCGGATTCAATATAATTTAATTCTTTTAATGATGTAATTATCATTGTTATGAGAATGTTATTATAATATTATTCATTCCATGATAAATACACTCAATAATTGGGATATTTTTAAAACATCATCATCTTAACACATTCAGAACCTTGGAAACCTTTTGTGTGTTGTACTTATAGATATGGTCTTCTATGTCTCGGTGTTTGTAACCAATACATAATATACAGAGACCTTAAATATCCTCCATTTTTCAAAATATTTTATCATGAGACATTATCATTATTTATGATAACACCATGACCAGAAAAGAATAAATATATTTATGGGTAGAAATTATGAAAGCATTCTAACTCCTGACTTCGCTTTCTTAAAACATCCTCTTCAGCATCATTCTGACTTCCACCCTCAATATCTCCTGAATTTAAACCAGAAAAATATATACGATGGATCTTCAACAACATGTAAATGGATCTGAGTTTCATGGTGCATCTGATCAACAACTTTACATAACTTGTTGCATCCATGTTTTTTACACCTTTTGTGTTTGGCACTGCTCAGACTCAAAAACCATTATACTGAAACCAACTTTGTCAAAAAAATATTTTCACCCCATTTATTTATCATTCAGATAATTAATATTTCTTAACAAATACTAATTCAGATGAATTGGATCTAATTCTGAGGAAAAAAAACCCAATGTTTTACAAAAAAATTTTTTTTTTCAACAAATACCAAACTTTGATAAAACAAAACATCACAAAGGATCTCTGGTAATAATTATTTAAACTTATTTTAACTATTGATAAAAAATTGTGATGATGAAATTTCTTTATGAGGGGGTATAACATCATATATTTATAATGAATATTATTTATTAAATTATAAATGTAAATTATAAATTAATTTAATTCTTATTAATTAAAATTTTATATTAAAAAATTGTATCATGAATGTTGGGTGATAGCCCATTGAATTTTCCAAGGTCACAGAACTCAAAATAATTCCCTAAGGGGGACAAGGGAACAACTACTCTTTCTATATCATTTGTTTTCCTACTTCTGTCTTCATTCATTTTTAAATATATTGTTTTATGTGTTAACTAATGTAACATCCCAAGATTTTATTAAATACATTATTTAAAATTAATTTTAATTATTTAATATAATTCATTACATGCAATACATTTTTTAGATTTCATATTATATGATATCATGTTAATATTTTGTATTATAAAACATCCAATTCATTTGATGACTTATGTTACAAACAAGAATGAGTCATACCAAACTACAATATACTATTAATATTATTACGATAGTTTTCATCAATACATTGGAATGCAGAGAATTAATGACATTAAATATATTATAAAATTATAGTTTAAAAATGATTATAAATTTAATTCATTGGTTACCAATTAATTATAAATTAAAATAAAGACCAATTGTATATAGAGAATGTGTTTTTATGAAATACTATTTTTATGACTAGAATGTTGTTTTATATTAATAAAATAAATTAATCACTATTAGTGAAATATAATTGTGAAATTTATATTTTATATATTTGATAAAATGTTTTCAATGTCATCCAATATGTTTTATAGGAGTAATATAAGAATAAATCAAATTTTATGATTAAAAGGTTGAATATTTTTAAAATGTAGTTTTGCAGCCTTTTAATGGCGCATCAATTTTAAAACTAAATTTTTTCACATTTATAAATTTTTTTGAAAAAATAAATTTTTTTTAATGTTAATCTCAAATTTTAATTCGAGTTAATTTTTGATATTTTTCTAAGAATATTCATATTTTGATGAATAGTGAATAATTCTGAATTTTAAATGAAAACCTATTTTTCATATAATTAATTTAAATAGTTAAATTATGTTTTCAATAGGTTTTAACTTAAAATTTTTTAATTTTACATATATTAATCCAATTTAGGTCATTGGGATTATTTTTTATTGAATTTAGATATAAAAACATAGGAATCTTTTGAACATATTCCCATTAAAAACCCATTGTAGTCTCATCTATATGATTAATTTTAAATTAATATATGCCAATTTTATTATTTGGATTTAGAAAAATGGATTCCATATTTTGAATAATCAAATTTTATAATTTATATTAAGGTCAAATTAGTTTTTTATTATAAATATTATTGAAATTAATTAAAATTAATTAGAGTGATTATAGTAAAAATGTATTTAATTTGTGGTTAAACTTGAATATTAAAAGTCCACATGACTTATAGACTTGTCTAAACCCAATTATTTGGAAACTATACGACCATATACCTTATTTTCATTAATTTGTATCATTATTGGACGATCATTATGTAAGGGATACCCTCTAATAGTTTTTACATTTTTATATTTAAAAGAATGTCACTCCCCCTCCACTATAAAAAGTCAATCAACCACCCCCCTGACTTATTCAAACCTCACAATACCTTTTTTATCATAATAAACCTGATAAAATAATCTCCCTAAATATATCCTATTATCCTATAAGACTCAATTTTGGTAGAAATAAATCCAAGGAATTCCTTTTGTGTAATATAAGAAAAGTTACCTGAAAAAGAGGTAACATTTTTCAATGGTCACTTTTGTTTTTTTATTTTTCAAACCACTTAAATTTTTCTTATTAAATTATTATATAATAAGCTTAGTGTCCAAAATATCTAAATATTTATTTATTTTAAAGGCAAAACCTACACCTACACACACTTCTATCATATGGGATATTTAATCATCATTTTTTTGTATGGTGGACTACCGCCTCGTGAACTGATGGCATTCATTGTTCCATTAGCACATCTCATTGTTGGTAATAATTATATAATTAATATTTTTAGATTATATATATATAATTTATTATTAATTAATAATTTTATTATTTTTCTATAAAACATAACTTCATTCTTTCCTTTTTATGGGAATACGATAACAACGATTGTTGAAGTGTGGACTATCGCCTCCTCAAAGTGATGTGATACGTTCACGCATTACATGGAATTTATTAAGGATGGATTTAATTAAAAATATGTGAGATAAATAAAATATATATGATATTAATTCAATTATTAACATTATTTAAATATAATATATCAATTTTTAACACCTTTTTACACACTGAAAATGAAATAATGCCATTTGTGGATAGGTAGACTACCGCCTCCTCGAAGCGATGTGATTATTTTTAAATCACAAGATTAATATGTATAATTATATATGATTAAATAATGTGGTATTTATGTTATAATGATCATTTTTTAAATATAAATTCTCTTTACCTTCATTCAATATTGATCAATGAAAAATATGAATGTTACTCATACATATATACGACATATTGTCTCCATGACTATGATGTTGGTTCATTTTTCATACCCATATTTTATGAGTGATTTGAAAAGTAAAATTATGGTATAAATATAAAATTAATGTAATGATTATTATTATTTATTTTTTTATATAATTACCCCCTAGACCATATTCAACCAACCTTAGTCATTTTGACACATAAAACATATATAGTCAAAACACCTATGTAAACATAATTTTTTAAGTAGTTGTATAAAAAAAGTAATAAGTGAGAAAAAATTAATGATAAAACTTAAAAAGTTTATGAATCAGGTAAATAATTTAAATAATTTTATTATTCAGTAATATTAAGACTCAAGTGACAAGTCAGAATCAAGGTAAGGGATTTCATCTCAATCTCCTTTCATTTAGGTGTATCTTGATTTTATACACACAGTTTATTTTATAAGGTGCATATACCACCTCATTAACATATAATATAATGAATTTATTTATTCTATAATTGTTTAATGTTTTTTAATATTTTTCTTCGTGGGTCTTATTATTCAAATATTTCAATGTGGTATGGGACACATTAATTTAAATATATATTTTTGAAATGTTTAAATATTTAATTTCAAAATATTTTCCAGGATTTCAATATTCTTGATATTATTTTATATGTATATTTATATGAATATTAAAGGATTATAAATGATTTTTTATTTATATTTTGAATTTCATTAAAAGGATTCAAAAAGAATCTTTAATATTTTTTAAACCTAATGTTTTTATAAATGACAAATGAAATTTCCCATTTTCAAAGTATGGTAATAATGAACATTCATGACATTGTGACTTTAATTTTACTTCTAGCTTCCTTTTCATGCCTAAATGATTTTTAAATGAAAATAATTCTTTCATTTTTTATGTTTTTGGGTATTGAAAATTGTTTTTCAAAGAAAAGGTTGTTTTAGTATTGAAAATGTGTTTTTTAAAAGAGAGGGATATTTTTATCCAAAATTATTTCTCATATGAGTTTCAAAAGAGTCTTTTCAAATGAATTTATAATTAAATTTTTTTATTAATGATATGGTATTGGATTGTTATATCAAATGGTTGATTCTGTTATATCTGATACGTTGGGTGGCCCAAATTGAGTTAGGTGATCCTGTTATAGCTTATACATGGGGGAGACCTGATACCACCAGGTGATCCCATTTCATATTATACATGGGGTGGGATAGATAGAGTTGGGTGAGCCCATTATAGCTTAATGGATGAGGGTGTCTATGATTTAATTCTAATGAATTTTATATTGAATTCAACTATATGGTTCTTCCACTAGTAAGAGTGGCATGTTTGAAAGCTTCTCATATGGTTCTTCTAATTAAAAGGGTTTTAAAAGAATTTAATGAATATGATGCTCAAAGTCACCTAAAGTATTTTTAGTTTCTTAATATGAGTTTTAATGACTTTATTTTAGAAACATCTAGGTTTTTTATTCCAATTATAATTTCTTATTTCATATTCTCAAGGAACTTTGAAGATAAATGTAATCGAAATATGAGTATTCTGGTTTCTATCGAACTAACCGTTTTCTTTTTTTATATCCCATACTAATGATTTTTTCTCATCCCATGTCTTTAAAAAACATAGGGTTTAATGATGGGTAAAGTAAATAAATAAGTCAAGTATTAATTCATGGATACTTTCCCTAAAAATAATTCCGGCTTTATGTTAATAATTTCACATTATGGAGAAATTGCATATTTATCAGAAGTGTCTACATTGTATTTTATGATTTTGTTATGTATGATTTATCGCATAATTTTCTAAAACTCTAAAGATGGAGAGATCCAAAATGTTATAGAAAATAAAATTATTGATTAAAACACAAGGTTATTTAATTTTTAAGGCTAGGTCCTTACAACAAAAATACTTTTTAGTTTTTTTAATATTATCATAGTAATTAATTCATTATAATATAATGGATGACATAGTATAATACATGTTTTCAAAATCACAATGTTGTGTCATAATAAAACTATTGTTGTATAGTATTTATTTTCATCATAGGATAAATGGATAAATATAAATTTTACACAGAAATAATACTTCATCATAAATTTTAAATTACATTGTAGATCATTTAATTTCTAAATGGTTTTGTATTATATTATTTTTACAAATTTTTATTAGTAATAAATATCCTCATAAAAATTAATGTAGCATGATTTTTAATAAAATAAAATTAATAAATTATTTGTGTTTTTATCATGTTATTCTTATTATTTATCTTTCATTATTATCACAAAATGGTTACTAATATTTGATAAGACAGTGTTTACGTGATTAAAGTTGTCATTAATATGAATTTTTTACCATATCTTATAAAATTTGTAGTACTAAAACCATTTATTCGATTATGTAATAAAAATAAAAAATATACTTAATTAGATGATTAATTTCGTAAAATTTATATTTATTACAAAATTAAATAATTAATTTTCAATCATATACTAAATAATAGATAATAACAAATATAATTGTAATCACTCATAACAAAAGAAAAAGTAATTATTCTATATAAAATTTTTTTCCATATATTATATGGTTTTGTATAAATGTTAAATTTTATAATTTTATAATTTAATTTTTATTAAATTAATTTCATTTTTTATATAGTCATATCAAAAAAATTCTGCGGTAAATTTTTTGGGGTTTTCTAAACAATATGATTTTTGATCAATATAGAAAAGTACAAATTTTACAAATACTGTAACTTTCAGGACACATCATGATATAATCACAAATTACTAATTAATAAAACATTTTTATTGAAATAATGTTTTTATAAATATTAAAATAAATTATTTGAAAACATTACATGGAATTTAGAAACACATGCCTGACTTCATAGAAAAAATGTTATATTTTAACTGAATAAAAAACAAATTTCATTATTTGTATTTAATTGAGTAGTAATAAGGTTATATTCAATTTTGACATGATTTAAATGTTTAATAACATTATTTTATTTACTAATATACCAACATGATTCGTTTTAATAAAAATTATAGTTGATTTTGGTGTAAAATCATTTTTATTCTTAAAAAACTCATTTTTCTAAAACAAAATTCATTAAATTTTATGAACATATCTTAATAGTTATTTTTTAAAATTAAGGAAATTTAATCAAATAAAACGGATTTATTATTTAGAGTAAAAATTTTCCATTTATTAAATAATGAATATTTCATTTTAGGTACAAATATAAGTTACAGATGTAAAAAAGTGAGTTAGCACTGTAAAGGTAAAATAAGGGAAATGTTAAAATTAAAAAGGAAAGACATAAAATACTAAAAACCCACACTATTAAATATGTGTTTAAGAATTTTAAAATAATTAAATAAATTTAAACTCCTTAATTATAAAATAAATTAATGGAAATTAATTCCACCCAAAAAATGTTAGTCTTAATAAACAAAAATTCAATATTTTGACACTGAAATACCATCTTCCTAAAGTATAAATAACCACCATATATCATCACTTATCATTACACACTAATCACTATATATTGAAAACTATATTCCCAAATCCCACTCTAACTCACCTCTACAAATCCTCGAGTTGTTTCTCTCACCAAATGATAAATCCTAGAAGGATTAAGGTGTAATCCAAATGATGATATCCAAGGAGGACGTATAACTATTAATTGAATTCATTCTAGTTTACGTCTCCATTTACATCCCCAAACAAATATTCTATACATCCTAAAATAATCAAATAATAATTCTTAATATTTTAATATTTTATTATGATGATGGAAAAACAATTTTATACCTTCCTTATACCCTATGTGAAATGGAAACATCACCCGTGCTTATGTGACGAATACCGCATCCACAAGGAAATGTGTTTCATTTTTCATCACCACCTTAAAATAATAGTAATATATATTGATTTAATATATATTTATAATATTAAAAACAATATTTAGGATTCTATAAATATAAAATATTATCTATATTTTTAATCTCTTATTTGTTGTAAAATTGAAATGTTTCTTGTGCATAGATGTAGACTACAACCTTAAAAAAGTGATATATATTTTTTCATTTATACATCACAATGTTAGTCACAAGGATGGACTTAATGAACAAATATTACATTTATAATAATATTATTATTATATATAAATAAACATTCTTTTTATTTATTTTATTTTCACCCATTAGAAAATTTATAATGTCATTCATATATAAGCGAGGACTACCACCTCCATTCATGACATGTCTCATTTTTAATTACTTCTTTACTATTATAGTTTTTGACTTTGAACATAATTCATTTTTTTGGATTAAATATATGTTCATTGGGTTGAATATTAATAATTTTCTTATCACTTCATGATATTTATTATACATGACATTGAATGTTATAATGTACGTAGTGTTTTTGACGCATTGAAAGGTCACATAAATTCCATCACTATGATGAGAACGTTGAAGTACTATGATAATATTCTTAATTAAATGTTCTATGAAAATATGATATAATATTAAAATACATATATCATATATGATATCAATGGTATGGAGTTATAATACATTGATACTTTTTCTCATGAATATCACTCTTCAAAATATTTATGAATGGAGGATTATGATAACTGACCTACTAGTATAAAATCCGCATTTTCTATGATTCATAGGATGTTAATATATGTGTATGTGATATATTATAATTAATTCACATCATTATTCAGGTACACTGATAAATTTTATAAATCGTGATGATATATGTTCATGGGGAAGTTGTATATGTTGGGTGCATCACAAATGATATGACATTAATAAATTAGAAAAAGAAGGATTAAATTATATTTTCATCAACATATGTTTATGTATTAAGACATTTTATGGAGATAATACAATAAGATAATTTTATTTCTAGGATAGTTTATTGATAATTTATTTCTAGAAAATTCAAATAAATAGATTTCTAGAATATAGGTTGATGCCACAAGTGAGGCAACCTCCTTCAATGAGATATCATGAAAAAGGGATTATATTAACTGGTACTCATTTCTAGGAGGTCTTCATAGTGTTAAATTATCTTAAACTCTATAGGGATCATCATATGTTTCTATATACAAATCTTGGTATATGGTTTGGACACATGACCATCTAGATGAGGTATATGCTCACACACAATGTGTATTCATAGGAACCACCAATTCAGTGGAATTATATCTCAAGGAAAAGTGCCCCCATCATTAGCTGACCAGAAGGAATACAATTGAACAATCTCATGTTAATTTTATTCAATTATATTAATCTTTTTGGAATAATTAAAATTGAATTTATTTGACAAGGTATTCACAATTTTATTTAATTATAGAAGAGAATATAATAAAGTATTATTTTTCATGAATCTCACTCAATTAAAATTTTTTTCAATAATTATAGGATGAATGAGCTACATAAATGGATATAGGTTAATCATGTGACATTTAATAATGTCACGAGTGAGTAGTTAAATTTCTATGACCGGTACATGAAATTTACGAGGTTATCCATGTCATTTTGGGCTTGTTTAAGAGGTTCAACTCATCCAAGGGCATAAGTAATATTTTATAAAGTTTCCCCTTTATATTTGAACTCATTTTTGAGACATGAATAGTGAATTATTATGTTTTCATAAATTTAGATAATTTTACTCATATTATTCCATTTTTACAAGCTTTTAGAGATAGAAATATCTTGAACGGATTGATTCAAGATCAATTATTGATAACATGATGATGTGAAAATTGTACAAGTTATATAAGGCCTTATATCTTATACACTAACACCTAAAAATCAATGAACAATGTTTGTAGAGTTGTGTTACTTGTGTATAAAATATAGATTAAATATTATTTGGTGTCTTTCATTAATGCTAATTTGTAGAAGAGATGATATCAACACGATTTTGTCCTCACAACAAGGTACCTTTCTTATTCTTTCCCTAAAAAACTTATTTTTTATTACAGACATAGCATGTAATTGGTATAGAAATACATAATCATGTAATATATGATATATTCAATATTATAAATTTAAATTCACACCTACTTTCAAACTTCCACTATGTATCCAATTCCTCCAATGGTATCAGAGAGATTGTGAAATTATTTTACTCAATGATTATTTTAAATTTCCTAATATTTTGAAATAGGGTTTTGATACAGTCCCAATTTCATATATGGTGTTTTGATAAGATTTCTTATGACCATTATATAACCAAGTGAAAGATTAATTAAAAGTATAATAAAAATTTTATATTATATATATAGCTGCATATATGTGGATATTTAAAAATGGTTCATGATTAAAAAGATAATATAAACATGTGTGTGATATATATTGGTTTGACGAATAGCACAACTATGTTATGGTGGTTGATTTATTAAAATTTATTTAAATATTGAGTTTCCTAAAACTCAAAGAGAGGACATTGCATGTCAAATTTATAATTAATTTATTTAATATCGAAATAAATGAATACCCGATATGAGGATTCTTCCTTCATTGTAGTTGATGATCATCTGAAAATTCCCTTTCAGTTTTCCATCATTCAACCATGAGTACCCAAGAATATAATCCCTCTAGTGGTGATCCACACATGCTCCATCGATAACTGAGGAACTCGAATCAATCTCTAGAGAGTAGTGCGGAAAAGTGATTGTCTTGATTTATATGTTTTGATTGCTTTTACATTTGTATATAAGGAATCTCCGTTACATTTCCCATTTATAATAGGAGTATAGGAGGAGTCAATGGAGAATTAATTATTCCCAATGGTTCTCAATTTTTGATTTCGTAACCTAAACAATATATATAACCTTATATTTATAGATCTTCAGTTTATGGTAAAATAATTATTTAATTACATGTCAACCATTAAATAATATAATATCCTTTAATAAACCTCATTCCACATATTATTATTATTATTTTTATTTTTGTCAGATCACGAAAACATGCATAATAAAAATTATTATTTAACCATCTTGTTAATTAATATTTACACCGGAATTATTCTTGGTCCATTTGAACTCATCAAGAATTTGTTGAAAAAATGTATAAATATTTAATTTAAATATTTAATTAATTACTAAAAATTATTGATCTGTAAAAATTGAATAAAATTATCCCTCAGTCTTGATAATAATATTTATTTTGTAAATTAAATTCATATATAATTTAATTGGCATCATCAGAAATACATATTGTGTGACTCTCTAAGATTATTTATTGTTGTAATTAGGTGGGAATTCCTAATTTCAATGATTACTATATAAAAATTGTTCATGAAAACAAAGAGAAAAAACATAATGTTTCAATGTTTATACCCACTTACGAATTCCCACATTGTAATATAATCTTTTTATCACAATATCTCATTAAATAGGTTTCACATTTTTGACACCAGCCTATTTTTTATAAAACATTCCTTCAATACCAGAAATAAACACATAATTTCACCATGTACATGGTATTTAATGTGAAGGTTCAATTCCAATAAAATGGTTGAGATACTAACTTCTATAAATATGGAATGTAAGAATACTTCCTTGACTTATCCATTAATTACCTTTAAATCATGATGTACCCTACCTCACTATGAACATATGTCATCGTGGTTTTCATCATATATTCTAAGTGTGTGAGTAATGAAAATAATTAATGATAATATTAATGTCTAATGACAATTTCACATGCTCCCAGATAAGAATATCTGATAACACCAAAACATGTGTAATTCCAATTGGTAGGTATGTTCTTATAATCCAGCATCTCATAGATTACCAGGTGCGAAATTCATAAGAAGAATATTAATCTTCTTATGATTACACATACATTATATGCTATATAAAATGTGTCAAATCATCGTACACTATTAGACAACATAACTATATTTAAGAATAATAACATTACGCTTCAATGTTCTCATCATAGAGGGGAGCTATTATGACCTTATAAATATGATGTATACTCTATGACATTATTACATTAGATTCCTGAACAATAATGCACAATATGTAATATGATGTTTTATTATTATTCAATATATCAAATATACATGTAATCAAAGTAAAAAATATTTAATCCTAGGAAACTAACTCCAAAAAACTCCCACATGTAATAGAGACAACAACATATAACTTGAAGTCTTCTAAAAATCATATGATGTTCATTTTTTTATGGATTCAATGCTTTAGTCAAGGGTTCTACAATGATTTATTTTATGGAAATAATAGTCACTATAATCTCTCCTATATGAGAAAATACCTTAAGGTATGATACTTCTTATTTATATTCTTCATTTATTAACATTGCCTTGTATATTTTGAAAGAGCCATCATTATCTGATTATCACATCATAGTGTGGTAGGATATTCAATATTAGGTTACATTTCAAGATATTGGATGAATTTGTGTTTCCATAATGCATCTTTAGCTTCCATATTAGAGATAATATACTCATGATTTATTGTATAATCTTAAACCATAGCTTCTTTAATCTCTTACATCTTAGAACGCCTCTATTCAATGTGGATATGTATCTTGTTTGTGACATTATGTCATCTTCATCTATTTCGAAACTAGAATATTCATATCCTTCAATGACTAGTTCTTAATATCATCCATGAATAAGAAAATATCCTTATTATGCCTTAGATACTTAAGTGTAATATTGACTACCATCAAATTGTGGCCATATACATCATCTTGAAATTTCTATGACACACTTAATTAATAGGTTATATCATTCCTAGTATATAGAATAGAATACATTATATACACAATTGATGATGTGTTTGGAATACTTTACAATATATTTATTACCACTTGTGTCTAGGGAGAAATTTTCCTTGAATTATGAATGTCATGTGATGCTCTGGAAACAATCCCCTCATTGATTATTCCAAATGAAATCTCTTTATAATATTGTCAATATATGTACTTTTATTTAGGATGATAAGCCTATTTGTTATATCATTATAGATCCTGATCCGAAGAATATATATTGAATTTACCAAGTACTTCATAGATAATCATTTATTAAACTATTTCTTAACCTAATGTATGACTAGTATTTCATTTCTATTGATTAATATGTCATCAATATTTACAATTAATAAAATTACTGCACTCCCACTAAATTTTGTTTAGACACCAGGATCATACACATTATTTATGAAATAAAATTCTATTATTGATACATCAAAATGAATATTCTGTGACCTAGATGATTTCTTTTATCAATAAATCAAATTTTGAAATTTCTAACTCTTATTTTCATCCATTGGAGTCACAAACCATTAGATTTTTGTCATATAGACATAATCTGTAAGGTTCCAATTATGTAAGGATATTTTTAAATCTATTTTCCAAATCTCATATTCATGGTAATTCATAATGGAAAGTTAAATTATGATTTATTTCAGTGTTACAACTAGTGAAAAGGCTTCATCAAAGTCAATGTATTGATGTTGTTTAAACCCTTTATCAATTACTGGGGCCTTATAGAAATTGACTTATGCTTCCATGTATAGTTTTTTATTGAATATCCCTTTGAAACCAATAGGTTTGACAACCACTAGAGGATTTATCAAAATAAATAAATTGTTTTGGTACATGGAATCCATTTCAAAATTCATAGCTTCTTTCCCCATAGAAGTTTTTCTGAAACCTACTACTTCTTTGAAGATCATAGGACCATTATTGTCAAATAATAATGATTCAACATCATAGATGACTAGAAAACCATAAGATTATAGTTCTCAAACCTCTCTTTTACTCTTACATAGTACTTGTGTCTCTGGAATAAATTATTCATCCACGATACTTTGTGGAATCAAGTCATGTACCAACTCTTTAAAACCTTATGCATCAACTTAATCAAAGGCTCTATCACTCGTACTATCACTTTTAGATATGTGCTCCCGCTCAAGAAATATGGAATGTATTGAAATATTATATTTATTCTAAGGGTTAATATTGGTAATATATACTTTTTTCGTTGGGGTATCCTATAAAAGTACACTTTTTAACTTGCGATGCTCATTTGTTACCTGAATAAGCCTTAAAAAAGACATCACAACCCACAAATTTAAGTATGATAACGTAGGTTTCTTTCCATTCCATAAATGGTATAGAATATCATCTTCCAAATTATTTGTCACTTGGTTTAGTATTTTTGTTGTTATTTGTAATTTGTATCCACAAAAAGATAATGTAAGATTAACATGAATCATCATTGATCTCACCATATCCAATAAAGTGTGGTTCATACTCTCACTTACACTATTACACTATGGTTTATAAGGATAAGTGTGTTGATATAGGATCCCAAACTCACTTACGTAATAATTTAATTATTGATTACGATATTATCCACCACAGTATGATCAATGTTTCTCAATATTATTACCATGATACTTCTTAATATTATTAGTTTATTTTTTAATTTATTAAAATTATCTTACTTATACATAATTATGTATACATATCTATATAAAATAAAATCATTAGAAAACGTTATGAGGTCTGAGTACCCACCCATTCCCTAAATAGGAAATGGTCCACACACATCAGTATTAACTAATTTGAGAATCTATTTGACCCTTTCTCTTTTTCAAATAAATAGGGATTTGGACATTGTACATTGTAAACATGCATGACATATACCATGTGGTTTTAGTTTCATAGAATATAAACATCCATCTTGGTATAATTTAGTCACACACATTTCGTTTACATGACCTAGATCGTGATTCAATAGTTGGGTGTGGCCCGAGTCATGTGAAGTAGTTTATTTATTGATTACCATTACTTGGTTTGTGTAATCTAACACATTAATACCATTATTTAAATATGCCTTACCATAATAAATTATATTTTTATAAAAAAAATAAAGCATGAAAATAAATCCAACCATGAAAAATCTAGATATAGATATAATGTTTTAGGTAATTAAGGCACATAATAACAACCCTTTAACACTAATATCATTCTAGTAAGGAGTGTAAGGTGGTTGCCTCTAATATCTACAGCAGTAAGTTTATCTTTGTTGGTTGAACATAGATCTACCTCCCCATGGTCAATTTTTCAAAATAATCGTGGTTCCATATTTTTAATAAATATGTGTGCACCAATATAGATATCTAATATCCAATTTTTAGAAATAGATAAATTTCACTCCATAAAAAATTCACCTGAAGGTTGCGTTTTCCTTTTGATTGGGTTTAGTTTTTCTTCTTTTGGCCCTTATTTCATCATAGGAAACAAATATAATCATGTTCCCTTACGTTCCCCTTAGTCTATATCTTCCTGTAAGGTTATGAATAATCTTTAGACTTAAATCCCTATACTTTTCATTTCTCTTTGATCACCATATGGAAAAAACAATTTCAACGCTTTCTGTCCTTATCAACATGGTGAAGGAGAGTAAGTAGATATGGGAGATACTTCTCAAACATGTTCATAATAAAATTTACAATAGATATAGACATGGTCTGAGGGATTTATGTATAAATGATATCGGTTAATTTTTTTGGGGGTGTTTCAACCCTAAAAATTATATGTTTTCAATGTATCCAATGAGTTTAACTAAATGAATCCAAGCTAGAAAATCATCCAAAATCATTGTCTAAATGATTTCGTTATAAATATAAAACTAGTAATGTCTATATCTCTTATAGTATAAACCATAGTGGTTCTTAATCCTGGTATTGGCATCCATAATTTCTTGAGACTTCATGAGTTCACTAAAAATGGATGAAAGCATCAAACATTGAACATTTTATGTGACGCTCAAGTTTTTTTCATAGACAATGAACTCTTAATTACTTTCCTTTTTAGTAGGTGGATTAGGCATTGAGGATTCTGACACATAATATTTCTATTCATGATGTAGTACAACCTAAATTCATCTAAACCACTACTAGAAGATAATGTTAATAAGGAGCTTATCTTTCTCCAATATTGATCGTAGGAAAAGTGTAGCTGATGAACATTTCATTTTATTCTATAATTTAAAGTGAAAATTATTAGTATATTTTTTTTATTAAATATTTTGTCTGAAATAATAAATTAAATTATTTTTATTAAATCTATAACTATTTTATAATGTTTTAGTATCCCAACTATTGAATATGGAATGTTCCGTTTCTACAAAAATTTTAGTATAAAGGATCAATATTCCCCTTTACATAACACCAATGAAGTTTGATCAAGATACATGAATGTATTTGGGTAGGTAGGTCTTTTCCAACTATTGGATTATAGCTTCTTTATTTTTTTAGTGGACTCCACTACCCTTAAATCATAACATTGATTTCCTTAAAACAATCCTACAAGTTAAATAAATTATAACTAGGGCTAATTATCTTGATGTAATGTTGTTAATATAACCCATAAAACTCATTAGAACTCCATGTTAAAAGTTATTGTTCAAATTAGGGTTGGTCAAACACTTTGTTTCAAGTATTTAATTCATAATCAAGTAATATATGGTTAATTATGAATTAGTATTTAATTAGGGTATTTTAATTTATTACGCATAAATATTATCTTGTTTTATCATTTACATCCCTTGTTAATGTTATGTGAATTTTACTTAATTAATTTACCATTTTGGATAAGAAATTTATGAATAATACATTTATTTATATTTCTATCTTTTCTCATTAATTAATTTATTTTTCTGATTACAGTCTTACATCCATAATATAAGTAATTGTATAAAAAAATTAATTAATTAATTAACCCATTTTTGAGTTTTATATAATGATTTATTTAATGACAGGACTTTAAATCAATTGATGTCCTTGGGGAAATAACTCTTATATCTAATATTGGAATCATTTATAGAAGTACACCTATCCTTCATTATAACACCTAGTTGGCATCATTATGTTTCTATCTTATACTACCTCTATACGACTTGGGTAACTCCATTAATTGCATGTATTTATAACTAAAACATAGGTGAGGGGGACTAAGGTTTTGCTAAATGGAAATTTTATAAATATCATTGGACATGCATGTCCTACGTAATAATGTATTGAGGGTTTACTCATAGGCTATTGTATTTAATTTAATAATAAATAATTTCAAACTCATGTAATAAATTGAATTAAGACATCTCACACATAAATAGGTCTTGGGTAAGCTCATGAATGGTCATACATAGAATTTATACATAACTTTAATGGGTAGAAATCATTTCTTATTCATTTTTTTATTAAGATAAATACTTTTGTATTAATTAATTAATTAATTAATTCACTTTCATCTTAACAGAGAAGATGAAATGGATTACTGGAAGGGATGGGATAAGAACCTCCAAATGACTGCCTAATAATGGACTAACCTTATACATAAAATTATTTTGAATATTTATACCTAATATTTGAATATTAAATATGATTGGAAGAGTTTATCTCATGTAGATAAGAAGGTGTGAGGCAATGATGCATCGGGTTTTCCCTCTTTTTTAAATATTTATTCCATTAATGCACTGTAGATGCCGGAAAAGTCCGTTGTTCCCAAACGAAGCTCCGGATGCGGAAAGCGAAGTGATATTTGGAGTCAGAGGCACGTTCCGGAGGGCCCGAAGGACTTGCGCGAAATTTCAGAGGCCCGCGCGCAAAGTTGAGTCGCGGCGCGCAATCCTCCCGGGATGCACGCAATGCGCTGGGCCGGCGCGCTATTTTGCGCGCCCGTGGCCTGCGCGGCTCCCTTGCGCGTCGGGTCCTGATTCCGCACCCGTGAAGGGAATTCCGCGCTCGCGACCAGATTCCGCGCCGGGGTTGCCTATAAATATAAGGCGACCCCCGACGTTTTGAAGGTTTCCAGAATCCGGAGCGCCGCTCGTTCGCGCAATCTAACCCCTTCCGCGCGCAATGCCGATCTTCAGGTAACCTCCTTTCTTTCGCGCAATATAGCCTTGGGGTTCGCCTTCGCGCGCAATCCCCTTGGCTCCTTTCCTTTGAATAATCCTTAACCCGAAGGCCTTTGCGCGCAAAAGAAGCCTCTTGCGCGCAATTGCCCTCGGGTGCGCGCAATCCAGCCCGATTGCGCGCACCCCCCATGTTCAAAGTGGCCATTCGTTAGAGAATGAGCCGTTGCCCCCGCGTGCTGTCCGAAGCCCGGTGCGCGCAATCTCAATCATCCGCGCACAAAGGGATGTCCCGATTGCGCGCCAGCCCGCCATTTTGCACGCCGACCTATTGTTTTGCGCGCAAAGCTCCTCTTTTGCGCGCAATCCCCCAGGGTCGCCCCCCTTGACCCCCTGAGGGTACCCGCCTGCGTGGCGCCCGATGATTTTCATCCTGGGTGCCCGCACCATGCGTTGTCTTCCCGTGCGGCCCTCCAGGCTCGCGCGAAGTGACACTGACCCATCAGCGGCAATCCATCGTCCCGCATGACGTTAAACTGCGCGTACGTCCCGCATGACGTTAAACTGCACACTCGTCCCGCATGACGCTAAACTGCATCCGTCCAACATGACGTTAAACTGTACAACGTCCAAGCTGCACGACGCTAAACTGCCTAGCCCCTATCGTCCGTGCTGCAAGACGTTAAACTGCCAATCACCTTCGTCCTCAACACACGACGTTAAACTGTACTTCGTCTGGCAAGACGTTAAACCGTCCGCTTCGTCCTCAGCACACGACGTTAAACTGTACTTCGTCCGGCAAGACGTTAAACCGTCCTCTTCGTCCTCAACACACGACGTTAAACTGTACTTCGTCCGGCAAGATGCTAAACCGTCCGCATCACCCGATCCCGTGCCTCGCACGCAGGGTCCCCCCCCCGGTTTGGATGTGGCCCCCACCCGCTCGTCTCTGTAGGGATGTCGGGATTGCCCCTCTTTAGGGACGATTTAATGGGAGCGGCTTTTCCCTACGGGGGTAGGGTATTACAAACCCCTAGTTTCTTGTGGGGGGCTGCACATGTGTATCTCCATTTGCGCTCCCCCACTGCCGAAGCCAGTAGAGGGTGTGACTGGGATCGAGGTGTCTCCTACTTTCGGTCCAAGTCCCTTCCAACTGAGTTTTGCCGCATCCGGGCCGCCTCAAGTATGTAAGTCCTCACAGAATGAACTACGTGGACATTGATCCTTGTCTTCTAAACAGGGTATGTAGGAAGCCTCCCTGAGGTTCAAGCCCACCACCTGGTCGTCCCAGTCGTATTCACGTCGGTTCGTCCATCAGTGGACCCCTCCAGGGTTCACACATGCATCGATTCACCTATGAATCCGCCCCTGTGGGAGACTGCCCGTGTGTATCCCCACTGTGCCTCCCCACAACCCCTTTTTCCATTTCTCCTTTTGTCGTCCAGCATGACGTGAAACTGTGATCCACCCGGCCGTTCCATCCCCCTCTGTGCGAGGTGGTTCGGTTCAATCCTCCGCCCGGCGGCCTCGACCCCTTCGTGAGTCGGCTTGCCGACGTCCAGCATGACGTTAAACTGTATACCCGAACTACGTTGACTTTGATCTGTGCTAACGCGCGGTACGTAGGAAGCCCCTACGGGGTCCAAGCTCTTCACTCCATCATCCATCCTGATCCTTACCCGGGCCGCCACATCCCGGTGGGGTCATGCCACTTCACTCCACTCCATATCACTTGGGAATCCGCCCATGCGCTGGCCCCAGCGTCGGAGGTTCCCCGCAAGGGGTTCTGTCATCTGATCCACTTTTCGTGTTGATCAGTCTGATGCCGTCCCCGCTGGACGTTAAACTCGCGGCATACCCCGTGTTAAACATGGGAAGCTGAGGAAAACCTCAGGGGACACAGTTCCCCGCACCCAGTGCGGGATGCCTCAGGCCATCATGCCTTCGAGAAGCCCTATTAGGGACGGAAGATAGACGTGCAGAGCCGCAGTGTTACGACACGCCCCCAGCACCCAGAGCCACCTGGCCTCCTCACCGCAGGTTGCTGCCCCGACCAGACTCCTTGGAGCGTCCGGGCGGAAGCAGCGTAATTAACCGGTGTCCATGAAGATATGGCGCCGGGAACGAGATTCACGAGCATGTCTTAAGTCTATGAGGGAGACCCGGATTAGGCGACGAGTTCCAAGGAGACGTCCAAGGAAGGAGGATCCGACATCCCATCATCCCGGTTTCGATCAAGGAGTAGACGCCCCTGAATAAGGGACGGATGCCGCCCGCCTTTGGAAAGCGGGACTGTGGGACCACAAGCCGCGCGCCCATCCCCTCGGGTTGACGGGTGCACGCGCGAACGCGTCCTGGCGGAACAGCGTAACCCGACGCACATCCGCACCGAAACAGAAAAATGGTGAACCCGACGTGAATCTCTTCTCCTCGATACGAAGACCGATGTATTTCATAGGTGTTGGAAGACCGGCATGTTGCCCGGCCAAGCATTCAGTCTTACCCGCCAGGGGCTGGGGAAGGGACATCGGGAACTCCGTCTCGCAACGTCGAGGGCCTGGGTTCCCCCCACGGAAGGCGTCGTGGCGCTAATGGTTGGTTGTCGATTCCTTTTTCCTGTCAGTGTTAATGGGTCCTTCTCCCTGCTTTCAGAAATCAGGTCGCCCGATCCAGTGCCCGATCGCCACCCGCCCACTGGCGCAGGGGTAGGGGAAACACCGACGCGGCTACTCCGCGCGGTTCCGCCCGTTCCACGGCCGTCCCAGCAGCTGCAATTGAGGGACGACCACGCCCTCTCTCCCCCTCGGAGGTCATCCAGAGAAGGGTGATCAACACCCTGGTGCGGAGATATGAGGAAGAGGGAGTCATCCCCACTAGGGACATGGCTCGCCTAGACCTTGAGGAGGCTGCACCTCGCCACCACCGCCGCCCCCAAGGGCCGCGCAGGGAGGCACCGCTGCCTACCTCAACGTCCAACCGCTTCGGGAGCTTATCCCCGGAGCGCTCTGATAGTTCCCTTCCCTATGTGGATGAGGTGGAAGATGCCCGGGATCACCCTATCCGGGATTCGTTCCAGGGATCTACGGTAAGGACTCCCGCCAGGCCATGGCGACACCGCCGCCAGGCCTCTCAAGTCGAAGAGCGGGCTCTCCACCTGCCCGCGCCGCTCATCCCGACTCGTCTGTCCCGACGCCAACGTCGGGCACGAGCGGAAGAGGATGCCCACCTTGGGGCCCTAGCAACAGCGGCCGCATTGGCCCAAGCCACTGTTGGCTCTAGTCGCCAGGCCCCTGCGCATCCTGAGCAGGGGAACTCATATGCCCGACCTGGATCGAGGCCTCGACCGCCCCAAAGGCAGGTTGGGTCGACTCTCCCGGTTGCTGGTGCAGGCAGTAGCCACCGCGGACCACCTCGCGGTAGCGCTACTCGCTAGCGGGATCTACTCCGTGTGGCCGATCCAGGAGGCAAGGGTCATCCCACCTTCCGATCCCGGCCCGGAGGCCTCCCCGGAATCATCTCTCCCCGCGTCCCCTTTGATATATGTCCCGGTGCCCCTCGCACCTTGGTTTCCAGTCCTCTTGGCCCCAGCACCAGTGCGGCCGGAGGACGCCAGGACAGAGATCAGCCCTGCCCCGAAGAACCAACCAGGGGCAGGAAGGCGAGGCGTCGACGCCGAGGGAAGAATGTTACGGAATTCCGGACATAGATCCGACTGGTTCGCTTCTCCGATTCAGAGGCGGAGTACGATTCGGCGACAGAGCCCTTTCCCCAATCCCGCCAGTCAAGGGCAGGGGTAGGAATGCGGCACGTCAGCCTCGTGCTCCCCGAGAGCGAGATCGATGTGATCCCCGCTTCTCTCCGATGGTATATCCGGAGTAATGAGGGCCTTGTAGACCCCCAAGGATTAAGCTTGCGGTTGGTACCGGCCCCTCCGGAAGTGCCTTCCGTCTCGATCGGAGAAGCCGGAGACTTTTTCTGGGGACCGACGGTCGAACCACGATCTGGTGTACCCTCGGCGAGCACCGATGCTACGGAAGGATGTTCGCTCGCCGGCCCGTCCTATCGTGATGTGGTAGCCAGGGCACCGCCACCCTCAGAGGGCGGCCCGGGATATGGAGGCCAATCGGCCTGTTCGCCGTATTCACCGCCGGCCAGCCCGGCGGCCCGGCGGCCCGCCTCGGCACCACTGCCGGTTCCCCGTCCGTTCCCAGCCATTGAAGAGGACCAAGGAGATCTGGGTCCCGAGTTTGAGTCTTGGAGCTTCTGGACCGTCCTTGCAGAGGGCCACTTCCCTGAGAAGTTTTGGCCAGTCGCAGGACCGGGCTTTGATGCACCCGAATCGCTCACCCCGGATGAGTTCGAATGCTTCCGCCGAACTCTCCGGGAGACTCGCTCCTGTCTTCACCGCCTACAAATGCCATACCCCGGGAGTCAAGTGCACCTGGAGGATATTGGTGAGCAGTGCCGTCAAATTGACCTGGCCATGCTCCCCGCGGCTCGGCACCCCGGGTCATTTGAGCACCACGAGGCCCTCCAACAACGATGCGTTGAGTGTTTTCAAGTACTCCGCAAAGTTATCGAGGAAGCCACTCCCCACGTGTATATCCGTGTATGGGGGCAGTACGCTTCCCTATGCTTCAGTGTGATTCGCCGACAGCCCGATTCGCTGGGTGGCCCTGAGGGTATATCCCCAGGGACAGAAACGGTCAATATGGCTGACCTGTCAGGAGAGGGGAACGACTTGGAACTTCTCGACGGGGGCTTCCCCCCCGAAGACAAGCCGTCGTCAGAGCCATCGGTGAGAGTTAATCGTCATCAGAGGAACCTCCTGGGGCTCCCCGCACCCACTGAAGCACTGACGTTGAGCCGAAACGTCAGCAAAGGAAAAGAGCACAGCGAGGCTATAAAGCCCGCCGACCCATCTGCCTCCATGCAGAGGGCAGAGGAGGATCCCGAGAAGGCTACGCTACGTCAGCAGCTCGCCGAAGAGAAGAAGCTGGTTGACCAACTCCTCGCCGAGCGCGCTGCAGAAAGGCGGCCTGACTACGGTGATCCTAGGCCAGGACAGCAGGGACCGGAACAACCGCTCCTCGATGAGACTCTCCCGGGCAACCGTGATTACGCCGTGTTCGCCGATAGGAGAGAGGCCATTGCCTACGGCAAGAGGGCGTGGTATGTTTCGCCACACCCTCCCGAGCGGCGTGACTACCTGAGAGACCCCGCTCGGATTCCTCCCGCTGCCCCAAGGGCCGCTCCGCCCGCCATCCCACGAGCTGCCGAGTTCGACGACCCGGTCGACGACCCGATTGAAGGGCCATGCAATGCGCTCGTGGTTAGAGATCCTCGTCAGGACTGGAACCCATGTCCGGACGATCCGATGGCGGCACTCATCGCCCGCTTGGAGGCCTTGGAGACTCGGCAGGTGGCGATCCCACCGGACGGCAAGCCCTACCCAGCATGGGTGGATGACATGCCGGCGCCTCCGGGATTCGGGAATCCCACTTTCGCTCCCTTCAACGGGACTGGAGATCCGCGACAGCATTTAGCCCACTTCAACTCGAGGTGCGGGCCTATGTTGGGGACTCCGGCGCAGCAAGAGGCCACTAATCTTCGCTGCTTTGTTCAGACACTGGAAGGGCCAGCATTTGTCTGGTACAGCCAGCTCCCCGTCGGGTCGGTAACCAGCTGGGAGGACCTCCGTAGACAGTTCCTCTACCAGTTCAGTTCCACGACCCGGAAGACAAGTATCGCAGACCTCTTCAAGTGCAAGCAGAGGCCTGATGAGCGAGTCGTGGACTTAGTCGCCCGATGGAAGGGTCTCACGTATTCCCTTGACATGCCATTGACTCAGGAGCAGTTGCTGACAATGTGCGTCGGGAACATCAAGACCGAGCTTGTCCCTTCCCTGATCACTCAAAATTACCCCGGATGGTTCAGGGACTTCTCAGACAAAGCTCAACGTCTTGAGGAAGCCCTGCAACAGGCCAGCCAGGCACACCCGCTGCCTCCTATGATTCTTGCAAGGAGAGTCAGCAGGGCTGAGCCCGCTGCTGTTGCCCAGATAGAGGCCCCCAGGCCGTTGGAGCTGCTGCCGGCGAGGCCAGCTCCACAGCCTCACAGGAACCCACCTCCACGGGCTCAGTTCCCGGCCCAGCAGCGGCAGCCTCAGAACCGGCCGGCCCCTCCGCGTAATGTACCGCCGCAACCCAGGCGAGATAATCCGGGTCCACCTCCTCGGCCGGCCCCCCCAGCCCCTCGTCAAGACCACGCTCCCAGGGGCCCGCAATACCTGACTTACTCATTCCACGAGGATCAGGTCCCCGGTTATTTCCGGAGCACCCTGGAGCAGAGGATTGTGCGACTGCCTGAGTGTTGGAAGCCAGAGGAGGCACATCTTACGAATAACCCCCGCTACTGCCCCTACCATCGGGCCCTGGGGCACACCATCCAGCGGTGCTATGTGTTTAAGGATTGGCTCCAAGACCAGATTAACAACAATGTAATCAGGTTGGGCCCAGCTCCAGCACAAGTGGCGGGCGTGTTCGTGGGATCAGATGACGATAGTGGGAACGAGGACGAATGGCAGCTGTTCTCCAACCGCGGATCCCAGAAGAATAATAACTGGATGGCCCGCAAGACGACCATTCGCGCCCACGGAATCATCCGTGCGCGCTTGAATCAGCCTGAGCCCCAGAATCTGCGGGTGCCGCTTCGGCATCGTCGTCCCAGCTTGCCTCTTCCAAGAGGAGAAAACGGCGGCAGCGCAAGAAGGAAGAGCGCGCCCCGCCGGTTCCTCCACTATCCCGCACTCTCGGCGATTTCATGCCCCCGGAAATGGGGGTCCCTCCTCGGATCCGCCCGGTGACGGATGATTCGTCCGATGACGGTATTGGGTACGCTTCGGTTAACACCGTCGAGCTGGTAAATCCCTTTTCGGTTCCTGACGTTGAAGAACACCAGGTGGACCTCCCTAGTGTCCCCGGTCGTCGCCACCGTCGGAATAACCGCAGCAGCAGGCGTCGCCGGGGCACAGCCGTTGGCACCTCCAGCCAGGCCGTGCACGCCACTGAGACTAGGCAGCAGGCTCAAAACCGAGCACAACGTGCGCCGCCCCCCCATTCAGGGATGACGGATTCGCCCCCGCCGCTGTTTGTGGTGTGGGACCAGGCAGAGCCGCCTCAGCCGCGTTGCGACCAGCTCCGCCCTGTCACGAGTCCATCCCGGCCTCCTGACCCCAGTACGGTGACCATTTCCCGGACTGCAGCCAGTGAACAGCGAGATGCGCCAAGTACCAGTCGGCCGCCGATCCAACCGGCAAGGCCCGTCATGCTTCCAACCGCAGAGCAACCTCCTGGAACCAGGGGCTCGCGATTGGCCAAAAAGTATGATGTCCTGAAGCACTTGGCCGACATCCCAGCAAGGCTCTCCATCCTTGAGGCTCTGCGCATGTCATCTGAGATGCGCGAGGCACTCGCTGAAGCCCTGAAAAGCCCCCTCCAGTTTGAGACAGAGGTTGCGGCTGTAGAGGCCTTTCACGCCGAAACGATCGAGGACGCCGAATGTCAGGCAGTTATCTCGTTCTCTGGTAAGGATGAAGACCCTCCTATACAGGGACATATTCGTCCGCTGTATGTCACCGTCCAGTTCAATGGCCTTGAAGTCCGGCGTTGTCTTGTCGACACGGGGTCCGGGATTAACCTGATTCCAACTCGGACGCTCCGGAGATTGGGGTTGTCTGAGGATGACTTGATTCCCTCCGACCTCAGGATCCAGGGGTACGACCGCACCGAGCAAACCCCGGTCGGCAAGATACGCTTGAAGACCCAGTTTGGTGACTTGGTTGCCAACACCGAATTCATGGTGGTCTCTCAGGACACTGCGTACAACGCATTGATGGGCAGTCCATTGCTCCATCTTCACGCGGCGGTTCCCTCGTCATACCACCAATGCCTCAAATACTCCCTTAATGGTCGAGTAGACGTGCTTCAAGGAGATTCCTCTCCATTTGCCTCATGTGAAGCCCGCTATCTGGACGCGGACTATTACAAGAGCAAGGATAAGCAGATCCTGGCAGGTGAGGTTGAGCCTGTCGCTGATTCAAGTGATCCCTGGGCAAGTCTGGATGACGCTTACGTCCTCCCGATTCACCGATTGGACGTCGCCATGGTCTCGACGGCCCGCGAGTCTCCTGATGAGATGACCGCGACCGCCCGCGCCAGCACCAGTGGCCCAATAGGATCTGGTAGCCCCAATGCAGTTTCCAACGCAGTATCTCCCGTGGACGATCCCTCCCCGAGTGGAGAGGATATGGAAGACGCACCCCCAGCCTTTGAGGAGGGCGTCCCCGCCACAGTCGATGAGTTAATACAGGTGAACCTTGGAACCGAGGCCGATCCAAGACCCACATTGGTCAGTGCCGCCATGCCCTCTGAGGAGCGGCATCAGTACGTGGACTTTCTCAGGCAGCACCGTGATGTGTTCGCTTGGGGCTATGACGAGATTCCGGGGCTAGATCCTCAGGTAGTCGTCCACCGCCTTGGTCTCCCGGCGAACCATCACGGGTTCAAGCAGCCTCCCAGGAAGATGCACCCATCCCACGGTGCCATGGTTGAGGCCGAAGTTGACAAGCTTATCAAAGCCAACTTCGTGAGGGAAGTTCAGTACCCCAAATGGCTGGCAAACATTGTGCCGGTCCGGAAGAAGAACGGGCAGATCAGAGTATGCATCGACTTCCGCAATCTCAATCGCCACTGTCCGAAGGATGATTTTCCCCTTCCAGTGACAGAGCTGTTGAGTGACGCCACGGCAGGGTTCCAATCCCTCTCCTTCATGGATGGATACTCCGGATATAACCAAATTCGGATGGCCCCTGAGGATGAGGAGTTCACTGCCTTCAGGGCCCCCTAAGGTACCTTTTGCTACCGGGTCATGCCCTTCGGCCTGAAGAATGCAGGTGCCACCTATCAACGGGCGATGCACCGCATATTCAAGCCAATCCTCGGCACACTGGTGGAATGCTACGTCGACGACTTGGTTGTCAAATCGCGCCAGCGTCAGGACCATCTCAAAGATCTTGAGAAAGTGTTCGGCTTCCTCCGGTCTCGCTGCCTGAAGATGAACCCGTTGAAGTGTGCCTTTGGGGTCACCTCCGGAAAGTTCCTTGGATTTGTGGTAAGATTCTGGGGTATTGAGATCGACCTAGAGAAAATCAGGGCGATTATCCAGATGCATCCCCTGGGTACCATCCGGGAACTGCAAGGGTTCCAAGGCCACTTAACCTATATACGCTGATTCATCGCGAATCTGGCCGGCAAGTGTAAGCCCTTTTCTCGGCTCATGAAGAAAGGTGCCACCTATGTATGGGATAAAGAGTGTCAGACCGCTTTCGAGGAGATCAAGCAGTACTTGCTTCAACCTCCGGTTCTGATGCCGCCTGTATCCGGGAAGCCGCTGGTCCTCTATGTGACCGCCCTGGAACGGTCCCTGGGTGCCCTTCTCGCCCAGAAGAACAACGAGGGAACGTAGAATAGCCTCTATTACCTCAGTCGCATGCTCCTCGATGCGGAAGTTAGGTATTCCCCCATCGAGAAGAGCTGCCTAGCGCTCGTATTTTCCGTACAGAAACTACGGCACTACTTGCAGCACCATGAGGTACAGTTGGTCTCTCGGGTAGACCCTTTGAAATATATCCTGAGCCGACCTATGTTGACTGGCCGTCTAGCACGGTGGGCTGTGATTCTCCAGCAGTTCGACATCAGGTATGTGTCTCAGAAGGCCATCAAAGGGCAAGCATTGGCAGACTTTCTGGCAGCTCACCCGACCTCCGCGGATCAGCCGCTGGATCTAGGCTTTCCTGATGAGACCATTCTCTCGGTTGATCGAGCCGATCCATACTGGCAGATGCACTTTGACGGTGCCTCCCGGAGCCCCACCGGTAGAAGACTCGATAATCCTAAGCTCAACAGAGTGGGCTTGGGCATCGTCTTCATTACCCCGGAGCGAGCCGTGCTGCCATACTCTTTCCTGTTGTCAGAGGGCTGTACCAACAATGAGGCAGAATACCATGACCTCATCACCGGCCTCGAGTTGGCTCTCGAGATCGACGTGCCCCATTTGTGCGTGAAAGGGGACTCCGAGCTAGTTGTTAAGCAGATCAATGGCGACTATGTTGTCAGGAAGCCGGAACTTGTGCCATTGTTGGAGTGCACCCTCCTTCTGATGGCTCGATTCCCTTCTCGGCCAGAAATTGTCCATATTCCCCGATCGCAGAACGGTCGAGCAGATGCTTTGGCCAGCCTTGCTGCGTCACTTGCGGAGCCTGAACAGGACAACCTGATCGTCTGCGTGACACACCGCAGGCTCATCGCTCCCGTTATCCCGGAAGAAGATCGCGGCCCGTTGGTAAGTAATCTCACCACGGTTGCCCATATTCCCGGAGGCCCGAGTACCCCAGATATGACAGTCGGATCAGCCCCTGATTGGAGGACGCCTTTGGTTGAGTACCTCCAACATGGCATTCTTCCATCGGATCGGGCCGAGCGTGAGCGAGTTCGACGCCGCGCATCGCAGTTTGTCCTCCAGAGCAGTCCCGGCCTGGAGCAGATCCTCTACAAACGCGGATTTGATGGTGTTCTCCTCCGTTGCCTTTAGGGAGTTGAGATCCCACGAGTCATGCAAGAGGTTCATGCTGGTTCATGCGGCGCTCACCAGACTGGACCGAAGCTGTCCCACCAGATTCGGAGGTTGGGATACTTCTGGACCTCCATGATCCATGACTGCATCGAGTATGCCAGGAGGTGCCATGCGTGCCAGGTTCATGCAAACTTTGTGCATCGGCCGCCGGAGCCTCTCCATACCTCTAGGTATTCCTGGCCCTTTGCAGTCTGGGGTCTGGACGTTGTGGGACCTTACCCACCAGCGACAGCTCGCCAGTGCCGGTTCATTCTGACCGCCACGGACTTCTTCTCCAAATGGGCAGAGGCGATTCCGCTCAGAGAGGTCAAATCCTGTTCGATCGCTGACTTCGTGACCTCCAACATCATCTATCGATTTGGAGTGCCTCACGCTATCCTCACGGATAACAGAACCAATTTCCGAGCAGCCGAGTTGAAGAAGTTGTACGCCAAGTATAACATTCGCTCGAACCATACATCTCGCTATCATGCGCAGGCGAATGGACAGATCGAGGCGTTTAACAAAACCCTCTCTAACATTCTGCAAAAGATGGTTGGTCAGAACAAGAAGAGTTGGCCAGACAAGCTCCCCAACGCCCTCTGGGCTTATCGGACGACGACTCGCAATTCCACCCAGATGACCCCTTATTCCCTGGTGTATGGAGCTGAGGCCGTCCTGCCCATCGAGATCCAGTTACCGTCCTTGCGCACTTCGGTCTACGACCAGCAAGTGCCGGACAGAGTTGCTGAAGCCCGTCTAGTCGAGTTGGAAGCACTAGATGAGAATAGACTTCGCGCTTTGCACAACTTGGAGAGGCATCAAAGTAGAATGGATCGAGCTTTCAATAAGAAGGTTCGCCTCCGCTCCTTCCTGCAGGGTGATCTAGTGCTAGCCCTAAGAGCACCGATGATCCCCGGCCGGAAGCTGCCCAAGTTGGAGCCCAAGTGGGAGGGACCTTTTGTTGTCCACAAGGTCTATCCCAATGGCGCGTACTCCGTAGCGACTATGGATGGTGAGCGTGTCACTCCTCCCACCAACGCTAGGTTTCTCAAGCAGTACTTTGTCTGAGTGTACCAACGTCCAGCATGACGTTAAACTGCACATTTGTCCAGCATGACGTTAAACTGCACATTCTTCCCGCATGACGCTAAACTGCATACGTCCTGCACGACGTTAAACTGCATACGTCCAAGCTGCACGACGTTAAACTTCCTAGCGTATCGTCCGCGCTGCAAGACGTTAAACTGCCAAGTGCTTCGTCCAACATGATGTTAAACTGTACAACGTCCTGCACGACGTTAAACTGCACTACATCCAGGCTACAAGACGTTAAACTGTTCAGCATTCGTCCGCGCTGCAAGACGTTAAACTGCCAAGTGCCTCGTCCTGCATGACGCTGAACTGCACTACGTCCAAGCTGCACGACGTTAAACTGCCCAGCGTATCGTCCTGCATGACGTTAAACTGCTCCTCAAGAACTACGTGCGGCTTGATTCCCATCCTTATGGGATATGTAGGACCGCCTGAACATTCATGTTTCAGTCCCAGCCCCATCCTTTGGAAATTTCCATCCCATCTCGGGCCCTTGGCCCAGTTCCCCTCCTTTTGTGCGAGGCATATCGCGTGAGCGGGGGATTATGTCCTCATTCGCGTTGGTCTACTGGCCGCGCCGTACGCCTCCCCCCGTGTGTGGGACCACCTCACACCTCTCATCGTCCTGCATGACGTTAAACTGCACTTCAAGAACTACGTACGGCTTGATTCCCATCCTTATGGGATACGTAGGACCGCCTGTACATTCATGTTTCAGGCCCAGCCCCATTTCCCGGGAATCTCTATCCCGCGTCGGGCCTCTGTCCCAAGTTCCCTTCCTTTTGTGCGAGGCGTATCGCGTGAGCGGGGGATTATGTCCTCATTCGCGTTGGTCTACTGGCCGCGCCGTACGCCTCCCCCCGTGTGTGGGACCACCTCACACCTCTCATCGTCCTGCATGACGTTAAACTGCCTCTCAATAACTACGTATGGCTTGCTTCCCATCCTTATGGGATACGTAGGACCGCCTGGACGCTTGTGTTTCAGGTCCAGCCCCATCTCTTGGTTGATCACGGGGATCTGCCCTCTTTTGGTTGCTCTCAGGGTGAGTCCTCCGACCCTTTTCGGTGATCTGTTAACATGTTTTGGGTACTTCGGTCTATGACTCGTGGTGTTAGATTCAATCCCGACAGGTCCTGTGTTGCTTGTCAGGCCTTGCGCTTCCTCTTGTTCGAGCCTTCACTCAAAGGGATCCTCGTTAGCGGTTTGGGTACGATGCCTCAGTGCTCTCCTACCACTCCGGGTCGATTTACCGGCGGGTCTTGGGCTGCAAATCGATATGAATCCTGCGATTGAGCGGTCGATGCTCGTTTGCTTGCCCCGTCTTAGGCTGATGCGATCGGATGTTGTGTTGCGAATATGGTCAGCAACGTCCTTGATCGCCATGTCGGCTCTTTCAGGCTCTGAACATTGGTTGTGCAGTCCTCATCACACTCCGCCTTTGTGCGTTGTAGTGGAATCTTGACACTCCCTTCATACTGAACTTCAGTACACCTCTACACGTTAGGCAGACCAACCAGGGTAATGATGTCGTTCGAGGCTCCCATGATCTGAGCACCAAGGATATATGCGGATATCCTCCCTAAGGGCCATGTGTAGCTGGACCCTCGTCCCCATAAGGAGGAAGGAGTCGCCCGAACAATCGCATTCTGGGCCCAGTATATCTGGAGGCTAGCATCTCTGCCCCTCAGGTGATGGACATACGCAGACCCCTATCCCAAGACTCTTCTCCTGGAATCGTGCGTGACCGCAGGGCTGGGTATGTTCCCACCCCCGCCGTGTCCGCCGTACCGCGATAAGCGGATTCCTCCATGGTCCGAACCACACGACCTTAAACTGTGTTGTCTGGTCCTACCACACGACCGTAAACTGTGATCGTCTTGGCCGCCCGACGAGAAACGGCACTGCATCGTGATGTTCCCCTCAGGGGGCACTCATGTTGGGCGCTGGTTAATAACCACGCCATTCATCAATGCCTTCCGCGGCTTGATTATTGTTGCGACGCCAGAGATTTCTCAATCACAGGCATGTCGCCGCACAAAGAAAAACCATTCATCTTTAAGGACAAACAAGAAATATCAAATGCCGCTCCTTCTATGTGCGAGGGTCAGACCCACACCCTTCCCCGCGCAGGTGCCCGATTGTGTTGCGTCGCGCTTCATGAACTACGTGTGGCTTGATTCCCATCCTTATGGGATACGTAGGAACTCCCGGATGTTTGAAACTTCGGGTCCAGCCCCCCACCTCTTAGAGATTCCCCCTTCTCTGGGGAATCCGCCGCCTTCAGGTCACCCTCAAGGCATGTTCCCCGACCCCTTGCAGTTGTCCACCGGTGTCAAGAGTACTCTCGTTTATTGCCAGGAGGGTCAGGATCCGCTTGGTCAGGTTTCCTCCACTTTTCAGGCTTCGTGCTCCCTTTCATTCGGACCCATTGTCTACACCCTGGGTGGAGCTCCCGTGAACGGTTCGGACACAATGCCTCAGTGCTCTCCCACCGACTCGGGCCGGTACCCCCAATGGCCTCGGGCAGCAAATCGATATGAATCCTGCGATTGAGCGGTCGATGCTCGTTTGCTGCCTCATTCCACCAACGGTTAGTGCGATATTGATGCTGCTTTTCCGCCACGGTCGGCAGTACTCCCATATCGTTACTCCAGTGCCCCCAGTCCTTGAGTGAATGGCCGCATGATTCACATTTTCCACCTCCCATTCTGACCAGGCGAAATCTTGACACTCTTGACACTATCCCTCAGTGCACCTTTGCATATCCAGGGGATAGGACCACGATGTGGTGTACTTTGAGGTCCTTATGGTCCGAGCTCTAAGACCTTAAACTAAGATCTCCCCTTATGGTCCGAGCTCTAAGACCTTAAACTAAGATCTCTCCTTATGGCCCGAGCTCTAAGACCTTAAACTAAGATCTCTCTTTATGGTGCGAGCTCTAAGACCGTAAACTAAGATCTCTCCTTATGGTCCGAGCTCTAAGACCTTAAACTAATATCTAGCCCTATGGTCCGAGCTCTAAGACCTTAAAATAAGATCTCCCCCTATGGTCCTAGCTCTACGACCTTAAACTAAGATCTCCCTAAACGGGATTCTACGTCCTGCATGACATTAAACTGCACTTTCAGAACTATGTGTGGCTTGATCTCCAGCCTGATGGAGTACGTAGGAACGCCCGGGCATCTCAACTCGGGTCCAGCCTTAGGGATCATTAAGTCCCGCCCCTCCTCGTCGCCGGCCGTCTGGCCTGACTTCTGGTAGAGTGGTGCAGTTGTGATATTCTCCCCGATTCATCTCGGGATGCCCCACTACAATGGTGGGAAGCGATGGTTTCCTCGTCAAAGAGGTGATGTCTGAGAATTGGGGTGATTCACGGCCAGATTAGTGCATCCGCCTAATACGCTTTCCCCACGTCTGAGAGCGTTGGATTCTGTCCGAACAATCGTCACTTCGCCCCACGCTTCGCATGCCCTGTTGATCTGGATTTCCACCCTTGTGTCTGAAGGAACCCCCATAGCGGTATTCATGATGACATGTGGTCCGCCTCCTGCAATATGAATGATGACCTTCGGTCCGTCTATTGCAGTTGTTATGGTCGATCCACTGTCCGCCTACCGTCTTGGGCATTTCCTGGAAGGCCGACCGTTGTGGATGTCTGGATTCGGGACATGTGATTCACCCTTTCTCATTTCCCTATGTTCGGATAAAATCTCAACGCCCCTAGCATTGTCCCGCTCGTGTGTTGGAACAAGTTGGGGGGGATGATACACTGATTAGGTCTGAGGTCTCCTTTCCTAGGAATGACCTCCCTCTTTTCTCCAGAAATCCAGGCCCAATTATGGATGCCTGATGCTTGGTTAACACTCCCGCAAGACAACGAATTTTGGTTGAGCATGTTAAGCCAAAAGATGCAGATAAATATATTGATTCATACAAATGGATCAAAGTAGCGGAAGCAAATGTTTTGGGAACGGCAAAACAAAGCCCTTAGGGATTAGCGTGCTGAATGAGTCTTTCTAATGCCGCTACCCTTTGGCTGGTGGCCTCCAGAGCTGCTTCTCGCTCTCTGCATGCCCTCTATTCGTCGGCGGTCGCAGCACGCAGTTCGTCGATTCTGGCCTGTGCACGCTCCCGCTCGACCTGAATTGTGACCATCTGTTGGCCCGCCTCCGTCAGCTGTACCTGGGCGTCAACCAGTTGGGCCGCTAGTTGCTCCACAAGCTCGGTACACGCTGCGACGAAGGCCTCCTTCTCTGCCGCCTGCCCTTCGAGACGCCGGACTTCCTGCTCCGCCGCGAGGAGCGCCCGCGTGCTCTCCGACATGTCCCGACTTTGTGTGACGTCGGCACGCCGGCAGCTCTCGCGCATCTTTTCGGCCATGAAATCACGGACCGTCAGATGGAGGCGTTGAGCATCAGCTCCCCTAGCACACAGGAAGCGCAGCCAGGTTTGAAGTGATCCCATGCGCCCCAGCCACTCCGATGGGTCTCACTTGAGGATGCGCTGGATGCACTTCCACCCCCTACGGCGCGTTATCCGGCTCTCCTCGACCGCCTCCGCGTCCGAGTCGTCCATCTCCTCGGGGTCGGCAGGCCGGTAGGCAGGGAAGGCAGCCAGCAGGTCTGCTGCAGGGTCCGCCCCTGGGAGGTCCTCATGAGGGATAGGTTCCCCAACATCCGGGCGAACTTCTTCTCTCTCCCCAGCGGCGCTGACACCCTCGTCATCCCCCGACCTCTCTCCGATGTCAGCACCGCCGGCGTCCGCAGCCCCCTGATCAGCAGTTGGTGGGGCCGGCTCGGTTTGGGAAGTCTGTTCCGGAGCAGGCGGCATGTCCACCACTGGTCCACTCGTAGATGGCCCGGGTTCGGCAACCCGACGAGCCTCCAGTGTTGAGATCACTACGCGGGGCATGCCATGGTTAGTCAAGGATCGTCAACGGCAGGCACCAGCAGTAAAGCAAGGAGACTTACGGGAGGTCAGAGCGTCATCTTCCGCTATCCCGGCCGCCGCAGGAACAGTTGCAGTAGGGGGCCCTTCCGCGCTTGTCAATTCGATAATGGGTGCCTGGCCCCCGCCTTGTCCTGCTGGCTCCCCTCCTACTCCCGCTGAGGACGCCTGACCAACATCCGTGCGCTCCTGAGAAAGATGGAGAAATGGGTTAGAAGCTGCATAAGAGATTAGATGAAGCAGATTGAGTAGGGATATAAGAGGACCTCGAGGAGCTCAGTGACATCAACATTGTCAGAGCCGACCACCTCGCCGCTCTCCCGCGGACTCCCCTGATGGGATCTTCCCTCGGAGCCTTCATCCTCCCCCATTTCCTCCTCTTCCTCGGAGTCGCTGCCACTTTCATCTTCCGCCGGCGGCATCTGTTCTGGAGCGGGCTCTAGACCGAGCATCACCATCACCAGAAGGGATGGCTCCGCACGCTGACCACGTTGGCGCGCGTAATCGTCCATGGCCGTCAGATACGCATACTGCCGGTTGAAGTCCACCCTGTCGGCAATATGGAGGTGCCCGACCTCTGGCAGATGGATTCCTTCTCTGAGAATCTTTCGCCAGATGGCGTCGGTCCCCAGTGACTGCCGCAGGGTCATCCAGGCCGACCACAACGCCGGGAAGACTGCATCGTGGGAGGGTTCAAGCAGACGTCTCACCTGCTTCCCGGGCCGCTCTTCGACCACCGCGCGTGCCCCCTCTTTGGGCGCCGAGGTCGTGGCGGCAGCTCGCGATGTGCCCGCCGCCGAAGTCCCTGCCCGCGCCGGCTCCGCTGCTTGGCGCGCCTCCGTTCTCCCCCATGTGGCGGCGCCTCGCCTCCTTCCTTGACGCCCGGTCTCCGCACGGGTAAACTCGAGCCGCCGAACTGGCTTCCGTAGAAGCCCCTCGGGGTACGCGATGGCCCAGTGTTCGGCGTACTCGGTTGCCAAGCCTGCGTCAACCCCGGTAGGAGGGAGAGTGATGACGTCGCCAGAGCCGAAAGCGGCAAACATCAGCCACATCTGGCGAAGGACGCAAGGGTTCGTCTCCTCCTGGACGGCAGTGAATACCCTCTTCGGCATCCGCTGAAGGCACCCGAACTGCCTGGCGAACCGGGTTGGCACGTAAGGCTCACAGATCACCTTCCCGTCGATCCAAGCCACGAGCACCCCGCCCCGCATGTTCAGGAAGTATTCATGCTGCTCCAGCGGACCCTGCCCATTGTCGATCATCTGGCCGACGGGAGTGGGGAACGGACTGAAGTTTAAATTGGCATGATTGCCAATCCGAATCGTCACGCCCTCCTCACTTAGGGTCATCGGAGCGACCCCCGCGATGTTCAGCAGGGAGGGTCGTAGGCCGTTGCCCGGAGGAATGATGGCGTTCGGAAACGTGTACCCACCGAGGTGAGCAGCCACCCAGCCGTGGAAGAACTGAAAGGGCCCACAGATCCTTCGTGGCGACCCCCCTCGTGAGATGCATCCCAGGATGGCATACAGCCTCGCCAGCACTGGGACCCCGAGGTTGTATCTTTTGTTGGCGGCCATAGCGCCCGCCACCGCCAGTGTCGCCGGGCAAACGCCCATTCTCGCGTCCCGCACTGGCAGGAGCCACCCACTCAGAAAGGCGGCCAGGAACGCCGTGTACCGGACATTTGGGCCCCGGGCCTCGATGACACGGTACCGCCATGAGCGGTAGTCGCCCGTCTCCAGGACCCGCCAGTACGACCCGTTCAGGCTCCTCTGAGCTGCGTTCGGGCACCGCTTCCCACTGCCTGGCATTTTGACCGCCGGGTCATGCTCCAAGAACTGGCCGAACCACTCCTTGTAGGCTATGTCCTTCTGGAAGTCCTTGATCCCGAGCCGCTGCGTAGCCAGGTCAAGCAGATGCCAGGTCAGAATAGGAGTCTGTGACCTGTCTTCCCAGGTGTTCTTCGGTGGCAGGAACTCATCGTATTGGTAGCCCTCCAGCGGGATACCTCCGATGCAGTGGATGTCCCAGAGACCGATGCCGACCTCCCCATGGTGAAGATGGAAGGTGTTGGTATCCGGAGACCAGCGGGTGAACAGCTCCGGCCTGAGCTCGGACTGCTGGTAGAAGTGGATCTGCGACGTCCACACCGCCTCAAATAGGCCGATGTACCGCAACTCCTCTGCGAAGTGATCGCAAGTGTGGCGTACCCAGAACGCCCAGACCCACTCGCTGGTGAAATTGCCCCCAGACCGCAAGTCCCAGTCCTTCAGCCAGCCCTTGGTGTCGTCAGTGACACTCTGGCGATATGTGCTCGAGTAGAGGGCTGGAGAATTCTCCGCAGTAGGCTCACCTCCGTCAATGGTTCGCGTCCTCGGGTTCAGGACATAGACGTCCAAGTGCCTGGTCTCCCTAGCAGGATTCCCATTGTTGGTGATGTTATAGCGGGGAAGCTCGTCCTCCCGAGTCACCCAGGTCCGTGGCGCATCAACCTCGAACCCTGGCACCATAACCTCATCTAGGATGCCGAAGTTCCAGAGCGGCAGGTTGTCCGACAGTGGATATGTCTTCTGGGCCGGCGTCAGTAAGTCGAACAGGGATTGATTGTTGGAAACAATCTCCTTGGCTCCGTAAACCTCCTCGTTCGTCGCCATCTCAGCTCTGCGAGTGGCGGCATCTCCCTCATTTCCTTGATGCGCGGCCATCTCAGAAGTTTCGGGAGTCGTGCGGGTTAAGGGATGAAGCGTGCGGGATTGGACGAGGATGGAAGAGAAGTTTGAAGGTTGGCGCACAATCCAAGTGGACGGCGCGCAATTGGGAAGAATGTCGCGCAAAGTTCCGGGTTTTCGCGCAAAGGCAGGCGAATTCCGGATGGTTTTGCGCGCCGATCGGGCGAATTTCGCGACCGGAAAAGGCAATTTCGCGCACGAGAGCGTTGAAGCTTATCGCGCGGAAGGCCTGTGTACGGAACGCGGAACCCGGGACCCCTATTTATAGACGAGGCCGGGTTTCCGCGCCGCGCGGAACGCTCGATTGCGCGACCGCGGCTGCGAATTGCGCGCCCGGCACCCCTTTTTGCGCGCCTAAGTCCCGCGCAGCCCAGGACTTCGGCATTCCGGCGTCTCCCTCGGAACCCGATCGTTGCGACCTCTCGCCGATCAGATTCCGAGGGGGGGGCTTTTGTAGACGCCGGAAAAGTCCGTTGTTCCCAAACGATGATCCGGATGCGGAAAGCGAAGTGATATTTGGAGTCAGAGGCACGTTCCGGAGGGCCCAGAGGACTTGCGCGAAATTTCAGAGGCCCACGCACAAAGTTGAGTCGCGGCGCGCAATCCTCCCGGGATGCGCGCAATGCGCTGGGCCGGTGCGCTATTTTGCGCGCCCGTGGCCTGCACGGCTCCCTTGCGCGCCGGGTCCTGATTCCACGCCCGCGAAGGGAATTCCACGCTCGCGACCAGATTCCGCGTCGGGGTTGCCTATAAATATAAGGCGACCCCCGACGTTTTGAAGGTTGCCAGAATCTGGAGCGCCGCTCGTTCGCGCAATCCAACCCCTTCCGCGCGCAATGCCGATCTTCAGGTAACCTCATTTCTTTCACGCAATAGAGCCTTGGGGTTCGCCTTCGTGCGCAATCCCCTTGGCTCCTTTCCTTTGAATAATCCTTAACCCGAAGGCCTTTGCGTGCAAAAGAAGCCTCTTGCGCGCAATTTCCCCCGGGTGCGCGCAATCCAGCCCGATTGCGCGCACCCCCCATGTTCAAAGTGGCCATTCGTTAGAGAATGAGCCGTTGCCCCCGCGTGCTGTCCGAAGCCCGGTGCGCGCAATCTCAATCATCCGCGCGCAAAGGGCTGGCCCGATTGCGCGCCAGCCCGCCATTTTGCACGCCGACCTGTTGTTTTCCGCGCAAAGCTCCTCTTTTGCGCGCAATCCCCCAGGGTCGCCCCCCTTGACCCCCTGAGGGTACCCGCCTGCGTGGCGCCCGATGATTTTCATCCAGGGTGCCCGCACCGTGCGTTGTCTTCCCGTGCGGCCCTCCAGGCTCGCGGGAAGTGACACAGACCCATCAGCGGAAATCCATCGTCCCGCATGACGTTAAACTGCGTGTACGTCCCGCATGACGTTAAACTGCACACTCGTCCCGCATGACGCTAAACTGCATCCGTCCAACATGACGTTAAACTGTACTACGTCCAAGCTGCATGACGCTAAACTTCCTAGCCTCTATCGTCCGTGCTGCAAGACGTTAAACTGCCAAGCACCTTCGTCCTCAACACACGACGTTAAACTGTACTTCGTCCGGCAAGACGTTAAACCATCCGCTTCGTCCTCAGCACACGATGTTAAACTGTACTTCGTACGGCAAGACGTTAAACCGTCTGCTTCGTCCTCAACACACGACGTTAAACTGTACTTCGTCCGGCAAGACGCTAAACCGTCCGCATCACCCGATCCCGTGCCTCGCACGCAGGGTCCCCCCCGGTTTGGATGTGGCCCCCACCCGCTCGTCTCTGCAGGGATGTCGGGATTGCCCCTCTTTAGGGACGATTTAATGGGAGCGGCTTTTCCCTACGGGGGTAGGGTATTACAAACCCCTAGTTTCTTGTGGGGGGCTGCACATGTGTATCTCCATTTGCGCTCCCCCACTGCCGAAGCCAGTAGAGGGTGTGACTGGGATCGAGGTGTCTCCTACGTTCGGTCCAAGTCCCTTCCAACTGAGTTTTGCCGCATCCGGGCTGCCTCAAGTGCGTAAGTCCTGACAGAATGAACTACGTGGACTTTGATCCATGTCTTCTAAACAGGGTACGTAGGAAGCCTCCCTGAGGTTCAAGCCCCCCACCTGGTCGTCCCGGTCGTATTCACGTCGGTTCGTCCATCAGTGGACCCCTCTAGGGTTCACGCTTGCGTCGATTCACCTATGAATCCGCCCCTGTGGGAGACTTCCCGTGTGTATCTCCAATGTGCCTCCCCACAACCCCTTTTTCCATTTCTCCTTTTGTCGTCCAGCATGACGTGAAACTATGATCCACCCGGCCGTTCCATCCCCCTCTGTGCGAGGTGGTTCGGTTCAATCCTCCGCCCGGCGGCCTCGACCCCTTCGTGAGTCGGCTTGCCGACGTCCAGCATGACGTTAAACTGTATACCCGAACTACGTTGACTTTGATCTGTGCTAACGCGCGGTATGTAGGAAGCCCCTACGGGGTCCAAGCTCTTCACTCCATCATCCATCCTGATCCTTACCCGGGCCGCCACATCCCGGTGGGGTCATGCCACTTCACTCCACTCCATATCACTTGGGAAGCCGCCCATGCGCTGGCCCCAGCGTCGGAGGTTCCCCGCAAGGGGTTCTGTCATCTGATCCACTTTTCGTGTTGATCAGTCCGATGTCGTCCCCGCTGGACGTTAAACTCGCGGCATACCCCGTGTTAAACATGGGAAGCTGAGGAAAACCTCAGGGGACACAGTTCCCCGCACCCAGTGCGGGATGCCTCAGGCCATCATGCCTTCGAGAAGCCCTATTAGGGACGGAAGACAGACGTGCAGAGCCGCAGTGTTACAACACGCCCCCAGCACCCAGAGCCACCTGGCCTCCTCACCGCAGGTTGCTGCCCCGACCAGACTCCTTGGAGCGTCCGGGCGGAAGCAGCGTAATTAACCGGTATCCATGAAGATATGGCGCCAGGAACGAGATTCACGAGCATGTCTTAAGTCTATGAGGGAGACCCGGATTAGGCGACGAGTTCCAAGGAGACGTCCAAGGAAGGAGGAGCCGACATCCCATCATCCCGGTTTCGATCAAGGAGCAGACGCCCCTGAATAAGGGACGGATGCCGCCCGCCTTTGGAAAGCGGGACTGTGGGACCACAAGCCGCGCGCCCATCCCCTCGGGTTGACGGGTGCACGCGCGAACGCGTCCTGGCGGAACAGCGTAACCCGACGCACATCCCCACCGAAACATGCACCCTAAAAGTTGACTATTGGAAATGATTTTATTGTCAAGGTTCTCTAATCATAACATGTGACTCTAATTATTTATAAATAATGATTTTTATCTCCACATAGAGGTCTTGATGCTTCATAACCCAGAAAAAACAAATCATATTCCAAAGTTGTCATTCATAATTCATTCCAATTGCATGCATCTGAAAGTAGTGAATATGAGGGTCAAAATATTGATCGTATATCTAAGACCGAAGAAAGGATATATTGTTCTGAATATGATCTACCTGATAATGCTGGTGAACAATGATAATAGGTAAAATCATGGAGAAGGGGACATTATGAATGTAGTCCATGTGGATGTGTCTCCCACCACAGAATGTGCACTCGATTGTGAGTACCCTGATTTTTCATGATCATTATTTTTTTGATTGATGTAATATATTTTCTATATGTTCTTCATCTGCGATTTGTTTTTACTCAATAAATGTGCCTATGCACCTCAACTTTAAAAAACACTTTCTTCTTAATGACCTTTTTAATCCTCTTGGACATAACTGTGATAGTCATTAATGGAAAACAAACACCAAAATCAATAATTTCAGATTCATTTCAATAAATTGATTGACCATTTAAAATTAATTATAAAACATATTAAATTTTAAAACACTAAATGTTCCAATCAAAAAATAATAATTTATTGTTGCTATACTTTAGAAATTAAAGTAACTTAATTATCCTAGTAATTAGAATGTGAAATAGAATGAATTATAAAGGTACACATAGTGTGCCTCCGTTACTCTGTATATAAGTTACACACATGGGTCTTTCATGTGTTGGATCGACCATACTACAAAATATGTACATTCCTGTTACACATCATGTATCTTATTTTTGTCTACCCAAGATAATTTATATGGGTCTTCACTATGTATCTTGGTTGGATCACACTGTTTTTACAAGACAACTACATATCATGTTTCTAAAAAAATCATATGAAACCAACAGAAACACTAGGTGTATTCTTGGATGAGCGGCGTGTTCTTCCAGCTACACAACATGTATCTCTAATGTTATTTTTCAGATAATAGTATGTGTATCTTGGATTTGTTAATTGATGAACTACATTCCATGTATAATACATACACATAATTTATATCATAAATTACATAATTACTCAGTCTCACATGGATTGACCATGTATAATGACCACATATATTATACAATTTACACAACTAACTCGAATAGACTACACATTGTATACACCGTATCCACACTGTGTAATATGAAAACAATGTGCCAGGATGGTCGTTCGTCACATTGCATACACTATGTGTAATAACATTGTGGCATGTAATGTATCTTATGGCCTGGCTAGGTGCATCTTACTAGTGTACACAGAATGTAATCTAACTATACATCATGTAAGCTTATATTAATAGCAAAAAATTGGTAGTTCCTCATAGAATCTATTATTCTTCTTCATTTATTCTTAGAACATTAAGAAAATGAATTAATGAATGAACATGATCATTATGTTGATAACATGTTAATTTAAATCATATTAAAGAATGAATAATATGAAAATAAAATTCAACCATGATTATGTATGGATCAAGAATCAAATAAATAGTTATAAATTAACACATGACCACTCTGATACCACTTTTTGGTTCTAGAAATAGTAGAAGCATATGGTAGTGGGAAATATATTAAAATTTATTTTAATATTGAGTTACCTAAAACATAAACTGAGGATCTATCTTGAATAATTTATAATTGATTTATTTAATATCTAATGAAATTAATACATGATATGAGGATTCTTTCTTCAATGTAGATACTAATCATCTGAAAGAAACATTAGTTTTTTCTTCATTGAACTATGAGGATAAAAGGATGTAATCTTCATATTGGTGATCTTTATGTGCTCATTTGATCTTCAAGTAACGTTAATTGATATTCGGGATCTAGTATAATGAATTTACTCTCTTGCATTATTCGTGTTGATCACTTGAACTTCAATTTCGAAAGAATATCTCTTGAATATATTATTCTCAAATGTGAGAGAGAATGAGGATTTGAGATAGATTTCATTATGCACAACAATGATTTATTTTTGATTGCACACCCTACACACTAGACATGTCCATCTATTTATAGAGCTAGGGTTTTGGTTAAAATATTTATTTAATTTCATGTCATCCCTTAAATAATCTTATATCCATTAATAAACTCCATGCCACATATTAGTATTTTTATTTTTATTATTTTTTGGCATGAGAAAACTTTCGAAATAAATAATATTATTTAACTAGATTTTTAATTAATATTTTTCATCGGAAATTATCTTGGTTTGTTTGAAATTATCTAGTATTTATTGAACACTTGAATGAATTTCTACTTTAAATATTTAATTCATCAACAAATATTTGTAATTGGGAAAATTTTATTAAAATTATATATCATTATTGAGAATAATATTTATTCAATAAATTATATTAATATAATGTTTAATCGATATCATCGGAAAGACTTGATGTATTACCCTCTAGAAATATTTCACATTGGCATTATGTGAGATTACCTAAATTCCATAATTACTGTCTAGAAATGGGTCAATCCAAGCAAGAGAAAAAACTTTATGTTGTAATGAAAACAATCACATTCGAATTATCACTATGTAATATAATCCATTTATCACAATATTTTATCAAGAAGGTTTCAAATTTGTGTCACCAACATATTTTCATTAATGCATCATTCTTTAATTATCTAAACGAAACGCATCATTTCACCATGTACATGAAATTTAATGTGACAGTACTATTCTAATAAAAGGGGTGGGATATAAAAGGGTAAGGATATTAGCTTCTATGATTATGTATGGGAAAAATACTTCCTTGACTTATCCATTAATGAAATTTCAATTATAACGCACAAACATACCCTACATCACTGCAAATTTATGTCATCGCAATTTTTATCAATAAATATAATATCACAAGTCATCACATGCATTAATGATACTCTTAAATTGTAAGGAACATTACACACACTCACGGACATAAATACTCAAAGTCACCAAAACAAGAAGAATTCCTACTTGTGGGTATATTCTCATAATATCTTATTGTAAATATTACCTTGGGAAGACTTCATGAGAAGTAGCCTCATCAACTTTTTAGTACTCTCACCTGATAGTCTATATAATATGTGTCCAATTATAGTATGTTATCTTATCGTAAAACTATATTTAAGAATGTCATTATAGCACTTCAATGTTCTCATCATAGTGAGAACTTCTATGAACATATCAATGTGATGAAAACTATAAGACATTATTACATTAAAGTCATGAAAAATAATGAACAATATAAAATAATATTTTTTATTAATTTTCAATATATCTAATATATATGTAATCAAAGTATAAATAGTTGGAATTAACACACCAAATCCATTATTATATATATGTATATGTATATGTATATATAAATATATATATATAGGCTCATGTGAACATGGAAGTGCATGGAGTAAAAAAAACAAGTACATGAAGTGTGTCAAAAAATTTATGAAAGGACAACATGAGTGATGATAATAAAAAAAGAGTTAATAATCGAGTGGAATTTTCCACTTGCATGCACCCTCAACCCCCCTCCCATTAAATTGGGGGTTTTGATTTAATAACACCTACCTCGTGCTCGTGAAACTCATTTACAATAAATATTTTATATGGCACCTCAATGTTGGATCCCTCTTCATCCAATGTGCACCACAGTAGGGCACACAGATTGGATCTGACCAGACATAAATTTGGGTAGCCCCGATCTATACCATGCTAGGTTTGTCTAAATATGACTCGACTTTCCCAAATGGTATTCCCATGCCTGATTTTATTATCCAAGGACATATTCATGGTCTATGAAATCCCAAAAAAATTGTAAAAAATAATACAATCGATTTAATTGCCTTTAACTTATTAATTAATTTCTAGGTTTTAAGGGATGTATCATTTATTAATAATTTTTTTTAATGGTTCTCTAATATGATAAAAATACCCTCCAAAAGAATTTTATATTTTTTTATATTAATTATGAAAATTAATTTTATGTTAACTGTTCATGAGATACGACCGAACCATGCTTGTTTAATATTTAAATATTTAAATTTATTATTTCATTTTACTTTTAAAATAGAGTAATTATTTTTTTTATTTGATAATATCCATATCATCCCTCCACCTTTAAATTACATAAGGGTATCTTTTCCACATTTGAGTGATAAAATGTAATTTTGAATCTCAAGTTCCCCTAACCAGCATGTGATTACACATTATAAATATTGAAGGTATTGATGATACTGTTATTCAAGATGAGAATCGATGAAAAAGAAATTTATATGCATGGGTGTCTTATGGGCACTGAAATACAATTCAATACAGGAATCAAGTTTTTCTCTTATAGCCTTATTTTATTCATTATCGTCTTGATGGATGAGTCACTAGATAAAAACTAATGATCACATCATTTTTTATTTTCTTCTTGCATGGTTAATTATGTGGGTGCATCTATGCTATATGATCTCATATAATTGTTAAAAAGCATGAAAAGATAACAATAAATAAATGCATGATGAATTTATCTATTTATTCATTGTTAAATCTGTGAGTTAAATTTCATAGAAATGTTCTAGATAAAAATAATAATATTTCAATTTCCTATAGAACTAAATTAATTATACATAAATGATTTTATCAATACATGATTGGTTAATTATATAAAATCCAAATAATATTAAAAAACTAGTAAGGGGATAAAATAAATTATATTTATCCATGTGGTTTATCAATCCCTCAAAGAAAATATTAAGTTAAATATCACCATACATTACTTGAGTTTAGGAAAAATAAAAGTACAAATTACATAATCAACCATTGTTGGTGTGATTTAAATTATTAGAGAGTTTTAACATGATATTTTAGTTGGAATAATATGATTGAAATCAAGGTTTTATCACCTCCAAGAGACTTTTTACAACTAGTACACAAGTGTTTAGGAAGTCTGAGTTAGGGATTTCAGGACTAAGGAGTCCACTCAATTAATTAGGGAATTATGATTTAATTCAGCTGGAAAGTTACTCTTAACTAAATACCTTACAATCACTTTAAAGACCTCCATATAATTTATAAAAAGGTCATATAAATCCTTTACATTAAAATATCAATATGATTAGACATTCCAAATACAATGGTGAAGTCTATTGGGATTTGATAAAATATTTCAAAGATGATATATTATACTTACTACAATAATTTATTATATTATCGAAAAATTAAAAAACTCTATTTTTATTTTTACAATTGAAAATAGAATGTAACATGACCTCAACATTAACATTAATCTTGATATTTTAGAAAGATAATTTCTTCACAAACATGATTTTCCTAGAGTGTTATAGGGGATTGTGCGTCATACTATGCCAAGACAATAAATTCTACATATCGGAATCCCTTATTCAATGAAATATCATTCTAAGGGGGTTGAGGTGGTGGTGTTAGTTTCTACTAAAAACATTTAAATTATTCATTGAATATCTAGTGTGTGGTGTTATCATTCATGTGGAGTGAGCATCCGAATATTTATGAGGACATGGATGAATTAAACATCATTTCCTATATTGATTATATTTATCTCGAGAAGGGGATACAAGACTAATATGAGATATCGAAGTCACTATACATGTTTAATAATGGAGGGTTAGTTCCTGATAGGTCTCATGTATTAAATATTATTATCCATATGGAGAACATTCATATCTTTATCTTTAGGTATCTAGATGTGTTTCACATGGATATAATTTTATCTTTATTACCTCAAGGTTTCTCTAGTTTCTATATGAATTATTAAATGAGAAATAGTGATAATTATCTCCCAAAACATCCTAACTTGATTTTCCATGTGGATAAGAATATGAGTCATGAAAAACCTGGAGATCTTCTAGTGAATATGTGGAAGAGATAAGTTATGGTCCTTTAGAAACACTTAAATACTAAGGATCGTGGGAATTGTCCTTTTAAAAAGAGTAATTTTCATAGGTAAATTAAGTTACTAAATGAAGTATATTTTTCTTGTGGTATGTTAGGCTACTAGAAGATGAACCAAACATTGTTAAGGAATCTGAAGGATGCTTTATATGTGTTTTATATTGAGTGATACATTTATATATCTACTATTTGGGTATTAGATATACCTTGTGGTTCTTACATCATTATCCAAATGTAGAAACCAATTATATTTAGTAATGTTTCTAGAAGAGTGGTGGAATTCAGGACACCAACGATAGAAGACTAACTACCTTGGCTATAAAATTCTTCAACATTATCTTTTAAAAAGGATTGATCTTTCTTTTAAATAATCTTTATTATGTTATTTGTGATACAAAAAACATTATTTTTTATCCTTCCAAGATATGTATTGTTTTATTATTTGAGTTTTGTAAATAATAGGATTTACATTAATAAATATAGTATATTTTATGTTATGGAACATCTGAATAATGTCCATTTTGTATTAGAATGTGAAAATGAAGTGGTGTAAATCAATTTAGAATGAAGTTCAAAATACTCATATCACACCATCTTATGGAGAAATATACTTGTTCATATAAAGGAGAAGCACATAACAATGCTATTACAATATGGATATTTAGATTATTCTGAACTCGAACCACTTGATATATGTATCTCTCATTTATAGGGAAGGATGAAAAAACAACATTTTAGTGAAAAGTGTGGAAAAGACATAGAGATTCTATAATTGGTGAATATTGATGTATTTTTACATTTTATAGTATAATATAGAAATTTTTATTCTTAATCCATTACATTTATTGATGATTTTTGTAGACATATAATTTTTTTCTCAATGAAGTATAAGTATGAATCCTTTAATAAAATAAGGAGTTTAAGAGAGTACAAAATAATCGTCTTTGTTTTAGGATAATGAATATTTGATAAGATCAAGGTGATAATATCTTAACTAATAGTTCATAAAAACCATAAGGAGTTTTTGATTCTATCTGAACTCACTTGTATTTAAACACCATAGTGGAATTATGTTAGTAAATAGAAGAACTACACTGTGTTGGCCATGGTGATGTTGATAATGAGTCATGATCATTTTACATTATCCATTTTTGGATATAAATTATTGGATACAATGATCATTATAAACTAGTATACAACTAATTTATTAAATATAATACCATATATGTTAATGTATGGAAGGAAAATTTTATTGTATCATGCTTCGGTATGGGGTTGTGGGGTGTTTGTTAAGGAAACTTTTAGAAATAACCTAAACTGTGGGTGAAAAGGTGTATTTTTATAGGATATTGCAAGAAAAAATTGGGATGTTACCTATATAACCCCTCATAAAATAAAGTAATAGTTAAATGACGACAATACTACTTGACAGAGAGCACATCCTTAAGAAGGATTGTGCGAGAAAGAGTGACTTTGATGAATTTGATTCTCAAGATGAACAAGATTTGGAACATTAACATATTCCACAATAACACAAGTATTAGATTATTTTAGAGGAACAAGTATATCATATGAGAACCATAGAGGTTAGAGATCTAGAAATATAGGTTTCTCTATTCACTGAGTGTGGTGAATCATTATTTATTACCAATGATGGTCCATTATCCTATAATAATGCAGTATAGTGATTATAAGATTCAATATGGAAATAATCCATGATTTTTTAGATGGATTATCTATATCAAACCCAGCTTTGAATTCTAGTTTACTAGGCAACAGATGTAACACTCATTGGGAAAAAATAAGTATTCAAGAATAATCTAGAAAAGGAAGTTAATGTTAGTATCTATAAATAACAACTATTGTCTATCGACTTTTTGAAATATTAAATAATAGACTCTGACAAAATCTTTTATCTCGTTTTTATGCTAAAATACATTTAAATTATTATTTTCTTGGTAGTTTTAAATGATTACAATATTTGATAAATGGATGTTAAAATATCATTCCTAAATGAGAACCTTATGGAAGGAATCTATATGACACAAACAGATGTGTTTGTGACTTCACATGATTCCAAAAATGTATGAAAGTTTTAGATATCAATTTATGGATTGATGTAATAATCCAAGTCATGGAACATTACATTTGATGAATCTATAAGGGAATTTAGATTTATAAATAACGAATTAGTGTTGTGTGTCTACATGCAGTTTATTGCGAGTGCAGTTATTTTCCAAATAGTATATATTAATTAAATATTACTTTTTGAATATGAGATACTAGTCTTTTAGTTATTTTAGACATTGTTTTACACGAGATTAACTAAGAAGGACTTGGGTGAAGTATCCTACATTCCTAGGATTAAGATAATTCATGATAAATCTAAGAGGATAGTTTCACTATGCAGGGGAACAAACATTGAACAGATACTGAATTGATTTAGTATTGAATAATCCAAGATGGGGTTGGTTAAAGTATCACATGTTATACATATCTCTAATAAAATGTTACTTTAAACAAGGGAGTAGAGAGACAGGATGAGTAGAATTACTTACACATACGTGATAGGCCCTGTCATGTATATCATGTTATATACATGTTTTTATATTCCCTAGAGATTGATCATGGAAGGAAGATATCAATAATATATAGTAGAACAACTTTCAACTTCTGTTAATATTATCCTAAAGTCTTTGTGAAATACTAAGTATATATTCGTGGTGTATATTGGACATGATAAAATATTCATCAGAGGATATACATGTGTTATTATTAAAATAGATCATGATGATTAGAACTATCATTTAGTATATTTATTCTAAATTAATGCAAGAACAATGAGCTGGAGGAGCTCAAATTGGCCCATGGTTGCAAATTCTATAATAGATTCTGAAAACATTGCAGTTTATGATGCATCTAAATAAGTATTCTGTAAATAAAAATTCATATAGAAAAATGATGCGGTTTCATGTAGTATAGATTACTATATTATGATAATATTGTCGTATTAGTTCTATAAAAATAGCATATATCTTGCCAATAAATGAATCCAATACTACAAAAGTCCCACCTCTTGATTATTTTTTATCAGAGGGGTGAGGTCACAGTGGGTAGAGTATCCATGGTGGAAAACATTGAGAACTCGTTGACTAACACCTAATATCAGTAGAGGTATGAACATTATGTGTGGGTTTGAAGACTTACAGTTGTTATAAATTGGCTCTTGAGTAAGGGGGATTATGTTATAGTCATATCCCAATAACAAACTTCACTGTAATTTTTATTAATAGTATACTAATAGTGATGAATATTAGTAGTTTTCTTATAACATCATGGTTTTTATTCTTCATTTCATTGAATATGATATTGTCTGTAGAGTTTTGTTGCATTGAAAGGTCATAGAATTTCACCAAAATGGTGATATATTTGTGGTTATATGATAATATTCTAATATTATATTATCATATGACATCATATGACTAGAAATAGATAATATATGATATTAGGGGTATGGGATCATAATGAATTGATACTAGTTCTCATGAAATGTACACTTGGAAATATCTGAGATAAGAGGGTTTTAAGAACTTATTTTCCGTTAGGACATCCACATTTTCCTGTATCATTGTATTTATTATCTTAATAAATATGTGATGATCCTTAAACATTAATATTATTATTAATGGTAATCATGATTTATTTACTTTGATGTGTTTCATAACTGGTGGTTACATACGTTCACGAAAATGTTTGATATGTTAGGTGACTCAAAATGATATGGAATTAAAGAAGAATTTGAGGAAGAACTTTTTCCAATATATTAATTAACATAGGTTTATCTCCCATGAAATTTTATGTAAATTTAACTCTATTATAAGTTATTTCCGTGGTGGTTTTCCTATTTTTTCATTTCTATAAATTTTAAAGAAATATATTTTGAGCATGTACTTTGATCACACAATTGATGCAACCTTATTGAATAATATATTGAGATAAAGGGATTATATTACATGGGAATAATCTATAGTGGTTATTCATAGATTATACTTATCATAATATCTTTAGGGGTCATTGTGTGTTTCAAGATACAACTATTAGTCTGTGGGTTAGTCTTAATGCTATCGAGATGAGGTCCCAGAGGGTCACACATAAAGTTTACTCATAGGCTTAACCAATTTGGTTGAATTAAAATTCAGGAATAAGTGGTAAAAATGTGGTAGTAACAATGAGAATCAAAGTGGACAATCACAATTTAATTATATTAAACTATATTATTATATTTTTTAATAATTATAAATGGATTTATTTCATAGGGTATTCAAAATTTTAATTATAAAATTGAATACAATAAAGTATTATTTTTGGTTAAATGCCACACCACTCAAGTTTTGATAAATAATTATGGGATGAACTAGATGATTTAATGGCTCATAGTTCATGACATTATTTTTACTAATGTCTCTACTGAGTGGTGAAATGTTTGTGACCACTATGACATGTTTATGAGGTTATTTATGTTGTTTTGGGAAAGTTTAATAGGGTTAACATTTTTAAGGGATTAAAGGAAATTTTGGAAAGATAAAACAGATTATTTAATATCATTTTTAGGCCTGAATAATTCCAAATGTTATTTTAAAAATTTATATAGTTTCTCTCATCTTCTCCCCATTTCTCAATATTTTAGAGAGAGAAATATCAAGAACAGATCGGTCCAATATCATGGATTGATCATTTGAACTTTTAGATATTGTATGAGTTATTTAATTCCTTCAATTTTATATTCTAACATGCATAAATTGAATCATGAAATTAATAGTGATTCATTTCATGGGTGGAAGTTCTATTGGTCATCTAATTTGGTGTTTCTAAGATATTTTGATCCAACGAAAAACGAATGTCACTAGTATCACACCATCATAATAAGGTACCATTTTTATTTTGTTTTTATACTTAATTTAATCTACACAAGATCATTGGATATAAATTGTATTATTTATACTAAATTAATTATTTTATGATCTGTTTGGTGTTGAAAAATTTAAATCAGTCCAATTTCCATGCTAACATTACGTAAGAGGTTCCTTATTTTACATGGATGTTTTTAAAATTATAGTAACTATATAAACATGATAATTATATCATATTTATGATTTTCGATATAATGGAACCATTAACCCTTTGACCATGGTTGACACACCATATATATTTTGGAAATTATGAACCAAACGATTTTAAAACATCTGATGTATGCTTATTATATTTAGTAACTAAATAGAGCATGATAAAAAATGAAATAAAAGTAATAATTATAATGAAATAAACATGAAAAATTTTCTTAAACAATTAAATAATTAATATACATTTATTTTCTAGTAATTTAGTATTTGAATGAAGCAATTTCATACCAGTGGTAAGATATTTTTATTTAAAATGTTTTTTTTAATGTTCTAAACGTTTTTTCCCTCAATATTCTGGTTCTTTTAAATGTGTTAAAAATAATTTAATACAAAATAATTTTAATGTTCAATTTAAACTATTTTTTACTTTATTTCTTTATTTTTTGAAAAAAAAAATTCATATTTTTCATATGAGTCTCTTTTGATTCTCATTAAAAAAGTTTAAAAAGATTTTTTAATGTTTAGGGTATTAACGGATTATCTTTACTTCATGACTATTATTAAGTATAAATATTCCTTTCCTATTTTTCATATTTTTTTAAAGAAAATCATATTTCTCATTATTTATACAATTTTTATATTTCAAATTTTTTCAAAAGACAAAGATAGTTCTTCTCATTTTATGAGATAACTAAAAGTTGTTTTCCTTATGGGTTGATAATATATTTTTAAGAGTTTTATTATGTATATGAAATCATATGTGTTTTAAGCATGATATAGTTATTGTAAATATCATATGATGATGGGTGAGAATAATAGATCTCGGATAATAGGTGATCCAGATATAGTTCTCTAATGAATTGGGTAATGTGAAGGAGTTAACTAGATATAAGTTATGCTTAACATATATGTTGTAATTTATAGTCATGGTTATTCTTTTTATAAGTATTCTTATAAGGATATTATTCCAAGATACCGAAATGGGTTTCAAGTTATTTTAATGTGTTTTAAATGAGTTATTTTCATTTCATATGGTAAGAAAATGTCTCATGATTAAAGAAAATCTTATGATCTTCTAAAGGTGAAAGGTTTTTTGTCAAGGAAAAGTTTTATTGATTTCCCATATTTTCCCAAGTTACTCTAATGATTGTAATTTTTCATTTATACTTTCTTAAAAAATGTTTTATGAAATTATTGTGCTTTGGAGTTGATTTAATTATTAAATAAATTATTATTTTAGATCAATTTTTATAATGTATATATAAAACTCTCAAATAGGTATTCATTATTTTTATCAATGTAATGGTTTTCCATTATTTTTATATTCCATACTAAGAATTTTTTATCCATCCAACATTTTAAATGTTTTTAATAAGATCCAATGATATATAGAACTATATAAAGGAAATTATTTTCAATATAGTGACTCCCCATAAAAAAATATAAAGTTTCTTGAATGAAAAAGGGGTGAAATTTTAAGAACCTATTTTTTTGGAAAAAATGTACATTATGTGGAAAGATCTACTTAATTATGTAATGGTTTTCCAAATTCATTAAAAAAATAAAACTAAAGGATCCCAAAAAATTTAAGGACGTGAAACCCTTGTAATAAATAATCTAATTATTGTTTGGTTGTCTCCTGATGTGTTATATAGTTTATCCACCTTTCTATAATGGGATTGGATATTGTCTTGATTGATGTACAATGATTATCTAGATGGATGACTATATATTTTTTCTCTATATTACATTAAATCGTCATAAATACCATTAATTATGGGGGGATATGTGTTTACATATTTCAAATAATCAACAAAAAAAATTATTAAACATATTTTTGATATTGATCTCAAACTCACATACCTCAATGAGTGTGTTATTTGTCCTCTATAGTCTATTTCCTATTTATTCCCTCCATTCCTCTTAATATAAGGAAATATTCAATAAATTTTTTCATGGTGTTATCATTATAATGATAGATAAATTTATCTCTAGAGTTATTAACTATAAACTTCATACTTTCGTTAATTTCCCACATATGTCCTACAACAATATCACAGTAACAATTTCACTATAACATTAAATGGTTTTCATAAATACTTTATTGGAAATACCTCTGTTTAAAAATGTTCATGTATCTTTATCATATCATTGATTATATTTCCCACTAAAATCATTATGAAATTGGAAATATTCCACAATAATCTCTCTATGATCCTATAGAAACCAATAAATCTCTATTTTCAATAAATAAATATTAGTTGCACTGAGAAGAAGAAGATTCATCATTGAATCCATTTTCAAAAAATATAAGAAAATAGATTTTGTAGATTTAACCTCAAATAAAAACATTTAGACTTTAATTACACTTTTTGGGACGAAACTAAATATAATCACCACAAGAGGGGAGCGATGAATCTGGGTGCACACTAAATATTACTTTTATTATTTAATGTGACTTTATCCATATATGTATTATTCTATTTTTAGAAGGACCACTTTGAATTTTACTTTTTATCATCCACGATCACAGTAGATATAAAAACATATAAAGGAATGTCATATAAAATAACATAAGTATTTCACTTAGTTCAGCACTAAGGGTTAATCTAAGGAATATAAAAATGATTATGTGTTACTACACAAGAATGAACTATCAAAAACTATTCAATAGATAAAAACATTTAGTTCATGATCAATCTATGTTAAGGATCAGTACCATTATAAGGTTTAAGAAAGTATCAATCTCAATTCATGTTTTTTTCCTCTTACGTTATTTCGTGTATTTTTTCAATGAAGTAAATGTTTCTTTATAGACATGATTATCTCTTAAATAGTATATAAACATGAGGGTATCATACCTATTATTAAATTGTGATGAATCCCCTTTCATCAAAAACTCTAGAAACTATTCTCTATTAATATCCTTTCTTCTATACCGTCAATTATCCAATCTAGATGAGATAAAATTAAAAATGTGAGGGTTATGTATTTTGTCTTAAAAATACATATAGAAGTAGTACTTCTTCCTGATAGTGAATAATTTAGAAATTAAATTATTCATATTGTTCTCATTCTTCAATAGACGATTATGTAAAATGAAAATATTTATTCTTATTTGAGTATTCATTCATCAATGTAATCGTATATAACCAATGTAACCAATTTTCTATAGTTCTCCACTGTTTTTCTTTTCTTGAAACTCTATATAACAATATGAAAATTTATAAACATTTTTCAGAATCTCTATATAATGTTTTTATAAATATCTTCCAAGAATTTAACCCTTAATCTAGTGGTTGGGATCAACTCAAATTTCTATAATCCTCAATGACCATTCTATGTTTACCTCATGAATAAATGTGGTTAAATGAATCCAATTGTGTTGAGTCAACATCCAACATTTCAATCTAAATCTTGAACATTTTAAATTGAAACTACGAGATATTATACAGAATGGACATTATTGAACATGTTGTATTAAAATGTAATGTAATTATATTCTATATAGTTTGTGGTGTTATTTTCATCACTATTTCATGATCCTTATTTAATATATATACCCACAAAATCCTTGAAATATCACATTTACAATTTCATGGGGTTCTAAACATGAACTTCTCAAATCTCTTATATATTCAAATATTGTGTTGTTTGAAACTCATAATCACATAGTAATGAGTTATGGCATCAATAAAACAAGGAGTCTAATATTCTTCAAAAAAATCATCCTCTACAATGAATCCATTATATCATAGTGGAATCATTCTTAGCTCTCTACTAGTTATAAAGTAATTCACTTACTAAGGTGTGATTCCATTAATCCATCATATTCAATGGTCACATAAATTACTCGCAATTTCACATTATGGTGCACATTTATACCAAAACCTTAACTTTTCTATATTTTTATTCTTCTATAACATACATTATTGCATGGAAATCAGATTTGTGAAGTAATTTATTATCCATCATTACAGTCTAATGTCATGTACTATCTGCGGTAATCTCATATGTATTTTATATAGTTTAATATTTTTCTAATATGATACCTATAGTTTAATGTTGTTGTTATTCACTTTTCATCGTCCTTATAGCACTTTTGGATTAATCTTGAATATAATAGATAATGGAATAGTATTTCCTTCTATAATAAAACACCGCATCTAACTTCATAGTTTTTTCTTATATATAATAAATTTTATATTGTGTATCCTTGATTGTAGTGTGGTTACTTCTTTCAAAAAATAATATTCTCTAATCCCTAGGTTCAATTATTCATCTACAACTACCATTGTGGAGTAGAATATACACATATGGTGTGGAATCACCAGCTTCTCTTGAATTAATCATTCATTGTAGTATGATTAGTCTTATATGAAGATCCCTCTCCAGATTGACAATGGGGGAGTTTAATCAATAGTTTCTTTTATTAATTATTTTTCTTTTAATTTAACCACTAAAACTTGTAAAAGTTATTGATATAATCAATAATATCTCACATCCTCACCTCATGTGAAGTATTAATTCAAGAAATATCATCATGTGTTATTTAGAATGATTGTTATAAATACTTACTTCTTTACAAGTTGGTTAGACACACCAAGATGGATTAAATACTATAATATTATCATTAATTATAGTGTCTTGGGAAAAAACTCATTATATAACCTAGTAATCAATCCTCTAGTTGATCATGTTTTTACACCCACGCCACCAACTCTTCTTCCTTGGATGGTCTTACACCCTATCCTTTACCATATTAATTCATGACTAGTTATACGCCCCATCCATGATTCTCCTCAGAAAGTGCTTATAAACCCCTACTACAATATCCTTCTCCTTATGTATTGACACTATATTAGAAATATATCCTTTTTTCAGAGTGATCTTACTCAGTGAGACTATAGAATCCAGAATTTTTATATAATTCTTCATTTTATTCTTTAACATTATGGAATAAGTTTTTTGGTCTTTAATCACTTTACAAATATTATGTGATATGGAATATTTTCATTTGTTGAATACATAGCTATTTATTCTTGAGGAACTCCTATCTTGAACTCATTTTTCATCTTCAATATTTGTTATAATAAAATTCTATCATAATAATATAAAATTATCCACAAACAACTTACAATTTCTTATCACTTATATTTAATTTATATTCACAATAATATTATCATAAATATTGTTCTAAAAAATATCATTTCCATTTATTTCCATAATTCATGGAAACACCATGATAATCACAAGTAGGAATTTATTATTTTTTTAATTTAGATAATGAATGATTTATTTCCTCATTTATTTTGGATATTAATTCATGTTTAATATCCCATGGTTATTCCTTGTTTAATATCATCATAAATTCCCTAAATCCTTAGGCCATTTCTCTCTTTAACACATCTTACATTCAACAAATATTGTGGAAAATTATTATATTCCTTATTCATGTGTGGAATATTTCACCACTCATTCTTTAATATCATCATTTTATTGCAGAAAATATGATTCATGTGTAATCAATTAAATACCTGAAGGACTCAGGATCTAGTTTATAACCCCCATGATTTTATTCTACATTTAAATCTTTCTTCATTCATAATCTAAATATTATCCTTTATCTTTTATATTTTTTTCCTGAAACATTATATTCATAGTACATGTTATTTTCTGTAAGAATTAATGATTTGTGTTTTATTTTATCCAAAAAATTTCGTGCATGAATTTGAACTTTCAAGAATGTATAAATCTCCAAAAACATCACATTACATAGATATATATCCCATGAATTCAGACATAAATTCATTGAAATATATAAAGGTATAGATTGAATTCACATTTCTACACATATACACTCTTTCATGTATGCATTATCTCATTTCATACAATATATTTTTCATGCATGCAGTCTCATTCTCAAGAAAGAATATAGAAATATCATCTCATAACATATGGAATTTTCAGATACCATGAATCCTCATCATATATCCTAGTTTGAATGTGTGGTCAGTTTATTTACTACACAGGTGATCTTAGTGGATCATTCTTCACTAACAACCGATCAAACCAAGGAATTCAGTTAATCAATCAATTTTTTTTAATTAACGTTATACTCAAAATGATCTAGGTAGAATTTGTGTTTTTTTTTCACATCATATATCTCACTAGATCATTCTCAATCATCCTCACTTTATATGTTCACTCTAACTCATGTGGTCGATCAAGTGATACTCTTACGATAAATCAGTAATATGGTTATGTTTTTAATCAAAAACATATTATGGTCACTAAATCGACTTCTTAGAAACCTAAAATAAAGAAAATTTAAATGATAAATGCAGGAGACGACATGTGTGACATGTTCTCATTCTCCATATCTTATATCCATAAATTTTAAACATAGATTATCAATAGATCACATTGAGTAAGATCGAAATCAAAAATGATCATTTTTTCATTAATTAATATCCAAATATATGGCATAAATACATCAACCATTGAACCATGTTCGACTCAATGAAACACTGACACTCACACTACATTGTGTGTTCCTCCTTCAGTACACTCAAAACATGCTATGTGAAATCTCTATCTGCCCCTACTGACCATGAACTAGTTATTACCCAATAAATTCAAGCATTGGCCATGAAATGGCCTTTTGTTGGTTATTTGTCTCTATAAGATTGTTAGATTTCGTGGGATTATGGACTTTCCATGGACTAACATTTTACTAACTCTATTTTATATAATTATCCAAAATTACAACATCCATTTACACCAGGACATGAATTCTCTTCTACATGAATTTCTTAATATCAATTAACTATTTTTGAATTTATCAAACTCAACATCTCAATATTAATAAATATAATTCCTTTTAACCATGGAATTTATTTACATTATGAAATAACATAATATTTTATGGTCTTCTAAAAATTTTCGTCATGAAGAAATAATATATTTTTTCATTGGATTTACTTTTCACCTCACATTCAATATGAATTTATCTCAATAACGTATAGACATACATGGATTCCTCAACAATAATGAAATCAAATTCCGTATCATGAATCTATAAAAATAATTCAAGATTAATCACTATATTTTTTTTATCAAAGACATAATGTTCTATTGACCACAAATGAAACTATAAATTGAATCTTTAATTTCCCGATTTAAATTTCTTGGCAGTACTAATAATCAGTGAAGTCAATATGCATGTTGATATATATTCTTTATTCTCTCCCTTGTTGAAAATAAATAAGGTTCATCCATATATTCATCTTACTTTTAATAAAATCACATTATCTTCCCCATTTTGTTATATCTAAGAGAAGTATGATACCAAATGGTCATCTTTAAAAAGAGCCTTTAGTTTTTCTACTCTATGTCAATGTGGTCTATCCTGGTGTAGAAAAAAAAGATTTATACAGGTAATAATCTATATGTGTTATAAATATGATAATGAATTTGATACAATGTTCATAAATTTATTATTTATAAAATAGTGGTTGTTAAAAAATAAATAAATTTTCTTGTAGTTGCACACATTTCAAAAACTGCATTAAAAAGTTCAAGTGAAAAGCATAAAAATCCCCCCTTATTAACTATTAATCATAAAAAAAATACCCCCATTGATAAATTCATTTAATATAATAAAAATAAATTATTTTAACTGTGATGGGTTACCTCATTCCATAGGTTTCAAAGTTTTCCATAAATTGCAGATTTACTGAGAATAACAAAATGTCACCATATTTAAAAATTTCCACCCTAAAGTGATGTAATTATTTCATTTTCATCATGGAGAAAATTCATCAAAATAAATTCAAATATAACATAATATTCTATGTTTTCTATAGGTGATAGCTTTAACATACTTATTCAATTACTTATATGTTAGTTCAAAAACACCTGAAATAATAGGGATTAATGAGTGAACTCTTTGTTCCTTTAAGAGAAACATTTAGGGTGAGAGTTTCCTCTCATCCTTTCATTATTATTCTTTTTGATCTCAACATGTTATTATATATATTTCTTGTTAAAAGACAGCATATATTGGACACATATTTTCCTCCCACTTATTAACACCTCATGTCGAGTTGTTTTCTCCATCTTAACATTTAATTGAGTTTCTAAAATTTTTATTGATGTGGCTAATTGATTGATCCAAACCAAGAACTATTTCTTTGATCCCTACATCTTTGGACTTCTCACATGGCTTCTTGAATTTTGAAAATTTCCATGATTTTACACTGTTTTTCTTATGAATTTCATTCCCTTTCATTGCATGGGGAACTTTTCCTATCATCCTATTCATGAAAACCATAACTTTGTAACCATATTGACTACATCTTCTATATAATTCATTCCGTTTCTAAAATCCATTCTTGCTGGATAGATTTGATGCTTTTATAGTCATGGATTGATCATTTTGAGTTTTTATCCATAGTTTCTCACTATAAATTACCCTTGGTTCTTGTATACTTCATAGAAAATATATATTTAACTATAACAATTATACTTTGTGATTATACTTACCACAACACTAGAAGAACCCTTGAAATGTTGATCTTCGATATTTGTGTGGTTTTTGTCCAGATGAAACGTATGTCTTATGTATTCTAGAGGGAAATTGAAATATTCACTCATATCTTCTTACCTTTGGAATGGATGGTTCACTCTAATATTTTTTCATCCAAATCACCTCATGTTTTTTTTCACCAGCACTATCATAGAAAAAAAAATCCGAGTCTATTTCAGCTTAGGATGTTCATTTGAATATATATTTTCACAATTTTGAGAAGAATATCCTTTTATCCCATAAAATCTATTAATTCCTAATATATCCATGTTCAACTCATGTTGAACAGTGAAACAAATTCCATGTTTTTCAAATTGTTCATCCTCCTTATGAGAAAGCTTGTCATTATGGTCTTTAACCATCTACCCCATGAGGAAGATTGGTGGGCCCATAACCTAAAATGAAAACAATGTTATGAAATAATATAATAAAACATGCCTTAAAAAAACTTTAATTCATGATTTATAACATAATTTACCAATAATACAGGAAAAATATCTAGAGTTCTAGTATCTTTAGAAGTTTAGATACATAAATGAGTCTTATTAAACATAAAAAAACATATTTATTTAAAACACCACAGATTTCCTTTAAATTATATAGATATTTTAGAACTCTAATGGATACCCAGTGGAAAATACATAGGTAAAAGGATGAGGTATAAATCCCAGTAATGGAATAAACATGGCAATTAATCATAACATCAGAGTCAATCCACACAACCTGATCTCATTAGGAGAAAGGTTATAAGAATGAAAATATGGATTAAAGAAATTGAATAATAATATAATGCAACCATAATAATTTGTAAAAAATATAATTCATGTCATTATAATCATAAGTCAAAGGTCACTCGCAATTATGTGATAACAAAGTGTAAAAATTCCCATTATAAATTAGGTTCACTCCCTATTCCCAAAAATATGTTGGAAAATGTCTCATGGTGGATTAGGTTAAATCTCCAATCTCTTATATAACACCTCATGAGATATAAATCTTAAAACAATTCCAATTTGGGATATATATTTTTTGTCCCACCCTTTAGATAACAAAGTGTTCTTCGGATAACATCCCATACACCATATATTATATCTCATGAGATGAAAACATTACCCAATGTATTTTAGAATATATAATTTTGGGCCCAAAAGTCACATAATGAAAAAAATACATATTCATGCTATATGAGTGGATGAAATAATAAATCAATCCTAAGCATTATCAAACAAATGATAAGAAAACGGGATTCACAATTCTAATTTCAAGGCTTAATCAAAGGATAAATCATAAGGATTCCCAGGAGAGGAAGGAATTCAATTATTTTGGTCTTTCATTATTTTAAAAAATTTACATATGTCATGAATATAAAATCTCATTGTATAAAAATCAGGAGAAATATATAGGTAATAAATAATAAAAATAAACCACTTTGGTAGAGATTTTATGAAATAACTAAGTGATTTTTTAAATAAGGGAAGACCTTAACATTTTCTATATAACCAAAATTGAAACAAGATGAATCTCCATAAAATAATGAAGGTTTCATAAGATATTAATGGTTTAAAATCATTTTATGGAGAGACTCTTTAAATGAGATAATAAATAGTAAAGTTACATTAAATTGGATTTACTTAAAAGTGATAATTTTGAAGGAAACTAAAAACATGTATTACCCTAGAAATAAAAAGAATATTTTACTCAGTGTATATGTCTAGATAATGTACTCGAAAATAATATAATTTCATTTGAATAATATTACATGAAATGGAGAAACTATAAATTTTAAAGGGAACTAATAAGTGGGAATTTTGAAAGGACCTAATAAGTGTTGCATAACACTATGTGATAAAAAGTAATTTAATTTTAACAACATGAACCACATGAATTATCTTGACTAACACTAATGATGTGTTGTAAAATCTTTATGAAAATCATGTAATATTAAACATCACTCTTTTAAATGTATTGTTAAAAGTTTATAATATTTTACAACATATTTTTTTATAAATTCTTAAAGTAAATTATACCAATACATTTGCATCCAAATTGTTTATAATTACACTCATTATATATAATATAGATATATAATTTTAAATTTATAGAATAGACTTTTTAATAACACCTTATTCATAGATACAATGTCATAATTCATATAAAAAAATAACCCAATGTAATCAATTATATATCAAATTAATATTGAAAACAAACAACATAGAAGGAACATCATCACATCCAATAAAATTCATATTAAGATTATATTAGAGTATTTATAAGACCATATCAGATAAATTAAACAACAACAATCCCCAAAAAAATAAAATCTATAAAATACTGTGATAATCTTTGTAGTTGTAGATCACACAAATCCTGATATAAAAATTTCATGACAAGATTCTTGACATATATATATCATGTAGAAAAAAACAATATATTTTTACATAAAAAACTTATATAGGACCCTACTATCATTCCCTAGTGGTAGGTCAATAGATTTACGTCATAGAGGTTGGGTTTTCTATTATTTTTATAATCCATGATGATAATGGTGAAAGTGGTAGTTTTACCCAGTTTTAACTCAAAATAAAAAATGCATGAATTATGGATAAAACACGGGTGGTGTCACTACTATTATAATACACGTACAATCCATGTGTGGGTATTTTTAGAAAAAACATATATATCTTGTTATAAAACTATTAATCCAATATTTTGACCATTAAGTAATTTTAGAAAATATTAACCTATCATCAATCCACATATATTTAACATTAAAATGTTAAATAAAAAATTGGGTACATTTTGATTTTTAATCAAAAGTTATTGTCTATATAAATGTATACATGGTCATATTACCACACTAACTTTGGTAAATAAAAATTCATGTAGGGTAAATTAGAATTAAATTACCCTATAATATTTTCTAATTGTACATTTTTTGTTGGATTTTTTCACTTATTTATGTGATTTTCATCGAAACATTTAGTATTTTTTTTAAAAAAATATCAAATACTATATACTTTTTCAAAATATTTTTTTTTTATTTTTGAACCCCTATGAGTTTGTTGTGGATTGTTTGAAAATATTTTGTTGTATTGAATTTTTTGGAAATACAAAAAATGAATTTTTTGTTGATTTATAAAGACACTAATATACATAATTCCTTTAATAACACTATAATAGGTGATTTCCAACACAAAAGATTACATTGAAAATCAGAGCACCTTTAAAATCCGTAGTCCTTTTTCAATGCTTTTTCTTGTGGGGCTAAAGATAAATAATGATAGAGCGTTCTATTAAAATTAAAACACACCATAGAATAAAAAATATATTGAAAATACAATAGAAAATTCAAGAAGAAATATAGAAAAAATAATTAAAATAAAATTTACAATGCAAATATAATAAAAAATGTATTATAGACATCATTTCAAACATTGGTCTATATGATTACAAGAGTATGTACAATTTATCATGGAAATTAAAATACATCAATGTTATGTTATCTTTAGCCACCGAAATCATTCATACTATTAGTTATTGAACAACCCACCCCAACTCAAGTAATAGAAATCACATGTATAAGAAAACAATTCATATGTTAGTAATAATATAATGTAATAATTTAAACACAATGTTTCAATTATAAACTAAAAACATATATAGTGAGTCATATCAGGAACATTGTGTATCAGATAGAGTTATGGCTAATTCTTCCACACCACACTATTTCTTGTTGACTCGCATCTATAGTGATAAAAACTCACTATAGATGTGATCCAATTTAAGAAAACATTCCTTTTTAGAAAAAGAATTCATCTATAAAATCATTAGTTGTTTGTCTCCAGGAATTATCTATAAGAAAATTACAGAAATAAGTATAATATATAAGTTATAAGGAAATTAATTAAGTAATATTAGATAAAATGATGTGAAAACAGTCTAATATTGTTACGCACAATTTTTCTTATGTGATGCACAATTAAAAATAAACTACAACTTAAATATTGAGAACACACACATAGAGTCATACTGACCACATCGTTTTTCATATTTATGTGTGATCAATTTTCCCATATTAAAAATAAATTATGGATCATTTTTCTAATGTTTGAAAATAACCTGAGCTTGTTTTTTCATTTTTTTCTAGTGATGTGATTTTTAAACTAAAATGACACCTTTATATTGAAAACAATTACCTTGTGTCATATTAGTCACATAATATGTCATATTTATTTTTGGATGATTATTACATATCATAAATGAGTTCTGGACCACATTCCTAATGTTTTAAAAAAATATGAGCTCATTTGTTTTATTTTTGGCTATTAGATGTGTGTTTTAAACTAAAATGGAGCATTAATATTGAAAACATGCACTTGATGTCATATCAACGACATCGTGTGTCGGATTGATGTGGGGACATTTAATATATATGAAAAATCAATAATGGAATATTTTCATAATGTTAGAATATAATATGATCTTTTTTTTCTCTTTTTTGGTGATATGACACATGTTTTCTTTTAAAATGACACTTTTGCATTGAAAACATGCACATAGAGTCATACCAACCACATTGGGTGTTGGATGGATTTTCAATTAACTCCAACACATCAAAATAAAATTATTTATCATTTTCATAAAATTATAAAACAATACTATCTCTTTTTCTCAGCTTTGGATATTTTCTGTGTGTTTAAAACTAAAATGAAACTTTTTTATTGAAAAAAACATATGTTGAGACATACTAACCACATTGGGTGTCAGATATATATATGTGGTTGACTCCTAAACATAAGAAATTAGTTATTGATCATTTTCCTATGGTTGAAAACAATTTGAGATTAGTTTATCTATTTTTCTATGTGTTTCATTTTAAACTAAAGTGACACTTTTATATTGGAAACACAAATATCAAGTAATAATGATCACATTATCTTTCAAATTGTCATGTAGTCAATTCATTCGCATGAAAAATAAAATATGGATTGTTTTTCTAAAATTTTAAAACAATATGATCATTTTTTCACATATTTTGGTGATGTGACACTACTTTTAATCTAAAATGGAACTTTTATATTGAAAATAAGAACTTCGTGTCATTTTGACAACATCAGGTGTCAGATTAATCTATAGTCAATTTCTGCACATCATAAACGAATTGTTTATCAGTTCCCAATTGTTTGAAAACAATTTCATATTTTTTTTCTCAATTTTAGAAATGTGACATGTGTTTTAAACTAAAATGACACTTTTTTTGATAAAATGCACTTTGAGTCATATTGATCTCATTGTGTGTCAGAATGATGTCTGGTTGATTCATGCATTTACGAAATAAAATATGGACTATTTTACTACTGTTTGAAAACAATATAATCTTATTTTTCGTGTTTTTTGTATCTGATGCGTGTTTTAAACTAAAATTATACCTTTACATTGAAAACATGCACTTCGAGTCATACCAACAATATCTGGTGTTAAATTGGTGAGAGTCCATTCATATACCTCAAAAATTAATTATGGAACATTTTATTAATGTTTGAAAAAAATAGAATATTTCTTTTTATTAAGTATGTCTATTTTATGCATGTTTTAAACTAAAATGACAGTGTTATATTGAAAATACACACTTTGAGTCATAACGACCACATAATGTGTCATATTGATGTGTGTTCAATTCTTAAACATCAAAAATGAATAATGAAAAATTTTCCTAAATTTTGAAAACAAAATGAGGTCATTTTATTAGTTTTGGATATCAGAGGTGAACATAAAACTCAAATGTAACTTTTATATTGAAAACACAATATTAGATTCAAAAAGACCACATCGGGTGTCAGATTAATATATATTCACTTCCCACATGTTACAAATGAATTTTGGATAATTTTCCTAAAATTTGAAAACAAAACGATCTCATTTTCTTAATTTGGATATGTGATTATTTTTAAACTAAAATGAAAATTTATATTGAAGACACATAATTCTATTCATACCAACCACATCATGTGTCAAATTTTCATGTGGTTAATTACTACAAATGAAAAATGAATAAGAAGTCATTTTTCAAATGTATGAAAAAATATGAGCTTGTTTTCTTGGTTTTCATGATGAGACATTCATTTTAAACTAAAATAGAACTTTTATATTGAAAACACACACTTCAAGTAATACTGACTACATCTGGTGTCTAATTGATATGTGGTCAATTCCGACACATCCAAAATGACATATGGATCATTTTTTATAAAGTATCATCACAGTATAAATTTTTTTTCTTGGTTTTGAACATGTGACAAAATTTTTTAACTGATGTATAAATTTAAAAAAAATGAATAAAATATAAATGATAATAAATTAAATAAAAAAGTTGAAAATATAATGATAAAATTAACAAAATATATATTAGATAGTCACATATTCATGATGTTTGTATACATTCTGACATCATGTATTCTTCATATTCATTTCTAAACAATTCGATTTATTCAATTATACTTCTACTTGAGAAATATATCAAAAATAATATGAAATCATTATGATACTGAATATTTAAATACCTAGAGTATCTCTATGTTCATAGTCCATACTAGATCACAAAAATAATAGTTAATCACCTAAATTGTATTTTATAAAACATTCTAATACCATGTACTCTACCCACTCATCTCTAAAAAAATTATTATTCTTTTGAGTTTTTATATTTTTGATAATCGTGGTAATAATGAGAAAATAGATACAAACAAAAAATTAAGATATATTTATAATGAAATTTTAGTTACCTTTAGTAATTAATTGTTCAGGGATACTAGTAATTTGATAGTATATAATATCTTTCAAATAAATTCAATTGTAATATCCAAAATCATTGTTGTTATCTTGATTTAGAAACTGTTGAAACCCTGAACAAAATGAGTAAATTGTTTTGAAATACATTTTTATAGTTATATGTCCCTATATATACCTTAATCTATTTCTATTTAAATATATCCATTGGCTTCTTATGTTTAGTTATGAACCGCATTCCATGATTTGGCCTATATTTTTATATCACCCTATCATAATAATTTTTTAATAAATAAATTGAAATGTATAAATATAATTTTATCTATAAAATGTTGACTGTAGTGAATTGAAATTTCACAATACACATCATGTGTGGTTTGTTTATGGATTTATTTGAATTTGATCAAAAAATAGACATTTGGGGTATCCAAGCTGATTGTGATTAGCATCCTGTTCTTTCTAAAAAATATTTAATTAAAAAAAATAAAAATATATTTCAAATAATTAGATTCGAATGTTTTACACCTGCATTTTAGGAATCAACAATAGTCTGTCGTATGTTATTCTCTTCTCAAAATCATTTATTATATCAACTTTTTTCTTATCAATTTCTTATAACTCCAAACAAAATTCTGTAGAAATGATGCATGGATTAATAAATCATAATCTTGCATAGAAAGGTTTTCCTTTCATATAGTAGTAATATAATCAAAAATATAAAATATGAATAGATATTAAATTTAATGAACAAATTAGATCATTTTTTGGATAAAGAGATATTTAAATTTTAATCTAACTATGTATTCACAACCGAGACTCCTAGCCATTCAAACTTGAGAATCTCGACCAAACATGTATGTAATGAAACATCCAAATATTTATTCATAACGATTAATGTAAGTCACATCTCCACCTTTGAATGTGGTGTCTGCATGAACTTGTAAGGTTAATATAAGTTTCATTGGAATTGGAAGGGAGAAGTTAATCCCAAAAAAACATTTTGTTTTCTTTTTTTATTCATTGGATTGACTTGATCAAACCTTTCCTTTTCCCATCGTTGTATCCATATATAAATCCATACCTCACATCATATCTTTTTTTCATCCACTTTTATAGTTTTTCATTTGATTAATATTTTTAAGGGCATACCATGTGTATCTTTATAAGATTAGATGGACATTTAATAAATGTTCGAATAACATCACTGACTGTTTTATTATTTAAATCATCAAGAGTAATAATCAAATCAATGCATAGATCTTGAGATACTTAAATCCACACTCTCATGTGATCTTTTGGGAATTATTTGTTTTTCATCATGTCTTCCAGGATATTATACATTGTACCACATGAAACAAGGTAGTGCATCGATTTTGATTAATATAAATCACATATAAATTTACCCTATAGAGTTTTTGTAATATAATATTATTGGATGTTGTATGATCCACATTTAGGATAAAGTGTGATAAAAAAAATTATTACCATATGTATGGTGTGTGGTTGAGGGGAATAAATGGAATTAATTCTTATAGTTTTAATTGGCTATTGATGTTATGATATTTGTTCTAATTTTAGTTCTCATTTATCCTTTCATATATATTGGTATGGCAAACAAAACTAGATAATAATGTCTTGAAAAGAAACTATTTGGGTTTGAATTCCTTTCATCATCTGATATGTATCTTCTTGTGGGGTTTCCTTCTAGAAATATATTCAAGGTAACCTTACAAAAACTACACCACTAATGAAGCCATATTGTTCTAGCCAATTCAAAGCAACTAAAAGTAGTTCGTATTTAGGTATGGACTCTAATGATTATTGTGTATAAATTGTATAAAAAATAAATGATTGTAAATATATATATTTATGTAATATTGTTATAAAGAATAATGAATTACTTTTATATCATACATGCACATGTTTCCCATACTGATTGTTTGTTTCTATCAACTATTTTAACCATATTATTTATACGACCCTCCTTCCATAGCACATGACTTGTGATGGATGTGGCATTGGATTTTGATTCATCAATCTGTATAAAAAAAGTAACATATTTCATTTTATATCATATAAATGGTTTGTCGTAGATTTAAAATATATATTGTCTTCTTATCTAGTGAATCATACCCAATCCTTACATTGTGATAGGAGTAAATTGGTTTTGAATTATATTTTTTATTTTTAGTACTCCTATTTGTTTCGTAAATTAAATTTTTTTAATAAAATTGGACAAAATTAATAATTTAAAATAATATATTATAAACTAAAATTCACCTTAAATTATTTCTCATTGGGATGACCAATGGAATTATTCTATTTTTCATAATGTTTACTTTGTGCATACATAACTCGTTGTTAGAGCTTTATTTTCCCCCCTACATCCCAGATATGAAGCATGTTATAAAGTGACTAGAAACCTCTATGGGATTTTCCAGCATCCATTAAGACATATTTCTTAAGGAAATCATCTAAAATAAACATTATCTTTAAGGGATAATGAAAAGTAGATAAATGTTTTATTATAAATTTTCTTGTAAAATTGAGAAATTATATCATAAAATTACCTTAATATCTTCCCAAAAGGTTTTCTTCATTTTAGGATGGACATGGAACTACAAATATATATCAATTGGAACATTAATTCTCATTATTAACCTAAAAATACTAATGAACATTGACTTTTTGGGGTCAATATGTCGGCTTTGATGGTTCCATCCAACCTAAAATTTCATAACATTGCTTCTTGCCTTGATAATTTTAGTCAAAACATTGATTCTATATAATTTTTTTAAAATCAACATGTTTTTTATCCCCTGATAATTCTATAGATTCAGCTTCAACTATCTATTCTTCCCTAGTACTGGCAACATAATCACATACATAAGTCATTGTCTGCATGAGTAGTCGAAATTTTTTTTTATATTACATTAATATATTATATAACATATAATATTATGAATAAAAGAATAGTATAATAAAATAATATTTTACCGGATCATTGAACTCTCATTCTTTTGCTATTGAGAATACAAATCCCTTATTTTGGGAACCCTATAACATAAAAGACATTTTCTATATTAATACTATCATTAATTGATTGTGATTGTCCAATGAATGATTCATATTCGATTGAATTTTCATCTAACCCTATAGTTGTTTTAATCTCCAGTGGGATAATGACCAAAATCCTCTTTGTTGTATCTGAGACATAAAATACCTACACTGATTGTGATTTCATTATTAATTAATCATCCTTTTACCTTTCAATATTTAAATACACCAACATGAATACCATTTCATCAATATTTAATACACTTGTATTTTCAACCCAATTTCAATAAAAAAAATCACTTAAAATGTTGTATAATCCAACACATATATCTATTATATGATGATAAAATTTGAAATATTCACATAAATTGAATTTATATCTTTGGAACTGAATATGTGCATTTCTTTCGCCACAACAATAGCTCCACTGTTTTGCATTATACTATGATCATCAGGTTCTTTTTTATATAATATATAACCATTAATTACAAAACCATTGGAAGATATAGCATTTGTATTTTATCCCATGACTATCCAATGAAATCTTTAAAAAATTGAAATCATTTTTTAAAAAAAACCCTTCAAAATGTTATCTAAACCCCATATTATAAACAATTTATTATGTGGTTTTTATATCCATCCTTTACCCCTTAATAAATTTAAATATATAAGAATTTATTTGTGGGATTCAACTCTGGACCGACATCTCCACTATAATGTAAAATGTAATGGTGATATTTCTCTAAATCTATTATAGTAATTGTAAAAAAATCAAATTTGAAAATCATGTCACCCATATGTCCTCTGCTATGATGCGACTTTTGGAGATCGATGTTATCAACATCTTATAAGTGATTGGTATAGAATTCAGTAGATTCTTCAACAATATATCACTCTACAATACAACCTTCCAGAAGACTTTGATTCATGGATTACCCTTTTAAAATCATCATATATTATTCAATGGGGTACATCCATCTGTCATGGACTGAACCACAAAGTTGAACCTCTCTAACTAATTGAACCATTAGCTGGACTATTATATCAAAGAATGATGGTGTGAAAAACATCTCTAATTCACATAATAAGACTGTAACATCATTAATAATGATTGGAAACTTCATTGAATGTATAAAATTTTTATATATATAATTGAAAATAAAACATAGTCTGGTTAATGTATGTCATACATTTTGAGGTAGAATGTAACATGAAAAAGACAAGTATCACATCTTGTTTAAAAACATGACATCTATCTAATTTTTGTCTATGTGACTTCAAATTAATCATTGAGATGAAATTATTATTATTCAAGAAATACCATATTATAATTTTACACCATTAAATAAATTGTAAAATTGAAAATTTTCATATCTAAATAGAGTGTATGTTGATGAAGGAAGAAAATTAAACCATTTTCCCTTCACAGGCGTTAACTCTTCACTTATCCCCATATCAATCAGGTCTAAATTAGTCTTGAAGGAATATTTTTTTAATTATTATTTATTAACATTCATATAACACTATTAAATACCTTTTCTCGACATGCATGACATCAAAAAAATTCCTGACGAACATAAAATCCTAGTATGGTAATTTAATGAAAATTGATCACTTTTTCTAACATGAATTTTTTAGGATTTTTGAAAATGGTTTACAAGAAATAGATTCAATGTCATTTACTCTATCGAATAGTGGATCACCCATTAGTGGAGATGGTGTTGTTCCTTTTTTCGACATTCTAATCAAATGTTGTTGTCCAGGATCAGTATTTATGTCATCGAGGTAAAAAAATTGATTTCTTAATTACAATGTCACAACCCAGCTCGATGGGCACGAGTTTAAGTTATTCCAAGCTCACCTCTAATAGGACAGGTGTTGTTGACTATCACCATGAAGGCATATCATACACATTAGAGGCGTTGTCCTGATGTACCTATACAAATGCACACATCTCCAAAATAATAAAATGATGAAATATTAAAAAAAATTATAACAATTGACACATACATCTATAATACTATTATCAGAGTATGAAGTAATGTACTGGAAAGAATAAAAAGGGATCAAATATAAGTATAGAAAAAACTAGAAATAATGTATGACATGCTCAAAAGGAGGGTACTACTATCAAATTCAATGTCGGTATACACCATGGTGTGTCTTGCCCAAACTATCTCTACCTTCTTCTAGTCCCCAAAGGAATCCAAAAAATGATTTATTGACCATATAAGACACCTCATTTGTGGGAAGATCTCATATTTGGGTGAGTATATTAATAACCAGTAGGACGCCCCAAAATCACTATACACAATGTAGCAAGATTTGTTAACTCATCAAAGGATATGTCAATTATAATGTGAGGCATGCAGTAAATCATATTAATATACTCACAAAAGACACACACTCTCAAAGAAAGGTCACAAATATTTTGTCATCCTAGGATTCATGCTCGAAGGTTATGTACAACACTCGTCTAGGATAACACACTCCACGAGGTATACCACCACTATCAACAATCATCCCAGAGGTCACGCTTGTCCTGGAGGAACCGTTCCCTAAGATATAATACTACTGATAACACTCGTCCCATAGGTCACACTCTCTAGTTATAGCTAATAAGAAGCACAAAAAAACTAAGAGGGTTCTTTTAAGAAAATACTCAATCAGACTACACCACATTAGAATGACTAGATCTTGATACACTGATAGGTGTTCAACACACAAGGCTCACTGGGGGGGACACCAGACCCTACTAGAAACATCCTCTAATATACGGGATAGGCACCGATGTAAATATAGGGTTCTATAACACCAACAAAACCTACCTAGGGAATACACAAAATATGAGCTTGTTTTCTTTGTTTTCATGATGTGACATGCATTTTAAACTAAAATAGAACTTTTATATTGAAAACACACACTTCAAGTAATACTGACTACATCTGGTGTCTAATTGATATGTGGTCAATTCCGACACATCCAAAATGAGATATGGATCATTTTTTATAAATTATCATCACAATATAAATTTTTTTATTGGTTTTGAACATGTGACACAATTTTTTAACTTATGTATAAATTTAAAAAATGAATAAAATATAAATTATAATAAATTAAATAAAAAAGTTGAAGATATAACAATACAATTAACAAAATATATAGTAGTAAGTCACCTATTCATGATGTTTGTATACATTCTGACACCATGTATTCTTCATATTCATTTCTAAACAATTTGATTTATTCAATTATACTTCTACTTGAGAAACATATCAAAAATAATATGAAATCATTATGATACTGAATATTCAAATACCTAGTGTATCTCTATGTTCATAGTCCATACTAGATCGCAAAAATAATAGTTAATCACCTAAATTGTATTTTAGAAAACATTCTAATACCATGTACTCTACCCACTCATCTCTAAAAAAATTATTATTCTTTTGAGTTTTTAGATTTTTGATAATCTTGGTAATAATGAGAAATTATATACAAACAAACAATTAAGATATATTAATAATGAAATTTAAGTTACCTTTAGTAATTAATTGTTCAGGGATACTAGTATTTTGATGGTATATAATATCTTTCAAATAAATTCAATTGTAATTTACAAAGTCATTGTTGTTATCTTGCTTTAGACACTGTAGAAACCTTGAACAAATTGAGTAAATTGTTTTGAAATACATTTTGATAGTTAAATGTTCCTATATATACCTTAATATATTTCTATTTAAATATATCCATTGGCTTCTTATCTTTTGTTATGAACCTCATTCCATGATTTGGCCTATATTTTTATATCACCTTATCATAATAATTTTTTTATAAAAAAAATTGATATGTATAACTATAATTTTATCTATAAAATGTTAACTGTAGTGAATTGAAATTTTACAATACACATCATGTGTGATTTGTTTATGGATTTATTTGAATTTGATCAAAAAATAGACATTTGGGGTATCCAAGCTGATTGTGATTAGCATCCTGTTCTTTCTAAAAAATATTTAATTAAAAAAATAAAAATATATTTCAAATAATTAGATTCGAATGTTTTACACCTGCATTTTAGGAATTAACAATAGTCTTTTGTATGTTATTCTCTTCTCAAAATCATTTATTATATCAACTTTTTTCTTATCAATTTCTTATAACTCCAAAAAAAATTCTGTAGAAATGATGCATGGATTAATAAATCATAATCTTGCATAGAAAGGTTTTCCATTCATATAGTAGTAATATAATAAACAATATAAAATATGAATAGATTTTAAATTTAATGAACATATTAGATCATTTTTTGGATAAAGAGATATTTAAATTTTAATCTAACTATGTATTCACAACCGAGACTCCTAGCCATTCAAACTTGAGAATCTCGACCAAACATGTATGTAATGAAACTTCCAAATATTTATTCATAACGATTAATGTAAGTCACATCTCCACCTTTGAATGTGGTTTCTGCATGAACTTGTAAGGTTAATATAAGATTCATTGGAATTGGAAGGGAGAAGTTAATCCCAAAAGGACATTTTGTTTTCTTGTTTTATTCATTGGATTGACTTGATCAAACCTTTCCTTTTCCCATCGTTGTATCCATATATAAATCCATACCTCACATAATATCTTTTTTTCATCCACTTTTATAGTTTTTCATTTGATTAATATTTTTAAGGGCATACCATGTGTATCATTATAAGATTAGATGGACATTTCATGAATGTTCCAATAACATCATTGACTGTTTTTTTATTTTAATCATCAAGAGTAATAGTAAAATCAATGCATAGATCTTGAGATACTTCAATCCCCACTCTCATGTGATATTTTGGGAATTATTTGTTTTTCATCATGTCTCCCAGGATATTATACATTGTACCACATGAAACAAGGTAGTGCATCGATTTTGATTAATATAAATCACATTTAAATTTACCCTATAGAATTTTTGTAATATAATATTGTTGTATGTTGTATGATCCACATTTAGGATAAAGTGTGATAAAAAAAATTATTACCATAGGTATGGTGTGTGGTTGAGGGGAATAAATGGAATTAATTCTTATGGTGTTAATTGGCTATTGATGTTATGATATTTCTTCTAATTTTAGTTCACCTTGATTCTTTCATATATATTGGTATGGCAAACAAAACTAGATATTAATATCTTGAAAAGAAACTATTTGGGTTTGAATTCCTTTCATCATCTGATATGTATCTTGTTGTGGGGTTTCCTTCTAGAAATATATTCAAGGTAACCTTCCAAAAACTACACCACTAATGCAGCAATGTTGTTCTAGCCAATTCAAAGCAACTAAAAGTAGTTCTTATTTAGGTATGGTCTCTATTGATTATTGTGTCTAAACTGTACAAAAAAATAAATGATTGTAAATATATATATTTATGTAATATTGTTATAAATAATAATGAATTACTGTTATATCATACATGCACATGTTTCCCATACTGATTGTGTGTTTCTATCAACTATTTTAACCACATTATTAATACGACCCTCCTTCTGTAGCACATGACTTGTGATTGACGTGGCTTTGGATTTTGATTCATCAATCTGTATATAAAAAAAGTAACATATTTCATTTTATATCATATAAAATTTTTGTTGTAGATTTAAAATATATATTGTTTTCTTCTCTAGTGAATCATACCCAATCCTTACATTGTGATAGGAGTAAATTGGTTTTGAATTATATTGTTTATTTTCAGTACTGCTTTGTTGTTTCGTAAATTAATTTTTTTTAATAAAATTGGACAAAATAAATAATTTCAAATAATTTATTATCAACTAAAATTCACGTGAAATTATTTCTTAAATAATTTCAAATAATTTATTATCAACTAAAATTCACGTGAAATTATTTCTCATTGCGATGACCAATGGAATTATTGTATTTTTCCTACTTTATACTTTGTGCATACATAACTCATAGTTGGAGCTTTATTTTCCCCTATGTATCCCGGATATGAAGCATGTTATGAAGTAACTAGAAACCCTTATGGGATTTTCCAGCATCCATTAAGACATATTTCTTATGGAAATCATCTAATATAAACATTCACATTAAGTGATAATGAAAAGTAGATAAATGTTTTATTATAAATTTTCTTGTAAAATTGAGAAATTATATCATAAAATTACCTTAATATTTTCCCAATAGGTTTTCTTCATTTTAGGATGGACATGGAACTACAAATATATATCAATTGGAACATTAATTCTCATTATGAACCCAAAATAACTAATGAACATTGACTTTTTGGGGTCAATATGTCGGCTTTCATGGTTCCAACCAACCTAAAATTTCATAACCTTGCTTCCTGCCTTGATAGTTTTAGTCAAAATAGTGATTCTAAATCATTTTTTTAAAATCAACATGTTTTTATCCCCTGATAATTCTATAGATTCAGCTTCAACTATCTATTCTTCCCTAGGATTGGCAACATAATCACATACATAAGTCATTGTCTGCATGAGTAGTCGAACATTTTATTTATATTACATTAATATATTATATAACATAAAATATTATGAATAAAAGAATAGTATACTAAAAGAATCTTTAACCTGATCATTGGACTCTCTTTCTTTTCTTATTGAGAATACAAATCCCTTATTTTGGGAACCCTATAACATAAAATACATTTTCTATATTAATACGATCATTAATTGATTGTGATTTCCCAATGAAAGATTCATATTCGATTGAATTTTCATTTAACCCTGTAGTTGTTTTAATCTCCAGTGGGATAATTACCAAAATCCTCTTTGTTGTATCTGAGACATAAAATACCTACATTGATTGTGATTTCATTATTAATTAATCATCCTTTTACCTTTCAACATTTAAATACACCAACATGAATACCATTTCATCAATATTTAATACACTTGTATTTTCAACCCAATTTCAATAAAAAATAATCAATTCAAATGTTGAATAATCCAACTCATATATTTATTATATGATGTCGAAATTTGAAATATTCACATAAATTGAATTTCTATCTTTGGAACCGAATATGTGCATTTCTTTCGCCACAAGAATAGATCCACTGTTTTGCATTATACTATGATCATCATGTTCTTTTGTATAGAATATATAACCATTAATTACAAAACCATTGGAAGATATAGCATTTGTATTTTATCCCATGACTATCCAATGAAATCTTTAAATAATTGAAATCAATGTTTAAAAAAACCCTTCAAAATGTTATCTAAAACCCATCTTATAAACAATTTATTATGTGGTTTTTATATCCATCCTTCACCCCTTAATAAATTTTAAAATATAAGATTTTATTTGTGGTATTCAACAATGGATCGACATCTCCACTATAATGTAAAATATAATGGTGAGATTTCTCTAAATCTATGATAGTAATTGAAAAAAAAATCTAATTTGAAAATCATGTCACCCATATGTCCTCTGTTGTGATGCGAATTTGGGAGAAAGATGTTATCAACATCTTATAAGTGATTGGTATAGAATTCAATAGATTCTTCTACAATATATCACTCTACAATACAACCTTCCAGAAGACTTTGATTCTTGGATTACCCTTTTAAAATCATCATATATTATTCAATGGGGTACATCCATCTGTAATGGACTGAACCACAAAGTTTAACCTCTCTAACTAATTGAACCATTAGGTGGACTGTTATATCAAAGAATGATGGTGTGAAAAACATCTCTAATTCACATAATATGACTGTAACTTCATTAATAATGATTGGAAACTTCATTTAATGTGTAAAATTATTATATATATCATTGAAAATAAAACATAATCTGGTTAATGTATGTTATACATTTTAAGGTAGAAAGTAACATAAAAAAGACAGGTATCACATCTTATTTAAAAACATGACATCTATCTAATTTTTGTCTCTGTGACTTCAAATTATTCATTGACATGAAATTATTTTTATTCGAGAAATACCATATGATAATTTTACACCATTAAAGAAATTGTAAAATTGAAAATTTTCTTATCTAAATAGAGTGTATGTTGATGAAGGAATAAAATTAAACCATTTTCCCTTCACAGGTGTCAACTCTTCACTTATCCACATATCAATCATGTCTAAATTAGGCTTGAAGGAATATTTTTTTAATTATTATTTATTAACATTCATATAACACTATCAAATACCTTTTTTGACATGCATGTCATCAAAAAAATTCCTGACGAACATAAAATTCTAGTATGGTAATTTAAAGAAAATTGATCACTTTTTCTAACATGAATTTTTTAGGATTTTTGAAAATGGCTTACAAGAAATAGTTTCAATGTAATTTACTCTATCGAATAGTTGATCACCCATTAGTGGAGATGGTGTTGTTCCTTTTTTCGACATTCTAATCAAATGTTGTTGTCCAGGATCAGTATTTATGTCATCGAGGTAAAAAAATTGATTTCTTAAAAACAATGTCACAACCCAGCTCGATGGGCATGAGTTTCAATTATCCCAAGCTCACCTCTAATAGGACAAGGGTTGTTCACTATCACCATGAAGGCATATCATACACATTAAAGGCATAATCCTGATGTACCTATACAAATGCACACATCTCCAAACTCAAAAAATGATGAAATATTAAAAAAAATTATAACAATTATCACATACATCTATAATACTGTAATCATAGTATGAAGTAATGTACTAGAATGAATAAAAAGGGGTCAAATATAAGCCTAGAAAAAACTATAAATAATTTATTACATGCTCAAAAGGAGGGCACTTATATCAAATGCAATGACGGTATACACTATGGTGTGTCTTGCCCAAACTAGCTCTACCTTCTTCGAGTCCCCCAAGGAATCCAAAAAATGATTTTTTGTCCATATAAGACACCTCATTTGTGGGAAGATCTCATGTATCGGTGAGTATAATAATAACCAGTAGTACGCCCCAAAATCACTATACACAATGCAGCAAGAGTTGTTAACTTATCACAGGATATGTCAATTATAATCTGAGGCATGCAGTAAAACATATTAATATACTCACAAAAGACACACACTCTCTAAGAAAGGTCACAAATATTTTTTCATCCTATGATTCATGCTCGAAGGTTCCGTACAACACTCGTTCAGGGATTTGAACCATGACTCTAAAAAATGTACACAACATCAGTCTTGAAATGATCGCCTCAACATCACAGTCAGAATACTGCTGACAGTTCGTCAATCAGATACCATATTAAGAAATTGCGGTATTAATTAGACCACATAATAATAGTAATAATAATAATATCACTTTATTAAAATATTATTATTAAAATCTATCTATATGGAAGGGAGTAAAGCCAGGAATTTCTCTCCATTCAATGCAAATACTATCCAGGGACATCCCCTATTATTATTATTATATGATTTTATTATTATTATTATTATTATTATATCAAAAATGAAAGTATCACATAATAATTAGGGAATATAGAAAAAGTATCAATCTCAAGGGTTCACGATACCCACATAGAGCCCTCTCCCAAGGATTTAAATCTTCAGAAAATGGGCACCTGAACCTGACCATCAAGTTGGGGTTTTGGACGAAAATGCCCCCATTATGCATTTTTGGGCTAAATTCCTGTGTAAATTTCCATTGGAAATTCCTGGGAAAATTTCCACTGGAAATTCCTGGGAAAATATCTAATGTAAATATTTATTGAAAACTTCAATCGGAAAATTCTAATGCTTATTTCCTACACATAATATGTATCCTATTATAAACATATAATTTATTTTTTCAGTGGGAATTTATAATACAAATTTTTAGTATATACATACACAATTTATTAATATATAAAAAATAACGTAAATTTTCACCAAACGTATTCAATTTAAAGTTTCAATGAAAAAATTTCACAACACATTTCTACTAGTGAATTTTAGCCCAAATGTATACAAGAATGTCCATTGCACATTTTCAGTACATATTTTCCACGCAACATATATTTAAAAATATAAATATATAATGTATATTTGGAATGAAACATTATAGTGAATGTTTCCAAAAAAATGATAAAAAAATTGAACATTTGAATATCAAAAAAGAAAATTCTCAGTACAAATATAGTAATATATTAATAAACAATTTAATTTTTTAATAAAAACATGCAATGCAAATTTCCAATATAATAATCCATTGAAAATTTTCATAGGAAATTTACAGTGGAAATATTCATCACTTATATTTTTAAAACAAATGTTACTACTTCATAAATAAAAAAGTAAGTTTTCTTTGGGAATTTATATTGTAAATTTCCATTATAATCCATTAGTGAAAATTCACATAGGGATGTTTTTAGTTCCAATTTCCACATAAATTTCCAAATAAAATTTCTATTTAATTTTTATTATTATTACACTAAAATTTTTATTATAAAAGGTCGAAATTAAATGTTTGATTACATTTTTAGTTCAAATATATTAACACATAAATAATGTATTGAAAATTTGAATTAAAAATTTATTACAAAAATTTTCATTACAAACTTTCACTGAATTTTTGTATTTCAAACATTCAATTTAAATTTTATGTGAAAAATATCAATGGAAATTTCAAGGGAAAAATTTTGATGGAAATTTGCAGTGAAAACTTATACTAAAAATTTTCAGTGAAAATATATTTTTACATAAATAAAAAATGGAAATTTTCATTAAAAATATACAGAGGATTTACTATGGAATCTTTTATTGTAAATTTACACTAAAAAGTTTTGATCCAAGTTCCATTCACATTTAAATATATTGTATTTTTATTTATATTTATTATTAACACATTAAAAATATCTTTGTTATTAATATTTAATAAAAAGTGTCATTAAACTGTTATTTAATAAACAATTTTTTAAATATAAAATATGTAATTGAAATATATTGATTAGATTAAAATTTGATGTTGAATAAATTCATTTTAAAACATTAAAAATATCAAAACAAAAACAAATGTATCAGATTTTTATTTATTTTTATAATTTATATTTTATAATAAATGTTTTCATTATATTATTTATATTTACGTTTTTTGTAAATATTTGATAATAATAATTTGAATTAAACATTTTATGGTTATAATTTATTTAAAATCATTTACACAGGAGGAAGGGTACTATGGTACAATCATTTCAAATTTATTAAATTTGTTTTTTAAAAATGCTGCATCTAAAAAATGGATCATTCTCCACGGTTTTATTTTTCTAGGTGGGGATTCATCCCACGATGTACCTTACTCTTAGGTCCACACACAAACCTGAGATGATTTAAATCCCTCTCTTGAACCCATCCTACATCGTACATCTGACATGCACCCCACCCGATATCGCCGTTCAATTTAATTATAATAGTATTATCATTTATACTAATGTCATAATATTTTCCCATCTGTTAGTCACACTACAAGACTATGTGCCTCCCATTGCTCACGCAAAACCTTCCTAATATATCACTCGAGAACCACCTCCAATCTCACCATCAATAGTTGTATCATGCACAGCTCCTATGACGAACACCGAAGTGACATCGATGTGAGGAATGGTAGTAGAAAAAAATAAAATAACCATTATAATTCAAAATTGATCGATGGTCGTGTTCATCTGAAAAGTGTTGATAGAATCAAACATGGGTCATCAAATTGAAAAAAAAATTTAACTCTAATTCACTAGAACATATAAAAAATTCACATATCCAAAGAACGAACCCCAAACTAATTTTTGGGGATATTAATTCATTTTCATTGTAGGTAAAATAAAAATAGGATCAATCCAAACAAATAAAATGTACTACTTCGATTTAGATCAATCACTGTTGAACAATGGTCGAATGTCGTTTTAATTGAGAAGATCCAAAAGTTACATAGTCATTGGAGTTCCCTACAATGCTCTGATTATTGATCCATTATCCCGAATCCCGCCAATATTTTTGTACACTCTCCACTCAAGTCTCAACATTATATGTCTATCCATAAAAATTGGTAATGGTGGTTTATTTATCAAGTAACAACTTGGTTGTTGCATCAACATAATAAATACAAATTAATTTATTACTTAAATCTGTGATATATTTTTCACAAACTCTCAATACCAAAAAAATATTATGTCATTCATAGGGTAAATACTATTTTCTGATATAAATAGTGGTATTAGATTTCCAGTTTGTGGCTATGTAGGAGAGTTATACATATTTTAAAAAAAATGTGTCTGTGTGATATTAATATATTTAATATCATTAAAATTTCAATTTCAGGTTCACCAGTCCTCAGAATTTCTCACTATCCTAGTGCATAACAATGGAAATATTCCATGAAATACATTAAATTCTTTCACAACAAAAACTCGATTGTTTCAACATTCCCACCATTAAGCATTTTTTCCTAGAAAAGCACAAATTAAGAAAAATGTCAGGATATTAAGCTTGCATCACGATCTCCTACTCCCATAAGCTCCCTCAATTGTTTCATGTGCTTCCAATGGTAATGCACTCATGGAAAAGACTTTACCGTGAAGTGAATTTTCCTACTGATTCTCAACATCGTCAACTCCTTGAAAAGGGAACTCCACTCTCATAGCCCAACATAACCAGGTCGATATCATACAATGAGTTGTGCACATACCATTTCTGCTGTGATATGTGAAGAACACAGGAAACCAAAACTATTGTGGTTATGATTCTAAGTGGTACACAACCACACTACATAACACAACAACATGAAAATGGGTCTATGATCCTTTCAGATAGTTTATCATCCTATAAAATTCTATGTGATACTCAAAATGGTGAGATATCGCGGAATAGATGGTATCCTTGTGGAACTCTAAAGGTCTCCTATATTAGTCCACAAAGGACTGTTGGTGTCTATTGGACATTCCTCATCTACCAATCGATGAATTGCACCCCTTTCACAACCATTAATAGCACAAACCTCATGTGTCCCATGTGGTCCATCTTTGACGCCAAGAACACAAGGGCACCATCATAGAAGAATATAGTGAAATAGCCCACAGATGGTTAAGGATCTAGTCTACAAGTCATACAAATCTACTAAGCCATAAAACACTCCGAAGGGTATCGCTATAAAATCAAAGAATCCACAATGGCTTTGGAACGATAGTTCAAGTATATCTTGACTCAAAACCATAGTTAGCGATAAATTTTCTTAAGGTCAAACTTTGAGAACTACTTCAACTCAAACCAAAAATCAAATAATTCAATGATACTCATGAATGGATACTCTTCCTCACATTATCTTGTTCAAGTGAAACCAATCACTCGAGGAATTTTGGCTTTTTTCAATAGGCTTTTTGTGACGAGAGTAGGACCGTCGCAAATAGTTCGTCAAAATAAACTATTTGTGATGGGAATCTTGAACCATCACATTCTTTCTGTAAAAAAGAGCTATTTTGGATGTATCGTTACAAATACTTTTGTCTATCCTTACGTTCTAAAGCATGGGAAGAGTATTTTTGATGAGGATTCACGCCCGTCACAAATAAATTATCGGAAAGATAATATTTTCTCTATGTCACGTCGCAAATAATATTTTTTACCCCTACATCAATTAATAACCTCATAACTATTTGAAATGGGTCTCATCACAAATAATTCCACCTCATAAGATATAACCAACATATACCCCCCCCCCCCCCGAGATTTTTTTATAATCACAACTTATATCAACTTATCTCAAATTTTCTAACCCGTTGTTCTCTTATATTTTTTAGTTTAAAATTTAAGAAGTTTCAAACATTACAAGGGATCAACATTCATGTTTTACATAAGCAGAACAATTCAGTTTGAAGGCATTTTTTTAATTTATTTTACTGAAGAAGGTCTGAGTACAACATTGAAACTCAACCCCTACCAATCCAATTTATTTGAAAAAACAAGTAACCAAAACAATGTAGATGATGGGGACAGATATGAATTCCTACACTGCATCAAGGGAATAGAACTACGGACTAGAAGGATCTAGGTCATTCCTATGGTCGTAGTCAGAATCATCAGCATCATCAAAAGTTTCCAACGTGGATCATGACTTATTTTTCTTAAAGAGCACATAATACTTCTCCTTGAGCTTTTACTACTCAAAAGTGAGCTCTTTGTAAGAAGACCTGGTTGACATTAGACCACTCCCTCGTGAACTAGCTCAATCATCATGACCGCATCATTGGACATGATTTTTTGGATGAGGGCCCCACTACCAAGTCTTAGATTTATTTCAATCCCCTCTCAATTCATCCCTTTCCAAACCATGGGACTACATAGTATCTGAGTCACTCGTCACACTCTTCTTATCAGGAGAAACCAATACCAACATAGATTTACCCTTTAAGTTAGAGAAAGTCAATACTTATTCTTTAATCAATTATTTGTCCTCTTTAGCTTGAGTAACCACTTCAATATTCACCAACTCATCAGAATCAGCAGTAGCATCAGCATGCTCTTACTCTCTGGTGTCCATAGAAATAGGGAGGAGATCTTCCTCTTGATCAACAGGTGCATGCATTAGAACCCCTTTAACGTTCTTTGAGGTTGTCATCACCTCTTCATGACCCTTCATGGGGATACATCCCACCACACCCTAAGATGTAGGGAATGTCATGCTCATTCTACGGTGACCTAAAACTTGTGTCATGACTTCCTCAGCAGCATCCTCATCCTCAACAATTTGCACCAAAGACATGGAAGCCTTCTTGTTCTCAAAATCTTGTTGGTCAGATCCAAAACATGCATCATCACCTTTCCTTCAACATGAATCATCCCCCACTAGAATCACATTGTTACCAATTTTCACTACACCCAACGGTTCATCCGAAGTCGGAGCAATATGCGTCTCACATCTAGTTGGTGAGTGGGTGTTAACACCACTCGATAATGGATTTATAGACTTTTTGAATTAGTTTCTTTCATCCTAACCACGAGCTTCACAAAAACCACAGGTTTTTATTCAATTAAAAGATGAGAAATCATGTTCTATCAACCTGCATTCATTGAATAACATTAGAACTTTCTCATATTCAACCCTTAATTTGAGTTCATCCAGATCAGTAGAAAGAAATACCTTATTAACCATGATTGATTCGAAGTCAACTTCAACAAAAAGAGGTTTATATAGTTTTTAAAGAAAATTTTTTTATTATTTTTTCATTGGACAACATATTTGAGGCTTCCAAATGGTTATGTCTCCAATTTGGGTAGATGTGTCAAAAATGGTCATATTACCTGATTAAAAATTCAGGACTGTCATGTCATAATATAAAGACTTATATTGATTATATTTAGAGGTCTGTTTAATTGTATGAGCTGGGATGCACTAACCACTACAAAAAAGACTTATACCAACAGAAAGTTATTGAGTGATAATATATCTGTTCTTAAAAATGATTATTTCCAATAAATATAAATTTTATAGGTATTGATTTCAAATAACAACACATATTTTTAACAATAGATATATCTATTGGTATTGATCTCCTAACGCCAAAAAATCAATTACCAACAGTTAAATATATTGCTTTATCGTATTGATATCAACATTTTTTACTAACTCATGAATATATTATTAATAAAAACTATTACCAACAAATATTTTACCAACAAAAAATGATATAATAAACCATTCAATAACAAAAATTATTTTTTAAATGAAAAATTAATAAAAATAAAGTGTGTATATAATGGCATGTATGTATATATATATATATATATTCATTTTTATTTCCGAATTCAATATCTATTTACTGTGGTTTTGTTAAAAACATTTTATTAAATGATTTTAATTTTCTAGTTTATCTAAATATCTTACGTATTCATATGTTATAATATATTTTTCTTAATAAACATTTAAAATAATTTTTACAGAGAAAAAAATATAAAAAAACCATAAGTTACGCCAATACCACGTCACTGTCGTCGTCACCCTCCTGTGTCTGGCCTCACCTCCCTCTACCCCGCCTTGCTTCCCGTGGCCCATGGCCCCACCTCGCATCAAATTCCTGCTCCTTCCTAACCTCCCATCATCCCACCTTGCAAATATCCTCCCATTATTTCGTTTCATCCTACACCCTTGTGGGTTTTCTGTCACCGTATACATGCCTCGCGTCTTGATATCAGCCACCCCACAATCACTGCCTCTTCATCCCCTATTAATAAATCAATATTTGGTGCATCACACCAACTATCCTTAAGAGGAGCTTCAACATATCACTATCAATTTTAGCCCTATTTAACCACTGTTTTTTTCATATTTTTCTATTGACTGCTGACTAAGGTAATTCATTGCATATAGAATTTCTTCGTGGGTTGATAAAGCATAAAACCTATTTTATTCATTTGTAATTATTATTTATATTCTCCTCCTAATTTTACATCACTATTTCCTACTATTTTTGTATTGTTAAGGCCCTGTTTCATTTATATTTTCCAACTGGAGACAAAAATAAGGCTAGATGGATTGATAATTTGATAGATGACTTATTGTTATACGTTTTTCCACCCTTTTAATTAGTATTTCCATATCAAAATTTTAGATTGGTTGGTATGAGTCTTATATCCATAGGATAACAATGTAATTAACGGACTATCTTTCACGTGATTTAGTTGATCCTTTGATGTTTTATCCATAGATTTTTATTTTTAAGACTTATGTAAAACTAAAATTGTTGCATGGAAAGCGTCATTTATATGTATTATTTAAGTTTCTATATTTTCCACTAAAAAGAAAGTACTTGGATTTTTTTCATATTAATATGGTTTTCAGTCGAAATTTTTGGGCAATTCTCTCTTTGTTTCTACAATTTAAAATTTTACTATATGGAAGAATATGTTACCAAAAAACAACTTTCATGTATTCAATTTTTTTAACATTAAATGATTGAAAATTATTATGGCCATTATAGTCTTCACCCTTATTTTTATTATACTAGTTAATGTACATTGTGACATGTTATATTTTTTTGGGTCTTGTTTTTCAAGGGATTTCCATATCAGTGGTAAGAGAAAATAGATACAAGAGAATCACGAAGCTTTGAATCACTATGAAAATGTGTAGATTTATTTTTCAGGAATGAATCCTATTACTAAATACAATTTTAGATTCATTTTTTAAAAGGATTCTTATTAAATATTTCTTTTAACTCCAATCACTAATCACCAATTTATGATTGTGGGAAGATTCGGTTTTCTGAAGGTGTTAAAATATCTTTCTTTGAAATGGAGCCCCACATCTATCCAATGGTCAATTCTAAGAATTGGGTGATTGGAAAAATGGTTTAATTGAAGAAGGATTCTTCTTTATCTGTCAATTCAAAGGTGAAAGCCTCATTGATGGGTATTTTATTTTTTTTACCCTTTTTAGGATGATTATAGATGGCGAAGGATGGTAAGAAAGAGGTGGTCAGTATAGGTATGATGTTTGGAGAACATGGAAAAGAATTATATTTTTAGGCATCTTTGAGTGGATTTATTTATTTATCTATTCACTCAAATGATGTGATATAGTTTCATTACAGTTTTCTTTATACAATGTTACAAATTCAAATACATATCGTAGTGGGAACTTAAATTCAAAATATAAGGTGGGTTTCTATCTTATTTTATTTTGATTATGATTTTTGGAAATATACATGATATATATGTTTACAAAAATGACACAAGATGAACTCCATTCTAATGTGGGTAACTCATAGGCCTTCCATTTGACTAAAAGATTCATTGTTGTCTACAAATAAATACTCATGTAACAAATCCCAAGTCTTCTATTTGAGTCTTGGTAGCATAATCAATATTTATACAAGTCATTGTCATGGAATCATACACTCTTCATTACTTTTATTTTTTCAATGCCTATTTTAACTATTATCTTTATAATTTGACACTTTTCAAGGATAATGAATAGAACATTATTTTTAAATCCTAACCCATTTTCTTTGTTGAATAGAAGGACATACTGGCTTTTATTTATCATGTCCTATCAAAATTATATTAACAGTAGTTTGAAAAATATAATAGAAATAATGGAATTTAAATGTTTTAAAGATGGTGGGGGATTGGTGGGGCTTTCATTGGGTATGGATTTTCACACCCTTGTTCTTCGTATATTCCATGTACTTTCTAATATTCTTGAATTATTAGTATTATTTTCACTATTCAGGACCTTACATTTGAATTATAATTCATGATTATTTTATGTGCTGCATATAAATTTATTAGTATCACTAAATATTTTAGTATTTGAAACTTTTTTCTTGAGTTTCAAGTAGTATTTTTTTACTTTCTATAGTTACCTTTCTTTATTGTTTTCCAATTATTAGGTTCAAAAAATGAAAAAAAATTATTCTGTCAGCTTCACCTAACAAATTTGAATTTATATATTTAATATTTTTGTTTCTTTTCCAATGATCTTAAATTTTTTGGTTATTTTATTTTTCAAACAGCATCCACGGTGTTCTGTGGTACATTCCAGAGGCATTCTTTATCCTCGTGATTTGTATTTCTTAAATTATTTTCATGAAAATACTCCCTCTTCACCAATGTTCACCAGTGAAAACCATTCCATTAAAATATTTCATGGATGTATATAACCACAGAATAACCTATCAATGATATATTAATTAGAATATCTAAGTAAAATTACATGAATAAATATATATATATTTGTCATTCTGGTTTCAGTATTCCCCAAATTTAGTGATTTATTTACATAATTTTTGGAAATATTTATTTTAAAGGTCACTAGAATCACAATTACACAGGAATTGTGGTTTTATTTATGTATTGGAGAAATTAAATGAGACAAAGAGAGTGGTTGTTTAATTTCAGAATAATGTAACTGTAGTTGTACTAATTAAATGAAGCATAAAAATACCAATTTATTAGAGAGTTACTATTTATTATGCTAGAAGCCATATCTTGAACTCCTTGAATTCCAGAATGATCGCCTCTACTTTTTAATAGACTACTAGATTCCATATTAATCATGAGATAATATTTAGCATAAATTACCTCAGAAAAGTAGATCTCCATTAGGGGTGGGTGATTGATTCTTTCCCAACCCTTATCCTTAGTGGCCTATCGTTTATTAACATCCATGCACTTTTCAATAAGAGATCTATGAAAAATGTTGGGAAAAAGTATTAATGGTCTGATGAGTATACATATGTTGATTATGATTTTGATGGATCAGAGTACTAGTCTCATGCTACCTTTGAGACCAGGACATCCCCTACACATTTTAGGTAGAGGGTATCCACATGACTTAACCACCCATCACCACCCTCTACCACTTTTTAGAAATGGTTTAATCATATTGGTGTTTCCTTATATTCCTCATTTAGAACAAAAGTGTTATTTTTAAAAATAAGGGATTTACTTTTATATAGACACCATTGTACCCATTTTCTCATCCACTATAGCCGTCACCAGCTGAGCATCCATCTACAAAGCAGAAGCCATCTACTTCCACTATATGAGATATTACACATCTTACCATCCATAAACTCATTAAGGACCCATACATCCTTTATATTCTAGGGGAAGACTATGAATATGTATTCAAGGCCCACAAGAATATAAAGGTCCCAATAATGTTGACAGAAATGGGGTTCCATTTATTGATCTGGATTCCATATAAATGGAATCTCTCTCAATAAGAGAGTTTCCCACATCCCACTATAAAGAGAAAACTATATCCTCCAATCAATTAGCATTGAAAAACTCCACACCCACCACTATTTTTCTAGATCATCACCTTAGTAAATAGAAGTAAGAACTAGTATTGGTTCCTAATAATCTCAATTAGGATATTATTTATAAGGTTTATATCACCGTACAGATTCAACATCCACCTCATATAGAGTTCAGTCAAGGTTTATTTTATATATATAATAGAATAGTGTGAAAGCCCAATGTGTCATGGATTTCTTCTTGATAGGAAGAGACCACAGCCTCCCACATCAGCTTCCAAGGTCAGATTTGACCTGGTTGTACAGCTTGCCCAGCCATTGATGGGCCCAGTAAATTCCTCCACAATGTAGATTAGTTGTGACTTCAACTTTTCAAACATCTCAACATGTTGTGTGAACGAATATGCATCTTCCATAATCAACCTTAACATTTTATTTGCATTCTCACCCAGGTCTGTGAGCGTGGATTAGAGCACTGAAGAGCATTCCTGGAATCTATGGCTCTCCAACCACCATAGTTTTGGATGCTTCCTCATCTCTACCATTAAATCAATGTAATGTTGTTTACATATTCGTATTTTGTGTACATATCTTTGTTTTATATACATTTAATTGGTTCATTAACTATTTGTTTCACATAATGTACTAATGGATGCATCACAAGTTTGTTCATTTTTTATCTTATGGTTGTTATTCCCGCATTTAAGATGAGGCTCTTATTGTGGTCACTAGTTTGGATTTTCGACTGCGTTCTTATTGGTGTCAAAAATGTCTGGTAAGCTTTTTCACTACTTTTATTTCTTAGCAGTATGTGAAAAAAGTATTTTAAGGTACTAGTTTTTTTTCTCAGTTCATGTTTAATTTTTTTTTCTCACTGACCGTAAATTATTTTTTTGGAAAATGGATGGCGATAGGGTCAAACCATTAACAAAATATTCCTGAATATGTTACTTCATCCATGTTTCCATATTCTTGATATTTGAATAAGGATGATGAAAAGTTATTATTTTGAAAATCATTTTTTTATAATTAAATTTTTTAATATTTTGATTTCAATTCATACATATATTTTTCATTGATTTGAGTTGAAGTTGGAATGGATGAGGTGTTGTTGGCTCACTGCTACTGGGTTATTAAGGATTACTGGTCCATGGTGTAGCATGGATGGGATATTGCTGGCTTGGATGAGCCGCTGCTAGCACGTTGACATGGATGGACTACTGTTGAACCCTGGTGTGGCATGGATGGACTGTTGATGGTTCACTGACATGAGCAACTAATGGCATGGATGACCTGCTACCGGAACTATATAATGGTTGGGTTGTTGCTAGACCAAGTGTGGCATGGACGGGTTCCTAATAACTCGTTGTAATGGATGAGTTGATGTTGTCTCATTGGTCCTATGTTTTTGGTACTCACGAGTCTCTGGTGTGGAATGGATGGGATGCTCCCTAACATGGGGGGTATTGTGGGTTGGTGTCATGTGTGATGGATTTTGTATTGATTCAATTTCATTATCAATATAATTAAATTTTCCTTAATTTTGAACATGTGTGAAAATATTCATCTATTTAATAATTAAAATATATGTATGATATATGATAAATTAATAAATATAATATAAAATTTTAATAAAAGTAAATATTTATCATTTAATAGATATTTTATGTGGGTAATATTATTAGAAATAGAAAAAATATTCCTGAGAAACTATTGCTAAGAATTTTAACTAACATATATGTTATCTATTGGTATTATTATAATTGTAACAGATTGATAATATTTATCGCAAAAACATTTAGTGATATAGTTTTTACCATCAATTTAGTGACATGGAAATTTATGTTGGTAAAATGTTTTACTAGATGAAAATGTACTTTTACCAACATATGTGCACCTGTTATAAGAATTGAAATATTTTATAGTGAAAATAAATATCATATTTTTTTTGAGACATTTGTGTGGTGACAATAGACTATAATGCACTATTTAGACTGTAAGAATATAATGTTTTAATTTTATTTAATGTGAAAAAAAACTTCCTTCTAGCATTCATTGATTCAATGGAACTTTTAATATTACATTTTCCACATGAAGAAAAATGAGGAGGTCTGGTATAGTTTTGATGGATGTAACCATTCAATAGATACATGCATAAATTGAAGAAAAAGGTAACATAAAAAGCATCGGTTGAAGGATAAATTGTAAAATCATATTTACGAGAAGGGATTTCTTTTTATTCTTTCGTTATTTTCTATATGAATATCCCCAAAACCATAACTACATGGTCCCTAATGAGGGAAATGTTGATGGTGAAATTAAAAATCAATTATCAATTGTTAATTAGCCCAAACATGGCTTCAGTGGAGCTGATGAATGATGAATTTTAGACGATGAACATCAATATGATCATAAGTATATTCTACTCAACTATTAAGAAATGACACCATTTTTACTGTGAGTTATCCTATCAAATATTATATAATATTTTTTTATGGTAAATTATTATTATTTTATTTGTATATTATATGATGATAATATCAAGAAAACTGTTTCCACAAATTACAGCAACTGCTCATGAAGTGCGTTAGAACAATATTTTATCCGATTGGTTTCAAAAACTGGTAAAATAAATTTTTTATGGTTTAACATATAAAATCAATTTATTACATGTTATATTGATATTTTGCTTCACAATGTTTCTGGTATCTCACCGTGAAGATAAAATTGATAATCAATTGTTTTTATTGAGTAACCCACCATCCAAAATGGTTAAATCTTATGATGAATATGTGATGAATTGTTTTTTATTTTATACACATGTATATGTGTAATAAAAAAACAATAAATAGTGGTGTTTTCATGAGAATATATCATTATAGAGAAAGTGAAGTTGACTTTTACGGCGTGTTGGAAGAAATAATTAATTTGTGTTATCAATGACAGAATTATATAGAAATTTTTAAATGTTATTGGTTGGATACTGAGAGAGGATTTCATGATCATACATGCCATGGAATCATTGATATTAAATATAAATTCCTTCTTATAGAAAATGATACATTTTTTTTGGTTATTTAGGAACATAAAATTTATTATAAAAATTATTGTGCAACTTCAATGCTAATTAAAGAGAGTTATGTGATTGGTGGAGCATAATAAAAATTTAATCATCATAAATTATATTTATTCAAGGTGAATGTGGATGCATTAATGTGCATGGAATTGTAATTTTTCAAGAGACTACTACAAATACATATATTTTATGAAGTGATGTGAATATTGATGATGACACCCCACAATTAAGGGCTGATGGTGATGATAATTTTATTGATGTAAAAAAATGAATTTGAAATGGAAATATATAATGAAACTGAACCTCTTATAGAAAATGATGCTACTTAGGAGGTATATGAAGATATTAACATCATCATATGAGATGATGAAGATGAAGATAAATATTGACATAATTAAATGAATGTTATAAAAATATATAATATATATCTATATATAATATTAGTTTTTATAAAATTTCTAACAATTTTCATTTCATGTTTCTGATAGACTTGGATCAATTTTATGTATTGGAGGAGGCTAATTGTAACGAACCAACCTGGGTTGACCATGAACCGTTCAACTGATCTAATCTGTGGCGAGTCTTGAGAGGCATTCCTAATCCACCCAGGATGGCAATAAGTTCCAAGGGAATCAATATAGAATGAGGTAATAGTTTCACCCAATAAAAATAGACAAGGAAACTGAACAAATAAAAGCTCAAGACAAACTGAAAATGATTCCCAAACATCGCATTCTATACATTTACTATTAAGGAAATAAAAAAATCAAAATCAAAACTAGGATAACCAAAAGGAACCTGACACCTGAGACACTTCTGTATCACCTTGAGGTTCACTCTATAATACATAACCAACTGTTGACCAAGGTGATCAAACTCAAGCCGAAACCTGCAGTAGAAACTAAAAACAAAAAAAACTATTGGCATGAGTATTAAAACTCATTAGGTAGGAATGAATAACTCTATTCTCAATCTACATTATTTAAATAATGAAATATTGATTAATAATTTTAAAATAAAAAATATAAATATAGGTTTTCAATGCGTTGCATTTTTAAAACAAACAAACATATTCCATTCCACTCTTTATTTAAAAAAGGCTCAATGGGAGTAGTAAAAAAGGGAAACAAATGGGAAAAAGGTTTAATTTACATAAAATTTAAAAGGTTTAGAGTGCTTATTCTTTCCAAAATAATTTTATTTAAATCCTTTTTAACAAAAACACACGTTCACAGTTTACCGAAAGAATACCAAAACCAAGAATAAGATCATGATTCCACATAATGAGGGCAATGAAACTAAAGGTACCAGTATCGGATAAACACGAGAATATCTAGAATCTCAGAGGAGAAACAGAACATACTAAAGACATGAGACCCCATCCCCAGTAGCATACCACACACGATGAAATCAAAACACCCAAATGACTTCCACCCTAATATAGGATAGACCTAGGGGCCTAATCAAATAGCAATAAACCTAGATTTCCACCTACTATAGGTCACTAGTCATTTCATAAACTACTAGTGTAGTAATTGTTCACATTAATCCACATAGCTATGATAGGATCCAATGCAATATTCATAAAGGCGTATGCCAATCAATATGAAGCATCAAGACACATATAGCCCATCACAAATAACACACCTAAACCATCACCACCCCATCCATATCAAGGATTATTCCTTACCTTAAAAAATAAATATACAAGGTAGGTCCCACACTGAGGACCCACCCACACCTTGTCCAATCGACAAGGAAATACTCGCTCCCAAGAGGTTTTTCCAAATAACAAATCAATAAAAATTCTAAAGGAAATCATGTCCTTTTCACACATCAAACCATTAATAAACAATTTCAGAAAATACATTTTAAATACCAAAACAACTTATAAATCCTTTTATAAAAATCCACGCATAAGACAAAATAAATTACAAAACATGACTTTCATCAATTAAATTTGAATAAATCATATTGAAAAAGGAAACATCATGTTCAATATGTCCAGTATTTCATTTTACTTTTAAATACAATTCCAAATTCATCCTCACCATAAATTCCCTTAAAAATGGTTAACACCTTTCAAACAAATCATTAAAAAAATTTACTAAAACATTATACCAAAACACTCAAACAAAATACAATCAATTTCATTTAGAACCAATTTAGAAATCTATTTAGGGAAACGACATACACCATTTATGTCGGAAACAAACTATTAAGGGCCAAAGGGGGATTTGGATGTTACAATATTAAATATATATATATATAATCAAAACAACATTTTCAAAATAACAAAAAACATAATTTCTAACACAACATTTTATCAAACAAATTTTCTATAAACTCACATAGGCATAAGAAAAGATAAATTTCAAAACCTATTTTTAACATGTTCTGAAAATATAAAAACACTTTAATAATCTATTTAAGGGTATTATGAAGATAAAAATAATTTTTGAAAAATCATTGAAATAACTCAGGCATCAGTAAATTTGTTTTGAAAATTTTAAACTATATGCAAAGGGAAACTGATCCACTTAAAAAACACATGGTATGTAAAATTCGACAATTTCACACCGCATAATCAAAACAATTGAATAAAACACCTTATTTCAAACACAAAAACTATTATGAAAATATTAAATCACTAATTAATAATTAAGGATTGTTTGAAAACAAGATATCAATTAAATCTTAAATTTATAGGGAATGTGCCACGGGATCCTACCTCTAATCTATGGAGGGAAAAAATACACGCCCAAAATCTCACCACATGGGTTCTAAAACCATAGATCTACCAATAAGAATCCTCAATGAGACAAACCCCCAACATAAATCAAGTAAAACCAAAGAAGAGGTTATCAGAGGTGGAAGTCGCCATTGGAGTAGGAGCATACTGGCGAGGCAACACGCGGGAGAGGAGAGTAGTGTCATAGGGTCGCGCTGAAAGGATCTAGTGTGTGCAGAAGTACCATTCCAAAAGGGGGTTTTCTATTGGGGGAGGTGGAGCCAAAAAGGCCACTAGTAGGTGGGTGGCATGCCAAAGGTGTGTGGTGCACCGAAAGGGGGTCACCGACAAGGGGAGGTCACACCTTCTGGTGGTATGACACCAACAGGGCAGTGCACACGGTGGGGTGGAGGGAGGGGTGGAGTGTGCACTTCACAGGTGAGGGAGGGATGTAGTTGGGATTATGGGTGATAATTAAGGCTTCAATTTTTTTTTCTTTAATAAAACCTTAAAAAATATTAAAAATCATACAATAATAATAATCTCAATAATAATATTAATATTAATAGTTAATATTAGTATTATTTTTTATTATATTAGTAGTAATAATAATATTCCTGAAAATAATAATATTATAATAAAAAAATTATTATTATTATTGAAATGAAAATTTTAAATTTTACATTAACTATTGTTATTTCACTTGAAATTTCATTTAATATCATTTTGTTATTCATTTTTTTAATTTGATTTGATTACTAGAAAGGCGGCACGGTGTCCTAGGCGTAGCTGTACGGTCTTCAAACTGTGCTTCGCCCATGCACAAGATATCTCCAAACCCAAAACATGCATTTTTTGGTAATAAAAACTCAAATATTTAAACTGGGACTCAACCTGAACCCCGAAAAAATTATCCAAACATGAAAGAAATAATGAAATAATGTAATTATAATGTTTTGGGTGTGACAATTCTCCCCACCAAAATGCTTTCCGCCCTTAGAAATCCACAACAAGGATTACCCCCCAAAACAAAAACTGATGCTTGTTTATAGTTTAAGGAGATTCCCAAATATTGATAAACAAAGAGATCACAAAAACACCACCAATGAGAGAAATACGAAAAAGATAATCTCAGGATACTGAAAACGACTCCCTGTTAAGTGACACATGCCCCTAAAATCTTAAAAACCTCTAGTTGATCGATCAAAAAACGAACAAAACATTCATGATGCCAAATTAATCCTTATAATTCGTACACCTTAAAAATCATCAAATGGAAGCCAACCATTCACCTAATATGGAACTAAAATACTAACATGGGGATCCTCGAATGGACTCCCCACCTGATGAAACATGATACCACTAAATTCAATGTGACATGTGATGAGTCTCCCCACCATAAATAATAAAGAGAAAAAAATACTTTAATTTGTTTTACATGGACCATAAATCCTCTCCACAAGGGTGGTAAGGAATGCTCCCAACTAAAGGGGCACAAAAAATAGCTGAAAATATACCAACAAATTTACACCCCTAGAAGAACACAAATCATGCCAAACTAAGGACATAAATTTAACAAAGGACATTGTACACCACTGGGGTTCTCCTAAATACATGCCAGCTTTACTCCAGAACCGATGGTAGGATCTCTCATGTTTGAAAAATCTCCTCCATTGCAGTCAGGAATTTGAAACTCCCAAACATAAAAAACAGAGAACAATTTCACAAAACACATTTCCAGTAAATTGAAGTTAAAATTGGTTCAACAACAACCACCCTTACAGTTGAAGTAGAAAGAAAAACCACAAATTCATCCAAACACAACTATTAGATCCAAGGAACACTACGAAGATAAATCCCCAAACAGATCCCAAACATCACCTTACTCCTAAAGATAGGCTGAAGTAGCCTTTGAAGAGTCGGGTCTAGCTTCACAATGCTTCATGGAAATAGCTCGAATGAACTGGTGTAAGTGACCCAAGCTTCTATAGCTGTGGAAAATACTTGGAGTATTCCGTCATGACAAACTCTTATGACCCTACTTACCACATTGATGATAGACCATGAAATCACACTCTGAAGAAAATGACTGGAGGTTTTAAGGATCTTTATTCCCCAACCGGCCCCACCAGCATCAGGCTGCTTCCCATTCTTCTTATCGACATGGTTTTCACCCATTCCAAAAACCATAAGATGATTATACATCTGAAGACCTCCTGTTAACATAGCGTTTTCCTGAAAGACTTGTCTTTCCACACAATTGAAGGTAGTTATGTTGAGCTCTGACACCTTTGATTGCAGTTCTGGATGAATCTCAAACTCAAAATTTCAAGCCTTCATGGAATCGTTTGCAAAATAACATAGGTCATACAAAACTATATCTAAAAAGAGTTTATATGATACCAACACAAATCAAACACCGTTCTCAAGACTACACAACTCCATTATCTTTCTCACCATCAACATCTTATAGAAATATTTTTGGATGAATGATGACTTCAAGAAATATTAAGTAAGATCATCTCGTTGATTTCTTCGAGAGGCAGACTTCCACCATTTCCAAGTTAGACCTTTGAGAAAAAAGGTAGTTAAATTTACCATTAATGGCATAGTCATCATAAGGAATCTAATGTTCCTCATAATCCACTTCATCCACTCTTATGATTCAAGGGAATCTTCTTGACCATAAAAGAGAGGAGGGTTTAACTTCTAGAAATTCCTGGACAATGTCTATGGGTTGATCATCTAGAATGTTCTATAAATATGAACCACCTAAAGAAACGCCTTTGGGATCCATACAATCATTATCGTGGTGGACACTAAGAAAAAAGGAAACCTGGAAAATTATCAAAACAAATTCAATACCCTTTAAAATTCAACTTTTCACAATTTCTAAAACATGATTTTTCAAAGAAATTTTCAGAATTGATAAACATCCAAAATGGTTCACAATGGGAAACTAGTGTCGATTGGTGACTTAGAAATATGGTAGAAGGTCATATTCTAGTCCTTCCACCATCACTAAGAGAATTCTTGGGTAATTTCCCATGCTCCACATGGCTTTCCTATCCCTATGAGATCCATGAGGCCACATCCCAACACCATTTTTATTTCCCAACACCAAAAAACCCACAGGAATTAAAGGATGCTAACAAACCTAGAAATCCCATGGTAACCTGAGGTTTGGAATAAGAAAGGGTTCATGATTTCCTTATAGTTACTACACCTCAAGACCTTAAAATCCCTTTCCATACACCTTGACATCCCCAAGTAATAGTTGGTTCTTTAAAAGCAAGGTCCACAGGAATGCTGACCTGTTATAATACCATTTTTTCATGAACCACCGCAGATCGACCCTGAATTCATAACCCAATCATATCCACAACATGGGACAAATAGTGCTCCTAGTCCTCCTAGTCTTGCAACAAGTTCTAATGGCTTCAATAGATATAGAGGGAATAGTTTCAACTAAAAATATTCAAAAGGAAGTAGAATAAATAAAATAAAAAGCAAAAGTCAAAATGATTCCCAAACTTCACAATATTTACATTTATTATTAAGGAAACAGAAAATAGAACAACAGAAAAATTGGGATAACCAAACTAAAACTAACACCCAAGACACCTCTATGTGATCCCAATGGTCGCTCTAGAATCCACAACCAACTATCACGCAAGGCCATCAAACTCAAGTTGAATCCTATAACAGAAACTAGAAACGAGAAAACACTATAGGCGTGAGTATTAAAACTCGGTAGATAAACCTAAATAACTCTATTCCCAATGCACATTATATAAATAAATAAACCTTTATTAACATATTTTAAATTTAAATTATAAATATAGGTTTTGGGAACTTTATATTTTTCAAACAAACATCCATATTCCATTTCTATATTAAATTAAAACAAGGCTCTACGGGAGGAGTAAAATGGGAAAAAACTGGGAAAGGTTTATTTTTTATAAATTCAACAAAGGGGAGAGTTCTTATTCAACAAAAATTTTTTTATTGAAATACTTTTGAACAAAAACACATGTTCTCAATTTAAAAAAAGATTAACAAAATCAAGCACAGGATCATGATTCCACATAATAAGGGAGATGACACTAAAGGTACTAGTATTAGAGAAACATGAGAAAACCTAGGAACTCAGAGGAGAACCAAAACATACTAGTACATTATAACTCATCACTGGATGCATACCACACATGATGAAATCAAAACAGCAAAATGCTCGACCACCCTAACTTAGGACAGACTGAGGGGCCCAATCACTTAGAAATAAACGAAGATGTTGACCTACTATGGGGCACAGGTCCATACGTAAAATAAAAGTGAAAAAATAATTCTCATTAATCCTCATAGATTTTCTAGGTTCCCATTAAATGTTCCTAAAGGTTTTTTCCAAACAATATCAAGCAATAAGATGTATATACACCATCACACATAACACAAATAAACACGCACCACCCCAGCCATCTCAAGGAGTATTCCTTGCCTTAAAACAACAATTTTATAATGGAGGTCTCACACTAAGGACCCACTCATCCCTTATCCAATCAAAAAGTGAAGGATCACTTTTGGGATGGTTTTGCAAACAAATATATTTAAAAATTCCAATTGGGCCTCATGTCATTTTCATACAACAATCCTTTAATAAAAAACGACAGACAAGAAATTATCAACACCAAAACAACATAAAAATCCAATTTTATAAATCCATACATATTCCAAAATAATTTCAAAAACATTCCTCTCATTAATTAAAATTTTACAATTCATATTGAAAAAGAGTATATCAATTTCATCAAGTCAGGTATTTCATTTTCCTTTAAAACCCCATCCCAAATTCATCCTCACCTTATGTTCCCTTAAAAACAAGGTTCCCACCTTTCAAAAAGTTCATAAAAACATTTTCCTATAACATTATACCAAAACACTCACACAAAATATAAACAATTTCATTCCAAACCAATTTAGAAATCAATTACGGGAAACAATAATCACCATTTAAGTCGAAATTATACTTTCAAGGGACAAAGTGGAATTTGGATGCTACAATCATATATTTATGAAATAAAAACATCATCTTAAAAATAACAAAACAACCATAATTTTAAACATAACATTTTATCAAACACATTTGGTATAAAATCACATATTGATAAGGAAATAATCATTTCAAAACCTATTTTTAACATGTTATAAAAATATAAAATCACTATATTAAACTAATTAAGGGTATTATGAAGCTAATAATTTTTTTTTAAAATTCATTGAAATTAATATAGCATCAATAATTACTTCAAAAAAATTTTATACTACATGAAAAGTCCAACCAGGCCTTTCAGTTAACACAAGGTATGTACAATTCAATAATTGCACACTGCAGAATGAAAGAAATTGAACAAAACACATTATTTCACACAAATAAACTATTATAAAAATATTTCATCACTAATAAATAACAAAGGATAGTGACAAAAGAATAAATGAACAATATAAAAAAATTAAAGGAAATTTACAAAGGGATCCTACCTCAAATCTAGGGCAGAATAAAAAAATTATCAAAATCTCACCACATGGGTTCTAAAACCCATGTTCTTACTAGAAAAAAACCCTCAATGTGACAAACCCATAAAATTAATGAAGTAAAATTTAAGATGAGATTATTGGAGGGGGAATTCATCATCGAAGGAGGAGTGTGACAACAAGGTAGCACACCAGAGTGGAAATTTGTGACATTTGTGTCATTCTGGGAAGGAGATGGTGCACATTAGAGGGCTTCACCATAAGGGGCTTCACCAAAAGGAGGAGGCAGTTCCATAAAATTATTTTGGTCGGTGGGTTGGCGCATTAGTGGGTAGGTGGTGCACCAAATGGGGGTATTTAGTGAAGGGAGGTCGCACCTATGGGTGGTGTGGTGCTGGAAGGTATGTGTTCAAGGGGGGTCAAGTGTACACTGAATAGGTGAGGGAGGGGGTAGCATGGGATTATAGGGATAATTAAGGGTTCCCTTTTTCCTTTACTTTTATTAAAACCTTATGAATACTAATAATAATATTCCAAATAATAATTATAATATAATAATATTATTATTATTATTGAAATAATATTATGAAATTTTATTTTACTTTTTCTCATTTTACATTAACATTCATTTTATATCATCTTGTTGTTAATTTACTTTTTAATTTCCTTTGAACACCGGGCAGACCGCACGGTGACCCGAGTTTCCCCGCACGGTCTCCCAAACGTGCTCCACCCATGCACCTGATGCTAGAAAACCCAAAACATCCATTTTTTCAATAAAAACTCAAAAATTTAATCAAGGACTCAACCCAAACGCTGAAAAAGTATTTAAATCTGAAAAAATAAATAATATAAAGTAATTACAAAGGTATGGGTGTAACAATTCTACCCACCATAACGCTTTCCAACCCTGGAAATCCACAAAAATAGTTATACACAAAACAAAAAAAATTAATCCTTTATAGTTTAAGGATATCCCCAATGGTTGATAATTGAAGTGATAAAGACACAACCAATGAGAGAAAGGATAACAAGATGAACTCGGTAGATCGAAACAGACTCCTCGCTAAGTTACAACTGCCCCCAGATGATTAAATACATCCAATTGATCCATCCAAAAAGGATCAAAACTTTCACGATGATAAATATAGCCTTATAATACGTACACCTTAAACATAATAAAGTAGAACTCAATTATTACCATATGATAAAACTATTAGACTAACACTGGGAGGCACAAAAAAACTCCCCACATTAATAAATAGGCTAACATTGAATTCAGCGACAACCAAAATGGTTCTCCCTACCATAAAAACTAGTGAGAGAAAACAATCTTAGAAATTTTTTACATGGATTAAAAACCCACACGATAAGGGGTGGGAAGGGAAGTGCCACACAAATAGGGATTAAAAACCACTGTCGAAAAAATACCAAATACTTCACACCCCCAGAAGAACACAAATCATGCCACGCTGAGGATAAAAATTTAACCAATGCCTTTTTATACCACTGGGGTCCCCCTGAATATGAGCCAGATTTACTCCAAGAACTATGGATGGTGCTATGATGTTTAAATCATCTCTTTCCTCGTATTGGGGCATTAGAGACTCACGAACATAACACACAAATCGAAATTTCACAAAACATACTTCCATTATAATAGAAGTTAAAAAGGCTTCAACAAAAACTAACCTTTCAGTTAAAAAAGAAAGAAATGCCATAAAGCGCTACCAGAAACGACTATTACATCCAAGGAACACTATATATAGAAAATAACAAAATGATTTCTAATATAACCCTAATCCTGTGGATGAGATAAGGTGGCTGTTTAAGAGCTGAGTCTAGATTCACAAATCTTCTTAGAAACACCCTGAAAGAACTGTTTCAAATGACCCAAGCATCCACAAGTGTGGAATATACTTAGAGAATTCAGGTAATATGACTTCTTACGACCCTTCCTTATACACTGATAAGAGACCACGCCATTTTAATAAAAATACGTTTACTAGAGGTATGAAGTCCTCTTTATTCCCCTACTGGCACCACTAGCATCAGGTCACATCCCATTCTTATTATCGGATCACTCTACACCACTTCCAAAAACCAGAGGATGATTCTCCATCCCATGTCCTCCTACTAACTCACCTTAATCAGAAATGTATTACCTCACAACATCAGAGAAGGGGGTTCAGTTGACCTTTGTCTCCTTCTACTGCTATTTAGGAAGGATCCCAAAATCAAAATTTTGAGACTTTATAGGATAGTTTGCAGCATAACACGAGTCATATAGAACTAGATACCAAAAGAATTTATAGAATTTTAGCATCAATCCAACAGCTTAATAAAGACCGCACAACTCCATTCTATTTATCACCTTCATCATCTCAACGAAATATTGTTGGATGAATGCTGACTTGATGAACTCCCAACTACGATATTCCCAAGTATTTCTTTGAGACGCAGAATTACACCATTTCCATGTTGGACCTTCGAGCATAAAGGTAGATACCTTTATTTATATTGACTCAGGAAGCAAAAGGAAACTGGAGTTCCTCTCCATTTTCTACATCCACTCATCCTCTTCGATAAGATCCACTTGACCATAAACGAGAGGATGGATCAGCTTGTGGAATTCCAAAACATAGTTAATAGGTTGATCAACTGGACTGTTTTCTAAATATCCACCACCTAAAACAGCACCATGGCGATCCATCAAATCGTCATGGGGGTGGATAGTAAGAAACAAAGAATCATCAATCATGATCGAAACAAAGTCATTATCCTTCTAAATTTAAATTTTCCCTGTTTATATAACAAAACATTACAAATCAAATTTAAAATTTAAGGAAGACTGAAAACGGTTCACAAGGGGAAACAATTGACAATGGGTGACTCATCAATATGGTTAGCGGCCATATTCCAGTCACACCACCATACTAAAGATAATTATAGGGTAATTCCCCAAGTTCCACATAGCATTATAGGCTTGGTGATATCACATAGGCCACTTACCAACCCCCTATTTATTTCATAACAACTGATAAACCACAATTATCAATGGACACTAATAAACCCATACATCCCTTGGTAACCCGAGATTCAAAATGACCAATAGTCCATGACATCCTTCTCATTCTTAAAAATCAATCCCCATCAATCATAATCCATATGCGTTGAAATCCCAAAGTAATAATGGGAACTCTAAAAGAAAAGTAAACTAGAGAGTTGGCTTGCTCTAATAATGTTTTTTCATGAACCATCCTTGGCTGACCCTAAATAGGTCACCCGAGTCAATTTGCGACAAGGCCCTAGAGGCATTCCAAATCATCCTAGGCTAGCAACAAGCATCGTGGGAATCAATAGAGATAGATTGAACCAATTATCCCAATAAAAATATATAATGTAACTAAATAAAAAAAACGTAAAATAGACTCAAAATGATTCGAAAAATTCACATTATTTACATTTACTATTAAGGAAACAACCAAAATAAAATCAAACAAAATTAGGCCAACCCAACTAAACCTGACAGCCAATACACCTATGTGTGACCCTGAGGGTTACATTCCAATCCACAACAAACTATATACCAATGTGATTGAACTTGAGCCGAAACCTATAGTAGTGAATAAAAATAATAAAACACTATAGGTGTGAGGTTTAAAACATAGTAGGTAGGCCCGACTAAATCTACAACAAAAGCACATTTTTAAATTAATAAATGATTATTAACCGGTTTTAACTCTAAAATATACATATAGGTTTCACACAATTTTCATTTTTAAATCAAACAATCATATTCTATTTCCATTTTGATTTCAAACATTGATCCAGAGGAGTAGTAAAAATGGAACCAAATTGGAAAGTATTATTTTTCTTAAAACACATAAAGGGGATAGTTCTTATTCTATCAAAAACATTTTTCTTGAAATTATTTTTAACAAAACACATGATTACAATTTACCAAAAGAATACCAAAACCAAGCACAAGTACATGATTCCACATAATGGGGGAAATGGAACTAAAGGTACCAGTATCAGTGAAACATGGGAAAACCTAGGAACTCCTAAAATAACCAAAACATACTAATACAAGAGACCCCATCCCCGGTAGAATGCCACACATGATAAAATCAAAATACCCAAATTCCTAGCCACCCTAAATCAAGAAAAACCAAGGATCCCAATCCCAAATTATTAAACCCATATGTCCACCTACTATGGGGCACCGGTTAGTGCGTAAACTACTAGTAAAAAAAATTTCTCAGTAATCCTTATTGATATTCTAGGTTCTTATGAAATGTTTGTAAAGGGTTGTTCCAAACATGATAAAACACCAAGCTGTATATATACCATCACACATAACACACATAATCTAGAACCTCCCCAGCTATCTCTAGGAGTATTAATTACATTAAAATAATAATTATACAAGGGAGGTCCCACACCGTGGACCCAACCATCCCTTATCCAATCAATAGGGCATGAATTAGTCCCCTGAGGGTTTTCCAAACAACCATTTAGTAAAAATTATAAATGGGCCTCATATTATTTTCACACATAAAAACATTAATTAAAAACATCACACAAGCCATTTTCAATACCAAAAAAATATAGAAATTTCTTTTTATTAATCCACACTTAATCGAAAACAAATTTCAAAACATTCCTTTCAATAATTAAAATTTTACAATTCATATTGAAAAAGTGCACGTCATGTTCTATAAGTCAAGAATTTCATTTTACTTTAAAACCCCATCCCAAATTCATTTCTACATTAACTGACCTTAAAAACAAGGCTCACACCATTAAAAAAATTCATAAACACATTTTACCAAAACATTATATCAAAACACTCACACACACGCAAAAATAATTTCATTTCATACCAATTTATAAATCCATTATTGGAAACACCAATCACTATTTAAGTCTAAAACATACATTCAAGGGCGAAATGGAAATTTGAATGTTACAGTCATACATATATATAATCAAAAAATCATATATAAAATACCAAATAAACCATAATTTCAAACATAACATTTTATTCAACACATTTGGTATAAATTCACATAGGTATTAAAAAATAACAATTTCAAAACATATTTTTAACAAGTTCTTAAAAAAAATATAAAAACACTATAATCTACTAAGTAAGTGTATTATAAATCTAAGAATGTTTTTTGAAAATTCACTAAAATTAATCAAGAATAAATAAATTCCTTATAAAATTTTTTAAATGACATACAAAATCCAACTGATCCATTTAGAAAAAACATTGTCTAGACAATTCAATAATTTCACAGTGCATAGTCAATGAAATTGAACAAAAGAACTTATTCCACTAAAGTAACTATTTTAAAAATATTACATCACTAATTAATAACTAATGATAGTTCCTAAACAATAAATCAATAAAAAATTAAATTTAAAGCCCATGTGAAAAGGGGTCCTACCACAAATCCATGGAGAAACAGAAAAACACATGCCTGAAATCTCACTACACATGTTATAAAACTATATATCTAATAAGAAAATAACTCAATGAGCCAAATCCCAACATAAATTAAGTAAAATTGAAGATTAAGTTACTGAAGGAGGAATCCTGCACCGGTGGATGAGCGTTCCGATGAGGCAGCACGCCAGAGAGGAGAGTCACGCCTGCAAGTCGCAACAGAAGGAGCTGGTGCATATCGGAGGACCATGCCCGAAGGTGGTTTGCCGGTAGAAGGAGGTGGCGGTGCAAAAGGCCAATGGTTGGGGGTGGTGGGATAGCAGGTGTGTGGTGCATAGAAGGGGGTCACCAGTGTGGGGAGGTCATTCCTAGGGGTGGTTTAGTGCTGGAAGGGGAGTGTACAGGGGGGGGGGTCGAGTGTGTGCAACATAGGCGAGGGAGAGGGGTAGTGTGAGATTAAGTGGGAGAATTAAGGCTTTCCAATTTTTTCTTATTTTTTATTAAAACATTAAAACAACTATTAATATTCATACATTAATAATAATATCAATAACAACAACAACAATAATATTGATAATTATATGAGTAGTAATAATAATATTCCAAATAATAATAGTGATAATAGTGTTATTATTATTTAAATGATAAATTAAAATATTATTTTACTTTTTCTCATTTTAAATTAACTTCAATTTAATTTAATTTAGTTCATAATTTAATATTTAATTTGTTTTCAACACCGGGCATGTCGTACGGTGACCCGGGTATAGCCGTACAGTCTCCGACCCATGCTCCGCCCTAGCGCTATATGCCGCCAAACCCAAAACATGCATTTTTTCAATAAAACATCAAAAATTTAAAATGGGACTCTCCCTGAATTCCAAAAAAAATAATCCAAATCCAAAATATATAATAAAATATTGTAATTACAGTGGTCAGGGTGTGACGATTCTCTCCACCTTAATGCCTGGTGCCCCCAGAAATCCACAACAAGGTTTACCCCCAAAATCAAAAATCGATGCTACTTTATATATTATGGAGATCACAAAATATTGAAAAATGAATAGTTCAAAAAAACCACCAATGAGAGAAATGGTAATAAGATGGACTTGGGAGACAAAAAATGACTCCCTACTAAGTACCACCCACCCCAAAAGCTTAAACACCTCTATTTGATCGATATAAAAATGCAAAAAACTTTCACAATGCTAAATTCATTCTTATAATATGTACACCTTAAACATTTTCAAATAGAACTAAACTATTCACATAATATATAACCATAATACTAACATGGGAAGGCTCTAATGGAATCTCCACCTCAGGAAATAGGATAACACTAAGTTCAGTGATACCCACGACGGGTCACCCCACAATAATGACTAATGAGATAAAACAAACTAAGAAACTCTTTACATGGACCGGAAACCACCAACATAAGAGGCGAGAAGGGATGGGACAAACTAATGGGGAATCAAAACCACCTCCAACAACATACCAACAACATCACAACCCTAGAAGAACACAAATCATTCCACACCAAGGAAAAAAATTAAATAAATGGATTTTTACACTACTGTGGTTCTCTTGACTACACACCAACATCACTCAGAGAACTATGCATAGAACTATGATTTTGTAGTCATATCCCCCCTCATAGTCATGCATTATAATCTTTCAAACATAACACACAAATAAAAAATTCACAGAAGACCTTTCAGTTAAAATAGAAGTTAAATAGGGTTCAACCACAACCACCCTTATAGTTCAAAAAAAACACAACAAAACACCACCTGAAATGAAAATTACATACATGGAACACTACAATGAGAAATACCCAATGTGATCCCAGACATTACCCTACTCATGCAGATTTTCTGAGGTGTCCTTTGAATAGTCGGGCTTGCCTTCACGATGCTTCTTGGAAACACCCCAATAAAACAACTGCAAGTGACCTAATCATCCCCAAGTGTGATAGATTCTTATATTATTTGGGAACGATAACCTATTATGACCCAACATACCACACAAATTTTAGACCATGAAATTTCACTCTGGAGAAGTTTACTGGAGGTCAAAATGCCTCCTTATTTCCTCACCAGCACCATCAGCATTCGGTCACATCCCATTCTTTTTATTGGCACACTCTTTACCACTTCCAAAAAACAGAGGAGGATTCTCCATACCAAGTCCTCCTAATAACTCGTGTTCAATATGAAAGGCTTGTATTGATACATCATAGAAGGTGGTAAGGTTGAGATCATCCAAGATTTACTACAGCTCAGGATGGATCCCAAACTCAAAATGCCCAACCTTCACGGGATCGTTTTAAAAATAACCTAGGTCATACAAAACTATATCAAAAACTCATTGATTGAATTCCAACACTAATCCAACACCCTTCTAAAGACTACACAACTCCATTCACATTCTCTCTTTCATCATCTCAGTGAAATACTACTAGGTGAATTATGACTTGAATAACTCCCATGTAAGATCTTCTAGAATATTTCTTTGAGACACATACTTCCATCATTTCCATGTTGGACCTATGAGAATAAATTTAACTAATTTTATATTTAATATCTCAGGAAACATAAGTAAAATGAAGTTCTTCTCAATCCTCAACATGCACTACTGCTCTATGAGAGGATCTTCTTGACCATAAAAGAGAGGAGGGTTCAAAGTCTCAAATTCCAAAATCTAGTGTAAGGGTTGTTCAACTCGAGTGTTTTATAAATATTCCCCACACGATGATGACTGATGGGGATCCATAAAATCTATGTGGCAGTAGTAAATAAGAAACAAGGAATCAAGGAACTTGATCAAAAAAAAATTCATTACCATTTTAAAATAAACATTTCATTGTTTCTAATAAAACATTACAAAAACGTTTTTTGAATTAAGGATGACTGAAAACAATTCACAATGAAAAAATATTGCTTATGGGTGACTCAAGAATATTGTTGGAATCCATATTATAGCCACACTACCATCACGAAGAAATTTATAGGGTAATATCCCTAGATACACATGGATTTCTTGTCCTTGTGATATCAAATGGGACACTTCCCAACTCCCTTTTTATTACCAAACACCAAAAAACAATAAGAATCAAAGGAAACAAACAACCTCATACACCCCATTGTAACCTAAGGTTTTGAATGTGCAAGGATTCATGAAGTACTTCTCGTTCCAACACCTCAAGCCCTGGAAATCCTAATCCATCGACGTTGACATCCATATGTAACAATGGGTGCTCTAAAAGAATAGTTCTCTTGAGATCCGCCCAGCTCTGATACCATATTCTCACAAAACAACCCAGGTCGACCTTGAACCGTTCAATTAATCAAATCTATAGCAAGGCCCAAGTGGTGTTCACGATCCTCCCAATATTTCGTAAAGTGCCAAGGTAATAAATATAGATAGATGTAATGGTTTCAACCAATAAATATAAACAACGAAACTCAATAAATAAATGTTCAAACCAAACTCAAAATGATTCAAAAACATTACATCCTTTAAATTTACTATTAAATAATTGACAAATAGAACAATAAACAAAACCAGGATAACGAAACTGAACCTCACACCCAAGAAACCTCTATGTTACCCTGAGGATCACTCTCTATTCCACAATGAAGTATTTCCCATGGTGATAAAACTCAAGCGGAAACCTATAGCAGAAACTAAAAAAAAAAAAACTAATTAGGTGTAGTATTAAGAATCAGTTGGTAGGCCCAACTAACTCTTTTACCAATTCACATGATTTAAATAAAGAATCATTGATTAATAGATTTGATTTTAAAAATATAAATATAGGTTTTCCACATTTTACATTTAAAAAACAATCATATTCCATTTCCCTCTTGATTTAAAAGAAGGCCCAAGGGGAGTAGTAAAATGTGAATGAAATGGGAACGTCTTATTTTTCATAAAAGTGATAAAGGGGTGAGTTATTATTCTTTCCAAAATATTTTTCTTGAAATCCTCTTAAAAAACAAAAATTAAAAATTTACCAAAAGAATACCGAAGCAAAGTATAAGATCATGATTCCATATAAGGAGGGAAATGGCACTATAGGTACCAGTATAAGAGAAACATGGGAAAAACTAGGAACTCAGAGAAGAACCAAAACATACTAATAAATGAGACCCCATACCCTATATCATTACACACACTATGATATAAAAATTCCCAAATACCCATCTACCCTAACTTAGTATAGACCTAGGGGCCTAATCACATATCAATATTACTAGATTTCCACCTATAATGGGTAACTAGTCAGTGCATAAAATAGCATTGCAACAATCATTCTAAATAATCCACATAGTTATGCTAGGTTCCCATACAATTTTTTTAAAGAGGTTTTCCAAGAAACATCAATCCACAATCTATATATACAACATCACACATAACACACATAAACTAGCACCACCTCATCTATATCAAAGAGTAGTCCGTACCTTAAAACAATAATTATACAAGGGAGGTCCCACACTAAGGACCCACTCATCCCTTGGACAATCAAAATGTTAATACTCACTCCCAGTAGGGTTTTCCAAACAACCATTTAATAAAAATACCAAACAGGCCTCATGTAATTTTCACAGATCAATACTTTAATAAAAAAACTACACACAACCCATTTTTAATAGAAAGCCAAGTTAGAAATCCATTTTTATAAATCCATGCATAATCCAAAATAATTTCTAAAATGATCATTTTATCAATTAAAATCATGCAATTCATATTGAAGAAATGGAAATCATGTTCAACAAGCCATGATTTTAATTTTACTATAAATCATCATCCCAAATTCATCCTCACCATTTGTTATCATAAAAAAAGCTTCTTAACATTAAAAAATTTCATAAAAACATATTCCTCAAACAATATATCAAAAAACACAAAACAATAAAAAATTTCATTCCAAACCAGTTTAGAAATCCATTTTGGGAAACACCAATCACCATTTAAGTCTAACACATATTGTCACGGGACAAAGGTGCATTTGAATGTTACAATATTATAAATATATATAATCAAAACATTGTTTTCAATATACCAAGCAAACCATAATTTAAAACATGACATTTTATCGAACACATTTGGTATAAATTCACATAGGCATAATCAAATAATCAATTCCAAACCTATTTTGATCATGTTCTAAAAAATATAAAAACACTATAATCAGCTAATTAATGTTATTATAAGGTTGTGAATAATTATTTAATAATCATTGAAATGAATCAAACATCAATAAATTGCATCTAAATTTTTTTAAATGGATACCCATGCCATTTACTAAACACATGGTTTGAAAAATTCATCAATTTCACACTGCATAATCAAATCAACTGGACAAAACACCTTATTTCAAAAAAAAATTGATTATAATGATATTAAATCACAAATTAATAACTAAGGATGGTTCTAAAAGAAGAAATCAACTAAATATAAAATTTAATGGTAATATGAAAAGATACCATACCTCAAATATATGGCATAATGAAAAACGCACAACCAAAATTTTGCAACGTGGGTTTTAAAACCCTAGATTTACCAAGGAAAACTCTCAATGAGGAAAAATCATAACATAAACGAAGGAAAAAAATAAAAGGTTATCAATGGGAGAATTTTTTACTGGAGAAAGAGCATGTTTGTGAGGCAGTGCGTTAAAGAGGAGAGTAGTGTCGGTGGGTCGTGCTGGAGAAATCTAGTGTGCACCAGAGGCCTGCGTTGGATGAGGGTTAATCCTCAATAGGAGACATAGATGAAAAAGGCCACCGGTTGGGGGTGGGGTGCACTATAAGGTGGGTGGTTCACCGATGTGGGGTTTTCGGTGATGGGATGCCATGCCTAGGTGTGGTTAAACATCTTCAAGGGGATGTGGGGGGGGGGGGGGTTAGGCCGCACTGCACATGCGAGGGAGGGAGGTGGCATGGGATTAGGCGGAATTAGTGCTTTACATTTTTTTTTCTTTCTTTTTATTAAATTCTTTCAGAGAATATTAATAGTCACACATTAATAATAATATCAATAATAATGATCATAAAAATAGCATGAATAATAAAAATAATATTCCCAGTAAGAATATTATGATGATAATTATTATTATTATTATTGAAATGATACTTTTAAATATTATTTTACCTTTTCTCATTTAAATTTAACTTTAATTTAATTTCATATATTTGTTTATTTAATTTTTAATTTGTTTTCAACACCGGTCTGGATGCACGGTGACCGGGGTGTGGTCACACGATCTCTAAACCACTCTCCACCCATGCACCAGATTATTCCAAACCCAAATCACACATTTTTTAAATAAAAATTAAATAATGTAAACTGGGACTCAACCCAAACAGTAAAAAAATTATTAAAATCCAAAGAAATAATAAAATAAATTAATTACAAAGGATGGGGTGTGAAAATTCTCACCACCATTGAGTTTTTCACCCATAGAAATCCACGACAATTTTTACCCCCCAAAACAACAAATAATAATACTTTATTGTTTAACGATATCCCCAAAGATCGATAAATAAAGAGATCACAAAAACACCACCAATGATATAAAGGCTAACAATATGAACTCAAGAGAAAAAACAGACTCCCGTCTATGTTCCACCCACCCCATAAAGCATAAACACCTCCATTTGATCTTTCCAAGAAGTAAAAAAACATTAACGATGATAAATACATCCTTATAATACATACACCTTAAAATCATCAAATATAACTCAAGAATTCAACTAAGATGAAACCATAATACTAAAATGGGGAGGCTCGAATGGACTCCCCACCTTAATACAAATGCTAACACTGAATTCAGCTAAACACATGATGGGACTCCCAACCATAAAGTCTATTGAGAGAGAAAAAATTCAGTATATTTATACATTGACTAGAATCCCCCAAAACAAGTGTTGGGATGGAAATGAACAAACTAAAGAGTCATAAAAACCACAACCAACAACATAACTACAAATTCACACCCCTAAAAAACAACAATCATGACAAATGGAGGAAAAAAAAATTAACCAAGGCCTTTTTACACTACTAGGGTTCTCCTACCTATGCACCAGTATCACATTGGGACCTACGGTTGGAGCTGTGATTTTAAAGAATATCTTACATCTTAGTCACGCATTAAATACTCCAAAACATATCACAAAAATGAAACTTTTATAAAACACTCTTCAATTAAAATAGAAGAAAAAAGAGCTTCAACAACAACCAACCTTATAGTTGAAAAAGAAATAAACACCACACAATTCCACCAGAAATGACTGTTACATCCAAGGAAGACTACAAAAAAATCATCAAACTGATCTAAAACATCACCCTACTCCTATAGATCGGCTGAGGTGGACTTTGAAGAATCGGTTCTAGCTTCACAACACATCTTGGAAACACCATAACAGAACCACTGAAAGTGTCCAGATCATCCATAGGTGTAGAATATTCATGGATAATTTAGGCATGAAGACCTCTTGTGACCATACATACCACAATAATGATAGACAACGGAATTAATCTCTAAAAAGTTGACTAGAGGTCTGAAGGAATCTAAATTCCCATACCAGCATCACAAGTATCATGACGCTTCCTATTCTTCTTATCAGAACCTCTGCACCAATTCCAAAAACCAAAGGATGATTCGCTATCCGATTTTCTCATGTTAACTCAAATTTGTCATGAATGGTTTATTTCACCACATCGTAGAAGGTGGTTAGGTTGAGCTCTTCCACCTTCGACTAATGTTAAGGACATAGCCCAAACTAAAAATGTTGAGCCTTCACGGGATATTCTATAAAATAAACTAGGTCATACATAACTAGATCCAAAAAGAATCAATATAATTCTAAAACTGGTCCAGTACCCTTCTGAAGACCGTATAATTCAATTCTCTTTCTCACCTTCACCATCTTAGATAAATATTTTTGGATAATCTATGAGTTGAAGAACTCCCAATTAAGATCTTCTTGAGGCTTTAATCCAGAAAAATACATCAACCTTTTTCATGTTGGACATTAAATCATAATGTTAGATAACCTTACCATTAATTTCTCAAGTATAAAAAAAACTAAAGTTTCTCTCAATATTATACATCTAATCCTCCACTTTGAGAAGATACTCTTGGCTATACAAGAAAATAGGGTTCAACATCTAAAATTTCAGAATGTAGTTTATGGGTTGATGAACTGGAGTGTTTTCTAAAGATTCACCGTCTAAAACTACACCTTAGGGATCCATAAAATATTCATGTGGGAGGGCACTAATAAACAAGGAATCAAGTATCCAAAATGGTTCACAAGGGGAAACTGGTGTCGATGGGTGAGTCAAATATATGGTTTATGGCCAAATGATGGTCACACAACCATTACTAAGATCATTCTAGGGTAATTTATCTAACTCCACATGGATTTTTAGGCCCTGTGAGCTCACAAATTCCATTTCCCAACTCACATTTTATTTCCCTACACTAAACAAACTACATGAATCAAAAGAAACTGACAGGAGAAGACATTCTATAGAAAACCAAGGTTTGGAATGAGTAAGGTTTCACGACATCCTTCCCATTCCAAAAACATAATCTAGGAAAATCCTACTCCATCTACCTTTACATTCACATGTAACAATGGTATCTCTAAAATCAATCTCCACTAGAGAGTTGACCTACTCTGATACCATTTTGTCAAGAACTAACTCAGGTCGACCCTAAACTAGTTACCTAATCCGATCCACAGTAAGGCTCGAGATGAATTTCTGATCCTCTCAGGCAAGGGAAAAGATCCAAGGGAATCAATATAGATATAGGAAACAATTTCACCTATTAAAAATAAAAAATAAAACTGAATAAATAAAATCGTAAAGCCAAATCAAATTAACTCCCAAAAATTGCATTATTTACATTTATTATTAAGGAAACACTAAACAGAACAAAAAAAGGATAACCATACTGAACCTATCTTTTAAGACACCTTTGTGTGACCCCGAAGGTTACTCACTAATCTATAACCAACTATCACCCATGGATATCAAACTTGAGTCGAAACCTAGAGCAGAAACAAAAAACAAGAAAACCCTATAGGCGTGTGTATTAAAATATAGTAGGTAGGCCTGAATAACTCTATTCCCAATGAAAATGCTTTTAATATTTTTTTCTATTAACATTTTTTATCTAAAAAATATAAATATAGGTTTTCCACACATTAAAGTTTAAAAAATATCATATTACATTGTCATCTTCATTTAAAACAAAGATCAAGAGGACCAGTAAATAGGGAACCAAATGGGAAAGGATAATATTTAATAAAAGTAACAAAGGGGAGAGTTCTTATTCATTCCAATTTTTTTTTCTTGAAATCCTTTTTAACAAATACTCATGTTCCCAATTTACCAAACGAATACAAAAAACAAGAACAATATCCTGATTCTACATAAGGAGGGAAATGGAACTAAAGGTACCCGTATCTGAGAAAGATGGTAAAACCTAGGAACATAGAGGATAAAAACATACTAATTCATGAGTCCAAACCACTAGTATCATTGCACACATGATGAAATCAAAATGACCAAACACCCAGCCACCCTAACTCAAGACAGAATGAGGGGCCTAATCCTATAACAATAAACTGAGTTTTCCACATACTATGGTGAAATATTCAATGCGTAAACTACTAGTGCAATATTAATTTTTAGTAATCCTCATAGATATTATAGGTTCTCATTAAATATTTGTAAAGGGGTGTTCCAAACAAGATCACAAAACAAGCCATAAATACACCATCTCAGATAACATACATAAACTTACCCCACCCCGGTCATCTTAAGGATTATTCCTTGCCTTAAAAAGTAATTATACAAGGGATGTCCTACCCCAAGGACCCACATGTCCCATAGAAAATCTATAAGTAAATACTAACTCCTTGTAGGGTTTTCCAAATAGTCATTTAGTAAAAATAACATACGGTCCTCATGTCCTTTTCACACATCAAACAATTAATAAACAACTACACAGAAGCCATTTTCAACACCAAAAAAACTCATAAATACATTTTTTTAGATCAACATATAATCAAAAATAATTTCAAAAACACTACTTTCTTCAATTAAAATTTTACAATTTATATTGAAAATTTTCATGTCACGTTCAAAAATTCAAGTATTTCATTTTCCATTAAAACCCCATACCAAATTAATCAGTAACTTAAGTGCCCTTAAAAAAGGTTCTATCCTTTATAATATTCATAAAAACATTTTCCTAAAACATTATACAAAAATGATCACCCAAAATATAAATAATTTCATTTTGAACCAATTTAGAAATCCATTTTGGGAAACACCAATCACAATTTAAGTCTAAAACATACATTCAAAGGAAAAGGTGAATTTGGATGTTATAATTTTTTATATATAAAATCAAAACATCATTTACAACAATCCAAAGGAACCATAATTTCAAACATAACAGTTTATCAAACAAATTTTGGATAAATTCACATAGGCCTAAGAAAATAATCATTTTAAAATCTATTTTAACTTGTTTTAAAAATATAAAAACACTATAATAAACTAATTAAGGGTATTATGAAGCCGCGAATAATATTTGAAAATTCATTGAAATGACCCAATATTTAATAAATTTATTCTATTTTTTAAAACTACATGAAATGTACAATCTTTTTATTTATCAAACACATGGTATATACAATTCCATAATTTGACAACACATAATCAAAGAAACTGATTAAAACATATTAGTTCACAAAAAAATATTATAAAAATATTACATCACTTATTAATAACTAATGATGGTATGAAAACAATAAATCAATGAACAATTAAATTTAAAGGCAATGTGCAATGTAATCCAACCTCATATAAATGGAGAAAGAAAAAAATGCATGCCAAAAATCCCATAATGTAGGTTCTAAACTGATATATCTACTGATAAAAACCATAAATGAGACAAACCCCAAACAAAAATGAAGGAAAACATAAGAAGTGGCTACCAAAAGATTAATTCACCACCGAAGGAGGATTTTTCTGGTGAGGTAGCGCACCAGAGAGGATATTGGCTCTTGCGAGTTACACTCGAAGGAGCTAGTGGACGCTGAAGGGCCATACTGGAAGGGGGTTCAACGATAAGAGAATGAGGCATCAAAAAGGTACATAGACTGGGGGTGGAATTCCAGCACGTGGGTGGTGCGATGGAGAAGGAAATTCATGCATAGGGGTTCTGTGGTGGTGGTAGGGGAGTGTGAATTAGGTTCGAGTGCGCACTGCACAGGTGATGGAGGGGGGTCGTATGGGATTAGTGGGGAGAATTAAGACTTTCCATTTGACATTATTTTTACTAAAAACATGAAACAACTATTAATAATCATAGATAAATAATAATCTAAATAATCATAATAAAAGGGTTAGTAATAATAATATTCAAAATAATAATAATAATATTATTATTATTATTATTATTATTACTAAAATGATACTTTTAAATTTTTTTTACATTTTATCATTTTAATTTTTCATTAACTTAATTTCAATTTAATTTTCATTTAAGTTTTAATTTGTTTTGAACACTAGTCAAGCCACATGGTGAACCGGGTGTACCGACACAGTCTCCAAACTGTGTTCCGTCCATGCTGTAGATGCCACCAAACCCAAAACATGCATTTTTTTCAAAAAACCCCAAACATATAAATTATAACTCAACCAGAACCCCAAATAATTTATCCAATCTAAAATAAATGATGAAATAAATTAAATACATAGTTTAGGGTGGGGTACTAATTTACTTGGGGATGAGCATGATGTAGCATCATCTGAACCTCATACTTCTAGAGGTTAAGAGACGATTTGGAGGGGTCTTTGTATTGCAAGATTGATGATTCATGACTCTATCCCCATGTGACATCAATGCATTTACTTCGATCCATGTATGAAGAGGTATGTTTACTTGTTTATTTTAGTTAGTTTTCATTAATTATAATTTATTTATTTAAATACTAATTATTTGATTTGTTTTTCTATTTTCTCACATCTTTTCACATATAACTATTGGATGGAGGAGTGATATATTGCGGAATTATTTTTTTAGACCATGGGTGACATGGGATAAAATTTCATTTGATTTTCAACAAAATATGATTGAGAATTGGATGGTACGTAAATAAATAATAGTTATTTTGAAATTTATTTACATAATAAATAACTTGATATTATTAAATATTTGTAGGGTTTATGGTATCATATTGATGATAGCACACAATACTATATCTGGGGGAAGGGGGAGATCTATATGCATGAGCGTTGTTGTCAGTGTTTTCATAATCTAAGGAGTAAATCCATGTGGAAAGTAGAAGACATAGAATTTGTTCAGTCTTGTTGTACCCACCGACTAGATTACACCTCATTTCAATTTTGGGATGGATTATGTTCATATTGGATATGAGATACTTTTAAAAGGAGATCATCCTTAGTTAAACAAAATCGAGGGAGGCAGGAGTTGACGCATCAAGCTCTTAGTTGTATATTCAGTGCGCATCAACGTCATATGGTAAGAACATTCTTTAAAAATTTATATTACTTTAAAAGTAAACTATTTATTTTATACTCACATGGGAAGTGAAAATCATTATATTAGGGAATTGTATGTTTATAGGAGGATGTAGAATTATCTTTTCACCAAAGATATTATAGGTGATCACCTGGATCATATGTTGGTTGGTATAACTTCTTTGTGAGTTTTATAAGTAACTACAAATAATATTTTAACAATTTGAATTTTAAATTTAAACTGAAGGAGTTATATGAGGCTGAAACATCCCAAAAATAGGCAAAAAATCATGTTCAGACTGAGGATCATACGTATAGTGCAATGGGATTTGATGATGCATAATGGATGCAGACGACTCAGTATTCCATCATGAAAGGCCGAGCTGTTGGTATCAGCTATCGATTGATGCATGAGAGTTATTATGGTACCAATGTAATGTCATCATGCAAAGTGAGAGGATCTCGTGGAGATTCATCATTATATAGTACACTATATAAGTACTATTTTCAATCTTAGTGTGAGCTTATAGAGATATAACGTAGAGAGTAGAAAGCGCTCCTTCGATAGTAGCAGTAGGAGGAGGAGATGCATCGATGGAAGCAGCAACAGCACAAGCAGACGGTGATGTACATGCAACACCTCACTCATGGTTTAGGGATGGAGTTTCCCACACCATCTCATGAAGCTCATCTAGATATCCCTTCCCTTCAGTGATATATATACTTTTTCTGATAAACATTTGAATATATTTTGTTGTAATTTTTTTATTAATCCACATATTTACATTTCTATATAATGAATTTTTTATATTTTTGTAAATATTGTGTTTTTTAAGGTTTTTATTATTTTATTATTGTATTATTTATTTATTATTTTATTATTTTATAATTTATTTAATATTTTATTGTTTTTTTAGTATTTTTTAATAATTTTTTTATATTGTTTTGAATATTGTGTTTTTTTATTTTATAATTTTATTATTTTTTATTATTTTAAGTATACATTTATAATTGTTATTAAATTATTAGTTTTGTTATTATTTTATTATTTTACTATTTTATTATAATTAATTAAAATTATTTTTCAATTTGTTTAATTTTTTCATCTTGGGATGTTAATCCTTGTGAAGTCCCGAAGCTTGACGTACATAGATATTACATTAATTTTGTGGAATACATAACACATAACAAAAGCAGACACACAAGGACTGTAATAGTTTAGTTTCTTTGGAAACATGGAACGTAATCTTCTAATCGTGGTGAAAGATCTTCAACATCTCACATAAAGATCTTCCAAATTTTTTTCCCTTACCTAAAACATATCTTTTAATCCTAGGGGAAAATAAATCATAAAAAGGGTGAGCTGAAATGCTCAGTAAGGGTAAGCATGGATAAAATAAAACATATCATATATATTTGAACATAAAAACATGAACATAATGTTTAAACATCATAATCATGAGCAACGACTTAAAACATAAAAGTACATAAGGAATACATCATAATGGAACATAAATAATGATAACATAGAATGGGAATAAACCATGTAATTGTGGAAACCATTCATCACATGTCATGATTTCCATAGTAGCCAAGGCATTGCTGCCAAGAACATCTTAGTGGACAAAGTCCCTTTCTGAATCGAGTTCACTCCACATTTCAGTCATGTAACACTGAACCGGATTAACTTATCATTCCAGCCATGTCTATCTCATGACATATAAATCTTTACCCAATGCATTGGAGGGAGATATATGTCCCACCTATCTCATAATTAAATAATTCTTACTTGTGCAACAAAATAAACATACATCATTCATAATAACCCAACGAATAAAATGGGTTTCATAAACATCATCCCATCATCACATAATCCATATAAAAGAAACGAATATCATTTCATAATAAGAAAAGTTAATCCATGTAAATCATAGAAACTTTATACTTGAAACATACACATATGAAATAATATCATCTTAGATAGAAAATGGTTTTGTTAACACACTTGAAATGAATTCTTGAGGAAAATATCCTTTCTTCTTCAAAATCAATCTCTTTCGACAAAATGTCATGCTATTTTAAAAGAAAATAATTTTGTTGAAAATATTCATTACATATTTCGGTGGAAGAATCATGAAAATAAGGCTTTATAAAAACCGTAAAAATACATTCACGCCGTATAAGTTAAAAAAACATTATTCTCATACTTTTTCTAGAAAAGTAAAAAAAGTAACTCATAATGTAAACAAAAGAATGATTCGTTACATAGCATGTTGTAAAATTTAAAATGGGTAAAAAGGACATTAAACATACATAAAAACACTTTTAGAAAACATGGGCGTGGATGATAACAATAAAACAACTAAATACTTACGTATAACATATCTCAGATTAAAATGAGATTTGGAAAATTACCCCTTACCTTAGGTCCGATATGCTTCGAACGTATCCGAACCTCCTATATAATGATTTAAATAATTTCATTGACTTATTATAGAATAATATTCATTGTTATGATATCATATATGGTTCACTTTTGATTTTATATTACCCGTTCTTTTGTAAATTCCATGTTAAAGAGCGTTTTGGGTAAAATCGTTTCATTTGTCGTCCGTGTTTTGAATTGTAATTATTCATATGATTACTTAGAACATGATTACTTAATTCCAGAATATAAAACATGATTTATATATACTATATATGCAGAATATACATATATATAATAGATCAATAAATGGAATGAAATACACCGTTCATGGAGACGGTAGGCCATACGTACCCATGAACGTTGTTTTCGTTTCCTCATTAAATTTAATGGAATTAATTGGATGACATACATATATATATATAAAAATACAGTATCATTATTATTTCATATATTTCATGATTACTTATTATATATACATTATAATCATTTATGAATGGTTACTCATTGAAAATGAATCTCATTGCGCTGTGGAGACGGTATTCCGTACGTACGCACGAGCAATGATATCGTTCCCATGTTCGTGGAATTTTATTGGAGTGTATATATAATATTACAGAGTAAATAATACTTTACAATAATGATATATAGTTATTTATTTTAACCATTATACCCATCCAAGTAAGTTGGTGGTGGAAAATAGATTACACCAAGGTGTGGAGACGGTATTCCGTACGTACGCACGTGCGGTGATTTCGTTTTTTGTAGGTTGGATAGATGGTGAAATATGGTTGTTTAATACTTACAATAACATATCCGTATATGAGTGATACTGATGTCATTACATCATAATTAAACAACTATAGAAGAAGAAGTGGAAGAAGAAATAAAGTTGAAAAATCGGTAACGTACATTACCTCTTCTTTGATGCGCCTCTTTGAGACCTCCTTTTAGGGCACTAAAATTGGTCATTTAAGAATACCAGGACTTATAGGATGTTTCTAGGGAAGTGGAAAAGAGAATTGTTCAGGGGTTGTATGATCTTGAATTCTCAATGTGGTGTGAGGAAGAGAGGGAGGAGGTGACCTTTTATAAGGGAGGAGAGGGGCACCTTTGGAATAACTAAAAAAATTATTTTATTATAAAGTCATATTCGGTTTTTAATATCTCAAAATTGATTTATTTTGAAGCTAAGGTGGGGATGGGTCTAAATCCTCTCATAAAATATAATTTAGAAAAGTTTATGTCTTAATATTAACCTTAACTTTTAGTTTTAACTCTTAGTTAATTAGATTGACATTTACCATGTGACTTTGTATTTTTATATTATATACTTAATAAACATACCATATATATCAAAGAGACCACAAAGTGGTCCATTAATGATACACATATCATTATATAAGTATCTTGGCTGACCCTTAGATTTTTAGGAATATAATAACAATTAATAATATAATATTTGTTTTAAAAACTATTTTATGTCAATTTTGACACTATTTGGTAATTGATTTTTTTTTTAAATTAAAACAGAATTATTAGTTCTAAAAAAGTTAATTAAATCAACAATAACATTTCTTATTAACATTTCAAATTATAGGAATTTATAAAAAGTCTCAAAATACATTTATTTGGGTATTTATAACATCAGTTATGTCAATATTTCATTAAAAAGATAATTATTGTATCATCATTGTGTCATAAATAAATTACATTATTTTAAGTCTAAAAATTACAAATAAAATACCATTATGTAGTAAATATTCCTATATTTCTATTTCATATTTATAGTTGAATTTATGTTATGTATAACCCAATATTAAAAATGATCTAGTTAATAAACATTGATTTTATCTATTTTAACCCTTCTTTAAATAAATTAATAAAAAATGTCCTAATCTAATCCAAGATGGCCTAAATGGTCATATTTTATTCCTAAAGTTTTTTTGGCCGAATTACACTTATCCAATAGAAATAGGACATGTTTTAGGGTAATAATAATATCATTTTTACCCTTAATTAGCCTTTTTTACTTTTAACCGTGTTAAAAAAAGTAAAAAGTTACTATTAACCAAAAATTATTTTCATCTCATTGAACCACATTTTAGACTTTGATATTTATTTTGTCTCTTGGTTTTTTTAAACTCTACTCACAAAAGTGGTAAAATTAAGTTTTATGAAAAATTCATTTTTTTAACTACCACTTAGTGGTTTCACAATTAATCAAAAAACGAAAGTTTCCATAAAAAATAACAAAAATTAGGCCTAAGATATATTTGATATTATGAACTCAAAAATGATGTCTATTTTACCAAATTTAAAACATATATGTTGAATGAATTAATTTAAAAATTATTTCTCATCATCAAAACAAATAGCATGTTTTTAAGAGATAATAACTATCAAAAGATTGATACTTGTTAATGTCTGGTTTAAATGTGAAATTACCTCCAATGACCAAAGTTGTATTAAATTGAAAATATATATTATAAATATACTTTAAAACCACTCAAATTAATAATTTATCAATGTTAATTATTTCTATTCAAAAGGTTGTTTTTAATTAAATTTTAGTAATTTTAACTATTCATCAGAAAATGAAAGTTATCCGAAAAGTACCAAAATATCACCCTAATCTAATTTCGATATTCTGAATCCAAAAATTAAGTCCATTTATAAAATTTCAAATATTGGGTATTACTATTCATAACAGCTAGTTCATAATAATATTATAATAATATCTCATTTAGTGAAACTCGGTATTCCATAATACACACGCTATTGAGGAAGGTCGTGATTGGGTGTAATGCAAGGAAAGTCAAGGATGCGTGTTGTGCAAGCTCCTTTTGGTGTAGCATACAACACAAGGCATTAATTAAATTAAAAAGAATATTTTTCCTATAATCTAGGAGTGTTACATTCTACCCCCCATAAAATGAATTTCGCCCTCGAAATTCATCAGGGTTATAAATGGTTTACTACTCAAAAGTTTCTTTAATAGAAACCCACATCGTAAAAAGGAATACCAAAACATGGCTTTAAAAACTAAATTATGAAACGTAACGGTTACCCAAATTAACTCATCACTGTGTTTCCATGGAGGATAACATAGATGAACATATGGATATAGAAGAAAAATCTAACCATCAAGTAATGATGGAGAGTGGTAGAGAACATGGCTATGAAAAAGCCAACAATCACAAAGCCATAAATTTGTGACGATATAAGGTACCATCTGATTCATCAGATATAAGAGATCTAGGACAACATTCACTACTGGAAAATGGACCTATCCCCACGGTTCTCCTCAAAACCGTGGGGATAGGTACCCCTATACCCACGGTTCTTGAAAACCGTGGGTATAGGTCAATTTTCAAGACCTATCCCTGCGGTTTTGGAAAACCGTGGGGATAGGTATAGGATAAAAAACCTATACCCACGGTTTTGAAAAATCGTGGGTATTGGTTTCCCATGTGTGCGCGGGAAAACTTTTTTTCCGCGGGAAAGATTTTTTTTTTGCGGGAGTCCTATACCTATGGTTATTCCCTCTATACCCATGGTTTATATAAATATATTTAACTAAATATATATATATACACATAATTGATAGTAGGGTAGTGGTAGACGCGGTACTTTGCAGCGAGGAGGTCGTGGGATCGAAACCCGCCTGCGGCTTTATTTTAGGATCTAAACCCACGGTTTTGAAACCGTGGGTAAAAGCCATTGACACTGTGGCAATTGGGAATGTTTTGTTGACACGGTGGCAGAACACCTATACCAACGGTTTTGGAAAACCGTGGGTATAGGCTGGGGACCTATACCGACGGTGTTCCAGCCCACGGTTCCCAAAACCGTGGGTATATCCTATACCCACGGTTTTGGGGGCTATACCCACGGTTTTGAACCGTGGGTATAGGCATTTTTTCCAGTAGTGATTTTTTGTTTTCAAGATCATTTCCCTAAAGGAGATGAAATTGGAATTAGAAGAAATACTTTTGTGATTTTGGTACAGTCTCACCGTTGGTCGTTCTTTGGACAATTTCCACTTAATCTCATAATTAAATGAAGTTGAATTTGTCATCTGTGAGGTGTTAGCAGATCATGTCATATAATGATGGGTCATTCCATCTGTCTCAAACAAAAGGATATAAAAGTTATCAAGAAATACATAAGTCCATCTATAGTGAGATTAATCATATATGGTTCCTAAAATGGACTTATACATCATATATCATACTTTTTAATAAAATAAAAATAGTTTCTACTAAAAAGGTACTTTATGTAATCCAGTTGTAGGCGATAAAGGCCAGTCTCACTTCGGTTGTGGGTTCGTTTCCCACAGCCTTGTCCGACGCGATGGGCTGTCACCCATCATGCAGGTTGTCATTTTTCTAAAACTACATTACTATAACATCACATCAATAATATCGAAAAAACTTCTATCCTTAAACAATACTAACTTATGTCCAACATAATCCATTCCAATCTTTAGGCTTATCCAAAATACTCATGTCCAATCTCATATTATAGTGAAAACGATTACCCAAGAGTTCAAAAAACAAGCATGTTAATACCATCGTTGATCCCCATATATCATGAGATATGTCTTGTTGGTTACATTCAAAACATTTGAAATCCTTAATCATGTATTCTCTTGAAAAATGAATACCTATTGAATCTTAGTGAAAACATGAGTGTTGTCAAAAGTTAACTCCTTTCACATACCAAAACCTCAAACCATGATATAACTATTTCCTTATATCAGTCACGAGCTCATGAATACTGTCAAACATTTCATTTTATCGTTATCCCTTCATTATGCGCATATCATCTTTTTTCCAAAAATATCTCAATCACTTTCCATGGATATCGGTACCATAAAATTATTGAAAACCACAATAGACCAATACATAAATATTACAATATTCCACGATACTATATAAAACATTATTTTGGAATCCCATTACATAAACACTTAATCATTCCACCACATCATTGTGATATTAAACATCACCAATAGTGATCGCATGTGACTTCCCTTTGTCCTTTTCCTTAAGTGGTTTCTCATGTCGATCATCGCTAACCCTTGGAATAGGGAATTTATTAGGATAATGCCCCATTTTCTTTCAATTGAATCATTGAAGTGTTGGTGGTGCGTTCTCTGAAGTCTTTTCATTATTCACATCATTAGAAACCATTTTTCCATTACTTCGACACTCTGTTGCTCGATGACCTTCTATTCCACACTTAATACATTTTCTAGTCCCTTTAAGACAATCTCCACCATGCTTCTTTCCACACATTGAGCATAAGGAAAAATTCATCTTCTTTTTACCATTATTCTGAGATTTCCCTTTGAACTCCATATTTCTTTTCATGTCAAAACTATGAGATGGATAAGTAACACCAACATCCATTTCTACCTTGATAGCACAACACACAATATCTTCATAGCTATAGAAGTCTCTTATATCTAATTCCCTTCGAAGATTTGGTTTTAAGCCACTGAAGAATCGATCCACTTTACTTTCAGGTTGGATGATAAATCCAGAATCATTCCTTGCAAGCCTTGTAAAATTCGCTTCGTATACACCAACAGATTCATCATACTTTTTCATTATTTCAAGAAACTCTTTCTCCATATTTGTTCATAGAATACAATGGAAGTACTTATTGAAAAATAAGTTTTTGAACTCGTCCCATTCCATGGACTCAATTTCATCTCTTGGCCTTGTATTCATGATAAGATTACACAATTTATCAGCTTCTCCTTCCGAACGATATACTGCTAAGATGACTTTATCATGTTCAAAACATTGAAAAACTTAAAATATCTTTTCAGTGGTACTGATCTATTGTTCAGATACAAGTGGATCAAGAGACCCACTGAAAGAAGGTGGATGTTGCCTCATGAAGGACTCAATAGAATATTGTTCCCTTCTCTGCTCATTTAGAAGTCCAGAATGATTCATAGCTTGTGTAAGTATAGAAATAAGAGTTTGCATTCCATATCCCATAACATTTGTTTGTTCAGGAGGACAATCATTTCATTGTCCATTGCATTGATCAACACGGTTATTTCGGGTTCTATCCATCATCTAAACCCCAAAAATAATAGAGTGAGAGGAAAAACACATTCTAGGGAAAACAACATAATAAAGGGGGAGTACCTTCAATATCTAACATCTTAGGTTTCATTCTAAGATCATTACCGTAATTCAAGGACTATAACCTATACTTATATGTAACCATAGGGACATCCCTAGACATACCTTAGAAATATTTCTAGGGATCTCACTAAAGTTCTCGCATCCTAGTTTCCAAAGGTTGACTAAATCATTCCTCTGATACCGACTGTAGAGAACCGAAGCATGACGTACATAGATATTACATTAATTTTGCAGAATACATAATACATAACAAAAACAGACACACAAGGACTGTTATAGTTTAGTGTCTTTGGAAACTTAGAACGTAATCTTCTAATCCTGGTGAAAGATCTTCAACATCTACCATAAAGATCTTCTACTTTTAGTTTCCTTACCTAAAACATTTTTTTAATCCTGGGGGAAAATAAAACATAAAAAGGGTGAGATAAAATGCTCAGTAAGGGTATGCATGGATAAAATAAAACATTCCATATACATTTGAACATAAAAACATGAACATAATGTTTAAACATCAAAATCTTGATCAACGACTTCAATCATGGAAGTACATAAGGCATACATCATAAAGTAACAAAAATCATGATAACATAGAATGGGAATAAAACATGTAATTGTCGCAACCATTCAACACATGTCATGATTTCCATAGTATCCAAGGCATTTCTGCCAAGACCATCTTAGTGGCCAAAGTCACAGTCTGAATCGATTATACTCCTCGTTTCAGTCCTGTAACACTAAACCAGATTAACTTACCATTCCAGTCATGTCTATCTCATAAGATATAAATCTTTACCCATTGTATTGGAGGGAGATATAGGTCCCAACCATCTCATAATGAAATCATTCTTACTTGTGCCACAAAATAAACATACATCATTCATAATAACCCAACGAATAAAATGGGTTTCATAAAAATCATCTCATCATCACATAATCCATATAAAAGAAATGGATATCATGTCATAATAAGAAAAGTGAATCCATGTTAATCATAAATACTATATACTTGAAACATACACATATAAAATAATGTCATCTTAGATGGAAAATGGTTTTGATAAAACACTTGAAATGAATTCTTGAGGAAAATATCCATTCTTCTTCAAAATCAATCTCATTCCACAAAATGTCATGAAATTTTAAAAGAAAATGATTTTTTTGAAAATACTCATGAAATATATTGAAACAACTTCCTGAAAATAGGGCTTTATAAAAACCGTAAATATGCATTCATTCCGTATAAGATAAAAAAACATTCTTCTCGTACTTTTGCCAGAAAAGTCAAAAAAAGTACCTCATAACATAAACAAAAGAATGATTTGTTACATACCATGTAGTAAAATTAAAAATGGGTAAAAATGACATTAAACATACATAAAAAAACTTTTAGAAAACATGGACTTGGATGATAACAATAACCCCAGTAAATACTTTCATATAAGCAATCTCGGATAAAAATGAGATTTGAAAAAATATCCCTTACCTTAGGTCTGATATTCATCGTACGTATCTGAACCTCCTATATATTGATTTAAATAATGTCATTGACTTATTAAAGAATCATATTAATTGTTATGATATCATATATGGTTCACTTGTGACATTATATTACCCGTTCTGTTGTAAATTCCATGTTAAAGAGCATTTTGGGTAAAATCATTTCATTTGTCATCTGTGTTTTGACTTTTAATTATTCATATGATTACATATATCACGATTACTTAATTCAATAATATATTATATTATTTATATATAATATATATTAAGTATATACATTTATATAATATATCGATAAATGGAAATAAATACACCGTTCATGGAGACGGTAGGCCGTACATACGCATGAACGTTGTTTTCGTTTCCTCGTTGAATTGAATGGAATTAATTGGATGACATACATATATATATAAATAAATAGAGTATAATTATTATGTCATATATTTCATGATAACTTATTATATATACTTTATAATCATTAATGAATGGTTACTCATTGAAAATGAATCTCATCACGTCGTGGAGATGGTATTCTGTACGTACGCACGAGTGATGATATCGTTCCCATGATCATGGAATTTTATTGGAGTGTATGTATACTATTACAGAGCCAATAATACTCTAAAATAATCATATATACTTATTTATTTGCACCATTATACCCATCCAAGTATGGTGGTTATGTAAAATAGATTACCCCATGGCGTAGAGACGGTATTCCGTACGTACGCACACGCGGTGATTTTGTTTTAAATAGGATGGATAGATGGTGAAATAAAGTTGTTTAATACTTATAATTACATATCATTATATGATTGATACTGATGTTATTACTTCTTAATAAAACAACTAATTAAGAAGAAGTATAAGAAGAAATAAAGTTGGAAGAATCGTTAACAGACATTACCTCTTCTTTGAAGAGCCTCTTTGAGACCTCCTTTTAGGGTACTAAAATTGGTCTTTGAAGAAGACCAGGACTTGAAAGATGTTACTAGGGAAGTGGAGAAGATAATTTTTCAGGGTTTGGTCGTGCTTGAAGGCTCATCATGGTGTGAGGATGAGAGAGAGGAGGTGCCCTTTTATAAGGTAGGGGAGGGGCACCTTTGGAATAACTGAAAATATTATTTTATTATAAAGTCATATTCGGTTTTTAATAGCTAAAAATTTATTTATTTCGAATCTAAGGTAGGGATGGGTCGAAATCCTCTCATAAAATATAATTTAGGCTTGTTTAGGTCATTATATTAAGTATAACCATTAGTTTTAACTCTTAGTTAATTAGATTGACATTTACCATGTCACTTTGTATTTATATATTATATAGTAAATAAACTTACCATATACATTCAAGAGACCCCCAAGTGGTCCGTTAATGATACAACTATCGTGATATATGTATCTTGTCCGATCCATAGATATTTAGGAATATAATAACAATTAATAATATAATATTTGTTTTAAAAACTATTTTATTTCAATTTTGACACTATTTGGTAATTGATTTTTTTGAAAATCCAAACAGAATGATTAGTTCAAAAAAAGTTAATTAAATCAATACTAACATGTCATATTAACATAGAAAATTATTGGAATTTGTAAAATGTCTCAAATTACATTTATTTGGGTATTTATAACATCAATTATGTCAATATTTCATTAATAAGATAATTATTGTATCATCATTGTGTCATAAATAAATAAAATTATTTTAAGTCTAAAAATTACAAATAAAATACCATTATGTAGGAAATCGTTTTAGATTTATAATTAATATTTATAGTCGAATTTATCATATGTATAAACCTATATTAAAAATGATTTATTTATTAAACATTGATTTTAACTATATTTACCCTTCTTTAAATAAATTGATAATAAATGTCTTAATCTAATCCAAGTGGGAATAAATGGTCATATTTTATTCCTACAGTTGTTTTAGGCTGAATTACACTTATCCAATAGAATTATGACATGTGTTAGGGTAATAATAATATCATTTTTACCATTAATTACCCTATTTACTTTTAACCGTGGTAAAAGAAAATAAAAAGTTACTATTCAACAAAAATTATTTTCATTTCATTGAACAAAATTTTAGTCTTTGATATTAACCTTGTCTCTTTGATTTTCGAAATTCCACTCACAGTAGCGGTAAAATTATGTTTTATGAAAAATTCATTTTTTTAACTACAACTTAGTGGTTTCACTATTCATCCAAAAATGACAGTTTCCAGAAAAATACCAAAAATTAGTCCTAAGAAATATTTGATATTATGAACTTAAAAATGATGTCTATTTTTTCAAATTCAAAACATATCAGTTGCATTAATTAATTTAAAAATTAATTCCCGTCGTCAAAACAAATAGTGTGTTCTTAAGAGATAATAATTATCAAAAGATTAACACTTGTTTATGTCTGGTTTAAATGTGAAATTACATCAAATGACCAAAATTATATTAAATTGGAAAAATATATTCTAAATATACTTTAAAACCACTCAAATTAATAATTTATCACTGTTAATTATTTCGATTAAAAAGGTTGTTTTTAATTAAAATGTAGTAATTTTCACTATTCATCAGAAAATGAATGTTATCTGAAATGTACCAAAATTTCACCCTATGAAAATTTCGATATTACGAATCCAAAAATGAAGTCCATTTATAAAATTTCAAAAATTGGTTATTACTATTCATAATGGCTAGTTCATAAAAATATTATAATAATATCTCGTTTAGTAAAACTCGGTATTGCGTACAACACACGCTATCGAGGAAGGTCGCGATTGCGTGTAATGCAAGGAAAGTCAAGGATGTGTGCTGTGAAAGATTAATTTGGTGTAGCGTAAAACAAAATACATTAATGAAATTAAAAAGAATATTTTTCCTAAAATCTCAGGGTGTTACAATCCCATTACAAAAAGTATTTTTAAAAAAACCGGATAAACTATTTGTGATGTTGTTTTCTACAACGGGTCATTTGCAACAGGAGCTCGTTGTAAATGAAACATCGCAAATTCATTAGTTTCTAATAGTGAATTCACACCCAACCTCAAGCAGTCATTTTCCTTTTTGGAGAACAACCCCGAGTTGCCTCGGTGAACACACTAGGTCTTCAAAAACCCATTCCTCTAAAAACTCTTGACTGGACCTTCTTCTTATGAAGATCAACGAGTGTCATCCAATATTCTATCGTAATTATCCAGAGAATCCCCTAGTTATAGTCCTTGAAAAATCAGAAATTTCAATGAGAAGATAAACTCAGAATGTCCCTAGGAAATATTTAATCCTAATCCACCACCATTAGTGGAAAAATAAGTTCATTTAATCCACTTCTCTAATGGTTTCATTAGCCGACTAATAAGAAGTCGGTCATAACCTCCTGCACATGAGCTCATCATACTATGTTTGAAATCACTCTTTATAAAAGGAGGAAAAATCCAACCCAACATAAAAACACAACCACTCTCATTGGTGGAAAACATCTAAGCATGGATGGTGGGAATACAATCCATATTGAGGAAAACATTGTAGCGGCTCACCGTCACTATGAAGAGATTCCATGTGAGGCTCTATCTCTCTCCTCCAAGAGTGAGGTCAAACTACTAGTAGATGTGTGTAATCATTAATCCTCTCTGTATGAGCATCCTATAAATGGTTCGAGGAAAAAATATCCTCTAGTACCACTAGATCTCAAACAAGGGATAAAAACATATAAAAGGTGCTTGAAACTCTATGTGAAAATAGAAATTGGGGAAGTGGAGACACATTTCATACCTCGAACCACACTTGAAGCCTCTAAAAGAGACTACAGATTGGATATAATTCCTTACATGTCCCACTTGTTTACCATAAACAAGGTTTTCTCCAACACCCTAGTACATTAAAAACCCTTGAACAAAAATGTCGGAGAAACTCATCCACCACACCTCGACACGATCCTCTATGGGTGGAACTGACTTGCCCACATGGTTTTAGATTATGTTTCAATAGTGCGTCTTAGTGGGGGAATTGTATATATTCCTTTCATGCCCAAATTAACATCAAACAATTACCAATACATGGCTCTATAAATGTCTTACACCACCATAGACAATTCTCACCAGTAAAACCACCATTAGGGAGGGGTCCCATCCAAGAAAGACATTCAAACTATAGGATCACACCATTCCTCTTCCAAAAAAGAAAGGGTTCTTACCTACCCTATAACCTAGGTTATATCTAACTCTATAACTCAAGATGAAAACACAACATAGGTGTGTCATCTATCATTACCTCCAGATCCAATTTCTTCTCAATGATGAAAATTGGTTGCAAGTGAAACAATCAGATCAGTTGAGGGTCCACACAAGATGGAAAACCAAATCATCACCATGAGAAAATCCTCTACCTCCTGATGGTATGGATCACCACAAAACCTACATGTTTTTTTCATTGGAACTTGGGTTACACACTAATACTATATATATCATTATCTGGACTTGTTGGATCCATAGGCTGTTTAAAATATCATCAAACAACCATCGGATCCACTAAAGGATATAAGCACCACTCAACATGTGGTAGTACAACTCTTTGTCTTCATGGAGGAAACACCTCAGGATTTGGTCCCTAAATTAAGGTATTATCACTAAACAATCATTTTCATGACTCTGTTTTGAAATCCCATATATTTTTTATCATGCGGAAATCCTAAAAATGTCAACACATTAAATAGTAAAGGATCATATCTAGTGAGATTACTAAAGAAGTAAATGGAAACCAAAACCAATTCCTATAAAATTCATGTACCAATGTTTTTACCTACAACTAGTTCCTACATGTAATGAGTCAATAAGTAGGTTATCAGAGTCCTGTTGAATGTATATATCAGCTGCAACACCAAAACAGTAGTCCCCAGAATGAAAGTAGAACTCAAAATATTGTAACATTTTTTCTGTAGTTCGCATACCAATTCTTAAATAAAAAAAAAGAAACTACAAACTCATGTCTTAAACCCAAGAAATTTCATAACACATCAGGCTAGATATCAACTCTGATACCGTTCTATCATGACCAAATCCAATAGGTCCTAATAATAAATAACCAAAATCTCACCTCCAATAGATCATGGGATGAAAACTGGATCTAAGAAGACATATCAGACATATGGGAGGAATTATCCTAAAAATCATGTACACACATACACATTTTTAAGAGTATACAATGGAATATTGTAATACAACTGATAACAATGCATGCAAACATCTATAATCGCAAAATCATTGTTCAAAAAAAGTATTGGAAAGCGTAAAAGGGGTTAACTACAAGCCCACCCAAAACTAAAAATAAAGTATGACCTTGTCAGAATGATGGGACAACTGTCAAATGAAATATCATTATACAACCCTGTTTTTCAATCTGAAACTATATCTTCTTTCTTCAAGTCCACCAAGGACTCCACAAAAATATAAGTTATTCTCATAAGACATGACATTTTTATGGAAGTGATCATGTATGTGTGAATCTAAATATACATAGTAAGACACACTAAAATCACCAAACATAAAGCATTAAGAGTAGTTAGTTCGTCAAAGGACATGTCAATCATAATTTTAAAAATACAATAAAATATCCAAATATACTCATAATAGATTCATTGTCTGATTGAAAGGTCACAACCATAATTCCAACCATGGATTCCTACTTGAAGGATCCATACACTTGTCTTCCAAGATAACACACTCCAAAAGCTATACCACAATAGTAAACACCCATCCTACAGGTCACACTCATCCAGGAGGAACCACTCCATTAGATATACTACTACTAAAGACACTCATATCAGATGCCACAATCATGAAGTCTATCAGAGAAGAAGAATGAAGAAAACTGATATGGTTCATCTAAGAAACACACCTGATTAGACCACACCTTTTCGAAATGATCATATCTCGATACATAGATAGAGGGTCATATCCCATGGATCATTGTGTGGACACCAAAACCTATAGGAAACATCCTCCTATACATGGGATTGTAGTCGGTGTAAATATAGGTCACACTAATACCAATGAACCGTGACTAGGGAATACAAAAATAATATGGGGATCAATTTGACTCTCTCATAGGGATACATACTCAAATATGGTGAGGGATATAGTCAAAGAAGACTAAAGAAACTCAAAAAAAGTATGGAACTCTCCCATACTATATTGATCAATAGGATTATTTTTACAGGTGAACCTCTATGAGGAGAAACATATGCTTCACTGAACACATATTGGAATGGACCAAGTGAAAACACTCAACTGATAATGGTTAAGCACTGTTGAAAGACGTTTCTCCCTTACATCACATCACATTGTATCTCTAAAACCAAAATAAATGTCATAATTGAATTTTCAATGGGAAAATTTCTCAGGGATGACTACATGATTTCTAGTAACTATGTCTAGAAACATTCTGACAAACGCATGTTGATCATTATCAGTATGAAGTTATAAAACATAAATCCACTGATATGTTACAAAAAATGGTCATAAATGACCAAATATATCATGGTGTTGCAATCCGTGTCTAATAATGCTCAAAATGATCTATTTACTATCCTAAAACAGACTCCCGATGAGAATAACACATTTCACTATATAATAATTGAACGGTGCTTCGTGGGCTCCACTCATGAGTCCAAATTAAATGTTTGATATTGGTATCCAATAATTTTCCTCAATATCTAGGCCATGATGCTATAGACGGTTCAATAATTTGACACCCTATGAAGATAATAATTCATATACTATATTCCATAATAATAATAATAATAATAATAATATTATTATTATTATTTTTTGTAACTTCATGGACATGATCCATGAATCCAAACAATTTACCCAATATCGGTCTTTAAATGAATGTCACAAAGTCTGGGTCATGATACCACTGATGGTTCATAAATTGGATACCATATGAAGATGTTATAGTATTAATTATAACCACCACAATATCAATAATAATAATATTAAAATTTATCCAAATGAATGGGAGTCAAGCAACACCTTCCTCTCCATCCCAAAAACATCCTATTTAGGTGCATACATTATTATTATACGCTACTATTATTATATCAAAAATAATAATGACATATAATATTAAGGGAACATGGAAAAAGGTTGATGCTAGAGGCTTCAAGGTGCCCTTAGGGAGCCCTCTTCTGAATCCTTCATGCGGTGCACATCTAACACACATGCCACCCGAAATCCCCCTTTTAATTTTATTTATAATATTATTATCATTTAATATAATATAATAACAATTTATCATCTCTTAACTTCTACCTCAAAACACACTGCAACCTTATGCACATATGTTATATATTCATCATGAATGTTCTTTTATAAATTACACCCTTGTTATTATTCATGTTGTCCATATATGTGATGACTCATTTTTTATGATCTATAATCTACTATGTATATAATTCATTCTTATACCCATGAATCAAGTATGGTTTCATAGATACTTATAAAATATCCATAAATATATATAAATAATAAATTTATTTAATTTATTTATAATTATAAAATTTTTATTATATATAAATACTTTTTAAAGATATTTATTTATAATTACAATTATAACTATATCTATAAATAATTATAAAATCACAATAGATACATATATTTTAATTTTATAAATAAATAAATATATGTATCTTTATTAATAAATATAAATACTTATAAATATATTTATTTATACTTATAATTATAAATATATATATATAATTATAAAAATTTTAATAAATATATTTATTATACATGTAAAGATATATATAGATATATATATATTAGATGCTTAGAGGTACAATTATATTAATATACATACACACACACACACCACACACATAACCCGGAAAGGCGGGCCATAAAACCCCCAAGGGGATGACCCACTCATCAAGACTAAATTATTTAATACATGTCATGTAGGCCTAGTTGGCATGAATCCCATAACATGGCAATAAATACTAGTGTAGTGTCATTAATGCATCATCCTTCCTACATCACCAGTCCAGCATCATGCATGTGTCACCCCCTGCATACATTATCATTTGTGCCACCGCCTGCATAGTACTATAATAATACCTATGCCCACCCAGATTTAAACCTGGCTCGGATGAAAAATTACGAGGAGCCTTTATCACTAAGGAAATCCCCCAACTATAAGTTATAAATATATATACTTATATAAATATATTTATAAATATAAGAAAATATTTTTAAATAAATATATTTATTTATAATTATAATTTTAAATAAATATAGATATATTTAATAATTCTAAATTTATAATAAATATAATAATTATTCATATTTATAAAATTATAAATATAATAAATAATTTTTTATAGTTATATAATTATTTAAATATGTATATTTATAATTATAATTAAAATTATATATATTTTTTTATAAAAATTTACTAATGACAAATAAATATATATTAATTTACATTTATAATATTAAATAACTATATGTTTATTTAAATAATTATAAAATTATAAAAATATATTTATCATACTGATAATTATATAAATATACTGAGAAGGTTCAAGAGATAGGATATCGCTTTCTTCGGAAATTTATTAGAAAAAGAAAATTAACCAAGATGAAAAGTGGATGGATGGAGTCACACAATGAGGCATGCTCTCATCCATAAGGTACGACTACAAGTCAACAATTGGATAATTCCCATAATCATGATCAAAGTCGTCATCATCATTAATAATTTCCAATCTAAATGTGAGTTCCTTTTTTTGAAGAGAACCAAGTACTCCTTGAGCTTTTCCTACTCCATAGTAAGTTGAATCGTAGATCTCTTTTAGGAAGATCTGGTAGAATCATTTCTACCACATCATCATGTAGTATCCAAATCATCTTGACCACAACCATTTCGATGTCTACTCATTCACCATGACTTTTGATGCCAAATTCTTTCAGGTTCAACTTTCTGAATGAAAAAGTTCGTAATGAATTCCACCTGTAGGGGGATTTCACAAATAATAGGAGTATGTGCCACTTTAGATGTCGGCACGTATGTCATATGTTCATGGAGAGGAACCATCTAAAAACCCACTTTATCCTTCTATCTTACCATACCTTTTGGAAAAGACACATGATTATCCACTTGAACCTCATGTGGTGCTTGATCATTGACTTTTCCCTGATAAGGAGACCAAGAATCCTCTGGTCCTTTCACAAACATTGTCTGTGGGACATACTGATCATCCTCATTATCTTTAATATCTTTTGAAAACCCATCCAAAACACTAACACCTATAGACTCTTTTAAAGTATCATCATGTACCTTACCATCATCATCAGCTTTCCCATCACCCTTACTGGGTTTGGAGAAAATATTAGGAGGTGCATCAAATCTCTATATAAAGGTGGAAACTTTTTTCCATGACATGGTGATAGATGAGAAGATACCAGAGTGTCATCAACATTTTCTTCTCCAGTAATATCAGACCATGTCCTACTCCCTTGTATATCCATTTTTGAAAGACCAACATCATCAGTATTATTTTTAGAGACCATTGTATCACGGACAACACCTATAGTAGTGTGATAAAAAATCAGTCTTGTTAAATCATGAGATCTTCCATCTAAAACAAGTATCTTCATGGACTCTAAAATTACATAAAATGCTAAATTTTTTTCATCTTCAATTATCCTTGACATGAACAATGGTATAAAAAACAATACAAAATAAAGGAATTTTTTCAAACCTTACAGTTAGATTTAAAATGAAGTTCATAAAAGAGAGTATGAAAGATTCAATTGAAAATGATTTGAGATACAACTCAATAAAAAATCACATAAAAATACAAATCGCACCTATTCTATTGCCTGGTAGAGCTTTATCAGAGTGGAAATGGATGACTCGATGTCGAACAGAATCTAAGGATGCCATAATATAAAATTCAAGATGTAAATTTGATCCCAAAACTAAGTTCTTATGTTGCAGACTGCAAATTAGTTGAAGTGGGGATCCAAATCATGAATTCACATTATTCATGGACTAAGAGAGATACATCTAGAACATAATTCCTTTCGCTTTATCTCTTCAGAGGAAAAAACAAAATGGAAATACCCTCACCTAATGGGGATGCACTTACATTCAAAAAATCCCCAAACATCAGCTACTCACTATTCAATGTCTTCAGTTATCCATGGTTTTTTCCAATTTACAAAAACCACCCTCCCGATAATTATATTATCAAAGATTTTGAACTGAACAAGGATCAAATCATTACAAACCCAAATGAGAGTAGAGTTACCTCTTAGGAATATCTGATCCTTACCGTTCTTGATTGAGGTGAAATACAATTTTGTATCACCTAATTCGTATGATTGACCACCGAGTAGACTTCAACCCAAAGATGATTTCACCCAACATGATGTCGTCGGACCACGTGGAAGGCAAATGATATCCACATTCAATGCCCTCAAACAGTTCTTTGCACCTTCATCGGTTTAATAAAATGGAGTAGGGGTCATCCCAAAGGTAGATTTTGAATCTGATCCATTAGCATTGATGAACCAATTTGATTCAAAATGACCCTGACCCATATTTCCTTCATCATGAGAAGACACCATCTACTAAAAATATATACGATGTGTTATCATGTTGTGTCCAAGGGAGATCACACACGATAGTAGGCAAGATCGTCTTGGAAGACCATACCCAAGAGAGGCTTCGAACGATATTGAGGAAGATTGTTGTGGTGATTTGAACGGAATAGTGGATGATCAGCTTTGATCAACATAGAGAAATATTGCGCACAACTAAGGAGAGATCTTGAAAGAGGCATGACTTCCCTACAGAGGATGTAGGGATAGAGGAGCAGAGGCTGTGAGGAAAAGATTGAAGAAAATCTAAACTCCATCATCTAAAGAGATCTCTTGATGCCCAACCATCTCATGTTATGAATATATATAATTAAATTAATATATTTATGAATATATAAAAATATATAATAATATATATAAATATTTATAATTATAATTATAAATAAATATAGATATATTTAAATAATTATAAAATTATAATAAATATATGAATTATATATATTGATAAAATTATAAGTATATTATATATTATATATATATATATTAGGTTATTAGAGTTTCAATTACATTAAACACATGCACACAACACACATAGGTTGGAAATATAGGCCTTACCTTCCAAGGGATAGCCCACCCATCAAGTCTTTTTTATTCTATACACGGCCTAATGGCCCAGTGAAAATGAAGCCCATTACATGACTCAACGACCCAAAAATTGGCCCAAAGGCCCATTTTAGAGTCATGCCTGCATCACCACTTACCTGAATCAAGCATGCGTCACCGTCTGCCTGTGAAAATTCGCTCCCACCCAGATTTGGAACTAGGTATAGGATTACGTGAAGCCTATATCACTTGGGAAAGCCCCAAAATACTCTTATGATTTTATATTTATTTAAATAAATATATAATAATATATTTAAATAATTATAATATTATAATAAATATATTTATTATACTTATAATTCATAGGGATGCGGAGTGTCCATCAGGTCTTCTTCGAAGTCCCTCCTCATGCCGGAGTAAGAAAGGATCAAGAAGATGTATTATGTGATTCTCAATCCTAAAGAATCACAATATGAATGAAAATCTACTGATGAGGGTGATGGTTCTGATTATATTTTTGGGGAGCGATGCCTCGTTGGTCTTATTGTGTGGCCCCATCCTCCATCTTTCATTGTTGTTATTTTTTCTTCTATTTTTAATAAATGGTCTGAGACTTCTGTTTCTGACTAAAACTTTTCGAGATATATATATATAATTATAAGTATATATATATATATAGTTAAAATTATAAAAAATAATTATTTATAAAAATAATTATAAAATAATAACAAATATATTTATTATATTTATAATCTTATAAATATATATAATTAATATATTAATTATATGTATTTATAAAATTATAAATATAAGAAATACCATCATTAAATTTTTTTTTATTTTTTTATAAATATATATAGATTTTTTGTTATAAATATAAATAAACATATATTTATAATTATTTATAAAAAATATATTAATTATATATATTCATTATATATAATTATAAATATAATAAATATATTTATTATAATTTTATAGTTATAATGTTATAAATATTTAGTTATAATATTTATAATTTTATAAATATATTTATTATATATATAAATACAAATAAATATATATTTATTATATGTCTAATTTTATAAATATATATAATTATATATATATATTGATATTATAATATAATTAAATATTAACATTATATCTTTATCAATTGTTTTTTAGTGTTGATAAAGATACACATTTATGAGCACTAAAAAGTGATAATAAAGGTAAGTTTTATCAATTCTTTCTATTTTCCACTAATAATGCATACCGTTGTCATTACTTTTTAAGTATATATAATACAACGTTTCTCGATTTTAAAGATGAACCATAATAGTCAGCTTCTTCTCTCACACACATTCAATATCTTGTAGAAGCCGACTACCACCGCACCATTACTCTTGTTGAACCCCACTATCACTGCTCCTCTGCCTAACCCAACTGCACTGACGCAACCCTGCCACGCCGCCACTCATGACAAACACAATATCCATTGCGCACATCTCTCCCCTAGTCGAACTGCCTCCATTCCACTCTCCCATAGCTACTCTACCAAACCCCCTCTGCTCCCCCCACCTCCACTGCTCCTGCCACCTCCTCCTCTTCCCCCACAACCACCTATGCTACCCTCACCTTCATCGTCGCTCACTCCCCCAAAGGTATAGTTCATGTAATGGTATGTTCCAATAATTTATTGATTTTTAGGTTATTGAAAAGAATCAATATTTTGAGATTAGGGTGAATGATTTTTGGTTCATTGTATTGATTATAAATATAATTATTGAGATGTAATAACCATGTGTTTTGTTAAAGAATACTTTTCCTAAAAAAGAGTTTAGGATTATGCATTGTGGGTTATTTATTAAACTATAATTGAAGGTTATAAAGTATTTACTATATTATGATATTATTCATTATGTTATAAAAATTTTTACGGATACAAATTTATATTGGTTCATTCCACAAAATTTAGAGTTAAATGGGTCATGTTGTGTTTTTTAGAGGAGTATAAATTTTGAGAATATGAGATATAGTTTCACCCTATTGGTTGTCTTTGAAAATATAATATTGTGGTAGGGACATTATCATGATCACGGTGGAAATGAAAAAATTAGATAGATCATGACCATTGATAAATTATTATGAAGTGAGTGCAATGATTCTGGATATTATTGAACGAATAGTGTGCAATTATAGATAATTGATAGAGGAAAATAATGAGAAACTTTCTATAAATTTAGTGAGGATTTGGTTATTATTGATCAATAAAGCTAAATAAGAGGATTAATATGGAGTTCATCAAAAATCATGAAGATTCTATAAAAATATCTACCAATAGTGTTTTTTTATTTTTTATTTTATTTATTAAGGATTAAACTCATACACATAATGGTTAGTGAGACTATATTCGATAATAAATAAGTTAACATTTATCATTAGGTGTAGTTATAGACAAAGAAGGGATTATTTATATGTTGTAAACCATATACAATTGGTGAATTTGGTGGATTTCAGTACATCAATAAATAATTTATATATACTCCTTGGATGCAACTAAATTTTTGTGAAGTAAGAAAAATTGCAAGGATCATATAATTTATTGGTTTATAAGGTTAAATGATTCACATAGGGACACCTACCAATAATCATTGAATTCATTGTTAATAGTTGTTAAAATTCCAAAAGAGAAGAAGAGTGATTTCTAGTAATTTAAAAATTCCCAAGAAAAAAAATCCTCAACTAAATACCATAAAATTTTGAAAACATGGATACCATGGCCATATGATAGATAGAAATTGGATAAAGATGAAGAATTAATGCGGAACGAAGAGATAATGGAACTTATCTAATACATACCTTCAGTTTTAATGGATAAAAACAAGATTAAATTTGAGATTATGGGGAAGGAAGTCGTGGAAGACATTAGGATAGTTTATAAGGCTTTGAAATAAGAATGGGAGTAAAATGATATTCCTACTATCAAATTTATATTGTTGAAATTAAAATTTTTTATATTTTAAAATATTTCATGGGATATATATTTAAAACCACTTTTTTGGCCTTGGTTAATTTTTAAATTATTTTTTGGGTGTTTAAGGATTTTAAGATATCCAAATGAGATGGATTATTTCAAATGGGTGTGTTTTCCCATGTGGATTGGATTTTGAAACTTATTGTGTCTTTTAATGTTTTTCAATGGCCATTTAAAGGGTAGTGTGAATTGCCATTTGAGTTTCAAAGGTGTTTTGATAGAATTGGTTCTAATAGTAGACTAGGATGAATTTTATAAATGATAAAATGACTTGGCATTACAAGCATATTTTGAAAATAGAAGACGGAATTGAAATTTTATAAAAAATGAGTTTACATAAAAGGTGTGAAACTCTCTTAATCCCCTTTGATTATTGTATGACCATTGCATCTTGTGATCCCATGTGAGGATGTCAGTTATGGATGACCTAGTTTGATGGGACTTTTGGGGTATGTATATGTTTTTTAGTTATTACTTAGTTTCCTTAACTCCAGTTTAAGCCTTTTTATTAACACAACTTAGTGACAATCCCCATGACACAAGATTCATTTTGATTACTGTTTAGGGGATTTAAATATCTTATTTTATTATATCCCCTGATATTTATATTATTTTTTGGAAAATTATTTCTTTTCATTTTCCCCGTGTTGTGTGACTTGACATAGTTCTTGTTGACCTTATGATTTTTTACTTCTTTGTTTGGTTTGATTTTTATATTTTTTGAAAAGGGATTGTGAAAGGTGTTTAAAGAAGGAAAAAATGGAGAGATTAATATTGAAGTATAATTATTTAGATTAATATTAATATTAACAAATAAAATAGGATAGATAAGAATAAAGAATTGATGGATTCCAATCATCTGAAAAAAGAATATGAATATGGAGTGAAGGAGTTCATCATATTTTCAAAAGATCCTGCATATCACCCTTCTAAAATCCTAATCCATCTTTATGTTGTTGTTAGTCAAGACTAATTAGTCCAGAGGAGTTGTAATAATGCTTAAACTATCATGGAATGGATTAAAGTTATAAATTTTATAATAAACATAAGGAAAAATGGAATATAGATATTGGGTGGGATAACATTGTGTTTTATGGATAATCTGATATGATTATAATTGTGGTCAGTGAAGAGGACCATATCGAGGATGTGATTATATATGTGAATGATGATGATGATTGTATGGAGAAAATGAAAATAACTATTGAAGATGAACTTCATGATAGTCCAAAATTGATTGAGATGTTAATGAGTTCTAAACAAATTCCATTTTATATTGGTTTCACTAAATATAATGCACCCACCACTTATGTATGCACACCTGATAACAAAAGAAGCATGGGATGTGTATACTCGCAATTTTTGGGAGATGCATTTTTAGGTACATCTTTTCTGGTAATAAAATGATTGAAAATATGTGTATTCATAACTTTGAGTGATAATTTTTTATTTATGAAATAGTAACTGAGTGCTGAAAATAAGGAATTAGCCTAAATACCAACATACCCCTATTATGAAGTAAGGATGGGGAACATTTCACTTGAAAAAATTGGTACTTATTTAAAATCTACTATAACGCATTTATGTGACATGAAAAAACAACATAATTATGTTCCTATATTTATATTTATATTGATGAATAGAAATATAAATCCACTTACATCACATTCCATGTGATATAGAAGGAGGCACATGTAAATAAAGATCAGATACTAATAAATTAATACTCCCAAAAACTATGGGAATCATGTATATGTATGACATAATATATTTTTTCTCTAAATCACTATTACATAATATTGATTACTTGTTTTATGATGTTTTATATCTTACATAGTCACATGAATCATCAACACATATACTATATGAACACCAACTATCGGTGGCCTTGAAGTGGCTAGAACAGTACGACTGCATCAGAGGTACGGGTTTTGGGGTGACACCCCAAGCATATTTTGATAAAAAAATATGAGGAGGAAAAAAATAATGAAATGAAACAGATGAAAGAAACATTTGATGCCATTGAATAATAATTTCAATGGAAGAGATAGTTGCTAGTATATTTTATGGGGGGAATGAAATGTTCAGAAACAACTAAAGAACAACAATTTCTCATTCCATGACAACCCCCAACCCACCAGCATTGTTAAGAAACAATCCACTCAAAGTGATATCATAAAAAAGGTAATAAATGTTCTAATAATTATTTCTATGAAATGTGAATCAAGTATACAATGATACATTTCCTGTACTAAAATTATACAGGGTGAAAATGACTATGATTTTTATCTATCAACACCCACCCATCACCTTGTAGTAAGGGCTATGTTGTTCAATATCCAAAACGACACACTACACAACACACGACTTCCAACGTGTGATGTGAGAGTGTTGATTAGTATAGACCATGAGAAAAGTTTTGATCTACCTATTCCAATTAATGACAAAGATATTCATATGTTCGACCATGTTTTTGGAACATTGATCTCATGACCATCACATCTTGTAAAAAACATATCTACTAGAGGTATACATTTCCAATTTATTTTTTATGTTAAAACTATAACAATTAATGAAAAAGGGCATGAATTGATTAATGTTATTACAGAATAAAAAATGGAAGGCTGTGAAATGAATATTCAACTCAAAACCAACTAAATGATCAACCAATCGATCAAAAAGATCATCTAAAAGTATGTTTACCCACCACATTGAATATCCACATTTACTAACATTAAAGGATCGTGGAAATATAAAGTTACAAAGTGTTAGTAGTCACGTTGTGGATCTTGAATATAATGTGTACATAGAGGAAGTTAAAAACTACAATACATACTATAATGTAAATAAAATCCCCATCTTTTAATTTCTAGGATCCTCAATTGTAAATGTATACATGAAGTATCTTTTCATGATTTAATTTTACAAAATTTGATATACGATGTTAGTTATGACTAAATACATTTCATATTTTTTGTAGGTGTATATATCAATAATAATTGAAGGTATTTCCACATGAAAAAAATTTAGACTCTTTAGTCCATACATCACCTCTATAGACCAAACAAAAATATAATCCAAACAAATGGATGAAATAGTGGAAAACATGGCCAAATATTTTGAAAGAATACATGGGGATGAATTAATCTTCTTAATAACAACGATGTAGGGGTAAAACATTACAATTTAATCATATCAAATATATTTTCATTTCATTCATTAAATATTTTGTTTTGTGTTTTTAGGAAACATTGGATGCTCATTAAAATCAATTTGGAAACTCCAAATATTTATTTCCTCGATTCCATACATGGATTACAATCAAAAGGACCATACATAATGGCGTTTTTCAATTTTTAATACAATAAATCCAACATTTTAAAACTAAACTTAAATTTATATAATTTATTTTATGTCTTAATGAGGATTATATTATTATAGTGTGGTGTGTAAATATTGTCTAAATCATGGAATGGGGACATGAATTGCACACAAGGACCCTGGAAAATTCTTCAACTAAATAAGTATATGGTTTATATAATAATATTTTATTATTTAACCACATATTAAAACAAATTACCTATTTTCATCAATGTTTCTATATTTTTTGAAATAAAAAATGGATAATATCATCGTTATATTGTTTTTAAATTTAAGATAGAGATCATATTCCATAAAAAACACACCTCCCTGAAGAGGTATTTTCGAAGATAATTATAACTTTATTTTAAATATTTATTAATCCTTTGTGTATTTATATCTTTCCATTACTACAATGATTTTTTTTAAAATGATTCTAGAAGATGATATACATTTTTATAGAAACGAATGGGAATCATTCCTGATCACAAAATTTACACAAATAACATGATTTTGTGACTTCTGTAAAAGTAATGTATTGTTTCATATTTATGTTTAATTTATTTATTTTTAGTATTACTCACATGTGAATTATTTTATTTAACATATGGATTACTTAGTAGTAAGGATTATTTTGAGACGTTGGGATGTGTAGGAATCAATGACACCTCAATCCGACACATGGTGTGATCAGAATGACTCCAAGTTAATATTTATATTTAAAATTGACATTAATTTTAGTATAATATACAACTCAAATACTAGAAACCAAAAATAAAATCATTCACATTGTTTTGATACATTAGGATAACGATCCATATGTCATTTAAGATGTGTAGTAATCTAACGTAACTCAATCCGACAAATGGTGTGACCATTATGACTCAAAGTGTCAATTATTAATATAAAATATACATTTATTAGAAGCAGTATGTGAATCCTCATTCAAAAATGTCCAAGAAACATTTCATTAGAAAGAAAACAACTAACTCTTTCCAAAAAATGTTTGTTCATCCGCTCAGCTACATCATTTATCTGAGGGGTCTTAGGAGGTTTCTTCTGATTCAAAATACCTTCTTACCTAAAATACTAATCGAAAGAATGAAAATATTCTCCCCCATTGTCAGTGAGATACATTTCAATTTCTTACCAAATTCCTCATAACAGAATCAATATTTTTTTTAAAAACACTGGGAACATTACTTTTGGAATTAAAAACATAACCCTAAAACTTATGTTAGCATTCATTAATAAATTTGAGAAAATGTGGACCTCCATTAAAGTTATTATATTTCAATGGACCACAAACATCATAATGTACTAATTCAATTACCTCTGACTTCTTGTGTAAAGGATAACTAATGAAACTCACCGTACTTTGTTTTCTATAAATACAGTGATAACACATGTCCAATTTCATACACGTAAAATATGGAATAATATTTATATTTTCCAAAAACCAATCATTTTATCATTAATTTTTCTAAACCTCTTATTCTATAACATGTAAAAAACACTACACTCAATAACACAAGTAATATCACAAGAAATAGAAGCCCTAGTCAAGTACAAACTTGACTGCTTCTTCCCTCAAGTCAAAATAAAATAACCTTTGAAAAAATTTCATTGGTCATCACCATAATTATTGTAAACCCTCATTCATCAAGAATGATGGTAGAAATAAGATTCAAGAAAAACCTAGATGTATGTCAAACATTATTCAAAATTTGCTTACATACTATACTGGCATCCAAAAAAACATTCAGGATACCTACAACATCAGCAAAACCATAATTTACCATATTCAAAATACTCAAATTAAATGGTTTGTAATATTTAAATACCTCCTTCCTATATTCCTTTTGAAAATAGGAACCACTATAAAAAACCCACCAAGAATCATCAGATGTAATAATAATGGAGTCAAAAACAATAACCAGATCACCCCTTGAAGGGGTGGGAAAATAATCATCTCCATCTCCATATTTAATCTAATGATTTTCATTCATTATATTTATATTTTTGTCTAATAAAATTTTTTCTTAACATATATATTTTTACCAAAATGATGACATTCAAAATCTATATACTTTAACATGGATTTTCTTCTCCCATTGATCGTATCTTGACTGTTGTTTATCTAATTACTTTATTGGATTATCCACCTATTCTATATGATTAAATTCAACAAAAATTGTTTATACTATTTATTTATCTTAACATTTTCATTTTAAATAGAATACTTAACAAAACTGAATTCTATAAACCATTAAGAGCAGAACTAGTTAGAGTAGCATGTAAATTCACCCAATATTCCAGTAATGTGTTGATAAAAGAAGTGATAAAACCTCACCAGTAAAATTTATACCCATTTAAGAAAATTGATCAAAACAAACCTAAAAATCACTCTAAAAATTGGGAATAGATATACCTTATTGTACCATAAATTCATCATTTGTTTCAGAAGAATCAATTTACTATATCCTCTTGAAATAATAGGTATTCTCAAACTTCTCCCACAAATTTTTGGCATGAGAGATGTTGAAAATATAGTTCATCATTCCGTTTTCCACCCATTGGATGATGAAATAAAACCATATCATTCTGAAAAACACATTATTTATTTGAAATTATTTCTATATTCTAGGTACTAAACCCAAAAAGATGCATTTTTTAGTAAAAAAAATAGATCCTTCATCTTTAATCTCCACATATGGTAGTTGGTACCATTCAAAAAAATCATCCAAATGAAACTAGATTAAAACATATATATGAAATAAAACCCAAACCATTTGATACCAGATGATAGGAATGTTTTCATGAGACGAACGTGAAAATATCAACAACAAAAATTTGTAGCGAAAATATATTTTCCCTTCGAAACAAAATTGAATGCACAGTGACCAAAAATATATATTTCTAAAATAAATGCTGACATTAGATATTTTTAACATGGAAAAACCAATGATGGAAAAAACATGGGACATATTTCATAAATATAGATCCACTAAAAATAAATATCACAAAGAAGAGACCCCCAAAGATGAGCATGATCTAAAAATTAATACCTACATAAAATAGTAGATCAAAGGATGGATGAAAATGGATTCTAAAGAAAAAATGATCATTGAAAAATGTTGATCACCAAATTGGAATTTTCTATCCGTATTTCAGTGTGTTGTAATCCCTATCTATTATATCATTTTCTTTAAAACTCTTCACAGCAAATTATTATTACATCCCATAAAATTATGTCTATGTGTTTCTCATTTTTAAAGGTGTATTCACATTGAGGAGGTTCCCAAAAATGGGGTCATAACAATTTCTCTCACAGATCTCCTTATATTCTCTTATAAGTAGGATTATAATGACCAGGTGTAGCCTTAATGTCTCTTGGATTACATATTCCAAGTATTTTAGTTCATAAATCCCTTCCACCTTTTCATTTTTCTTCCCTTAAATAATATTCCTCACCTTTTTTGGAGTATTCTCATAACGCATTGATTTTTTAGAATTTTGAATATTTTCCATTACATGGTCATTGAAACTATATCACTCCCACCACTAAATATGTCCAACATCATTAAATAAAAAATTATTTATAATTCTATTTGAATTTGTGACTAATGTAAAATATGTACAGTACCAACCATGTTGATAATTTATTTTGTATAGCTTCTCCATCTTTGACATAAAACAAATAATGCGTTATAATACTATTTTAGGTCAAGGATATAGGTCACCAACATTGAATCTGAACACATATAGAATAATCTATCTAATGACTAATAAATATTCTTCTTGATGGCTAATCATCATATCAAATTCCATTTTTTGCAGTTATATTATAATCAAAATAAATAAAAAGACTGATAAAATTAAATAGAGATGAAGGTTTATCAATGGAAGAAATCATTTTCATTAAATTGGATATGTATTATTCTCTAGTAAATTGAAAATATTATACCCAATTTGAGATCATGAGTTTAAACCACCATATTTGACACATATACCTCCAATAATCACTGTATGATGAAAAATAGATGTTTGTAATCCTATAGGTGAAGAAATTAGCACCATCAAGGAAAGATCGATCAACAAATTTGGAGTTTTTGTATTTAAGAACTTCTTTGGTAGATTTAGAGTTATAAAAACTAATGTGGAAACCTTTCCCAGTTGCAGATTCATTAATGGTCCGTATTTCCGGGAAAAATATCTTAACGAATGATGAGGAAATGTCCCTAGAAGTTGACAGAGGTTTATAAGGAGGGTTAGCTTTGATATACATGGAGGAAAACTTGGAGTAGAGTTCCTGGTAAAGGATTTCAGTATTTTGGCCAATACGAACATGAACAATAGAAAGACACTGAGATAATATAGATAAGGAAATGTGAAAACCATTAGTGGGATGAAGGTGTTGATATGGTTTCAAGCATAAAACAAACAAACCTATGAAGATCATATGGTAATATAGAGAATTTATGTGTTATATTTCATTTGAAATTTTTTATGACATTATTGGATATAATAAATTTCAAATATTATATTAGTGAAACTTATTCTATGGATATATTGAAATGTATTTTAACTCATTTTTTCAATAAAGAAAATAATTATTGATGTATTGAAAACTTTTAATTTTAACAACATGTATATTTTGTTGTTGAAGTATTCACATCACACTAATAATTCATGAAAAACACTATATAATTAAATGTCATTGTATTTTAACAATATGAATTTCTACAATATGTTTTAATGATAGATACGATTAGTTATAAATACTTAATGAAAATAATATAAAATTCAACATCACAAATTTTAAAACAAAATGTTTTCTGAAAACATTATAAGTTTTAACAACATAGATTATTTTCGATAAAACATACATATTCCTCCACTATGATTCCCCAGTGCTGGGTTGAGCAGTTAACTTCCTAGAGGGTGGGGGTTCGATTCATATTGGTTTTTTATAACGATTATATTGACATTGTTAGAAAACTTATCTTGAAATATTTTGTGGGGCATGGGTTATTGGTAGTTTTTTAGGATTAGGTGTCCTAAAACTAAATTAATCTGCTTTAGTTACATGTATTTTAGATGTATTAAATATTAATAAAACTTCATGTTACAAATTGTTCATTGTTCTTTATGACTCAAATGTAACAATTTTTTAGAGTATATGTCGCATTGATATGGTCATAATTGTCTTCCACTTTGAAGAGGGCCTTAAAGTGCTATGATGATATTCTTAAATAATGTTATGTAGTTAGACAATGTTATTTAATGGGAAACATAGTGCATAGATTTTCATGTGTTACTACTCATAATCATATGAGGATTCTTCTAATGATGTTAAAGCATTATAATATCCATGATGGGATATTAAGAGAATATCCCACTAATTTGAATTCGGCATGTTTTTTTTGTTAATAGATATTCTTATATGTGAGTGTGTGTAAGTGTTAGAGTCCAAAATGAATGACAATGTGCACCCTATGGATCATGGTTGCTGGTTTTAAGGGAGTCACGGTGTGACATATAGGTTTCATTCTGTGACACAAGTTTCCCTATCTCACATTAGAGACTAGAGGAGTGTTTTATATGGTATATAATCCTTAACCATAACATTACACGTCACATGGTATTTTCAGAAGGGGTATGGGTAGTGAGACTTACTGAATAACAAATATGTGAGTGAGTGACCCAATGTAGACAATATAGTGATAGAGAGTCCTAAAACTCTAATGTAGACCCTATAATTGGTATCAATGTTTGTAGGAATCATATTATTCATATGAATGCACTAAGGGGGAGATAGTTGGATTCCCAAATGAATGAAATCGAGTGCCATACTTCTCCTGATTGTTGATAGTTGGTTGTTGGGGAATCATAATTTGAGATATGGGTGTCACATCGTGACACCGATTTCTCTACCCCACATCGGAGACCATAAGGGTTTTCAGTATGGTATGTATGCCCCAATCATCATCCTCCCCATCATAAGTCCATTTCAAATGGGGGATGAGTAGTGAGACACCCTTGTGGGCAGTGAGACCTACCAAAGAGTAAAACTTTGAGGGAGTGAACAAAAGTATACAATATTATGACGGAGGTTCCTACAAGCCAATTGAAGATCCTACCATAATGATTATTAGACATTAATATTATCATTTACGCATGTAATGACTCATACACATATATATAATAACAAAACCCATCATGAAATATATTGTAAGGAAGTAGGATATGTTGGCTGCATCATGATTGACATGTCCTCAATGAATAAGTTGAGAAATGATTTTTCACTTCTATCCTTCTGGAAGATGATATCTGGGAACTTTGATTATAAAAGAAATATCACCCTATATTCCATGACCATAATACAACGGTGTTTTTATTTTTTTATAGTCACAGGATGTTGCATCAAGTATATTGGTTGGTGACACGAATTTGAAACCTACTTGATGAGATATCAAGACAAATAAATGATGTTAGAGAGTGATAATTTGTATGTGGTTGTCATTATTTTGGAATTATATAATTTATCTTGGGTGCCCTATCCCTTTTCTAGACAATAATCTTGGAATTTAGGCAATCCGTACGAATACCAATGAGAAATAAACTTTGAGGGCCTCATACTATGTATTTTCATGGATCTTGATTAAAATCTATTTGAATTTAAATAATTGATGAGATATTATTCTCAATATAGATGGATAATTTTATTCACGTATTATTGATCCAAAATATTTGTTTATGAATAAAATAGTTAATATTTATTTGAGTGTTCAATAAATTATATAGGTGTTTGAATGGACAAAAGTCATTTCTAGTGAAAAATATTAATTAACAACCCAATTAAATAATATTTGTTATTGCGGAAGCTGGTTCATGAAACAAATTAATAGTAATATTATTATTATAAAATTTCATGGGGTTTATTAAAGATTATAATATTATTTAACGGTTGAAAAGAAATTAAATAATTATTTTTACCTAAATTTGATCTCTTTAAATAGACGGTTATGTCTGTTGTGTGGTGCATCATTGTGAAATTGAAAATAGAAAAATTTTGAATATAATGAATTATATATAGACTCCTCTATACCTCTCAAGAACAAGAAACAAAAGATATATTCCATTAATAAAAAAGGATGATATATCAACACAAAAAACACAAGATAATCGATTTTCCGTGATAGCACTCGAATATTAGGTGGCCTTGCAAAGTGGAAAATGGATAACATATAGATCGCCGCTAGAAGGATTATATCCATGGATTCTAATAGTGAAATAAAGGCAATCATAAAGGGTATTGTTGGAAGAACAAAATTCACATCAAAGAAATATCATAATCATAGGAATTCATTTTTTCTCCTTTTAAATAAATTAATAATAAATTTAACATTTAAAATCGTCATAGTTGGTTTCAGGAATTGAAATAATAAAATAAATTTTAATATATCACTTACCACTAGATTTTCCCACTACACCCAGAACCAACAAGTGTTATCAAAGTGGCCATGTTTAGATTTATAATTATTTACTTTATTGTTGATCCATATGTAGTCTCGGTTGACTTTCTATCTCATATCATTCAGTTTTTGATCATATTTGAGTTAAGATGTTATCAAAATATCAATCATATTCATTTAGTGTTTTATATTCTTAAAGGTGTAAGAACATATAATGAATGATCCGAGATTCCATCAAGAATTGCCAATTTTTGGTGAGTAAGATAGGGTTTCATGACATGTAATCAGATTACACATCATGTAACTCAGTATATTTCACCTATCCATGTCATGGGATACATGTAATGCCAAATTGTTATTACATTCGGTGTATATGATGTAAAAAATGGCCAACCTGGCACATAGTTTTCTTGTTATACGACGTTTATATGATGTAAACGCCATATAGTATATAAGGGTTAACATTGAAAACCATGCAATATGTGTGGTCTTTATACGTGGTAAAATAATGTGAGACTAAAACATGTAGTATTTTGGATATAAACAGGGTGTATGTGTTGTACACAATATGTAGTTTGTCAATTCAGGTTTCCGAGATACACTTGAGTCTTCAAAAAACTATAAGGATATATGGAATTAGAGATACACGATGACTAGTTAGCATATAAACATTGTGTAGTTTCTATACTAAGAACACACCATGTATTTCGGTGTGTTTCATGGGCACCCAAAATTTTTACCACATAGTGTATAACTTGTTTGTATATGTTGTGTGATCCCATCGAGATACACACTAATGTCCCATGCAAGTATCTTGGGAACATGAATGATGATAAATGGCATGTAGCTGTCATGTACACACCATGTAGTCTAGTCTATTTAACATGAAAAATCCACAAACATGTAACCCAGATACTCATTAACTGATTTATATGCTGTGTAGATATAGTAATAATCATTTAGTCTCCCAATTAATGGTAGAATTGAAAATTATACAAAATTAAAAAGTTCAGCATTGGAACCCTTTTACATTGATTGGAACATTATGTGTTTGACAATTTAATAACTGTTTTAAAGAATTTTTAATTATCAAATAATTTATTATAATAATTATAATACTATTGGTGTTTTCATTTATTTTACATTAATTCATTTATGACGGTTATCTAAATGGTATTCAGATGGTCATTAAGATAAAAGGTAAATAATTAATGCATGCACATTTATCTTAATAATAAAGAATGAATAAAAATTGAATTTTATCCATTTAAATTTTCATATATGATTCATGTATGAATGTTCATGATATTTACCAAGACTTGGGTATGTGTTGTATGTTTTAATTAGATTTTTTCCATAGTTTTAAAATTATTTATTATTAAATTAAATATGATGGCCTATGAGTCATCCCTCCCTCCATTATTATGTAGGACCTACATATCCATGGTTATTTATGTAATCCCCATTATCAATCATTTGGTTCCCCTCACCTGTGTGTGACTTATAAATTCATGTAATTAAGGGAGCCTCCCATGTTCAGGAAAGTGGGTTCAATACGAATTAATTGTGTTTCCAACTCAGTTGATACACAGGTAGAGATGTAGAATGGTGTAACTCATGATAAGACCAACACCGATAGTTATTTCACATAGGTCATAGGTATATTTAATATCTAATCATTAAATAAAATACAAAAAAGTTCATGAATAATTCATTTAATTAATAATTTATTTCTATCAATGAAATTTTTTATTTTATAGATGAAATACCATGATCTCGTAAATAAATGAATTAATGTGCAAAGACAAAATTTAAATAAATGGATTATGCATATATGTTTTAATAATCATGGTTAATTAATTAAGTTATATCCAATTAATATTAACATCATATGTAAAGAATAAAATTAGGTAAATTTTTTTCCATAATAAAAATAAAAAACCAAGAACTAAATAGTATGTTGGACGTGACCTTCCATTACATGATTAGGAATAAAAATCCATAGAAATAAGTGCTTACATAAATCATGGAAATGATTCCCCATATGGGCCTCACATACTCAAGCTCATTGGTTATATTGAGTGCCAGAAGGTTCTTTCCATGACCCATCCCCCGGGACCTTTGTCGTGACTACCCCAAGCCCGCCTTCCATAGGCCAGGGACTAGGGAATAGCACTGAAAGTCGTATTCCCTAAAACTGGGAAGGCATTGTATTTATAACAGGACAACTCACACAACCAAGGAAAAAGCAAGAAACTAACATAAGTAAACTATATAGTAAAAAGAGTGCGTACTTAAAGGAATAGGATCTAGAATACAAGACCAACTGTAAACTAAAAGAAAACTGAAATGTAAAATAATAACTACAAACAACTCTTGTGAAAACCGACCAAGGATCCTACCTGAATTATAGGTACAACTCTCGATAATGTCATCTATATTGTACACCTCGTCTAATGTCCACCTCTGAGAAACCTCCAATCCTGGTACTCTCATCCTCAGTCAGCGTTGTTAGATGTCTACACCAAACACAATAGGGTGCGAGCATAGCCCATGCAGGGGTGAGTATAATGATACTCAATAGGGACCTCAAGAACCTCAAGGTCTTATAAAATCCACAACGGATAAACCACAAATCATGAAATTAACTGGCAACCCTACTTAGGTATATTCCCATACATATACCTAATTTATCAAGTATACCCATCTCAATCATGAGAAAATGCAGGGTCCAACTCAAAAGCCAAAATCTCAACTGTTCCACAAATAAAGGAATACCATGAAGGTAAGTACCACATAGGTACACCACACTAAAGAATACCACCAAGGTAGTACCATGAAGGAAAAATACCACACAGGTACAGAATCAGCTCACACCAGGTATAACTTTGGTACGATAGTAAAGATGATTAGAAATTACTACTGAATCATATTACTCCGTTAAAAGGCAGACCCACGAAAGATCCTAAATCATAATCAGACCCACATAGGATCATAGTACATTACCAGACCCATATAGTGTCATAGTACGTCGTCAGACCCACAAAAGATCCTAGTACATCGTCAAACCCATAGAGGATCATAGTACATCGTCTGATCCACACAGGATCGTAATACATTGTTAGACCCACACAGGATCATAGTACATCATCAAACCCATAAAAAATCATAGTACATCGTCACACCCACATAGGATCATAGTATATCATCAGACCCAAACATGATCCAAATACATCTTCAGAACCACACAGGATCATATTACATCATCAGACACACATAGGATCCTTGTACATCTTCAGACCCACACATGATCATAGTACATCGTCAGACCCAAAGAGGATCCTAGTACATTGTCAGACCCACATATGATCACAGAACATTGTTTGACCCACATAGGATCCTAGTACATCATCAAACCCACATAGGATCTAAGTACATCTTCAGACCTACACAGGATCCTAATACATCGTTAGACCCATGAAGGATCCCTATCTCAAGTTACAGATAGCTACAGGGTTCCCACTCTAAGCTTTATCATCTTCAGTAGGGTCTACTCCTCAGTCCATTGGTCGATAATCCATCTTCCAGTAACTCCTGTGAAGATGTATAACAAAGGACCTCCATGTAAAATGGGTCACAACTCAATAGACAGTGTGTCAAATGGACGCTCGGTCTGTAAGTTATTATCCATTTATTCCTGAGGGCCCAGTTGGATTCGTGCTCAATCCAACCCCATCATAGCCCACCTTTATCCAAATCTCAAGTGGGGTATTCCAAAAGGAATTTCTCGCTCCAAGGATTCCATCTCGAAAGATAGTTCTCCAAATGGATGCCTGATGCCAAAGTTATGTCCAAAAGTTTGGGAGGGTTCGAAACTGGTGTGTGTCCGGTCCGACCCAGTCGGACCGACCCAGCCCAGCCCACGGTGTGGGGTGGCCACGGTGCGGTGTGGCGCCATATTGTGAAGATCCGCCACAGATGGCTAAATGGACAGTCGTCATCTTCGCGGGGCGTGACCATGCACGACCCCTTCTCTAGCGGCCGGCAGTGAGCAAGCCACCCTTCCCTTGCCATCGCAGCACAAGGTTGCAGTTCTCTTCATTCAGGTGGTGTGGTCATGTCATCACCTTCGGCACCTCCGGTCATTGTGCCGGCTGCCATTCTTGTTCCTCTTCAATGTCGGTTGTCATCCTCCGTTATCAGGAATAACACACCAACATGACGAATGGTGCGGGGATCAGGCCATGTTTTTTTGGCCTGCTTCCTCCACATTAGTTCAGTATAAAGCAGATCAAGATGATTAATTCGATATAAAACACAAAGAAGAACAAAACCCCTACCTTCAAGGTTTGTTGATGTTTGAAAAGAGGGAAGGACAATCATTGGTTCATCTTAGTTGAAGACGCCACACGCTGGAGGTGGCACGTTCTTCGTTGGAGAAGATAGTGTGTTCCTCATTGAAGAAGTGTTCTTCATTAGGGAAGCGTTCCTCATTGGAGAATCAGTTTATCCAAAGTTCTCCCAAGCTTCTATGTTTTTCTAACTATTTCTCCCTAGGATAATATGAGGATCCAAAGTAATTAAATTATGTTTATCAATTTATTTTTTGGCATAATGAATTGTTGGAACAATTAATTGTACTACATTGGAATAATTAATTAATTGGAAGAAGTTCAAGAGTTATCTACCATTAAATTAGAGGAGTTTAATATTTAGTTGGTCCCCAAAAATTTTGAATTCAAATTGGTGGTTTTCCAGTTCGGGTGTTCCCCACCTTCTTAACCCACGTAGAAGGGTTACAAAAATAAAAAAATTTAAATATTTTTTTTATTTTATTCTTTCACGCAAAACATAAAAACTATCATGCACCCCCGACCTACTATGATCTAGGTGATGGCCTCCTTAAGAGAATATCGGCATTTTGAGTTCAATGGTGTCCTCAGATTTTAATTCTAAACATGGGTTGAAAAGTTACAAAACCCTGCTAGCATGTTTACCAAACCTACATGAAACAATATTCAGAAATTTATTTTGGGCACACGAGGCCACAAAATCACGCGCCATAATTTTTCACAGATTCCTAAAATTACCATATAATAAAAAAAATTACAAGGAATTTCCATGTCTTTACATTTATCCCACCTCCGGGCTTCACATCCCCGAAATCGACATAAAAAACAAGGAAATCAAGTGAGGGTAATGAGCACGTATCTGAGCCTCTCGCTCCCATGTGCTCTCCTGGAGCTTCCCGTGATGCCAGCGAACGTGCACTAGAGGTATCGACTGCCCATAAAGGACCATCTCCTATCGATCCTCAATTTATACTGGAACATTCATAAAGGTCTCCACATCATCGATGTCTAGCCCACAGTGGTCGATGACGTGTGGTGGGTTTTGCACATATCTCCTCTGTTGAGATACGAGGAATACGTCATGCACCTGGTGAAACTGAGGGGGATGTTCTAGGTGGTAAGCCACCTCGCCAACTCTGTTGAGGACCGTGAAGGGTCTAATGAACCTCGGAGATAACTTGCCTCCCCTTCCAAATATCTAAAAACAACATCTGGGTGAGACGCATAGAAATACACGGTCGCCATTCTGGAAATCCAAAGGTCTCCATCTCTTATCGGCATAAGACATCTTCTTTCTCTGTGTAGTCTTAATCCACTCATGGATGATCTGTACCTTATCTGTGGTAGCTCGTACCATCTCTTGTCCCACAAGTACTGACTCCCCTAGTTCAGTTCAGCACAAAGGTGATCTGCAAGGTCGTCCGTACAAGGCCTCGAGAGGTTCCATACCAATAGTAAAGTGATAATTTTTGTTGTATAAAAACTCCAACAAAGTCAAGTTATCCTCCCAACTGCAATCGTTGTCGATGACACAAGCACGTTGCATGTACTTGAGGGTCTAAATTGTCCGCTCAGTCTGAACATCCATCTGAGGATGGAAGGCGATGCTCAAATGAAGCTGTGTCCCGAAAGCCTCCTACACCCCCTTCCATAGCCGAGAAGTGAATCATGCATCACGATTGGAGACAATCATTGAGGGTAATCCATGTAGCAGCACAATCACCTGCACATAGAGGCATCCCATGATCTCTACTAAACCCTGCTCTCTGATCAGTAGGAAGTGGGATAACTTGGTGAGTTGGTCGACCATCACCTTGATAGAATCATGATGTCTAGATGTATGAAGAAGTCTTATCACGAAGTCCATGGTTATTCCATCCCACTTCCAATCTAGGACCTTAACAGTCAAAACCAATCCTACTGGTACCTAATGCTCTGCTTTCACTTGCTGACAAGTGAGGCACTGAGAGACAAACTCCGATACTCCTTTCTTTATTCCCGGCCACTAGTGATGTCATTATAGTTCATGGTATATCGTTTCACTCTTGGATGTACCGTTAGAGTGTATGTGTGGAAATCTATCAATATTTCCTCCCGAAGTGACACTAGTACCATGGTACATCCTCTGAAAAAGACATTGTGCTCCCCACCATCATAAAATCCATCTGGTACTTGCCCTGTGGATATCTGAGCACATCGAGCCTTATAGTCATCGTCCCCACACTACACCTACCTGACTCGATGAAGAAGTGGGGGAGTGACTCTATGAGACTGAAGAAAAGCTGCACCATCTCGATCGACAAATGATATCTGCAAAGCGGCCATCTACTCTGTTTCCTCACTTAACAACAGTATACCAAATCTCCTACTAAGTGCATCTGCTTCAACGTTCCCCTTCCCATGAGTATAGACAATTTCGAATTTATAGTCTTGGAGGAACTCAAGCTAGTGTCATTGTATCAGGTTCAGGTCCTTTTGAGAGAAGATATACCTGAGACTCTTGAGATCTAAGTAGACTGTAAAACATTAACCCATAAAGTAATGTCACCGCATCTTCAAGGAGAAGACCACTACTGCTAACTCCAGGTCATGGGTAGCGTAGTTCTACTCATGTTGTCTTAGCTGTCGAGAACAATATACAATGACTTCTTGCTCCTACTTCAGGAAACATTTAAGACCGGTCTCTGATGTTTCATAGTAGACTTTGTACCATATTCCCTCCTCTGGTAGCCTCAAGATGGGGGCACTAGTCATCCTCTACCCCAGCTCCGAAAAAATCCACTGACATGTCTGCGACCACACGAAGGGTTTCCCCTTTTTTTCCAACGTAGATAAAGGTCCTGAAACTCAATAGAAATGTTTCACTAATATTTGATAGTATCTGGACAAACCCAAGAAACTCCGTACCTCTGTCACACTCCTGTGTGGATCCCAACAAATTACTGCCTCAATCTTCACTGGATCCACCGCCACTTCTGCATCCAAGATGACATGTCCTAGAAAGTGATCCTAACGGATCCAAAACTAGCACTTCAATAGCTTACCATAAATATGGTGCTCTTAGAGTGTGTGAAGAACTATCTGGAAATGATATGCATGCTCTTCCTCGGTATCCAAGTATATCATAATTTCATCGATGAAGACTACTACAAATCGATCATGGAATAGATTGAAGATCATGTTCATGAGTCCCATGAACATTACTGGAGAGTTTTTCATGCCGAACGGAATGAAAAGAAACTCATAATGGATGTAATAACATCTGAAATCCATATTCTTGCACATCCTCATCTCATACTCTGAGCTGGTGATAGCCTGATTTGAGATCTATCTCTAAAAACCATCGTGCACCCTTCAGCTGATCAAAGAGGTTTTAAATCCTCGGGAGTGGGTACTTGTTCTCCACGGTCACCAGGTTCATGCGCTGATAGTTGACTCATAGTCTCATGTTCCCATCCAAATTCTTGAATAACAGAATCGGGGTTGCCCAAGGGGAAACTCTGGTCTGGATGAACCCTTTCCCTTATATGTCCTCCAAATGTACTTATAGCTCACGAATCTCCACGAGAGCCATCTGATACACTGGTGTAGATATCGGTGCCATATCAGGGTTCAAGTCAATGTAAAAGTCCACCTCTCTGCAAGGAGGTAGACCCATAACATCGTTAGGGAAGACATCCGCATTGTAGTCCACCTCTACAGGATAACTTATAATCTCTACATTAACTGCTCTGAGGGTAAGGCTATACAATGGATGTGTGATCGGTGGAACCCTCCACTAGGTATGTACATCACGCACTGCAAAGGCTCCCATCTCACCGGTGAAGGTAAACTTGTTCCCATCCGTGTGGATAAACCACACTTTACGCCAAATAAAATCAATCTGATCATGTACTATAGATAACAATTCCATACCCAAGATGACATTTTAAGGCCTCAACGCCGCTACATGGGGATCCCAACTGAAGATCTCTCCTCCTTGAGTAAGCTCACACTACCTAAACCAGTGTGTAATCGTAAAATAATCTTCTGTAGGAGTATCTAGCCGTATGGATCAAGCCAACGGCTCCATGGGAATATCCAAGCTCTGAATGAGGGTAGTGGAAATAAAATAACGACTGGAACCTCTGTCTATAAGTAATGAAGCTAAGAGGGAGTAGACATAGATTGTACCTTTTATCATCTCTGGAGCATCATGGTCATAGGCCTCATCTGCCTGGAGATGAGCTCACGCATGTCCACCTGTTCCCTATGGTCGGGGTGGACCACCTGGTGGTGGTGGTGGTAACATCTCGAATCGTCACCCACCGACAGTTGTATGGCCTACTCATCCGCCACATCTACCTACCCCCTGCGGACCTGCTCGATCGAACCTCTGTCTCTGCCTGGGTGGTCCCTCGATCATCTACTGATCATCTGTACAATGGTTTGGACAGTCACGAGCCATGTGACCCTGCCCACCGCATGTGAAACGCTGCATGTTCCCCACATTACTGGCTCTGTATCCCATTCCCCACACATATAATCCGGAGTCATGTGATCATACACTTATAAGTCTGGTCCTCTTGAACCTCTATGACATCTTACTAATTCCAGCTGTAGGAGACTCTGCTACTTGATGACCGGTGGTGGGTCCCACTACTTCTTAGTTCTTGGAAATAAAATTCTCCACTAAGAGGGCTCTCTCCAACACCCTTACTTGTGTCGGGATGCTGAGGTAGATCATCAAAGCCCTGATCTCATTCCTGAGTCCCTACTCAATGATCCGAGCCCAGAATAATTGGACACTCACCATATCAGTGGAGTAACATGAGAGGTTAATGAACCTTGCTGAGTACTAATCCAAAGTCATGTTGCCCTACTACAGATGAAGAAGCACTTGTATGTGGACTGTACGATGGGTCGTTGGGACTAACTCTACTCAAAATAGGATCTCGAAGTCATCCCCGGGAAGTGTCACCTCATCGTGAACATAGAGCTTCATGCTCCACCATCTTCCTGTTGCTGCCTGTAGAAGACTGGCAGCAAGTATCACCATGGGAAAGACTGGTGTCCCTACCAGTCGAAAGACTCTCACCATGGCCTGCAACCAATCCTCAACCTCATGTGGGTCCATCTCACCCCTAAAAATGGGTGGCCTCGGGCACTGGAACTCGTACAATGCGCTCAAGTGGCATGCACTCTCTGCAGTTGGGGTTGGTGGCATCGGTGGACCAATGGGTAATGATATCGATGGTTCCTCAAATGGTTACTGTATTGGAAAACGGCCTTGCACTGAGGCCTCATCGCTCGGTGGGATATTAGTGCATACTATACCCAGAACCCTAGCTAGCTGTCTGTAAGGAGGAATCTTGAAAAGAAACCGGTGCACCACAGTCAATAAGTTATACCTGGTGAGATGACACAAAGGGATCATAAAGAAAACTCATGAAAACACACATCCAATCAGTGTTTTCATGAACTGAGTTAGAAATAAAAGGTTAGGGTCCTGTTATATATATACGTCGGCCACCTCACCAACACTGGTTTCCCTAAACAGATAACCACAATCAATACACTTAAGACTATTTCCATTAGAAAAAGATCAGAGTCTAATGTTATATAGTAGAACCAACTCATATGATACCAATTTTTCACTACCCATCCTGTGAGGCCCGTGTCGTGACTACCCCATTCCCACCATCCATAGGACAGGGGCTGGCGTCTAGTAACGAAAAGCGTCTTTCCTAAAACTGGGAAGGCATAACCTTTATTACCTGGAAACACACAGAACCAAGAACAAAACAAGAAATGAGCACAAGTAAACTGTATAGTAAAAAATAGTGAGTACTGAAAGGAAAAGGGGATAGAATACTAGAAAAAATGTAAGGAACAAGAAATCTGAAAAGTACATGAATAACTGAAAACAACACCTATGAACACCCTCCAAGAATCCTACATGATGGGTAGGTAAAGCTCTCAATCAAGTCATCTCTATGGTATGCCTCGTCTAATTTCCACCTCCGAGCTACCTCCAGTCCTGGTTCTCTTGTCCTCTGTCAGCGTTTTCCGTCATCTGCACCAAACACAACATGGTGTCGACATAGCCCGTGTAGGGGTGAGTATAACGATACTCAGTAGGGACCCCAAGTCCCTCATGGTCTCACAGAATCCACAAATGGATAAACCACAAATCATGAAATTAACTAACAACCCTACTTAGGTATATGACCATACATACACATAAGTTATCAAGTATACCCATCTCAATCATGAGGAAATGCATGGTCCAACTCAAAAGCCCAAAGCTTAACAGTTCCAAAATGAATGGAATGCCACGAAGGTAAGTACCACACATGTTTTACAAACTGATGAATACCACCATAGTATTACCACAATATAAAAATACCACATAGGTACAGACTCAGAACACACCAGGTATAACTTTGGTACGGTAGTAAAGATGATTAGATATAACTACATAATCATCTTACTCTGTTATGAGGCAGACCCATGAAGGATCCTAAATCATCATGAGACCCACATAGGATCATAGTATATTTACAGACCCACAAATGATCATAGTACATCTTCAGACCCACACAATCTCCCAGAACATCGTCGGACCCAGATAGGATCATAGTACATCGTCAGACCCACACAGTATCCTAGTATATCGGCAGACCCACACATGATCATAGTACATCGTCAGACCCACACAGGATTTTATTACTTCGTCAGATCCACACTTGATCCTAGTACATCATGAGACCCACACAGGATCCTAGTACATCGTCAGACCCACACAGGATTATAGGGCATCGTCAGACCCACACAGGATCCTAGTCCATCGTGAGACCCGCAGAGGATCATAGTACATTGTCAGACCCACATCGGATCCCAGTACATCATAACACCCACACAGGATCATAGTACATCATCAGACCCCCACAGGTTCCCAATACATAGAGGGACCCACACATGATTATAGTACATCGACAAACACACACATGATCCTAGTACATCGTCAGACCCATGAAGGATCCCTATCTCAATTGACAGCCATCTACAGGGTTCCTGCTCTAATCTTGGTCATCTCCAGGAGGGTCCACTCCTCAAGCCACTGGTCGATAATCCATATGTCATATGTCCCACAAAGTAATATACCAATGGACCTCCATGTAAAAGGGGTTTCAACTCAAGATATGGTGTGACAAACTGACATCTTTTCTGTAAGTTATTAGCCTTTTAGTCCCAAGGGACCGGTTGGATTTGTGCTCGATCAAACCCGACTGTACCCCAACGTTATCCAAATTTTATGTGGGGTACACCAAAAGGACCTTCTCGCCCAAAGGTTTCTGGCTCCACCAATGATTCATCAATCGGATGCTCGGTGCCAATGTTATGGACAAACATTTGGGATGGGTCGAAACTACTCTGGGTCCGGTCCTACCCAGTCGGACCGACCCGGCCCGGCCCACGCTGGGTGGCCTGTTGTGCGGCGGTCCACCGGGGCATGCCAGATGTCCATCCTTCCTCTCCTCTTGAAGCTGTCGCACACTGTGCCTTTGCAGGCATCCGTCAGCGAGATGGCTTCCATTCCCCTTCCACCACAGCACAAGGACACGATTCTCTTCTGTCGGGCAGCGCAATTGTGTTATCGTCTTCTTCGTGGTTGTTCATGGTGTCGGCCGCCTTTCCCATGCCCCTCTGTTGTCGATTTCTATCCTCCTCCATCTCTATGAACACAAAAACCATGAATAACGGTGGAGGGATCGGGCCATGTTCATTTTTCCCACTTCCTCCACATTAGTTCGGTAGTAGCAGATCAAGATGATTAATTCGACGCAAAACACGAAGAATAAAAAAACCCCTACCTCGAAGGTTTTTTGATGTCGGAGAGGAGTGATGTATGGTCATTGGTTCTTCGTACATGTTCAGTTCCCATGCTAGAGGTGGCGTGTTCTTCGTTGAAGAATCATTCTACATTGGAGAAGCAATCTTTATTGGAGAATAAGTTCCACCAATGGTCTCCTAAGCTTCTTCATTTACCAACTATTTCTCCCCAGGATAAAATGAGGATCCCACCAAATCAAATTCAGTTTAACAATTTAATTTTTGGAATAATTATTTATTGGAACAATTAATTATACTACGTTGGAGTAATTAATTAATGGGAGGAATTTCAAGAGTTATCTACAAATATAGGATATGAGTTTAAGAGTTGGGCGGTCCCCCCGAATATTGAATTAAAATTAAGGTTTTTCCAGTTCGAGTGGTCCCCACCTTTTTAACCCATTTAGAGAGGTTTCAAAAATAAAAATGTTAAACATCTTTATTTTATTTTATTCTTTCATGAAAAACACAAAAACTATCCTTTTCCCTCGATCTACTACGGTTGAGGTAAAGGTCTCCTTAAGTGAATATTGGCGCTGTGAGTTCAACGGTTTCCTCGGATTTTGATTCCGATAAATGGTTCAAAAACTACAAAACCCTGCTCGCACATTCACTGAACGTACTTGATAAAAATTTCAGATATTCATTTAGGGCACACCGGGCCTCGGAATCATACGCTGTAAATATTCACAGACTCGTAAAATTCCCATATAATAAAAAAATTATATGGAATTTACATGTCTCTACAGTTCCTGTGTTTAAAATCCTTGAACAACTCATCATCAATCTCATTCTTGCATCACTACTTAAGATCTTCTCCATATTTTTTTTGAATTTTAATATGAAAAACATTGATAAGTCTATTCCAGATTTTTTTACCCTTCATTGCTAAGTTGATAAGGGAACAAAGCTTAAAACACCTTCAATCCTTATTGTGGACAAACTAAAATGGAAAGTGAATATCTCTAATGCCAAATATTCATCATGACATTCAATGAAGAGAAGTATTAAGGGGAAATATAGGTAATATTATGTTTTCTATTTCGCATGTGGTAAGATGATCCACTAGGAGAAAAATTCCACCCAACCAAAGAAGAAATGTAAAACATCAGTTCATTTTGTTATGAATTGAAATTTATCTATTTCTAAAAATTGGGTATTAGATATATCTTGTTGTTCTCATATTTTTATTCAAATAGAATAACCATGTAGATTCAGAAATATTGAAAAAGGGGAGGTAGATCTACGAGCATCTAATAGAGAAAAAAAATATTTTTTTGATTATTGGCACTGCTACGTCACATTTCCAATAAAAATGATATTAGATTTCAAGGGTTTTTATTATGTTCCTTCTATTAAAAAAACATATTTCTCTATCTAGACTAGATATAGATGAATGTATTTTCAAATTTGGTAATAAATTGTGATTCTCTTAAAAAAATAGCATTATTTATGGTATGACTCATTTAAATTACGGCCTTTCAATGATAAATTTCATGAACCAAGTGGTAACAATTGACAACGAAGTTACTTCACATGACTAATACCACACACAAGTTTGGTATCACTTGCTAAGTCGTGTAAAAAAATGTTCTTAATTAAATTACATCAAGATGGATATCTGGATTCTTTTGAACTAAAACTACTTAATGTATGCCACACATGTTTACAAGGAAAAATAACCAAATCCCAATAAAGTGGGAATTGTTAATGGGATAAACAGATTCTTGTATTAGATCACGCCCATGTGTGTGTACCATTTCCTATTGAAGAAAGCAGTGTGTACTCTTACTTCATAAATTTTACTAATAATTTTAGTAGATATGGAAATGTCGAATTAATGTGGTATAAGATAGATTATTTTGAGAAATTCAGGGAATACAAGAATGAAGTTGAGGACAACCTTGGTCAGAAGAGTAAAACCCCCCACTTATATAATGGTGTAGAATATGTTAATCAATAATTCATTGATTTCTTATGAGATTTTGGGATCCTATTCCAAATCACTTATCCTTACGTGACTTAGTTGAATTTTTTCTGTGAAATGATAAACCACACCTAAATGGACATGGTGATATCAATGATGAGTTACTCCAACCTTCGATTATCATTTTGGGGGCATGAGTTACCAACATCTTCACATATACTAAACCAAGTACCAACTAAATTGATAAATGTTATTTATTAAAAAATTTGGAGTGGAAGAAAAACCATGTTGTTGATTTTTTTTGTGGGGTAGTGAATCAACATTTAAGGCATATTCTGGTAACAAACTTACACCTTAAGGCACAAAGTGTACCTTTATATGATACCCTATCGAAACATGGGTATATTACATATATGACCCCTCATAAAAAAAAGTAAGAGTGTAAATACATTCCATATACCATGAGAGGGATAAAATATCTAAAAGTGATAGTGGGAGAAAAATAGACTTCTATGAAGTTAAGGATCTTGCTTTACAAGATTTGGCATAATAAAAAATTCTAAAAAGACTAGTAGAAGAAGAAACTATTCTAGAGACACAAGTACCATGTCGGAGTATAAGAGATGTTAAAGGACAAAAATGGTTTGTTTTTTTATTCACTGGGGATTGTGACTCATTATTAGTTGATAATAATCTTTCTATAACCTATAAGGACATAGTAAGTTTCATAGGTGTTACTAAAGTGAATAACTCCATGAATTATGAAATGGATTCCATTAAGAAAAACCATGTCTATATTTTATTATAGAGCTTCTAGTGGATGTAAATCCCATTAGTTACAAATGGGTATTAAAAAATTACCTAGACATGGAAGGAATATTTATTACCTATATACCATGACTAGTTGCAAAAGGGACTGAACAATGTCAAGGCATTGACTATAGGAAAAACTTATCATCAGTTTAAAAGAATAAATTCATTAAAATTATACTTACCATTGCGTCTTATCATGTCAATGAGATTTTTAAAATGGATTTCAAAAAAATATTCCTTAATGGGAATCTTTATAATGATGTCTATGTGAAAAAACATGATTGGGTTGTGACTCCAAACGATTCCAAAAAGATTTAAAATAAAAAAAAAATTTATGGATTAAAGAAAGAATCTAATTCATGGAACATTCATTTTGAAGAATCCATAATGAAATTTGGATTCATAAAGAATGAGTTTGAGCCTTGATTCTACAAATGGTTTAGTGGGAGTGAAATAATTTTATTAATGGTATATATGAGTGAAATATTAATCATTGGAAATGAAATAACAATATTATATTATTATAAGGCATGGGTGAATAAATTCTTATTTCTGAAGGACATGGGTGATGTAGAATATATCATTTTGATCGTGATCCATCGTGATTGATCTAAGTGATTGTTCAGCCTATGTAAAAGTATATACATTTACAAGATACTGAAGAGATTCAGTAAGGAACAATCCAAGAGGGTATTATCTCAAGTTACACATGGTATTCATATTTCTAGGAAATTTTTTTCACAAAAAATGATCAAATAAATCAAATGGAATGATTTTATATGCTCCAGTGATTGGGTCATTCATGTATTTTATCCTATGTACTAGGATATATTTTTACTAACATTACGTGCATTAAGAATGTATCAAGTTTACCCAAGTGACAATCATTGGATGGAATATAAGACTATCATTATGTATCTTTTGGTTTGAGTGAGTATTTCAAGAGGGGGGAGTGAATTGAGTATGCAATAATATTTTATATTAAAAATTTTTAAAATAAAATCCCATAGATAATTGAAATATCCAAGTTAGCCAATAAAATATTGATATAAGTTTTTTTCTTTTAAAAGTATTCTCAATGATTTATTAAATATCCATTAAAATAATATGAAAACTATTTTAACTGGTGAAATAAATTTTATTAATCAAAATCTTATATAAACAATAATTAAGATTAAATATCAATGTAGTTATTTTGTTTATAGTTTAAAAAGATTAGTTTAATGGTTTGGAATAAAAGAAAACGAAACACATAGTGTAATAAATATGAGTGGTTATGTCTCAATCCAATACCTAATCCTCTCCACGTGGAAATTAATTACTTAAAAATCATATTATATAAAATAATCTTGATTCACAACCTATTTCAGGTTTACACAATAACTAACAAGTTTTCCAGGCAACATAGGGAACTCTTTCACAACAACTATGGGAAATAAAATTAGCACGTGTCACAAAAGGACATCTTCCAAGAAACTATGGGTAATCAAATATAAAGTAAGATAAAAAGATATAATGTATCTTCCATACATAGCCAAAATTCTAATCTAAAGGATACCCATCTCTAATAGTGATCCCTTCCAGTACTTTTCAAAAATTCCACTATAAAAGTGACTCATCTCTGATGGTGGGTCTTTCCATTACTTTTCCCAAATTCCATTATGAGGGTTGGTAGTTCCTATAATATTCCAAAATTCCATTTTGACAGTGGGTCTTTCCTAGAGGTTACCTAGCATCAATTGTGAGTCCTTTATCTAATTAACCAAACTACCATTAATAAAATATGATCATTAAATATAATTCTCATTAACATCATAAAAATGATTTTTTGATCATTAAAAAAATTCAACAATATCCCTCGTTTTAATGATCACAAATAATGATATTTTATAAACATGTAAATAATAATATTTGGTTTAAAATAGACATGCTTACCACTTTAATAATATAGTCTTTTAAAACAGAAAATTGTATAATTAAAATAGAATCAATGATATTAAATAAAAACTATTGTATCAAATGAAGAAATTGAAATACATATGTTATCAAGGATATTATGTAGAAAATAAATATCGAAACAAAGGTATTGTATTTAGAAAACAAAATTAATGATGGTATCAAATAATAATATAATTTTAAAAATAATAACTAAATTCCACATTAATTTTCCCTCTTTAAAACAATATACAGGATGGTACCAAAAGATAATTTTTTTGTAAAAAGAGTAAATAAATTCCAATAAATATCCTTAATTCATTCTCCCTCTTTTCGGATTATAAAAAAGTATAAATAAAAAAATTAAATGAAAATAAATAGAATTTGAATACAAAGAAATGTTTTATTGAAATTCAAAAAGAGATGCAACAAATGGCATACAAAAATCCATATTAAGACAAAAAAGTCTAATCTCATTATTTTTTAGGATGGGCAAAAGGAAAAATAGGTTCCTTTACCTTATCCTTGGATGATGTGGAGGATACATCGACAAAATATGAGGGAACTATATACATGGATGTAGGGAAAGATGATAAAAAAATATACTCTATGATAATAATTAGTTTGAGATGTTGGATAGATTCTCTAGGAGTTAGGATAAAATGACAAAACCAAGTAGGTAAAATATAAATGAGATGTTGGGTAACACATAGTCTGAAAATATATTGACCAGAAGGTGGAGGAGTGAGATGAGTATTGAATGGGGTGGATTCCTATGCCACTACTATGGTACCTGAAACATTAATAAAGGGATTAATCATATTTTTTAAGTCCATGATGACATTTCCTCTCATTTTAATAGAAATTAAATGGTAATTTTTATTTTATATAAACAAATTGATCATTGGGGTCATCAGATTAAATTTATTTACATGTTCTTTGAAAGGTTGAGTCATAGGATTTATCATAAGGTTCTAAAAATGATCATAAAATGAGAGTCGAGCTCCTATTTAGTATAAATTTGATACAGATAATACTTTATATCTTATATAATTATATATTAATTGTATTTTATATCCTTAATAAATTATATAACCTTTATATGCACATGGTTACTATTATACTAGATCTATCTCAATCTCTCTTGAGTAATGGCTGGAACATCACCTGAAACAACAAAAATTTCCTCGCTAACCACAGATCTGAGTAACTTATCAACTATCAAAAGGAGTTGGAGTACTGGAAGTATAAGGTTATGAAGGAATAACCACAAAACTCTCTATAAAAACACCCATACTGGTAGAAAAGACAATGTTTATTCCCTCCATCACTAATCTCATAGACTATAACTCACTTGTCAATATTCTATTTTCAATTTCTACTTCTTAAATGTGATGCATCATTTTGGCCAGGATGTGATGTATAAGAATCTCAAATCAATATATATAATCTCTTTCGCTAAGACTAGTGGAATGATTTTCTTTATTTCTCAGCATCATACCAATATTAGAGAGAAGCATCTCTATAAAATATTCCAATTCATCTCTAGTAACAACATCTATTGGAACGAAAGTAATGGTAGGTGCAAGAAAGGTTATAAATGTAATGGTATAAGCCTATGATAGCTCATAAATAGTGGGAAAAATTGATGAAAAACGATGAAACTCCCATAAAACAACCATATATTCTACCATTAACCCTTTAGTATTTATCTCTACTCGAATACCAGGACACTCTCCATCTGATTCAATGTAGTACAAAACAAGTCTGACATATCTAGGGTACTTCTCTAATTCTTCAAATTATGTGATATCCAATCTATATGAAGTCACAATTGAAGTATCAATAACTACTCAATCACCTATTATAGGCTAAAAACCCATATTCTCATTAAACTTTCACATCATTTTCCTGCTCTACAATGGATGGTTCACTAGAGTCACCATCAATAGGGTCAAAAAAGTGACTATAAATACTTGTATATCCCTCCCCTAAACAAATATATCCTTCTCATCTATAGAATCTTTATCCACACCTTCAATTAAGATCATGCCCTATTAATATATAGAAACAACTAATAAACCTAGATAATAAATAAGTTCTTCAGGCATCTCAAAATCCCCATCACCAATACAACTATCATGAACATAATGGTTGGAACCACCACCATCACTTCCATTACCATTTTCTTTATAATATTTAGAAGTTATTTCAAAATTATCTTGTCAGCAAACCTTAGTTTATTACTCTTTACTTATTTTTAAAGATTACCTCATATAGGGAGAGATCTAGGAGGGATAACAGAACCATAAGAAATATCATGAGGAATCTTGAGAATATATGGGTCACTACTCTCATCAAATAAAAACACTTCATCCTCATTACCTCATGTCAAATACTCCTCCTCTTATTCCCATTCCTCTTCAGAATACTCTACAAACACAAAACCCTGTTTTGGGAGATCTATTGAAGTTGGTCCTTCATAATATTATCATTTATTATATTATTAAATGAATATAGTAACAAAAAATAATTATGAAGATAATGGTAATAATATATATAGAAATGTAGGAGACATCCCTATCGATACTATAAATTTAATTAATGTGACTTTCTCTAATCAGGATATATCTAATTATGAAAAATGAGATGATATCGGTGAGGAATATGTGTTCATTAAACCTTATAAGGCTCCATTGATAGATAAAACATAACCAGTAAGTGGTAAATATCATTCATTATTGAAATACATAGTGGAGGTATTGTCACATGCACAATAGTATGATTGGGATGTCATTACACTGAGTACTAAATTTCAATTCATTTTAGTTAAAACATTTTCCTCAACAGATACCACCTTATTTGTTTCGAAACATATTGAAATTAAAAGTGCAATAAAAATGTTGTTAATAAATTTTATATAGAGAAACATTTTTAATTTCTGGTTGATGAGACAAAAAATGAAAAAATACCCCATTTTTGTGATACATATGGGCTATAATGTAAATTTCAGATGCATACAATTTATGATATTTTCATGTTACAATATTATTAAGTTTGAAGGACCACATAATTTTGTGAACATAAATCCTATCACATGATCATTTTTCACTAGAGATAAAATTTAAATCCACTAGTATTATTGATATGACATAAAAATATCTGGAGATTCTTATATAACCTATGCAAGAATGGATACAACAATTTCCCAACTAAATGATATCTTACAAAAAATATTTTAATTGAAAACGAAAGACAATTTTAAAAGTATATGGTGATTGAGATAAATAATATAATGTTTTCCCATCTAATGGGATTTTTTATCAAAAACAATATTTCATTTCTTATCTGGGTACCATTAAATATGTCTCCATGGATAATTGGGTTGACTGAACAAAGGTAAAATTTCCTAGGATTTTCTCAGAATTTATGACATATATTTCCACATTTCCTTATATAAAGAAATTCATTCAGGTTAATAGAAATATTATTTTTCTAAAGTATGTTGTTGTAATATTCATTGATTAATCATGGGATGGAAATCATAATCCTATACCACTTGAATTATTCGTAATTGAGAAGGAGAACTTCAACTCATAAAGTTGGATTGTGTCCTGTATACTCATCCCTATTAAAAAATAAAAGGAGTGTTACAAAAATTTGATCACCATCAACCATTTATAGAGGTTGTTAATGGTGTTCTACATCCATGGTGAGATCTTAATGATTATCATAGATATTTTATTAGTTTTTTTTCAAGTAATTTCCATAGTAAGTTTAAAATTTAAGTAATAAAGGATGGTCTCTTGTGGTAGTGAAGGTCAAAAAAATTCCATTAGTTTCATAAATTATATTTTTTCCCTTTGATTCCATTCTTCACCATGTATATCCTTTGTAATCCTTTTATGACGTATCCTCAGTATGTGATACCCATGTATTAGCTTTTCCCAATTTGATGATATCAGAAATGGAACATGTAGTGGCCTAATACATCATCTTGACAATACCCTTCCCTAGACAACAAAGTGCTCTTCCATGGTGCTCATCTTAAAAATCATGATGTATGTGACAGTTTGGATCAAATTTTTTATCTTTATAGGAATCAAGGGCCTCCAAAGTAGTATATTAAAAATATAAATATACTATTACATTTCCAAATAGATATTAAAATTTGAAATCAATAAAGTAAAACAAACAATCTGATTCTTTATCGGCTCATTTACCATAGTTCCATTTTTTCTTTTAGCATGATAAAAATATGTTTTCATGTGGCACACATCATTTAATATTCAAAACCTCCCTTTGTAATGACATTTAATGTAAAAATCCATAATTTAAAGATATACCAAATAATTAATTTGATAACTAAAATAAAATGGATATTAATTCTAAATGAAGCTAAATAGAAAAACATATGATATATGAATTGTTACTAAGTATCAATGAATGGGTTATCAATACATATAACATGTATATAAGTTATCATTTCTTCACAATAATAAATAATAAGGTGGTTGTGTGATCACCATAATTGATTATAAGATGAATAGGTACTACTATAACATAATGAAGTATGCATGAATTGGTTATCAAAAATCTAATCATTACTATAGCATAAAGAAATTATGTTTTGGTATAATTTAATAATAAAAATTTCATTCCGTCAATGATAATTTAGATATTTAAAATGTATTACATGAGTTGATTTGATATAATGATAAAATGGATTTTTTTCTCCATCACATGAAGTCCTGGTGTTCTTTGGAACCCCTCATTATATTACTATGATCCAAATCGTGACAAAAATATTTTTTTCATGGCCCTTTTTCTAATTTTGTCATTATTAAGTCTTCAAGGAGAGTTAATATATTGTTTATCATCAAAAAATAATTATATCATGAAAAATAACTACTTCAGAATAATGAGAACAATAAGATATGTATATAGTTTTCAAGTGCTGGGTTATATAGAATCTTGATTTACTTTATATAATATTAAATGATTATTAGTGTGTGGGATGTGTGTTCATATACCATGGATATTATATATCTAGTATTATTACCATGTTATGTAATTTATGTATTGGTTGGAATTATATATATATATAGTGTTATTAGTATATTTTGTTTAAAATTATCATATATTAAAGGTTGAAATTTTGGGATTTATAATAACATATGACCAATTCTATTTTACAATTGGTCTAAACCACGTAAAATATGGTTTCAATTTCATGAGATAAAATGGTGGGATCTGAACCGGTTAATATAGACAGATATTTCAGTTATAAATCTTTAGCTGATAAATTTTTTATGTTCATTAATTATAATTTTTTTCATAAACCTAATGTTGTTCTTCAAAAAGAATGTGATTTATTTACTATATCATTGTTTAGGGCATTATCATTTTTAATTATTGAGTCTTCTTTTCTTCTATAATTTAATATTTGTACATTATATTTTACATAATATGTTAGTATATTTTCATGAATTTTTTTCATACACTAAGGATTTAATGATTTTATCCATAAATATTTTAATGGTAATTGGCCCCAGTATTTCAGTTCCATTTCCTATTAAAATAATTAACAATTAATGAAATGACCAACAATTGTTTATGTTCAAGTCCTGATCACAAACATAGCAATACCAATCCTAAAATTTTGGTACACACTAAATAATTTAAATAATAAACTAATGAATGCATGATTATTTATCTATCCAGATTATAAATGGAATGAAATATGGAGAAAAAAATAAAGGGAAATTACAAATGAAAAATTATAAATGATTGTTGTATCTGCTTCCTCTAATGGTATGACTTCATAGTCTTCCCTATAGTTTTAAGGTATTTCATAGCATCCTATTTTTATTACATCATGGTGATTCCTAAAAATAATTTTCAATAATAAAAAATAATATATTAATGAAATCATTTTAATCATCATTAAAAACATCCAATTCGATTAATACATTGAACTCATTACTCATCCAATGTGTAATCATTTCCAGAAAATATTTTTCTGGGAAATAATCCATAATAGGTGTGGCCTCTAAATCTATTCCAAATATAGCACACCAACAACTATATAACTCATACTTTTAACCTCTCTAAAAGTCACCTAATTACATGAGACATGCTTGCCTCACAGCCTCACCAGCAGGAAACTTAGAACGGAAATGGCACCAAAATATTAATTCATATAAATACTTTAATAATATAACATTAAATCCAATTAATTGTATACCCATATTTTCTTAAAACTGTTATCCCTTAATTAATTTGGCTAGTGTCTCTAGGAGATTGTACTGATGAGAATGAAGCCAGAGTATATGGACAGTGTCGCCAAAAAGCTCCTACATTCCCACCGTTTTTTTATAATCATTTGGTTGTATTCATTTTACTCTACAGTTAGCTATGTTTGGAAGTTCCACACTACATGCAAGAATTTACGCCCATGTATCTTAAATGAAGATCCAAATATTAAATATTAAAAAAATAATATATCAATATATCATATAATGAAAATAATTTATGTTAAAAAAATTTAATAGGGTTCTATAAATATTCTTGAGACAGTTTGATCCATAGACACTGCTGGATCCCCAAGAACTGAAGGATCATCAACGTGTATAGATAGGTTGGGTCCTAGTGTATGCTTTGTAGTCTCAAAATGTTTTTGAGGAGGATTTTAAGAAGAAGGAATTTAGAAGATTGGGGAGAAGGATGTATGAGTAAAATAATACGACATAAACGGCTATGAAAATGCATAATATGGATAAGCAGTAGGAATCATCATCAGATATGAGAAATATAGGTGAGGGGGATCAAATAAAAATGGTTGTGAAAACATTGGTGGCCTAAATATCTAGGTTGTCTATAATGACACTACGAGATCCGTAGGTCTGGTTGATGGTACGTTAGGGGGAAGATAAGGTTTTATAAGGTACACTGACTAGAGTTCCTATCTGGATTACCACCCTATCGTATTTCTATACTGATCACTAGAACCACTAGTATGGTCAGTGAATAACTTGTACCTTTGTGGTGGATCATAATAAAATGTTTTAAAAAATAATCACATGAAATTTTATGTTATTGATATATATTTTTGAAATTAAATAATAACAATCAGCACTAGAGGAATGACACCCATCTCACCCATTCGATGATTGTTGTCTGTCATCCTTTGTCTTCATACATTCTCAATGTTTTTTATTTAATTCATTTTAAAACAAAAATAAAATTAATTATAAATCCATAACTAATGTGTAAATCAATTAATAAAGAATATGAGACATGATTGAGTTAAGTAATACCACTTTTCAAACCAAATACATGAGAAGTAGTGAGAAAAGAAAAAAATTAGATTTAGTGGGAAGAATATAAAAACATAATACATGGCATAAAAAACAATATGTTAAAATTATCATGTTTAGCATGAATATGATATGGTTTTCATATATTTTTAATTCGATCTTATTCAAGTTTGTTTAGGTCATATGGTTCATTCTGGTCAATTTATTTGATAATTTTTTCATTTTTATGTGTCATAGGTCATTTTGTCCATATTTTGGGTAAGGTAATATTTTCATTTTTTTATGTCATTATTTTTTTTGGTTATGATTTTCCTATAAATGAGTTTAGCATATCCAATTTAATTAATATTTTTAAGAAAAAATGAATTATTTCAGATTTTTTCGGTTTGATAGGTTTGAATACAGTTCAATTCAGTATTAGAAAATGAATCTCAAAGAAAATTGAAACTAGTAATTATTGAAAATGAACATGAAGGTCAAGTTACATATAAAATATTTGTAATCAATAGTAAATAAATTTTTATAGCACCAACCTCAATAACCTATGTAGAGCTAAACCAATAGATATGGTAACATATATGAATGATTATATATATTTCCCCCTACAACTTCAGGTTGAGAATCAAATCTGATAATGGTATTATTTGAGTTATCATAAGTAATAAATGGATTGGGACCAATGGCAGAGGTGATTTTGTCAATTTCATCATCACCATAATCAATAAAATGTATTGGGATTACTTCAATAAGGGCACCAAATTCAGGTTGAAGGTGATATTTGACCTAATTTTTTTTAATTGATTCCAATACATATATTTCATTAGTAGAATGATTTTGAGTCATGTCAATAACTCAAAATCCATAATCATCAATAAATGTTCAATTCCTCTTCATCAAATCAAAACATTGTAATTTCATCATAATTACTCAACCATGAGAGAAGTAATCCAATATAAATATTTTCATAAAGATTCCATATTAAGATAAATTTTCAAATTAAGGTCTATTATCCAATGCATTGTCATAATAGTCTATTGTGGATGTTACCATTTCTCCATCATGTTGTGTTCTCATGTTCTTTTCACATTAAGTGATTATAAATCTTTACCCATTGATCACAATTCATTTGCATTCACAAACCACACTATTAGGATCAAAATCCAAAGTTATCATATCCTTAGAGACATAGTTATTAGGAAAAATCAATATCTAAAAAATAAATAATAAATTTTAAACTTAATTAAATATTTATTTTAATAATTTTATATAGTAATATTTATATCATAAGTTTCAACCAAGTAGAAAAAACTTTTCTATGAAATGAATATTTCCTTCTCAAAGACAATTAATAATTATTTCTAGTTATCATTTTTTATGTTCCCTAACAAAAAATAGATATATTTTAACAAACATGTAAAATTACAAGACCTGAAATAATATATACAAGTTCAATTTACATACTTGATGTATTCATTGATCAAATCACAATTAAACAGAAATATGTGATGTGCCATATCCTTCTCATCAAGGCTAAATGTGGTTAATGTATATGATCTGAGAATTCCCCCTATTTGGGGATGTGATGGAATAATGGGTTTAATTTTCTCATATTTTTCTTCGTCATTTCTCATTGGTATGTTACATCTCATAGTAAGATCTGGAATATACATTGAACAGAAATCCATACATTCTCGATCCAAGTAACATTTCATGATAAAACCTTCTAGATAATTTCTATTCCAGATATAAGACATTATTTTGAAAATGGTTCTTTGATTTGGATATATTCAACAAAAATAAATAGGTTCTCTAATAAGTATGTCAGTTGGAAGATATATAGTTATATGAAAAATGCCTGTTAAAAATGATGGAGGAAATATTTTATCTATCTCAAACAAAATTAATGGTTCCTATGCAAATTTGTTTTTAAATAAATACATAAATATATTCATAGAACAATGATATCTTGAGAAATTTCACAACCAAATAACTGAAACCCTTAAATTATTGTATATGAGATGAAGGATTTATTTTGGAATCAACTCATGTATAAGGATGTGATAATCACACATTTTCAAATATTTCAACTTAAACACACTTCTATTGACCTATTTTTATTTGTTTCTTAAATATATACTAGGAATTTTAATAGTCTATATTAATTCCAATAATTGGGTTTTATATGTTTCATCACATAAAAAGTACACGAAACATTCCTTTTATTTTCACTAATACACACATGATGAAATTCTAGTTTGATACCCCAATCAACCAATTCATTCCCATACCGTAAATCATATTTGTTATTTCCATTAAAATTTAGAATAATTTCACGAAACATTTCACATATATTCATTTCAATGTGAATTATTTCTATGTAATAATGTAACAAATTGGTTGACCAATAAGGATACTCAAAGAAGATACTTCTTTTTTCGAATTATAACAAGTTTTAGTGGAAAACTTCTTCCACTTTATATATATCATCTAACCTATACAAAATAAAAAATTGAAATATTAAAATTCATTAAGCACATTAGTTTCAGACATATACTGAAGTGTATTATCTGTCTCCATGGTATTATAAAATCTTCCACAATTATTCTTATATGGATGGTCAATTGGAAATATTCGTCGATATTACATAAAACTGAAACTACATAGATATTTCAATTGTATGGATAGTGTATTCTTCATATGAATATGACATGATAGTCTTCCCTTCATGCTCTATATAGATATCAATTCATAAGAAGGAAAATAATTGACCATTCACATAAGCACAACACGCATCTAAAATATGTCTTTGGAACATGCATCCTATGTGCACAAAACCATATTCCTAAGATGTTTCAACTCTTTTATAAAAGGTTGAATGTATACATCCATATCATTATTACGATCAGAAGTCCAAATTTGAGTATAATAATAATAGTGAAAAGTTTTTTCATACACATCCATGAATGGAGGTTATAAAAGTTCATGAAAACTAGATAAATGTTGTGTTAAGTAAGTATCTACCCAAAACATATTACAAATGTCACATGAAAGTCCCAAAATCATAGTAAACACTTCATATGTGAAATCATGATATTTAGATTCAAATTCTAACCATGAAAAACCATCTTCAATTTGAATAAACTCATCACTATTCTTATTTCTCTCAATATCATGAAATAAATTTTTTTTGACATTTATTTAAAAATGAAAATATTCTAGAGTCCAGGGATAAATGGAATGTGCTAGATTTATTTCTATAGAAGATGATATGGTTTCCATTTTTTTTGGGTTCCATTGGTATGTGTCACGTTTTATAAAATCATTTTATTCAATAGTATCCTCCAGTGAAATATTTTGGGAAAGCATGAGTTTTGTTTTTTTTTGAAAATCTATGTTCCTCAACTGACTTCCATGTCATATAATTGTTTGAGAGTATATCTGCATCATCTAGATGAAATACCTATAAAATGATAAGAATGTAATCTATGGAATTAATTGAAATACCATACATTGTTTTCCAATTAAAAAATTAGATTAAAAATTTAATCTTCTTTATTTTACTACATTTTATGTATTTTTCTGTTTTGGAAACATCATTAAATTCTTTCACTCTTTCAATATCATAATTATAAATACATAAATCATGTGTGATTGTATCTAAGTATTCTTAGGTCTTAATTCTATCATTATGAATATAATGAATAAATATAAACTGATCATCAAACAAATTCTCTAATCCATTCAACTCATTTAGATCATGAACATTTTGATATTGCATTTTTTACCCATGTTCTTACCACTAACTGTTTCATTAAACCATATTTGTTTATATGGGATCTAACTTCTTCATGGTTCAACCAATGTCATTCAATACAATTATAACAAGGGAAGAGTATGTGAACATTATATGAAGCATTGTGAAATGAATATTCTAAAAAGCTCTCCAACATGTTTTGAAAATCACTTGTGATCTGATTAGTTTCATACATAAAACATTATCCATTCTTAAAAAAAGTTATATGTTATTTTTTAAATTAAATTAAATAATATTAAGTTTAATTGAAAATATATTTAATGAAATGAGTACTTTTCAATTTATATGAAACCATAACTACACATTAGTTTTTTTTCTTCTTCAATAAGAAATTCCCATGTGTTACCTTTTCAAACCCTCCACAAAAGGAAACCCCCAACCCCATGAAGAGGTCACTCTCTGTAGGTAGAGAACTAGCTGGTATAGATATGTTACTAGCCGAGATGGAAGAGTATCCTAGAGGGTAACAAATCATGCAGTGATGGGTCACAAGTAATCCATCAGTACATGTAGGTTGTGCCTCATTTTTCCCACCCAACACGAGGCTAAGAGACCTAGAAAGACAGGTGGATCCCAGTGAAGAGGCTCACATAGAAATAGAACTCCTTGGATTCAAACCTTGAACCTCCCAAAGAACATTCGATTTTGGCCCCTCACCATTACCACCATTCCACCACCGAAGTGGAATAAATGAAACATTAGTCTATAAAATAATCATAATATTAAAGACAAAAATAATATATATATATATAACAAAATACTAAAAATATAAAACCACGATATTGAATAAAATTATATCAATGACTAATAACTATACATAATAAAATACAAAAATTGTGTTTATAAGGGATTTATTTATTTTTTCTATTGTTCTAATCACTTTATAAATAATGTTATACCTATTCATTAAATTATAGTATAAAATATTAATACTATGTATCCATATTCATTTTTATTTGGATAGATCTAGGTTAGTTATATTTATTTATGATTAGGATAGTTCTAATCAATTTGTATTGTTGGGTTTATTTTTTTTGGATTGGGTTGGTGCAAGCATATTAGGGTTTTATTATAGACTATTCAATTCATTTAATTTTATATCATTAAATTATATTTTCATTTAGTTAGGTTAAATTTAGGCCACATTATTTTATTTTAGGTCATTTTGATGAATTTTAGTGTAGTTCAAGTCTACGTATGTCTACTTGGGTCAAATCAAGTCATTTAAATTAAATTAAGTTGGTTTGGTAAAGTTGGTTTAGTTATGATATATATAGGATTTTCTAGTTTCGTTAGTTTTTAGTGTGTAAAGGGTTGATAGGTTTAGTTAATTTATTTTCCAGCATAGTTAGGTCAATTAGGTACAATTTGTTTTCTTAGGGTCTGGTCAATTCATTTCAATTTAGTTTATTTTGTGGGTCATCATAACATGGAATATATTGGGAGATTATGTGGAACATAGTGGATGTGATGAAAAACTATTGTATAAATAAATATCAACCTAGGTTAATTATTATAAATTAACTTGTATTATTCCTAAATTTATAGAGATCATTGTATTTCATAATTAATTATATTTCTAATCAACGGTGACCCTCAAGTAAATAATTTTTTTAGTGTATGGAATCAAAATGATATTGTTGGTGATCAATGATTTCATAGTAGGATATTTGGATAATAGTCATCTTATCAAAATATTGTGTATGTGTTAAATATATTATTCACTATTTATGATGATATTTAAAATGTGGGGTCTTTTAAGGCGGTAATCTTGGAAAAGTAATTTTTTTTATTGGTATTTATCATTTTTTATTCCATTGATTTTTAAAAATATTTTATGGAACTCGTATGGTGTTATATAGGCTTCTATTTGAGTTTGAATTCCTCTATATATGAGTATTATTAAAATATAGTCTATCTTATAAGATATTATATTGTTAACCTTGAATGGATATTCATTGACTATTAAGGCTTAACCAATAATGTCACCGGAATTTCCATTTTGTTTTACACTCTAATAGTTAAGCCTATATAAGGAAATTTCATCTTAAGACACTCTCTAACATTGTAGGATTGCATAATACACAATATAATACCCCTTATAATTTATTTTTGTAACATTGAAGGATTATACCACATGCTAACATGATTTACAATATTAATATATAATAATTGTTTTATAAAAAAGATAATTTTATTTGACATTATAAGAATATAAAATAATTTTACTACACCTCCATAAGATATATTTAATTTTTGAATATTAAATAAAATATTTATGAATCTCATATAGTTTAGGTTTAGGTGTATAGTGTCTCTAATGGTCAAGGAATTGAGACAAAACTCCATTTTGGTGGATGATTTCCTTAGATCCAAAATATGAAATATCCCCTATTAACACTACATTTTTTCACAATCGTTTCATAATAAAACTCAAAAAGTAATAACACGTATGGAAAATAATATTATCAATATTTATCATGTATTATAGATCCAAACATATTAAATTATTATTCATATAATCATATATCATTTATAAATCATTAAATACATTGGAAATCATTATATAAAGATCTTAAAAATATTTATTCCATTAGATATTCCAAAAAAAACTTATTTGTGTTGTTATAACAACATATCCATGACACCAATCTATATTTATAAGTCTTAACATTCTTCTCCTATTAGAAACATTGGTCATTGAATCATGATACATGGTATGAATCTATACTTACTTCCCGTTATGATTGTTCTAACATCTCACTCAAACCAAACATATTTAATAACACCCTGGATGCCTCACTCTCTTTTCCAACACACACTAGATATTTTATAAATAATTACTTGATAAATTCATACAATCCATAAAATTTGATTATATGTGACATTGACAGCTAGAAACTCCCTACACTAACATACATTGAAAAAACATGATGGATTTAGTAGTACAGTTCCATCTATTTCCACACAATCCAGAAAGATGCCCCACCCATAGAAGATATAAATTATTTAGATCATTCCTATTTCAAATTCAATAATAATCAAATGAAAAACTTTATTAATGTGCATATGTAATGGGTAGAGAATTTAACTAAATTTCATAGATAAAAAATAAAAACTAATTGAGGAAGAATATATTACTCATTTCAAACTCATCGATTTGAAGTGGAAGAATCCAAATGACCTAAACCATGGAAGGATCATTAGCTGGGAAGAAGAGGAGTGCTCTATAGGAAAAAATATGGACTGATTTGGAAATAAGGAGGGCTAGTAGTGTAGTGATATTTATTTAAAATCTATCCCAATGGGTTCTTAAAACCGTCGAGAAATACTAATATAAGATTGTGTATCCAAACTGTTTTTAAAACCATTGGGACATCCTTGTATAAAATGTCCTATCCGAATTCTTCAGCATAACTATTGGAATAGGACCCTATATTCCAATTATTTTTAAAAACTGTTGGTATAGGGGCATTGGTATAGACCCCCATTAGAGTAGTTATTTATATTATGCATTGTAATGAACTGGCTCGCGATTCCAACAAACCCGACACCAACCCAGTTTTTCATAAGGCTCAAACAACATTTTTGATCCCCACAGATTGGAATCAAGTGAATGGGAATCACATAACTACCTCTAGGAATTTATTAAACAAAATCAAATATAAATATAGGATAATAAATAATTACAAGAGCCAAAATAAGGGAACATTTAAAATATTTCATAACCAACTAAGCTAATCCTACCCATTTGCATAAATATAAACATCATCCATAAATAGAAGGATTTAACCATGTATAAGAAGTTACAACACTAAATTTAAATACACAACTAAAAACAACCTAATATGAGCTCAAAAAACATCTCTATAAAACCTATAGTCATTCACTACCACCCAAATCACCCCACATCGGCCTTAAGAAGAAAATCCAAATCTAGTTTAAAACTTGGAACCTGAAAAATATAGGTGTAAGCTAATAAACACATTAAGTCACCACAACTTTGAAAAAAATTATATTTTGTTTTATAAGTATATTAATAAATGATATTTTGATTATAAAATTATGAAAATAATATTTTTATATTAAACTTATGAAATACCAAAATAATTCAATAATAATCATTAAAAAATCATGTTTTCCAAAATATAAAACAAATAATTGAAAAACATTTCCACAATCCCATGATATTTCAAAACATCACACCCATTTAAATTTCAAAAAACAACTCATTTGTATTATTTAATTGAAAACATCTAGTTCAATGTATTTTAGCAGCAAATCCTTCTTTAAACCAAAACACCCATTTTGATATCCACAACAAAAACCCACACAAGTGTCTTTAATTTCAAAACAGGTTTTCCAAATACCGTTAAAAACTCATTTTCTAAAGTAAATTTCCAAACACACACATGGATCAATCCAAACAAGTTGGATCCATATATCACATGGAATACAACCAAATATAAACAAGTAATATTTCCATAAAAATACAAGCATGAGATAAGATATAGATGAACACTATATAAAACTACAATGTATTATTATCTAATCAAACATTTGAATGTGTCATTGGATTTACCTTGTATCCATAATTTATGATGAATCCAATCATATAAGAGTATTCTAACTCACAAACCAGATACTGGAATGTACTAATGTCCAAACCATAAGTTATCTAGCATGTCCACAGTAGACTAAATGTTATTAAACACCCTCTGGGACCTTGTATCAAGAGAGACTAGAGGGATACTAACAGTGTGTGAAACAACTATCATAATATACTTATATCAAGAAATTTCTACTAGGGTTCCCATGTCCAAAAATAGAAGTGCGGTGAAAGGTGTGAAACCCAATCCACACACACAAGGCATAAGAAATGGATAACCCTAACACCCTAATACCCAAACAGTGAATATCCCTATAAATCACATGAACCCATAGCATAAACGAGAACATTCCCAGACAAGTGAAGTCACAAACATCTCATATATATCAAAAAACTATATAAGGGGTGATATAAATATACAACCCACATGAGGGTAAAACAAGTCAATGGGAAATCATGGGTGATTTTCACAACATCCCTTTTGAAAACTAAAGTGAAAAGCGGGCCTCTAACACCAACAAGATTCCAAGTCCTTTTACCATTCATAAACACCAATTTATAAATTTCAAATAAAATTATATAAGTTACACACACCAATTAAAAACATTTCAAATACATCGTTAAAACATATGTCTTCTTCTATGAAATCCAAAAATAAGGCCAAACGATATCGATTTCCATAAAACCATTTTAAAGAATTCATCAGGGTATTTCAAAAGTGGTAAATCACACACACATTTAAAATAACCATTTGAATTCCAATAAATAAGCCCTCTATAAATCATTTTGAAGTTACACCTCACTTTAAAACAAAACTCCCTTTAAAACGTATTTTCCACTCAATGGAAATTAAACCAAATGAAAATTCATAAATTCCATTTAAAAACAGTTCAATATCCCCTTGTGAATCTCACAAAAACAAAGCATAGTAAAACATTCTATTTTAAACAAGAAAACAAAAAATTTAGAAGACATACCCATTATAACAAGTTCAAAATATGATGAAATTGTTTCAAAACATCACAATAATATCAAATATATCTATACATTTAATAAAACTAAATTGATAAAAAAAATCACACTTTAAATTCCGAAATGAAACAATTTCATAGAAACACCTACTTTGATGAAGTAGAAACCAAGCTAAAATGTGTCACCTTTAATAGAGTGCACACCCACATGGAATGATACAATGTCTATATACCCAATTCACCAAAAAACCCACCATTAGATCCACCTGGAACCCTAACATTGTCTAGAAATATTCATTGGTTTCTTGGAGAAACCAAACCTAATAGGAAAGATAGAGGGATAAGAGGAAGAGAGAAATAGATGAATAAATACCTCAATTCCTCTTGGAAATCACCATAGAGAAGCCATGAATAAATATAGAAGGAGGTCGGAGCTACTACCTAGAATCCAAAGGTTAGACCAACTCAATTTAAGTATAATTGGGTGGGAACCCCTATAAATTTAAATAGGTTATTTTAGGAAATTATTAAAATTTTAAATCCTTGGAATGATGTTGGGTTTGGCTTCATGGTTTTCCAAAGCATAAGACGACCATGCACAAGACACCTAGTAGGAAAAGAGAACCATAATGGATGGGTTGTATAGTTTTACAAACCATGACTCAACATTTTTCTAGCCACTACCTAATCCAAAATGGACACACGATTTCTAGGGATCTTCACATGGGTTGGAAAACTGTGTAGAAGTCATGCAAAACAACTCTATCACCATGACATGTCTATAATAATGGGAACCACGTGGTATCTAATAAAAATTATATATAACCATTATTCTCTAAAAAACACTCTATAATTCTAAAATTACATCCTATAAACTACCAAAACTCTCAATGACTCAATACATGTTAAAATAAATTCAATCCAAATGCATCGTGAAACGAGGGGTAAGGTGTAAAAAACTCACCATGAATCCACTTTATACCCCCATAAAGTATGTTTGAAAAATAAATTTTAGGTAAAATGAAATATAAAAAGATAACCTAACCAAAATAACCAATCAACATGATTTTACATTGAAACCAACAATCAATATCCTCAAAAGTATTGAACCTATGAAGAATATGATTTCTAAACGTATCCACACACAACTAAAATGAGAACCTAAAATGAGAAATCATACAAAGCACAAGGGAATTAATGTGGTATCCCTACCATTTATAATTCCTTTATTTTTTTGATATCACATAACTTGTTTTATTTTGAGGTATTTTATCTTTCAATATTGGTTTAACCTTTCTTCCAGGGTTTACCTAGAACATCATGAGATTTTGTGAAATATATGTTTTCAAATTAATTTAATATTTTTGACATTTTTTATTTTAAACAATAAGGAATATAGTGTGTATATATATATATATATTAAATAACTAAATTTATATTACATGCACCACATGAAAGACTTATATTAGCTTTCACCACACACAACACTGATGTGGTTTTCATTACACGCAACACTAAGTTTCTGTGAGACATCATTTTCTTATTAAAATTATTTAAGTGATATAGTTTTAACCTAGATGTAAAACATAGTAATTTTAATATAAATAAATATTTTTTAAATATTATTTATAATTGTTTTATATAAATTAAACATATTTATTATAAAACATGTAATGTTGGTAATGTGTCTCTATGATTGAAAATTTTATTTTCTCAAATGAAGTTCATTTTATGTCTTTTGATGAATGATAATAAAATTAATTTTAAATACTCATATTTATTTAATTTTATAAAATAATATTCATTTTTAAATTTATAACATCCAAATTATCATAGGGTAAATTTTTGGTATATTCTAAGAAACATCATTTTTGGGTGAATAGTAAAAAATACTGAATTTAAATTCCTGATTCATTTTTTGTATAATTAATTTATACAGATAAATTATATGTTAAGTTTGTTTTAAATTAAAAACATATCAATTATAAACCTATTAACCCTATTAAGTTAATTTGAATTTATTTATAATGAATTTAGACATAGAAGATTCATGAACTTTTGAACATTCTCACATTAGAAACCCTCTTTCTCCCCATGTCTGTAGGATTAGCATTAAACTAAAATGTTACAACTCAATGAATTTAATTTATAAAAATTGAAATAAATGTTTTTAATAAGTATAATATATTTATTCTTATAATATCTTATTATTTTTTGTTCAAAATTATTAGTGAAAGTGATTAAAAACAATTATAGAAATTAAAGTAAAATTATTCTTAACAAGGGAATAAAACTTATACATAAGGAATCAAATGACCTAAACACTTGTACAAAACCGATTTTATAGAAATATTTACTCTATAATGCTTCCATTATTTTTATTTTTTATTATTTTTTAGGTGAAAACGTGGTTACACATGACTTGTTTTAAAAAATGCCATGTGTGTCTCCTCCCTTCTTTATAAAGGCCACCACCTACCTCATTTATTCACACCTCTCAAACCACTTATGTATGGAAAGGATCTAACAAATAAACTTAAAAAATCCCTCCCATAATCACTTAATCCTTTCTTTGGGCATAAATGAATCCAAAGAAGACCTTTGGTGCAAACCAAATTGAGTTATCTAAAGAAGATGTAACATCCTTCCTCAAGATCCTTTTCTTTATTTTCTTTCTCCACTACATCAATTATTATCATTCCATTGATAAATATTAGAATCAATATCCTACATATACCGATATTTTCTTATTATATGGGTTTTATCTACACTTACACACACTTCCATATAATGGGTAATGAACTTATTGTTCTTAAGTATGGAAAACTATCACCTTGCAAAATAATGTTTTTTGTTTTTACTTTACCACCTCTCATGGTTGTTAATTATGATATGAAATATATTTTTATATGATATATATGATATATAATATGTTTATATTCATATATAATTATTATATAACACATACCTTCATGACTTCCATTTTTGTAAATATGATAATTTCGTTTGGGGAATTGTGAACTACCGCCTCCTCAAAGCGATGTGAATCGGCCACACACTTAATGGAATGTTTTAAATATGTGTTTAGTGGAATTATATAATATTTATGACATAATAAAAGTATTTTAATTATTATATATACATACATGTATTTCATTTACTTTCTTTATTTCAATATGATAGAAAAATCAACACAACATTCATGCGTGCATATGACCTACCATCTCCACGAACAACGTATTCCATTTCTTATTTATATATTATATAGATCCATATAAATACATATATTCTAAATATAAATGATATTTATATATATTTTTTGAAGTATGTAAATCATGATATAAGTATAAGGACTAAAAATAAAACAAATTAATACACATGTGAAAAACAAAGAGGATATTACCCGAAGTGAAACCATGACTTGGAATTGTGAATAAGAGGGTAATATAAGGTAATAATAAAACCATATATGGAATTATATATAATAATATGGTTTTTTAAAATATTTATCATAAACTTATATTTTTTATATAGGTCTTTTGTATCACTACAATGAGATTCAAGACATAAGGTAAGGGTTTTCTCATCTCACTATTGTTTTATTTGAGACATAATCCAGTCTCACCAAATATTTATTATATGTAGTGTGTATACATCACATATATTTTTTATATTATTTTTATACATAAATTCATTATAATTTACATATCAATTTTATGATCTTTCTTTCAATGGGTTTTATGTTTCAAAAGTGACCAAATTGGTAAAGTAATTTTTTCTCATTTTTTATTCTTTCAGACACATGCCATGTTATGAACCTATATTTTTCTATGAGGTTTATATACTACCTTTGATATGTTATATCAAAAATATAAATATTTTAATGTTATTTTCGAATTAATTTAATTTTATCCTTTTGTTTTTATTTTCATTCCATGTTACCAAAGTGGTAACTGTTTATTTCTATAATCTCATCATTTATCATGATTGTTTAAGATTATATTTTCATTAATGAAACATTATGACCCATATATCATGTAATATCAATAATTTTATTACACTATGGTTATTAAAATTATATCCATGTAACAATACTGTTTTCCCACTCTTTGTTAATTTAGGTAATTAATGAAATATTTTTATAAAAATACAAATATATTTCACCATTTTGTCAGAATTATATATTCTTTTAGAATCATGTTTTCTAAAAATGTTTCAATTTTTTTACTATTATATTATAAAATATAAGAGATATTTTTATCTAAGTATTACATTTTTAAAAAAATGGTTTTAAAAGTAATATTGTTATTGTTTTATTATCAAGGAACGTTTTTATATTTTTAAAGTGCAAAAGGAATGTTTCTCATGTACAAACTTAACTGACATCATGACCATCATTATCTTGATCCTTCCTATGTAATTTTACATTTTTATTATTTTTAAAGAAATTTTTTCCCTAATATTTTGTTATTTTTTTTAACATAGTTTTTAATGAAAAATGGGTATTCATAAACATTATCTTTAAAAAGTGTTTCAAATGGTTTCAATATTATTTTATAAGTTTTCAAGGAAAATGGTTTTCAAAATTATTTCAAGATTATTATATAATTTTTCAAATAAAATTTATTTTAAAATCATTTTAAGGCTTATTTTTATGTTTTTAAATTACTTTAAATGAAAAAGGCATTCAAAATGTATTCTGGATTTCAATATGAGTTTTCAAAGTAAACGTTTTTCAAAAAAAATTCAAGAATAATTTATAAGTTTTCAAAGTTATTTTAAAAGAAAAATATTTCAAAAAGATTTATTTTTTAAAAAGAGTTTTCAAAATTAAAAAATATATTTTCCGCAAGATAATTTTTAAATGAATTATTAAATATTTATTTATAAGAAAAAATGTTTTTCAAAATTGTTTGTTGAAAAGGATTTTCAATGAATATATATCATCCTTAAGAAAATTTTCAAGTGATCTATCAAAATCCTTCATCATATAAGATGAAATCATTAGTTATAGTTAGAGTAAAGGTTCAAGAATACTATAAATATTCATTATTTAATGGTTTATGCCTTAATAGCATGTTGTTTATGACACTAGTTTCTCTTCCATGGGTTATATGATTTTGAAACCCGTTTATTTTCATGGTTTATGCTTTGATGAACTTATTATGAAACATATCAATTTTATATAGGTTATTTTGTGATAAATGTTTTATTATACACATTTATTTTCATTGGTTATTATATTATCCCTTATTATAGGTCATGATATGATGAAATGTTTATTATCTTGTGGAACATGTATGAATGATTTTATAATGAGATAGGTGGTACCTATATATCCCTATAAGGAATTGGGTAAAAGATGATATCTCATGAGATAATTATTAAAATCAATTCAATGGGATTGATCAACTATGGGAATATGGGGAAACCTAATCCCTTATAAGGGGTGGACTATGAGTGGGGATGATGGTGTGTCCTGCCCAGTAGGTGTAGTCACCAAGATGATGGAAGATGGAGAAACCCTCTCCACTATGAGAATATGGGGAAACCTAATCCACTATGGGAAAATGGGGAAACCTAATCCCTTACAATGAATCGGAGGGGATGGGGGTGTGTATGTCCAAGTAGGTATAGTCCCCATGATGTTCTTTTATATGTTCTAGAAACACGACTTGACTAATAGTGAATGATATTATATGTTTATGTGTATTCCAAAATTCCATGTCTTATTCCTATATTATGATTTCATGGATTATTATCTTTTTTCCTTATGATTAATGTATTACTAACTACTAATCTTTATGACATGATTCATGTTTATGATATTTGACATGAAAGGTATGATCTTCAAATGTTGTGATCTCATTGTGATAACATTATGATTATGTTTATTTTTATATATCTTCCTTGGTTACACTTAATCAGAATATGAGATCAATCATTTTACTGTTTCATTGCCCATAATTTGAAGATATATTTCATGTATGATATTTAAAAAAGGGGTTATAGTCTTGGAGAACCTAGTGGTAGATAATGTATCTCACTCATGTATCATTGTTTACGTTTCCATGTTTCCAAAGCCACTAAATTAATGTGATCTTCGGGAATCTGTTTGTGTAGTATTATGAAAAAGTGATGTAATATTAACGAATGTTAAAACTAGGTTATTATATCACCTTTTTGGTTTTAAATAATTATGGGGATTTTTATGCGGCATTAGGAGGCACAATGTTTGAACACGATTAGTAGAACCCATGCACCATGCCAGTGAAAAAAATGCTACTCGGACAATAGAATTATTGAGGCCACACAACCATCTACTTGGGACTGTTCCCTCCATAGGAAACTGTACGGTCCCCTTTTACTCATGGACAGAGCTTTCACATGGTTGGTGCATAGTTTGGAAAGCCATGTGACCTGTTATACATTTAATACTTTTTATATTATAGTCTCCACCCTATATGATTTTAACCCTCAAACACCCATATCTCACCCCATTCGACCCCTACATACATAGTCACACCTTTATCTCCCCCTCTACTCCCATTAAGTTCAGTTTTAGTTTTGTTTATCTTGCAATATTCAAGAAAACATCATGTAAGTTCCTTATCCCTTATTTTCTTCTAACTTCGTAGAATTTTCACTCTTCCTTCTTGTGATCTCATTTCTCCAGTAGATAGGTTGACTTGTTTTGGGATCAATCTCTTTTATTTGGTTTTAATAGTTTTATTTTTAGTGTGTTCTTGATTCCTTAAGGTCATCTCTTACTGTGACTTCTGGTTTTCAACTGGATTCTACTGATTTCAAGAAAGAGGTAGGGGCTCCCTATCCTTCCATTATTTGATGATTTTATTATTCTTGCATCAGTTTTAAAATGGTATTTATAAATTTTGAGGGTGGCGAGAAAGTGTTTTTACATGGGTTTTGGAATGATTTATTTGTATAATGGTGAATTTTCCTTTGAAAATGGGTTTTTAAAGTATAGTTTTAGTTATTGTAATAATTATTGTATAAAAATGGGTTTCAATAGATAATGAAATTAAAATATTACAATTGCAAACCTTGAGTATCTAGTTGGGCTATTATGGACTAGTATTCCATTTGGGTCAGCTTAAAAATAACCTGAGATCTTAAGTAAGTTCATGATACAACTCTAACTAAACAAATGAAGATGAAATGGGGAACATTAGATCTTTAGTTATAACCTATCTAACAGCTTGTGCATGATGAAATTCTATAAGAATTGATCACCAAGTAAAAACAATCCTACGGATGTAATGTCCTAGCTTCTTAGGAATTCTCCCATGGTGATTTGGTTTTTCATTAACTCATTTTAATTACATTTACATTATTTTACTTCATATATAATTTTAACATGTTTTTATTTCAAAAATATAACAATTAATTATTTTGAAAACTAGCATGTTAATATTAAATTTAATTTCATTTCATGGAATATTTTGGTGGTATCGTAATGGTCAATTTATCCCACATAAAAAATACACCATCTGGTGTTTGTAGACCTTATTATGTCTAAACTATGTAAAGGAAAAGCCTTATGTGGTGGCGATGGTGGTTCTTCATGATAGCCATGATTTTTTGGAAATTTTTGGTGGTGATGGAATGGGGTGTCGATCCACATGTTGTAATGAGGTTTTTTTCTTCTAGTTGACCCCTCCCTATTTTTTTAGTCTTGATTCTAGTTGTAACTGTTAAATTTGTAACTCACTTTGGTACCGTTAATCCTCCTTTTATTATGGAATGACTTGGATGTTGAATTTTTCAATGAAATTATTGTTTGTTGTTGGTTTATTATTCCCTTCTCTAAACCATTCCCAAAGTATTTCTATGATTCCTAGACACTAGTTTCTAGAACATCGGGACCATGAATTTCGTTTAGGGCATGTCATAGGCTGGGTTATGTTTCGAGTTGGATGACAACCTATATGAGTATGTGAAAAAATTATATTAGAGGTAAGGTTTTCCCATTACTAGGATCATGTTATTTGGAAGAGTCTGGGTAGAAATTATATATTATTATTAGAGATTATGGTTTTTATTATTAGTGGGGTGTCTAGACAACACACCTCGTGACATGCCTTGGGACACCATGGGATGTTTGGGTTTTGGTTTGAATCCTCTCGTAGGTTTGACACACAGGTTGTATAATGCATATGGACACTGATCTGGGAGAAAGAGTTTTAAATTTATAATTTTGTTTATCATTTGATGGTTTTTATTAGTGGTAATTTTTAAATCTGTTTAATTCTAAAACAAATTACTAGTGAAAAATTTATTATTTCATTTGTGTTTTTAAATGGTGTAGAATCATGCCACCTGAGTGACCTCTAATGAAACCATGGGAAGAGTCCAGAGATAATTCTCCCTCACTTATCGATAGTATATTAATGGAATCATTGGTTTGGGAATCCAATATTTAGATTAGGGACCTAGATTTGGTCCGAATCGTTCTGAGGAATTTGAATTGGTTCTAAAAAATTATAAATTCCAAGATATTCTCAAGAACAATCCCCCTTCAGTCCAATGTAGCATGATACCACATGAAGAAAAATATTGGGTGAAAAATATTGAGAGTATTTTTGGGTTCCTCAAGAAACCAAAAGAGGTAAAGGTGAAATATTATTCATTCATGGTGGAAGACCCTAGCCATTGGTGGTGGGACTTGGTGTTCTAGGATTGATAATATGGGCATACTGATTAGAAGTACGTCAAGCTTTTATTAAATGAGTTATATTTTCCTAAGACCTTGGTCCTTTCAAAGACTCAGGTGTTTTTTTATCTCTACTAGGATGAATGATTTTTTGTTGGAGTATACCAACCATTTTGAAAAAAATAGTTTTTTTCACTTCAGGATGATTCTAATGAGCAGTTAAAGTCTAAAAAACTGGAAATTGGATTGTGACCAAATATTTGATCTTAAATATTCATATTCAAGATAAATACATATTCTAAGGTTGTTGATCAATCCCTAATGGATAAGATTGTTCAGGCTAGTAAATATGGTTTAAATGGGTTAGTTTTTGTAGTGGGACAATCCATTCATGGATCATTTGATAAGAAAATAAATCACAATGAGAAAGAGAAGATGGGATGTGGTAGCTCTAATTACACATACATACCACCTTCCTCTACAACCATTGGTGGTGGGTCAGTCCTCTACCATCATTGTAGAACCCCTGGACATGTATAGACCACCTATTCAACACCACCTTCACAATGTCACCATTGTGGATTTATGGGTTACAGATTTTTTTTTTAAAATGCACTCTTATGTCATGGTGGTGTAGGTTACACAACCTTTAGGGGGTGATAGCTTAGTTATAATTATCCAAGATAATGGGTTCTCAGTTTGGTGGTTGTAGTGGTCGGAATATATCTACTACTATGTAGAGTTAGATTAAGGTACAACCATACATTCATAGCCATTCCCAGGCCAAGGTAGAGAAGTAAAACCTTCTTATTGTAGATAAAGATCTAGTGGAATCAAATGTAGGAGACATAATAGACTTATGTACGTTTTTATTGAATCATCCATAGTGGTCATTTTTTATACAGGTGATTATAATTCATTTATTTCATCCCATCTTGTGGAACTACTGAATTCAAAAAATGATCTTATTACTTATTCCATGGATTTAGTTACACTACTTGGAAATAACAGGGAATGAGGTTTCATATGTCCATCCTATGCTCTAACTCTGTTAGGGGTTGAATTGGAGTGGGACTTCTTAGTTCTAGAAATTTATCTTTTTGATGTGATCTTGGGCATGGATTGGATGGTGAATTTTAAGGTTCATATGAATTTTTATCATCAATGTGTAAAATTTATGGAACCGAATGAGAGTAATTGTGTATTCCAAGGTGAATGGGATCCTTGATCAGGGTGAAATATATCTCCCCTTCAAGAGTTAGATAAAAATGATTTCTAGGTCACTTCTCTTATACTGAAGGCTGATGGTAAAGGTTTCGAGAATGGGTTACAACCAGCAATATATGAGTTTAAAAATATATTTATAGAGGAGCTCTCAGGTTTACCATGAAAATGGTATATAGAGTTTACCATGAATTTGGCATAGGGAACACATTTTATATATATTCCCTCATATGGTTTGGCCCCACTACTTTGAGGGAGTTAACTATATAGATGAATGATTTGGAATCCAAAGGATTAATTCACTTGAGCATGTCACCTCGGCCACCCCAATACTATTTTCTAAAAAGTTTTATGGATACATCTGATTGTGCATCCATTATCAAAAGTTGAGCAGGGACACATTCAACAATAAATATACCTTGACCCACATTGATTACCTGTTTGATCATCTCAAAGGGGGAAAATGGTTTTCTAAGATTGACCTACACATCAGGTATTATTAATATGTGGTTGGAGAGGAAAAAATTCACATCATGGCCTTTTCAGGTAGGTATATACAATTTTACTATTTGGTTATTCACTTTAGGTTGAAAAATTATTCAGTGGTTTGAATGGATCTTATGAATTTTGTGTTCTATAAGTACCTCTAGTCCTTTCTCATGGTGTCTATGGATGACATCTTAGTTCACTATAGTATATATAATGTTCATGGAAATCACCTAAAAATCATTCTAATAACCCTTTGAGATCTCTATATCTATACTAAGTTCTCCAGGTTCACATTCTTGAATTAGGAAGTCAGTTTTCTAGGCCACGTGGTCTCATAGCATGGAGTTTCAGTGGACCCCACGAGAATTGAAGTTGTAATGTTAAGGGAGAAAATAAGAATTTTATTAGAGATCAAGAGATTCTTGGGTTTGGTAGGGTATTATAGATGGGTTTTTGGAGATTTTTCTTTGATCACTTCACCCATGACCATGCTTACTTAAAGAGGGGTAAGGTTTTAATGTAGATCAGAATGTAAAGTATATTTTGAGGAGTATAAGTAGAAGTTGAACAGAACCCCTATTTTAATCTGACCAAAATATAGAAAAGGATATGTTGTATACTATAATTCTTGAGGTACTAGTTTTTGGTGTGTGCTTATATTGGATGACCATGTGGTGTCATATAGATCTCTCCAACTCCGGAAACATGAAATAAATTATGTAACCCATAACCATGAGCTAAAAATAATGATTAATTCTTTGAAAACATGGAACAATTGTCTCTTCTAGTTGAAATTCATAGTTTAATCAAACCATAAGATCTTTTCCTACATTTTCTCTTATATGAATTTGTAATTGAGGAAGATCTAATCTGTTGAGTACCATTATTGGTTTGAATTTAATTTTTTCTACACATTGGTCATGGGGAATATTGTAGTCGACACACTTAGAAAGAAGATTTCAGTACAATCCTAAAATGAGTCTAGTGATGAATGGACTCTAATCGGTATTTACTCCTAAATACACCTAGAATCCAAGGAACATAGTGGAGTAATATTCTTGGATAACATTCGTCTAAAACCCACCCTTCTGAATTGATTTAGGAAGATCAGTCAAATGGTGAACCATTCCAACATTTTCTTTAGCTCCTAAATAGTGGGGAGGTTCCCAATGAGTGGTGGTTATCTTTTGAAAAAATTATGTATTTCAAGGGTCTCTTCAGAGTGTAATTATCTCTATAAATAATGGTGGTGAATGATTGAGACAAGTATATGTACTCCATTCATCTCGGGACCACCAAGATGTTCTACGATATGCGATTCTATTTTTGGTGTCCATACATGAAATGTGATATAGATGAATTTGTATCCAAGTGTTATATTTTCCAGTAAGCTAAATCCAAGCACTAGAGGCCCTTAGGATTTCTTCATCCACACCTCATTTCTACATGGAGGTGGGATGACATTTCCATGGACTTCACCATTGGGTTTAATAAACCTTGGGGAAGGAATTTAATTTGGGTGTTTATTAACCATCTGACCAAGTCATACCATTTCATTGTAATAAATGATTTGGCCACGGTAGAAGAATTAGGTTAGTTATATTTTTTATAAAGTGTCAGGCTTCATGGTGTACCATCAACTATAGTTTCACACAAGGATATCTACTTTACCTCTCATCATTGGGAAGGAATTCAAAAATAAATGGGATCATAGATGAAACGCATTTTGACATATCATCCGCAAGAAAATTTTCAGACTGAGCAAGAAATTCTAATTTTGGAAGACATGATTTGTACATGCATGATGGATTTTGAAATCTCATGGTATAACCATTTGGGACTGGTGGAATTTTCATATAAAATTAGTTACCATTTCTTTATTAAAATGTCTCCCTTTAAATAACTTCATGGTCATCATGTTATTTACCTATGTGTGGTACATAAGTGGGTTAGACTTTTTTGATGGTGATAAGACTTGTGAAAGTGACATCTGATGAAGTTCAATTGATCATGTAGTGGTTGTTGACAGTGTAGAGACACCACAAATCTTATGATGATCAGCTACACTGAGCCTTGGAGTTTTTAGTGGTTGAACATGTGTTCTTAAAGGTGGCACCTCACATGGGTCACCATCGGGAGGAAAAATAGTGGAATCTTATGCTGAGGTATGTTATATCGTTTGATATTATTTATTGAACTATTAAGGTTTCATACTGATTAGATTTACCTCCCCCCCCCCAATTATCATCGACCCCTGATGTGTTCCATGCAACATAATTGATTAAATATTACCCATACCTATCTCACATGATGAACTGGGAAGAGATAGAGATAGAATCTAATTTTTATATTTTTGACCAACCAATGAAGAAAATGAATAAAAAAGTGAAAGTGATTCAGTGGAAATATATATTGTTAGTTCAGGTACATTGAAAGCCATTAAATGATAATCATGATACGTGGGAACACAATTCATGGGTGGATGATCAATATCCTCATTTACTCTCAAATTTGAATTTAGATTGACATTATGAGTATGAAAAGTTATCATGGTGGGGAGAATTAACACATCTATGATGTTATTTTGAGGTAATTTCCCTTTTATTTTCGGTTTTACCATTATTAGATGTTTTACTAAGGTGTATTCAATAAAAATAGTGTTTTTTCATGTAAATAAAAAGAGTTTCATGATTGGCACACAATTAGTAGAAACTATGTGCCAAACCATTAAAATCTATATAGCTAAGACAATGGAACTATCCAGGAAGGATGACCATATTCATGGAAATGATACTTACCTAGGAAATAATGTAGTTCCCTTTTCCTCATGGACATATTTGTCACATGGTTGGAACATGGTTTGGAAAACCATACATTATATGAGACTTTAATACTTTTTATATCCATATTTTCCCCTCCCTAATTTTTACTCTCAAACACCCCTCTCGCACACCATTTGACCCCTCTATCCCTAATAGCTCCTTCCTCCCCTCCTCAACTAACATTAGATCAAAAGTGTTTGTGTTTCGGCTTGTAATATTTAGTAAACAATTGTTTTAAGTTCTTATCGTATTTCCTTCTCTCTTCTTGGCCTCTTCTATCTTCTTTCTCATGGTCTCACTTATCTAATGGATATTATGACCTATGATGAGCTCAATATATTTTATTTTTTATGAATATTTCTAGTTTTTATATTTTCCTGATTCATAAGGGTATCCTCTTGGTGAAACATGTGGTTTTCAACTGGGTTAAGGTTATTTAAATCAAGAGGTAGGTGGTTCCATGTCATGCCTTTATTTCATGATTTTATTATGATTTCTAAGGTTTATATATGTATTTTATAATTTTTTTGGTGGTGAGAAAGTTGTTTTCCATGGTTTTTGGTATGATTTCATGGTTTAATGGTCAATTTTCTTTTGTGAATGGATGTTTTTATATATTTTTTTTAAATTTTAAAATTCTGATTGTATAAAAATGCATTTCACTTGATATAGAAATTGGAATAAATTACATGGTTACCCTGAGTATCATGATGGTTTATTAGAGACTAGTAATCCATTTCGGACAACATGGAAATGACATGAGATATCCAGAAAAATAATGGTATAAACTATCTAAACAAATGATGGTGATTTTTGGACCACTAGAACTTTGACTTTGACCTCTCTATCAGCTCGTGCATGAAAATGTTCTATTTGGATTGATCAATAAGGTATGAGGATCCTGGGGACCTAATAACCTAGCTTCTTAGGGATTCTATTAGTGTTATTTGGATTAAATTATTCCCATTTTAAATACATTTATATTTTTTGAATTATTATAGAAATAAAACCTATTTTTATTTCAAAACTCTTAAAATTCATTCTTTTGAAAACTATCATTTTATTTTTCATTTAATTTCATTGCATGGAATTTTGTGTGTTATCTTACTGGGAAATGTAGAGAACACCCTACATACACCCCTGGGTATATGTAGACCTTATTATGTCTTATCCAAGTAAAGGATAATCCTTTCATATTGGCGATGGTAAATCATTGGGCTAGTGATCCTTTTTCGGAAGTATTTGGAGGAGGCAACAAGGGGTGTCGACCCACATGATGCATGGATGTTTTGTCCTTCTATTTGATCCTGTAATGACCTAATTTTTAATCAATGGAAAATAACTTATTATAATTATATTATTTATTATAATCACATAAAATCACAACAAAATTCCACATATATCTAAAACGAACTACTAAATACTATGTGACCTTTAAAAATAAATTTTCTACTTCTATGATTTAAATTTCAAAAATATGACATACACGGTGGCGATCATTAAGATCTTTGGAGTCTGATAGAAAAAACATAATTATTGGTGAATAGTAACATACCCATATAAATATAAATGTTACCCTTATGAATAGTAAATTGGATATGTGAATATTAACCTTACCAATGAAATTATAAATAAATTTTATCAACCGTATAGATGAATATATAATAGTGTTGGTATTTTTGGTAAGTCATAAATATTTAATTACCATTTTATGATTAATTTATTAATTTAAATGAAAATTTATTTTCATATAATGTATTTATAAAATAATATTTTGTTGTCTTATGATTATAATATAATTTTATGATACCTTAATTAATTTTTTAAATAGTTTAAAAATGCAGTTTTAAATTTCATTTTTGTATTTTTCAAGTAAATTATGATTTTAATTAAAAAATAAATTTATCATATTTAGAAAAATATTTTTGTAAAATGGAGTTCATTTATTATTATAAACATAAAAAAAATTATTGTTAATATTTTGTATTTTTTTGAAATAATTAAATTTTTGGTGAATAGTGAAATTCGATAATTTTCGAAATATGATAAATAATTGAATTTATGCATCAATTGTGATTCATGGATGATGTAAATGGCCATTGGTTCGAAATAATGTCCACTCATTTCTATTTTTGGTCACAATAATCATCACTATTTCTTTTCTTGGGAAAAATAATTAACTAATTAATTATATATTGAGAAAACTCCTCTCTCCTCCACGATAAAAACCACCCCTCACCACCTCTTCTCCTCACACCTCTAAATACTTGTACCTTGCCCAAATTTTTCTCTAATATCTCTGTAACCCTTTATACCATGTCCAGGTTTTTTTTCTTAAAAAATTCCAAAAAACCAATTTCTTGAAGCTCTCAAGAGGAACGAATCATGAGGTAAAACCCTCTTCTGTTTTCTTTCAATTTCTTTTCAAGTTCCTCTATATTATTTTCTAACCTCAACTCTCCTAATAAAAATGGTGTGATAAACCCAATAACATAAATTTACTTTAAATTTTTAATTCTAATGTTATAATTAATCATCATATCTCATTTACCCTTCTTTTTTACTAGAAATGGAAACACCATCCGATTTGTGTTAATTTATCACATTCAAGGATGATGAGTTTTCAATTTCTATTTCCATCGTCAATTTTTGTCATAAAACCATTTTTTGGTGGAACGAAATTATTATTTATTTAACATATCCTATTTAATTTTTTTGAATAATTTTTTTCAAATGGTATTAATTTATAAAACAAAATGAGTTCATCGTGATAAAACCCCGCTAATAAACCCAAATGGGTATCATTAATGTTTTATAAAATGATTCATCCTCACTCTAACTAATGAGATTAATTTTGTAAAAATTTAATCTTGTAGATGGTATATAATAATATATAACATCGATTCTATAAAACCATACTCATCATAAAAGATTATTTCTACATGTATATAAGTGATCCGATCATGAAAACCAAGGAAACAAATTCTCCCAAACAATGAAATCAAACCTCTTAACTTATAAAATATTCCATGAATGAACCTGATATAGTTATAACAAATAAATTAAAAATATAATTGGTTAGGAAATTATAAATTAATGAATCTAATTTTATTATCCAAGACGTTAAGATCTAGTATAGAACGCCTTTATACTTATGGTAAGGGATTCAACTCGAACATCCATTACTACATAATGTTGATCTATCTTTCCTTTTACCAAAATGAATTTATCTTTTATTTTTATATAAATAATATAAATTATTTTTATATGTTCAAAAATCATGTATCAGGATCCATTAATAATTCTATATTGGGGATATACATATTTCTAAGTCGTTCCCTTCTCAATTATTCCCAATAAGCAAGCCCATTTTAATCGATCTTCCCAAATTAATACCCAATGTCTAGTGCACTTTATCATATTTTTTAGGCCACCATTGTTTTTATAAATTCAGTATTTTTATTATAAATATATTAATGTTTCACTTTTGGGTTTATATAAATTATTATTCCCTTTTCTATTTTAAATTCTCTTTAGTATTTTTCTTAAAATCGCATTAAAATGTTATAATACTAAAATTTATTAAATACTCTTATTACATGTTGTCACATTTTTTTGAAATAACTTACTATAATATAGGCCTATTTTCCATTATTAATGTACATGTATGTTTTAATTCCTTTCTTTCATCCAAACTTGTTTGATATGCCCATTTATTATGATTTTTGACATAATTATAATACCCATTTATTTACATGGGTACCCTTAAGTTTATGTATAATTGATTATATATGGTTAATTATGTGGAAAATATATTTATGAACATGTTAAGATGTCTGTAGACATATAAAACTCCAATTAAGTGGGTAAAGGTTAGTCTCATGAGACATTATGTGCAATAGTCTTGGTGGTTAGCCTTGACTCGTGCACCTCTATGTGCAATGAGCCTTGACTCTTGCTAAGTTCATGTCTTGTGTTTCTGAAACATTACTATGATTCCATGGTGATATGATCCAATGTTTTATATATTATGGTTCCATATTATCAATATTTTTTAAATTTCTTTTTATATCATTATGCCATGCCTTCTAACCCATGTTCTAAATCATTATTCTTATTTTTATTCCCCTACTAGGCTTATTTAATATCACTTTTTTCATGTTATCCCTATGTTAACCTATGAAGATGTATGAGGAATATGGAAGTTAGAAGATTTATATGGATATTAAATAAATGTTTCTTTTATGATGTTTAAATATGTTGCTAGTCTTCCATGACACTAGAATTTATTATCATTGTCGTGTAATTTAGATGTTCATTTATGCATAAAATCATGTAATGTTATAAGTAAAATTATTGGGTTTCTATAGATCCCCACTCTATTTTATCAGTATTGATTCTAATATTACTTGTTTAATGTGTAACTAACTTTTGTACCATTATTCCTCCTTTTATTACGACATTACGTGGATGTGGAATTTGTTGTATGTAATTATTGTTAGTTTTTGATTAATTATATCATGGGCTAAACCATTCCCAAAATAGATTCATGAGTCCCAGGAATTAGTCGACAATCATTGGGGACTGGAAGTTCCCTTCAGGCCATGTCATGGGATAGATCAGTTGTTGGGTTGGATGGTAGCTTATATGGGATTGTGATAGTAGAACAAAAGTAACATCTATTGAGACAAACTATCTCAAACAACCGATAAACAGAAATGGAAACACATACACAAAAAAGTACTTAAAACCCCAAATGAAGGAAGAAACCAATATGGAGAATCAAAATAATGACATGATCTATCCACAAAGGTCACAAAACTTGTGGATAACCCAGGTTCAAAACTTGGGTCAACTTCACATAGTGTATCACTAAATGGCCATAGAAAAACACCAACATGTATACTAAACTCAACAGTTAAATCACACATCCTAGTAACCCAATATTTCACCCAAGGCCTTTCTCATGTCCAAATAATTGTCACCACAAATGCTAATCACAATAAAGGGTGAAACTAAATCTATCAAGTAAGGTCCACCCAAAAAATGAGGAACATAAAAATGAAACTCACAACCAACAACAAAAGATTGTGGAAAACAAGGAAAACCAAAAAAAATGTATCCCATGAGGGAGAGTAAATCCAAAAAAACTAAGCCTACCCGAAAAAGCAATTCAAATCCATCCCCAGAAACACCTAAAAATTTAACCATCCACAACATTCCAACGAAAATAACCAAAGATCCAAAACCAATATTATAACCATTAATGGAAAGTTCCCAAACCAAAAAACCATTTAAATAGGGGTAAAACAAAATAACTCTTTTGAAATCATAGATTAAAAAACTTCTGAAGATAAGAAATATAGAAACAACAAACACAAAATGAATTATAATTGAGATAGGAGGACTTGGAATGCCTTGGTGCACAACATTGGAGGCACATAAGATATATTCTCTTCAAAGGAGAAAGACTATTTTCATAATGCTTTGGATCTTTTTACTTCTTATCATCACCCATTGGGTTATCCTTAAGCCCATCATATAGAACTAAGGCATCACCAAACACTAGATTCCTAACCTGGTTATCTAATATTTTCATCGAATTCCTAAAAATATCATGAAAATATGTGAGTCTATATAAAAGTATATTTGAACCAAATTATTGATAAATACCACCTATGAAGAAAAAATCTTTCTAAGAATCATTTACGAACATCTTTATAGAAAATAATTCCAACATTAAGAAGTGGATGACATAATCCCTTATTTATTGGTCACATTGAGGAAGGCATGCAATCTAATGTGCTTTATCTAGATTCATTATGGTGTGCGGTACACCATTGCAGCATGATGTGCAATATTCATAAAAATACTTCCCTGAATCGAAAAATGACTTCATGCAGGAAAAAAATTATTCCAACACTTTAGACCATTATAATGATAGTGTTCCTCAGGTGTCACTTGGTAATGAATTCTTTACTAATTATGGTTATCATGTATGAAAACAATATCCACATTGGAAATGTCTCACCATTTCTTCTTGTCATTCACAACCTATGAATCACCATAAGAAATTGAAAACATTTTTAATAATAATAAACAAAAAATGAAACTAAAAACCTATGTTTTCAACATAAAAAAATTATATATTATTTTATATTTTGTTAACTTAGGTATACCGATTATGTTGATTATGATTCTTATTATAATATTAATTTTATTTCATTTTTTTATTGAAGCTAATACAATATGAATGATTGTCTTCATCAGTTAGTATGGGTCTTTATCAATGCTCAAAAGGCATTGAGAATGGGATTCTTTCTTAGCACTAAAAAAGTGTTAAATGGGACACTCTTTATTGATGTTTTTTTCATAACACATTTGAATTGATGAGAAACACCTTTTAAAGTTCTAAAAAGGGTGATTATATTATAATGACATGGGGTGATAATAAATCTTGGAATCAATCTCTTAAACACCATGAAAAATTATATCTCGATTTTTATTATAATTTCTAGTAGTTATTTGACATTTTAATTAAATTCCAATTTACTTTTAAGTGGAACCCATAATAAACCAAGAGTTTGACAACCACTTCAAAACCTATACATATTGGGGGTTGGACTCCCCATCATCACTAATTATTTAACTTGAATATCATATAATTATACCTCATTGATTACAAATTATGTTAAATTTCAAGTTGAGAACACACCCTACAATTCAACAATTGATGAATCAATAGAATAACAAGTATACAACATAGTAATTAATTAATTAATAAACCAACCCATACAACCGTAGGATAACATTATATGAGTTAAAGATCCATAACATTGAGAAGTATTAACATTAATCATTCATAGAAATATTGAGGATACTTATGGAGGTTAGTAATTATATAGAGAGCACATGATCCTTAGCCTGGTTGGTAAGGACTTCGTATGTGCATACAAGTGACCATGGGTCAAATCCAGGCAGAGGCAGAATTTCCGAGGGGGTATTGTAGCAGTAATGTAGCGGATACTGTAGCAGCAATGTAGGGGGAACTATATCAGGTACTGTAGCAGAACTGTTTGGCACTGTAGCAGCTGAGTATATGCCCCCGTTTGGGCCTTCGGGCCACCAATTTGGTCCATGAGTCCTGTAAGGCCTTCGGGCCACCCAGACATTCGGGTCAGTAATGCCTTTAGGCCACCTCAAGGCTTTCGGGCACCCTAAAGTGCAGATGCAAACCAGACAACCTACAAGGAACAAGCTCTACAAGGAGGATGATCAAGGAGCATTCACCATAGCAGAAGCTAAACGGATTTCAAGAATGAGAGGGAATAACACCTTCCATCGGGACAAGCTTGTTCATGCACAGGAATGCCTAGCCGAACAGCCATGCGAAGGTGGAGAGCTGATTTCACGATGAAGATGCTGGGGAGGAGTAGTTTCAAGTTGTTAGTCTGGCTTGTTTGTAATGTTTCAAGCCTACGGGCAATGAATTCCTCTAAGGCCCATTTTCCATGTAATACTTATGCCTACAGGCCTTGTAGGGTTCCACTTCATCCCTTTAAAGGTGGATTATCAAAATAAATAAATAAATGAAGGCCTTCTGGCCATTGGAGTAATTATATAGAGATCCTATTTTTATCTCAAAAAAACACAAAAACTCTAAATCGTGTCCAGTGTTGTGAGATATTTTCCATTAGGGATCTTCCAGTCAAAATGAAATAGAAAAAAGGAATGAGCGATCTGAAAAGTTGGTGTTGTGTTATTTAAGAACATCCATGGAATCTTTGATGGAATAAACAACTACAATAGAAACACTTCCTATATAGAAATGAATTAATTGTCCATGTTTGAGGGACATAACTCTTAAAAAAATGAGTTAATGTCTCTAAAAGTTTATGGAGGTTTTTAAAGAGCATATGATTGGGTGGTCCAAGACTCAATCATTGAGAAAATTTATTGGTGAGGGATTTTAGTATTTTGTCCAACAAGAACAAGAAGAATAGAAATTAAAGGAGAGAAGAGAGGGATGTAAATGGAATCTCCATTAGTTGGATGAAGGTTTTGAGAATGTTTAAACCATAAAACAGACACATCCACGTAGAGAATATGAGATGATTCATCTATATTATAAAGTGGGCAAGCAATAATTATTTACCAGCTCCCACTTCTTTTATATAATACAATTTTTATTTTGTATTTATGATAATCTATAATAATAAGGGTATATATAAAAGTGACTCTAGGTCAATGTTTTACCTATAATTTTATCAGGATGATGGAAAATTTATATTCTATTTTTCATGTGACATTTTTTAAGACATAATTGCATATCCCCGTAGACCTACCCTAGTTATAAAGAGCTTTGTGGTGTGTCAGGGAGGTCTTAGGTTCCTGTCTTCCTAGCCTCCTTCATTATTGTATTTTGACATTCTTTGTAGGTTTGTACTTCCCCTTCCCTGACTATTTTTAATACAAGACTTGATTGGATATAAGAAATTTCAAATATCATATTAGAGAAAAAAATCTATGGATATAATTAAATGTATTTTTCTACATTTTTAAATAAAATAAGTAATTATTGATGTATTAAGAACCTATAATTTTCAAAACATGTATTTTATATTATTTATGAATTATTACGCATCACATTAATAATAGTTATAGAACAATATATAATAAAATTAATTTCATTTTAACAACATTCAATACATCAATATGGTTGATGTGTAGTTAAAAATTATTTATAATAGAGGATACACAGTCAAAAACCACATTATGCACAAATACAATATCATATTTCACATAAAAAATAATTTAACATAAGAAATTCAATATAATCTCAATAGTGAAAAATACCAACATAAAAAACTCAGCATAAAATCCAATTATGTCCATATCTAGATCACATTTAAAAATTTATAATGTTGTATCACATATATAAGTCCCCAAAAAAGAAAAAAAATACTGAAACTAAATATGACTACCATAGCCGAACGGGTGCATAGAAATCATAATCAACAACATTGAAGAGCTAATTATTGACATATATATATATATATGTGTGTGTGTGTGTGTGTGTGTGTTTGTATATTGTAAGAAAAAAAAAATTGTTTTTTCATTAAAAAACATACATATTCCCCCACTAGGATTCCCAATTGGTAGGTTATGAGATTGACTTCGTAGAGGTCAGTGGTTCGATTCTTGTTGGTTTTCCATAAGGATCATGTCAACATCGTTGAAAGACTTATATTTTATTTTTTTACGCATATGGGGATGGTGGTATTTTTATGGATTTGGTGTATTAATACTAACTATTTTCACTTTAGTTACATGTATATTCTATATATTAAATATTAATAAAATTTCATATTACATATTGTTCATTGTTCTGCATGAATCTAATATACTAATTTTATAGAGTATATATCACATTGATAAGTTCATATTAGTTCCCCACAATGATGAGAGTCCTAAATTTATATAATGATATTCTTAAAGAAAAATACGTGGTTATATAATGAACTGTGATGTGAAAAATAGTACATAGACTGTCATGTGTGACTACTCATTAGAGAATGGGGCTTCATCTTTTGAAGTTCTCACTTAGTAATATCAAAGATGGGAGATTATGGGAATAAACATGAAATTTGGAATTACTCATGTTTGAGTGTCATTAGATAACCATACTTGTGATTTTGTGTAATCATTGGTGTCCCAAATTAATGACAGTGCATTCGCTATCGATCATGGTTACTAGTAACATGGGTGTCATAGTGTGACAAAGGGGAGTGACATCATGAAACCAATTTCCCTATCCCACATTATAGACTGGAGGGTTGTTTGGAATGGTATATAATTCCCAACCATCATCCTCCCCATTATGCGGCCTTTTTAGAAGGGGGTGGTCCATGATCCTCGTTGAAGATCAAAATAGTGAAGGAGTGTAACGCCCCAACCCCAGTTGCCCAGAGTCGGTGCATTAATTACATAACATTGGCATGATCACAAGAAAGATCAAATCTCGAAAAACCGATTGGTTTAGTATCCTTGGAAACACTAGATATATTCATAAGTTTTACATTACATCATAAAATGAAAAACTACTACAACAACATAATGTCTCCATAATCCACACTACTATCCCCTCATAATATCCCTGCAGGTCATTCATAATTTACTTCTTCACATCCTGGGGAAAAATAAAACATAGAAAAGGGGTGAGCTCAAATGCCCAGTAAGGATAACAATATAAAGGAACATTCATAATAAGCATAAACATTTAAGGCAATGAATTTCTAAAACAAAAGCCTTTTAAAATTGAACTTCAACATAGTATGGCAAAAATAAAAATGAAATAATGCCATTTACTTATTCACATGGATATTCTACTAATCGAATAATCACATGCAATATCAATAACCACTTTCATAATGTTGGAATGCATAATGCCAGACTATCATAACCACATAGCCAAGGCCTCGTGCCAAGACTACAAATAAGATTTTGTCAAGGCCTTGTGCCAAGACACTAGTTTGTCTCATGAGACCTACCGATGCATCGAGGAGCTATAGCGGGCTCCACCCGTCACTTATTAAGTCCAATGCATTCCCATATGAAAAGGTTTAAACATAACATAAACATTCGTATTAAAACTAGCATACGAAATGTCAATACTTTCACAATAAACTATGAATGGTATAAAAATAGCACATCCATAGTCAAACATATCACAAAACCTTCAATACAATATAGAAGTTTTGTATCATAATAAATCAACTTCAAATAATCTTAAAATCCGTCAAAGGATGTTGACATAGATGAAATCAAAATTCTTTTTAAAGAAATATCTCCTTTTATTTTGAAATAATTTAAGATCCATATAAAATAAAACATTTTCTTTGAAAATATTCTTATAAGCTTGTAAGGGAATCTTTGAAGATTTTATAACGGCGTAAAATAACCGCACCCTCCGTATAAGTTAAAAAAAACATTCTTACCTCAATTCTGTCGAAAAGGTTAAAAAGGACCTTGTTTTGAAAATGACGGAAAGATTCCTTTATAAACCTCTTATAAAAAGTCAAACAAGGGTATAAATGACTTTAACCCATATTCTTGTAAATAGTAAAAATGTTTTGAAATACATTTTTAAGAAACATGGATGTGGATGATAAAGATATCCCAGTAGATTATTACGTATAAACAACCTCGGATAATGAAGAGATTGTGAAATAAACCCTTACCTTGTACTTTTCCTTGGTTGTGGTAGGTTAACCTCCTGTATAATGGTGAAATAATTGTTATTAAATTATACAAGAATCATATACATTAATATGATATCATATATGATCTTTTAATATTGATTTGATAATAATATCTTAATATTATCGTTGTTTTGGGTGTTAACTTACTTGTTTTCTTTCATATGTTTTGTTACGTAAGACATGTTTGTAAAGGATAGGTTGTATATTATTCATATCCAGAATGATATCAAGTCCTTAAACATCATTTTTAAATCATAAAATGATAATTACGCTTTAATGGTTACGATGGAGAATGAATCTCATCGCGTTCGTGGAGACGGTAGTCTGTACGTACGCACGAGCGACAATATCATTCTTTTGATATTAAAATAATATATAAATGGATGGTATATCATATATACAGAATCATTAACATGTTATATTTATTATTTACATGAGTTACACATCATTATTATACCCATCCAAATAATATTATATTGAATAACAATTACACCACGACGTGGAGACGGTAAGCCGTACGTACGCACGTATGGTGACATGTTATTCAAAGGGTGGATAGAATACTGAATATGATTGTACCATATTTATAATAACATCACAGTATATGTGAGATACTGGAGTTATTATTTCAGAATGGTAAGAACAAAGGAAGAAGAAGTGGAAGAAGAAATGAACTTAGAAAAGGGTGGTGAGATCATTACCTCTTCTTCGGGTTCTTCCTTTTGATTTGATCAAAAGGGCTCCTTAGGTTGGCTTTATGATCAAACTAAGGCCTCTAGGTTGTATTGAGGGATGTTGGGAGAGTATTTGGGCAGAGTTTGGCCGAACCAAAAGGCTTTAGAGGTGTGAAGAAATGAGAAGGAGGAGTGCCCTTTTATAAGAGGGGTGAGGGGCACCTTTGGAAAAGCTAGAAATATTAATTTATAATAAATTCATATTCGGTTTCTAAAGGCTCCAAAGTTGACTATTCAAAGGATGAGGTGGGGATAGGTCGAAAACAACTCATCCAATAGAATTTAGACAGGTTTGGGTACTTATATTAACCTTATCTTTAAGTATTAACTCTAAGTTAATTAGTTTCACTTTTACAATGTCTCTTTGTATTTTTCTATAATATGGTTAATAAACTTACTATATACATCCAAGCGACACCCAAGTGGTCCATTAATGATTAACCTATCATAATATAAGTCTCTTGGCCGATCCTTAGATTTTTAGGAATTTAATATCAATTAATAATATAATATTTGTTTTAAGAACTCTTTTATGTCAATTTTGACACTATTCAATAGTTGATTTTTGTGAAACTCATAACAGATTGATTACTTCGAACAAAGTCCATTAAATCAATCCTAATATATCATATTAGCCTAGAAAATTAGTTTAATTCATTAAAAGTTTCATATTATATTTTTATTGGGTATTTATAATATCAATTATTTTAATTTTTCACTATTATAGTAATTACTGCATCATCATTGTGTCATAAATAAAATAACTTATTTATTGTCTAAAAATTATAAATAAAATATAATTATGTAGGAAATCTTTTTATCTTTCTAATGAATATTTATAATCGAAAATCCAACATGTATAACCCTATGTAAAAATTGTTCTTCTAAAAGATATATGCTTGTGTCATTTTTGTATTCATTTTAACTTAATTAAAATAAAGTGTCATTATCACTTACAAGTGGATCCATGGGGTCCCAAAATTGACACAAAGATGCCCATGGTCGACCATGTATCAACCAACAGGGTTAAGACACGTTTTAGGGTAATTTTGTATTATTATAATATTATTTTTTTAACCCTTATTTACCGGATTTACCCTTTAACCATGGTAAATAAATTATTTACCGCAGTAATTATTCAAAATGTCTAAAAATAAAAGTTACCTATTTACATAATTTGGACATCCTGATTCCAAATATGGAATCCATTTTCCTAAATTCAAAACACAGAAGTGGCAGAAATTAATTTAAAATTAATTCCCGCTGTTAAAACAAAAAGCGTGTTTTTAAGAGATAATAACTATCAAAAGATTGACACTTATTTATGTTCGGTTTAATTGTAAAATTATGTCCAATGATAAACATTAAATTGAATGGTAAAAATATATTCTAAATATACTTTAAAACCACTCAAATTCATAATTTATCACTATTAATTATTTTGATTAAAAAAGTTGTTTTTAATTAAAATTTAGAAATTTTCACTATTCATCAAAATATGAAAGTTATCCGAAATGTACCAAAATTTCACCCTAGGCTAATTTTGATATTCCGAATCCAAAAATGAAATCCATTTTGAAATATAGAATATATATGATTTCAAAAATTAGGTATTACTATTCACAACGGCTAGTTTAATTAGTTGTGGTGTGTGTTAGAACTCGAGGTTGCGTACAACACACGCTATCGCATTATTCGAAGGGAAACGTACCGTAGAAGCTTGGGGTGTTACATTCTCCCCTCCTTCAAATAATTGTGTCCTCGCAATTTCTAGGGTATTACTGCATAAAAAGACTCGGGTGGTTCTTCATCATAAGTTCCTCGGGTTCCCACGTTGCCTCTTCCATTTTATGATTTCTCCACAAAACTTTTACCAGACGCGTCGTCCGGTTTCTCAGTACTTGTTCTCTTGTATCAAGAATCCTGACGGGCTCTTCGCAATAAGACAGATCGGGTTCCAGTTCTAATTCCTCATAGGTGAGTACATGCGTTGGGTCAGGCATGTATTTTCTCAACAGAGATACGTGGAACACATCGTGAACTTTGGAGAGACTTGGCGGCATTGCCAATCGGTAAGCTACAGCCCCAATTCGTTCTAGAATTTCGAAAGGTCCGATGTACCTGGGACTCAATTTACCTTTCTTACCAAAACGTATGACTCCCTTCCACGGAGATACCTTTAGGAAAACATGATCACCGACTTGAAATTCCAAATCCTTCCTTCGATTATCGGCATAGCTCTTCTGCCTACTTTGAGCTGCTTTGATGTGATTTTGGATTACCTTCACCTTTTCCACCGTTTCCTCCACCAGTTCTGGGCCTACAAGTTTTCTTTCACCAACGTCATCCCAACAGGTTGGTGTACCACATCTCTTTCCGTATAACGCTTCATATGGTGCCATTTGTATACTCGAATGGAAGCTATTGTTATAGGAAAATTCTACCAGAGGTAAATATTGATCCCACATACCCTGAAAGTCAAGTGAGCAAGATCTCAACATGTCTTCTAAGGATTGAATAGTCCGTTCTGATTGTCCGTCTGTCTGAGGGTGGTAAGCAGTGCTCAAATGAAGTTCAGTATCCAGGGATTTCTGAAGACTTTTCCAAAATCTTGAAGTAAAACGGGGATCACGATCAGAAACAATCGATAGGGGAACTCCATGAAGTCTCACAACTTCATTAATGTATAGTCTTGCTAGACGTTCCAGGGGTAGATCTTCTCTTATAGCAAGAAAATGTGCTGACTTGGTAAGACGATCAACAATAACCCATATTGCATCGTTCCTTCTAGGAGTCTTTGGTAGCCCCATGACAAAGTCCATCGTAATATTTTCCCATTTCCACTCCGGTATGGGAAGAGGTTGCATGACTCCTCCAGGCTGTTGCCTTCCGGCTTTCACTTGTTGACAAACCATACATCTTGACACAAAATCAGCAATCTCCCTCTTCATGTTGTCCCACCAAAAATGTTCCTTCAAATCTCTATACATTTTGGTGCTCCCAGGGTGTATAGAGAAATTGGAACTATGAGCATCATCCAGCAATTCCCTTTTTAGATCAGGTATATTGGGAACACAAAGTCTCTTCCCGAATTTCAAAATTCCACCTTCATACGCAAAGTCTCTCAATCTCCCATCATTCACAGCTTTAATCTTCTTCTGAAATTCTTCATCATCGGTCTGAGAACTCTTAATCCTTTCTAGTAAAGATGGTTTGGCAACCATTTGAAAAAGCATTGATGTTTCACCTTCCCTGGTTATTCCCATGTCCATCTTCACTAGATCCATGAAAATTGGATCCCTTTCAATTCTCATCATGTTCAGAACTCCATGGTCTTTTCTGCTCAAAGCATCTGCCACCTTGTTTGCCTTCCCCGGGTGGTAGTGTATCGTACAATCATAATCCTTGAGTAATTCAAGCCATCTCCTTTTCCTCATGTTGAGTTCTTTTTGTGAGAAAATATACTTCAAACTCTTGTGATCAGTATAAATCTCACATTTTTCACCATAGAGGTAGTGCCTCCATATCTTCAAAGCAATGATCACAGCTGCTAACTCAAGATCATGAGTAGGATAGTTTTGTTCATGAATTTTCAACTGTCGTGATGCATAGGCAATAACTCTATCATTCTGCATAAGGACACAGCCAAGTCCTTTCTTCGATGCATCACTATAAATAACGAACCCATCATTCCCCGATGGTAGAGTCAATATAGGAGCATTGACTAATCTTCTCTTCAGTTCTTCGAAACATTCTTCACACTCTTTTGTCCAAACAAATTTAACCCCTTTACGTGTGAGCTTCGTTAATGGGTTAGCCAATCGGGCAAAATTCTGGACGAAACGTCGATAATAACCTGCCAAACCAATAAAACTACGTACCTCAGTTATATTCGTAGGTGCTGGCCATTCTTGGATTGCCTTGGTCTTAGAAGGATCAACAGAGATTCCATCTTTAGAGACAATATGGCCAAGAAAAGAAATCTCCTGAAGCCAGAATTCACACTTGCTAAACTTTCCATATAATTCATGCCTCCTCAGAGTCTTCAAGATAATGCGCAAGTGATTTTCATGATCTTTGTAGGTTTTGGAGTATACCAAGATATCATCAATAAATACCACCACAAATTCATCGAGATACTCCTTGAAAACTCTATTCATCAGATCCATGAATACAGAGGGTGCATTAGTCAATCCAAACGGCATTACAGTAAACTCGTAATGCCCGTACCTGGTTCGAAATGCTGTCTTCGGAATGTCTTCCTTCTTCACACACAACTGATGGTATCCAGATCGAAGGTCAATCTTTGAAAAGTATTGAGCTCCATGCAGTTGGTCAAATAAATCATCAATACGAGGTAGGGGATACTTGTTCTTTATCGTTATAGCATTGATCTCCCTGTAGTCGATACATAACCTCATAGATCCATCTTTCTTTTTAACAAAAAGAACAGGGGCTCCCCATGGAGAAACACTAGGGCGAATAAATCCCTTATTACTCAATTCCTCTAGTTGTTTCTTTAGTTCGACTAGCTCTACAGTGGCCATTCTATAAGGGGTCTTCGATATAGGCCTTGATCCAGGAATTAAATCAATGGAAAACTCTACTTCTCGTTCTGGAGGATGTCCAGGTAAATCTTCCGGAAATACATCTACAAACTCTTTCACAATAGGTACATCCTCTATTTGAACATTTCTTTCCTCACCGACAGTTATTTCATTCTCTTCCTCCCCGATAATTGAATTAAGTTGAGCTACAGGGGGTGGATCTAAATAAGAATTAGGTGGTGACGATTCTGCTCTAAAAATAAGGTGCTCCTTATCATTATCATCAAGAATCGTAACCTCTTTCTTCTTACAATAAATCTTCGCATCATAGTCCGAAAGCCAGTCCATACCGAGGATTATATCAAACTCAATCATAGGTATGACGATGAAATCAGCAGATAAAGAAAATTTATGTGCTCTAATGGGGACTGATTCACAAAACTTTGTTGCAACGATACTTCCCTTAGGAGTTTTAACTGACAACTCCCTTATTAAATCAAATTGGAAATATCTAATTTTCTTAGCAAACTGGGAAGATATGAAACAATGCGATGATCCAGAATCAAATAATGCATTTGCCAAACTTGAGGAAACCATTAAATTACCTGCCACCACGTCTTTCGGAGCTTCTACCTCAGCAGTAGTGATAGCATAAGCCTGGCCTTGATCCCTTGGCCTTTTCTGAGGTAAGTTCTCCTGACGCTTAGGACATGCATTTGCATAATGCCCCATCTCCCTGCAATTGAAGCACTGAACGTTGGTAGCTTCCTTCTTCCCCTTGCAATCATGAGCTTGGTGGCCTTTTTCACCACACTTGTAACAGACTCCCATTCCCTTTAGGCAAGCACCGGGGTGTTTCTTCCCGCACTTACCACAAGATGGATATTCAACCTTTCCCTTCTTCCCCTTATTTCCATTCCCAGATTGATCAGTAGGTCTCTTCTTCTCTTGCTTTGCTTTAAAGTCATAAGACTTAGAGAATTCCTTTTCGGTCTTGATAGCACATGAGACAATGTCTTCGTACGATGAAAAGGATTGTGAGACTAATGCTCGACGGAGAAATGGTTTTAACCCATCAAAGAAACGATCAATCTTACTTCTTGGGTTGCGAATATAATCACCAGCATACCTCGCTAACCTTGTAAAGTTAGCCTCATACTTTGTGACATTCTCATCCTCCTTTTGTCTCAGACTCAGAAATTGCCTTTCCATATCTGCTCGATGGTCGCGAGGAAAGTACTTTTCTAAAAACAGATCTTTGAACTCCCTCCATTCCATGTTTGATACTTCATCATCTTCCTTCATGTTTTGAATCAATGACCACCATTGATCAGCATCTCCAGTGAGGCGGTAAACTGCCATGGTAACTTTTTCCCTTTCACTACTCCCCAAAGCCTGAAATATTTTCTCTAGGGAAAATATCCATTGCTCAGCTACTAAGGGATTTGTTCTCCCATTGAACGTTGGTGGTTGTTGTCTCATGAATCGATCTAACATTGATCCTCCACGCTGCGGATCAGGGTGCTCCATACGGGTAAGGTTATTATTCATAACCTGAGTAAGTTGTCCCAGTACGGTGATTAGCTGATCAGCACCAGTTGCATCACCAGCCCCACTATAATTATCTTGAGCAGGAGGGCAATCCCTACATGGAGTGCGTGCATTGATACGGTTTCCATTTCTTCCACTAGGCACCATTTCTAAAAAAAATGGCATAAACTAGATCAGTTTATGCATCAAAATACATAATTCCATACTTATAAAACACTTAACATAAATTGAACTATTTATGGATATAATCCATAATCATAAAAATGTTTTCTTTGAGGAAGTATATACTCATAAACCCTTCATAATGATTTGTAAAGATAGTGAGAGTTATCCTAAGCATATCCCCCGGGAGTGTCGTAACCAAGAGTGCAGCAAGGCCCGTTGTCGTGCACCAGTTCCCGTTCGAGTCTAGCTCAAAGCGGTGTTTTCGGGTTTTACCCCTAGGTACATCTGTGCCAGAGCCGCCTCTACCTGCTCGTATCCAGACAGGGATGTATTGCTCGGAAAACTCACAAAATCTCTACAATACCAAAATTCTAGGAAGTTCTTCTATACTAATCCTCAAAGTTCATCTTAGGTCTACGTGCTCTAATCAGAGTTTATCTAAATCTAGCTTCCAAGGTTTGTACTAAACTTCCTCTGATACCAACTGTAATGCCCCGACCCCAGTTTCCCAGAGTCGGTGCATTAATTACATAACATTGGCATGATCACAAGAAAGATCAAATCTCGAAAGACCGATTGGTTTAGTAGCCTTGGAAACACTAGATATATTCATAAGTTTTACATTACATCATAAAATGAAAAACTACTACAACAACATAATGTCTCCATAATCCACACTACTATCCCCTCATAATATCCCTGCAGGTCATTCATAATTTACTTCTTCACATCCTGGGGAAAAATAAAACATAGAAAAGGGGTGAGCTCAAATGCCCAGTAAGGATAACAATATAGAGGAACATTCATAATAAGCATAAACATTTAAGGCAATGAATTTCTAAAACAAAAGCCTTTTAAAATTGAACTTCAACATAGTATGGCAAAAATAAAAATGAAATAATGCCATTTACTTATTCACATGGATATTCTACTAATCGAATAATCACATGCAATATCAATAACCACTTTCATAATGTTGGAATACATAATGCCAGACTATCATAACCACATAGCCAAGGCCTCGTGCCAAGACTACAAATAAGATTTTGTCAAGGCCTTGTGCCAAGACACTAGTTTGTCTCATGAGACCTACCGATGCATCGAGGAGCTATAGCGGGCTCCACCCGTCACTTATTAAGTCCAATGCATTCCCATATGAAAAGGTTTAAACATAACATAAACATTCGTATTAAAACTAGCATACGAAATGTCAATACTTTCACAATAAACTATGAATGGTATAAAAATAGCACATCCATAGTCAAACATATCACAAAACCTTCAATACAATATAGAAGTTTTGTATCATAATAAATCAACTTCAAATAATCTTAAAATCCGTCAAAGGATGTTGACATAGATGAAATCAAAATTCTTTTTAAAGAAATATCTCCTTTTATTTTGAAATAATTTAAGATCCATATAAAATAAAACATTTTCTTTGAAAATATTCTTATAAGCTTGTAAGGGAATCTTAGAAGATTTTATAACGGCGTAAAATAACCGCACCCGCCGTATAAGTTAAAAAAAACATTCTTACCTCAATTCTGTCGAAAAGGTTAAAAAGGACCTTGTTTTGAAAATGACGGAAAGATTCCTTTATAAACCTCTTATAAAAAGTCAAACAAGGGTATAAATGACTTTAACCCATATTCTTGTAAATAGTAAAAATGTTTTGAAATACATTTTTAAGAAACATGGATGTGGATGATAAAGATATCCCAGTAGATTATTATGTATAAACAACCTCGGATAATGAAGAGATTGTGAAATAAACCCTTACCTTGTACTTTTCCTTGGTTGTGGTAGGTTAACCTCCTGTATAATGGTGAAATAATTGTTATTAAATTATACAAGAATCATATACATTAATATGATATCATATATGATCTTTTAATATTGATTTGATAATAATATCTTAATATTATCGTTGTTTTGGGTGTTAACTTACTTGTTTTCTTTCATATGTTTTGTTACGTAAGACATGTTTGTAAAGGATAGGTTGTATATTATTCATATCCAGAATGATATCATGTCCTTAAACATCATTTTTAAATCATAAAATGATAATTACGCTTTAATGGTTACGATGGAGAATGAATCTCATCGTGTTCGTGGAGACGGTAGTCCGTACGTACGCACGAGCGACAATATCATTCTTTTGATATTAAAATAATATATAAATGGATGGTATATCATATATAAAGAATCATTAACATGTTATATTTATTATTTACATGAGTTACACATCATTATTATACCCATCCAAATAATATTATATTGAATAACAATTACACCACGACGTGGAGACGGTAAGCCGTACGTACGCACGTATGGTGAAGTGTTATTCAAAGGGTGGATAGAATACTGAATATGATTGTACCATATTTATAATAACATCACAGTATATGTGAGATACTGGAGTTATTATTTCAGAATGGTAAGAACAAAGGAAGAAGAAGTGGAAGAAGAAATGAACTTAGAAAAGGGTGGTGAGATCATTACCTCTTCTTCGGGTTCTTCCTTTTGATTTGATCAAAAGGGCTCCTTAGGTTGGCTTTCTGATCAAACTAAGGCCTCTAGGTTGTATTGAGGGATGTTGGGAGAGTATTTGGGCAGAGTTTGGCCGAACCAAAAGGCTTTAGAGGTGTGAAGAAATGAGAAGGAGGAGTGCCCTTTTATAAGAGGGGTGAGGGGCACCTTTGGAAAAGCTAGAAATATTAATTTATAATAAATTCATATTCGGTTTCTAAAGGCTCCAAAGTTTACTATTCAAAGGATGAGGTGGGGATAGGTCGAAAACAACTCATCCAATAGAATTTAGACAGGTTTGGGTACTTATATTAACCTTATCTTTAAGTATTAACTCTAAGTTAATTAGTTTCACTTTTACAATGTCTCTTTGTATTTTTCTATAATATGGTTAATAAACTTACTATATACATCCAAGCGACACCCAAGTGGTCCATTAATGATTAACCTATCATAATATAAGTCTCTTGGCCGAACCTTAGATTTTTAGGAATTTAATATCAATTAATAATATAATATTTGTTTTAAGAACTCTTTTATGTCAATTTTGACACTATTCAATAGTTGATTTTTTTGAAACTCATAAAAGATTGATTACTTCGAACAAAGTCCATTAAATCAATCCTAATATATCATATTAGCCTATAAAAGTAGTTTAATTCATTAAAAGTTTCATATTATATTTATTTGGGTATTTATAATATCAATTATTTTAATTTGTCACTATTATAGTAATTACTGCATCATCATTGTGTCATAAATAAAATAACTTATTTATTGTCTAAAAATTATAAATAAAATATAATTATGTAGGAAATCTTTTTATCTTTCTAATGAATATTTATAATCGAAAATCCAACATGTATAACCCTATGTAACAATTGTTCTTCTAAAAGATATATGCTTGTGTCATTTTTGTATTCATTTTAACTTAATTAAAATAAAGTGTCATTATCACTTACAAGTGGATCCATGGGGTCCCAAAATTGACACAAAGATGCCCATGGTCTACCATGTATCAACCAACAGGGTTAAGACACGTTTTAGGGTAATTTTGTATTATTATAATATTATTTTTTTAACCCTTATTTACCGGATTTACCCTTTAACCATGGTAAATAAATTATTTACCGCAGTAATTATTCAAAATGTCTAAAAATAAAAGTTACCTATTTACATAATTTGGACATCCTGATTCCAAATATGGAATCCATTTTCCTAAATTCAAAACACAGAAGTGGCAGAAATTAATTTAAAATTAATTCCCGCTGTTAAAACAAAAAGCGTGTTTTTAAGAGATAATAACTATCAAAAGATTGACACTTGTTTATGTTCGGTTTAATTGTAAAATTATGTCCAATGATAAACATTAAATTGAATGGTAAAAATATATTCTAAATATACTTTAAAACCACTCAAATTCATAATTTATCACTATTAATTATTTTGATTAAAAAAGTTGTTTTTAATTAAAATTTAGAAATTTTCACTATTCATCAAAATATGAAAGTTATCCGAAATGTACCAAAATTTCACCCTAGGCTAATTTTGATATTCCGAATCCAAAAATGAAATCCATTTTGAAATATAGAATATATATGATTTCAAAAATTAGGTATTACTATTCACAACGGCTAGTTTAATTAGTTGTGGTGTGTGTTAGAACTCGAGGTTGCGTACAACACACGCTATCGCATTATTCGAAGGGAAACGTACCGTAGAAGCTTGGGGTGTTACAAGGAGTATCCCAGAGAAGATAATATTGTAATAGAGGGTCCTTTATCGCCAATTTAAACCCTAAAATTGGTATCAAAGGAGGTAGGAAGCCTCTAATTCACTGCATAATTATTGAGGTGGAGATTTTTGGAGTCCCAAATGAATGATAATGTGTGCATTATGGCTCATGGTTGATGGTACCATGTTACTGTAGATTTAGAACATGACATATGGGAGTCACGCTGTGACACTATTTTCCATATCCCACATTAGATACTAGAGGGGTGTTGGAAATGATATATAAGGCCCAACTATAACTCTCCCCATCACAATGTCTTTTCAGACAGGGTATGAGTAGCGGGTCAATGTGGTGGGCAGTGATTCTTGATGAAGAATAAAACAATGAGTGAGTGAACCAATGCTTACAATACTGTGACAGAGGGTCCTATAAACATAATATAGATCCTAAAGTAATGTTCCATAGTCTTTAATATTATCATTAATGCATGTAATGACACACACAATTATATTTACTAACCAAAACAATTACATAATATGTTGGTGGGATGTATGGTATGTTGGGTGCATCATGATTGACTTGTCATCAATGAATAGGTTGAGGAAGGATTTGTCCCTTCCATATTTATAGAATCTGATACCATGTCCCTTTGATTGGAATAAAACCATCACCCTAAATTCAATGACCATGGTGTAATGATCTGTTTATATCATATAGTCAATGAAAGTCACATCAATATTATAGGTTAGTGACATGGATGTGAAACATACTTGATGAGATATTAAGACAAAGGGGTTATATTACACAGGGAGAATTTGTATCTCACTGTTATAATTGAAGAATTATCTTATTAATCATGGATTACATGACCCATTTCTAGATAGTAATCATGGAATTTATGCATGCTTGACTAATTCCAATGATAAATAATCCTATAGGGTCAAACACTAAGTATTCTGATGATCTCGATTAAATTCTATTTGAATTTAAATAATTGAATAAATATAATTCTGAAAACTGCTGGATAATTTTATTCACATATTATCCATCAAAAACATTTAATGATGAATAAAATATTTAATATTTATTTTGATGTTTAATAAATTCTAGAGGAGTTTGATCGTACCAAAACTATGTCTAATGAAAAATATTAATTATCAAGTCGGTTAAATAATATTTTTAATAATACAAGTTGGCGCGTGAAGAAAATTATTTTTATTATTATTATTGTTAAATGACATGGGTTTCATTAAAGGTTATAATATTATTTAATGTTCAACATTAAATTAAATAATTATTTTAATTTAAACTTGTTCTCTATAAATAGATGTTATGACTATTTTGTAGATCTTCATTGTGGAATTAAAAATATAGAATTGTTCTACGCAATGAATTCTATATCAAATACTTCTATATCCCTCTAATAAATGTGAAAAAATAGATGTTCCTTCCATATAGAAGTTCGAGAGATCATCAAAAACAACGCTGGACAATTGATTTGTCATGGTAGCACCTGTAGATCGATCGGACTTGCATAGTGATCAAAGAAGCACGTATGGACAACTGATAAAGATATGCTATCCTTCGATAGTCATAGAAGAAAAAAGGCAATATGAAAGGGTCTTTTCAGATGACTGACATTCACATCTAAAAAAAATACCAATACCATGTATTCATTTCTTCCAATTTTAAATAAATTTATTACAAAATTTACATGAAAAACCACACTCTTGGTATCAAAAATTCAAATATTAAAATAAATATTAATATATATCCCACCACTACATGTTTCTTATTATGATCGAAACCAACAAGTGGTATTAGATAAATCATGTTAATATTTATAATTATTTATTTTATTGTTGATCAATACACGATCGTGGTTGAATTTTCTTTCATATTATTCATTATTTATTCCAAATTGAATTTACATGTTATCGACTTATTAATCATGTTCCTTCAGTTTTTCATTTTCATAATGGTCTAAGTAAATATTATGTACAACCACATATTCCATTGGGAACTACAAATTTTTTTCCTGTAAGATAGGGTTACATGGTGTGTAGTCGGAGTACACATCTTGTAACTTACTATGAAGAGCCTAGACATTATGTGGGATACATGGAATGCCACATAATTTTTGCTAACAGTGTATGCCATGTGATGACCGACCAACATGGCATATGGTTGTCATATTACATGGTGTGTATATGGGGTACACACCATATTCTCTACAAGGGTTAGTAGTGGAAATTTCCCAATCCATGTGTTCATTAAACATGGTTAAATCGTGTGATATTAAAACCCTAGAGATCTTCTGATATACACAATGTGTATGCAATGTAAAAAATATGTAGTTCATCAATTACCACATATGAGATACACTCGAGTCTTCAAAAAATTATCTAGACACATGAAATTAGATATACATGGTGTGTAGTTTTCATCCCCATATTATATAGTCCCTAGCCTAAGAACATGCTGAGGTTTTCAGCATTTTTCATGGTAACAAAACCTTTAGACCACACAGTGTGTAGATAGCCTACACATGCCATGTGATCCCATTGAGATACATGTTGAAGACCCATGTAAGTATCATGGTCCCATGCGAGTAGATAACATGGAGTGTAGCTGACATGTACACACCATGTACTCTAGTAGAGTTAACATGCTGAATCCCTAGTCATGTAACCTGGATACACGATAACTGAGGTATATGTTGTGTAGCTGTAGTACACACCATGGAGTCTCTAAATTAGTGGTATAGTTGAAAATTACATTAAATTATAAATTTGAGCATTAAAATCATATTTCATTGATTGAAAAATTATGTGTTTTACAATTTAATAAGGGTTTAATCATTTTTAAATTCTTAATTACTTTATGGTAATAAATCTACTACTATTGTTTTTTCTATTTATTTCCAATAATGAATTTATGATTTCTATATCAATAGGATTTATATGGTAATTAAGGTAAAAGGAAATTTATTATTGAAAGAGTATTTATCCTAATAATAAAGGACCACTACGAAAAAGTAGGCCACTAACAGCGCTAAAAATAGTCTTTATCAGCGCTAGAGAAGTGTCATCTATTAAAGAGAGATTAATATCCACAGTTTTTTATCATTGCTAAAAAAGAGTTGATAAAGGGGTCCTTTATTAGTGATTTTTAATGAAATGATAAATGATTACTTTATCATTGTTTATAGAAGAACTAATTAAGGATAACTTTATCAGTGTTTATAAAAGCCTTAATAAAGTGGCATATTATAGTGTGTTGTTATAGCACACTACCCCACTACTGTATTGTGCTATAAAATCACAACACAATACCATAAACACCAAAAATTTAAAAAAAAGTATAAATACATACATTAAATGAATTGAAAATAATCTAGGATCATTTTCGTAGTTTTGGTAATGCGATGCACGTTTTAAAATAATATGATACGTATATATTGAAAAACCACACTCAGAGTCATATTGGTAATAGCATGAATTAGATTGAGTCTATACTAATTCATACATGTCTCAAATTACTTGTGTGTCATTTTCTTAAAGTATCAAGGCAATATCAATGTGTTTTCTTGGTTTTGAGTACGCTACATGTCTTTTTTACTAAAATGTCATTTTATCTGGAAGCATTCCCTTTGACTCATACCAATCACAGAGTCTCATATTGATGTGATAATTATTTCTACATGTCAAAAATGACTTATGAATCATTTTATTAAATTATAAAGACAATACAAGTTCATTTACTTAGTTTTTAGTGAGATATTGTTTTGTACTAAAATGTTTATTTTAAACTGATAACGGACACATGGTGTCATACCAGAAACATAATTTAATAGATTTTGGTTAAGATAATTTATATACATAAAACATGACTTATGGATATTTTCCATTAAGTATGAAAACAATCTGAATTAATTTTCTTAGTTTTGAGTAGATGAGTTTTCCTTTTTACTAAAATTGATGAAAATTTTAAATAAAAAAATGTACATTGACTCATATCGGTCACACAATATGTTAATTTGAGGTGAAGAAAATATTTACATGCCTCAAATGGATTATGGATCATTTTTATAAAGTATCAAAATAATATTAATGCATTTTCTTGTTTTGAGTATGTCATTTTCTTTTTTTTCTAAAATGTCATTTTAAACAGGAATCACATACTTTGGCTCATAACAATCACATCCTGTATCATTTTTAAATGATAATAATTTATATATGTCACAAATTACTTATGAATAAATGTCCTAAATTATCAATAAAATCAAGAGTGTTTTACTGGTTTTCAGTGAGTGACAATTTTTGAGCTAAAATATAGATTTTAAACTGATAATGGAAACATTAAGTCATATCAGAAAAAACATGAATCAGATTGTGGTAGGATATTTACTAAACATAAAAAATTACTTATAGATTTTTTACATAAATTATCAAATAATAAGAATATGTTTTCCCAGTTTTGAGTAGGTCAGTTTTCTTCTTTATTAAAATTAATGACATTTAAATAAAAAGACGGACTTAGAGTCATACCGGCCAAATCGTACATAAGATTGAGGAATGAATAATTCTTAAATATCTCAAATAACATAAAGATCATTTTACTAAAGTATCAATACAATATTAATTAATTTTATCTGTTTTTAGTATGTTACTTTTTTTTACTAAAATATCATTTAAACTGGAAACACACAGTTGGACCTATACTGATCCCACTGTGTATCATTTTGACAAGAGACTGATTCCTACATGTGAAAAAGTAATTATCAAGTCATGTCCTAAATTATAAATATTATTTGATAATGTTTTATTTTTTTCGTTATTGGCATGTTTTAAACTAAGCTATCAATTTTAAACTGATAGTGGACACGTTGAGTCATAGCAGTCACATTGTGCATCAAATTGAGGTGCAGCTGATTCTTACACATCTCAAATGACTTAAGGACTGTTTACCTTAGTGTGAATGAAGTAAATTCCTATATAAACTCTTTTTACAATCATAAATAAACATATAATTCTTTTAATAAAACAAAACCTCTTCAAACCTATGTTTTATCATAAAAAACATTATAAAAAATACTCATAAAATTATTTTATTGATTTTTATTTCAATCCATATGAAAAAATTCAAGGATAAAAATGAAATTAATTCATCATTAAATCTACCTCAATTTCGAATCAAATAAATAAATTTTAATAACATAAAATCTTCAGTTGAAATTACATTATAGCAACCCAAGACCCATAGGCGGTGCAGCACTGCAGTTGGGTATTTTGATTCTTCCATCTCCACCCTCTCTATTTCTTTTTCGCCATTACCTTTATCGTTTCAATGGTTTGGTGGAGATTTTATATGGAAGGAGTTGGTGGTAGTGGAGTCACTGTGTTAATAACTAGTGGTAATGGTATAATTATCACAATTGGGAGCCATTACCCATTTTATAGAACACAATTAAGTACAATTTTCATCCTCATCTACTTAACTCTTGAACATTTATCATGGCATTTTGTTGTGTGAGACACATAATCCATATCCCATAGACATAAACCTATGTTTCATGAAATAAACTAAGTAGTAGTCATCCATTTGATTACTAATGCTCAATGTATAATAAGAAACATAAAATATATGGGGGATGAGTCTCAAGGAAAATAATATAGTAATAATAATTCAAGATATGGAACTGATGAGGATGACAATTATAGTTCATTGTGTTCTTTAAATGGGTAGTGCCTCCCATTTGTGATAATTACACCATTGGAACTAGTTATTAACTTGTGCCTCCATTGTTATCAACTCCTTCCAGAGCGAAGATCCACACAACCAGAGATATGATAGAGTTAAGGGATGGAAATAAATAGAGAGGGTGGATATGGATGAATCAAAAAACACAATTTTAGTGATGTGCAACCTGTGGGTATTGGGTTTCCATAGTGTAATTTCAGGTGAGGAGTGCATGTTACTAAAATTAATATATTCTATTTTATTTGGAGATATAGTTAATTATAAATTACATTCATTTTTATCCTCAGATTTATCTACAAGGATATGAATAAAACATTAATAAAATAAATATTTGAGGGTTTTATATTTTTTTGATAAAAAATAGTTTTTTAATAGGTTTTATTTTATTAAAAAGATGACAGGGTTTTATATTATTGAAAAAATAGGTCGATGGAGCTGTGTACTTATCTCACACTTACCTTGATAGGCAATAAACATGAATGAGTTTCATACATTCCACCATCATTTTATTAAAAAGATGACAGGGTTTTAGTAACATTATTTTAATATAATTATATATATGTATATTATTTATCATATTTAAATTTATTTATATATAAAAATATAATATTTGATGTATATATATAATATATTTTTTTAATGAAACTAAAAAATAATATTAATAATAATTTATATATTATATTAATTAGAATTAATTATTATTTTGGGTAATTATGTATAAAATATAATTATTTTAATTTTGGAAAGTTTAATTATTTCAAATAAATGTATACAATGTTACCTAATTATATTATTTGGACAGTCGCATGATTTTACAATATATTATTAGTTAATTAACTATAAACTATATTATTGATAAATAAATGTATATATAGACCTAAAATGTATATATAGACCTAAAATTATAAATACCTAAAAATAATTTCAAATATATAGAATTTGATAACTTCCATTCTATTTTTTTGGAACAAATAATGTAGAAACCTGATGATTCTAGGGAGTCCATCTAATATGCATTAACCCATACTTGAGATTATAGGGTGGTCTATAAAGGAATTGGCATAAAGCTATAATACATGTCAATAAGATATATCAGGAACAAAGGATAAAAACAAACCATCCCTTACAATGACGGTCCCATACACATTTGAACTTATATATATATATATATATATCACGTAATTTATTATACACATAATTAAAAAAAATGCACATTTAAACATATTCCTTAATGAAAATAATTATAATCCCTTATTAATTTGGAAATTTAGAACAGTAATTTGTGAACAAAAAATTATAAAGTCACCCTTAAATTATATGATTTGAAAACACATATAAATAGATAGAAATATATGTATTTATATATGTGTGTTTGTGTGTGTGTTTGCGTGTGTTTGTATATCTCTTTATAAAAAAAATAAATTGATTAAAAAAATATATAATCCTTACATCAAAACATCACGACATAGTAAAATAAATTCAATACCATACTAATTTGTAAAATAGAGAGACATTGAAAATAAATATATATTGTATCACCCATACTAATATTTCTCTTAAAATATAACAACACAATTTTGAGAAAAAAATTTTTTAACGAAAATATCTGACATAAGAATATTAAAATAGAATTTAAATAGGTAAATTATCTTACATGAATTTCAGAAAATAATCTCTTCTTACTACTTCACACCATCATCAAACTAAGAATTGGTTTTATAAATAAATTTTCATAGAACATACAAAGAATATTGATTCATAATAGTGAAGCAGGATGGGGTGTAGATGTAGAAAGTGAAGAAAATTAATTCAAAAAAACAATTTAAAAAGACAAAAATAGGATATCCAAAATAGTAGTCCAAAAAAATAGATCACAGATAAAATAAAAACAATATACAACAACCGATCAACTAATACAAAATGAAAATAAAAATCTACAAAGAAAAATCATAATGCTTAGGATATAGATCTAAAAATGAAAAATAGAGAAATAAAATAAGAACCTGTAAAAGAAAAAATTGGATGTCCTCACTATGTTGAAGAAAATATGAGACCCTTAGATCCATATCTTGGTGTTTTCTTCAGAAACCCTAACTGCAACAGAAAACCATATTTCAGACTATGTATGAGTAACTAGAGGGAGTGGATTTATGTGATTTTACTGGGTTTGAGTGATTCAAGATTTGATTCACCAAGATGATTGCTGATAGTTGGTGGAATTTGTGGAATCATTTTGATATCACAGTGATTTTGGAACATTTTAGAATTTTTTAATTAGACAAGGACAATTTTATAAACTCTTTTTTAAATGCATTGATAAAGATTCCTTTAACCAGTGATTATTATTTAATCGTTGATAAATGTTATATTTATCAACACTTTTTTAGAACTGATAAAGATAGGTCTTTATCAGCACTGATAAAATACATATTTATCATAGCTAAAGTATTAGCGCTGATAAATATGACTTTTATTAGCACTTGTTTTATGGCTGATGAAACCTCATATGAGTGCTTATTACTGAAAGGATGATAAATGATTTATAATTATAATTATATAAGAAATTAATATATATATATACACAAAATCAATATATATAAAAATAAATATGGTAAATATATTCCTTATTTAATTATATTTATTATAATTTTATAACTATTTAAATATATAATTATTTATTTATAAATATATAAATATTTATAAAAACTAATATTTATATCATTATATATATATTTATATAATTATATACATATATATATATATATATTTATTATATATATAAATATAAATGTAGTAAATATATTCATTATATAATTAAATTTATTTTAAATTTAATAGTTTATTCTATTTATTTAATTATTTATTTATAATTATATAATTACTTTTAAAAATTTATATATTTATTTATAAATATAAATATATAATTTTATAAATATTGTTTTTATATTTCTAAATATATTTTTTTATTAATATTTTTTTATATATATATTTTTTACAAATTTTTTAACAGTGTTAATGAATATATAATTTGAAGTGTCGGATGTTAAAAATGAGTGAAATTAAATAAATTAAAAATAAGTACACCTAAATATTATTGAAAAAAATGGATAAGTTTTAGGTATTTATTGTATATATAAAAATTCATTAAATATGTATATATGAAATCAATATAACACACGTTTGATCTATGATAATAGTCAGATTTATAGAATAATCTCTTTTAGTATCATGAAATACCAAAATAAGTGTTTAAAAGTCAGTTTTATAGAAAATAGCTCCATAATTACATAAAATCATAGAAAAATCATCTATTTATTCTATTTGATGTGTATGATGAGATGAAATGACAATTAGATATATGGTCTATCATTAATGATCAAATATGTTGTTTTTAAAGGATTGGTGCCCTTTAAAAACACGCAGGGGTTTGATTCAACCGAATAGCCACTGAATGCTGTGAAATCATAGAACAAACATTATAGAGTGAATTTTGAAATGGTCAAGTATATGGTACATTAATCAAAGGTTTTATTTGTCTAGGATGATAGAAGACACAATTTTAGTTTCATAAAACACCAAAACATACATTTAACAGTCCGATATATAGTAAAAGACCTTCAAATGACTTGAAATCACATAAAAATCATATTATTATTATTTTTGATGTGTATGAGTAGATGATATGTCAATAAAATTAGTAATCTATATAGAACGACCTAATATGTTGTTTTTAATGGTTTGACAACCTATAAAAAGGTGTATTCAGAGGTCAAAACCAATAAAATGACATCTGAATGTCATGAAATCAGATGATAATATTTGTAGAGTGAATTTTGAAATGTTCAAGCTAATAGAACTTCAATCTGATATGGAGTTTGATTTGGACAACCGAATACACAATTTTTATGTCATAAAACCCCAAAACACACGTTTAACGGTCAGATCCATAGAAAACAACCCTCAAATGCCCTGAAATCACATAAAACTCATCTAATTGTTATTTTTTATGTTTATAAAAATAATAAATGTCAATAGGAAAAGAGTTCATTCTAGAATGATAGAATATGTAGATTTTAAAGGATTGATGCCCTTTAAAAGCATGTTGGGAGTCAAAACCAAATGAACGACCTCTGAATTCCATTAACTAAAATGAAAAAAACTATTGATTTAATTGTTAATTCGTCAAGTAAAAGGTATTTAAATCAGAGGATCCAATTTCTTGATATGATAGAAAAGTTACGTCTAATGTCATAAAACAGAAAAAATGCATTTAACAATCAGATATGTAGAAAACGATCTCAGAATGACTTAAAATCATAGGAAATTTATCTTTTTTTATTCATGACATGTTTAAGTAGATGACACATCATTTAGATATGCGGTATATTGGGAACTACATATTAAGTGGTTTTAAATTTAAACAAAGTGATTAGAAATTATCAATATATTTTCCCAATCATATAAATTTGATACATTATACTATGTTTTAATAGAAATATTTTATTTCGTTTAAATAATTAATTGTCATGTTTTTTACTGAACTAATTATTTTATTAAATTTTATCATGCAGTATTGTTAGATGATGGGTGTGTGTCTTAGAATATAATGAAACAAAAAGATTTATGGACATTTGGTTTTACATTTTATTGAAAAAATATTATTTTTTCTGAAATATGGAACTTTTATAATTTTGGTGTGAGGTTTTTTAAAATAAATAAAACATTTATAGTGGCCCCCATATGGAGGGTGTTATAGGCTAGGATATGTGAGACCATAGCAATCACAAAATGGTGTTTGTTAAAGGTGATCCAGATTAGGGCTATAGCGGCCACTAAATAGTGGCTCATATAGGCAATCCTCTGTGGGTCTATAGAAATCTCCAAATGGAAGTCGTTGTAGGATACCTCGACCTGGGCTATAACATCCACCAAATGAAGGAATATATAGAAAACAATGATGGGTATAAAGCTTATTCTATTTGGTGGATGTAGGGAAGACGTTATAGGCCTTGAATAATGGATTTTGTTGGTTTCTAAAGTCCTTTTTTCTACTAGTGTATATATATATTGTATGAAAAGACATCGCATGTTTTTATATAAAAAACATACATATTCCCCCACTAGGATTCTACAATGGTTGTTCGGTTGATTGAATATATAGAGGTTGGGGGTTAAAATCCAGTTGGTTTTCTATACGGATCATATTGACATCATTGAATGATTTATCATGCAATATTTTGAGGGGAATATGGTTGTTGGAAATTTTTTTGGAGTTCGTTTCTTAAGTATAACTATTTATATTTTGATTACTTGTACATTATATGTATTGAATATTATTAAAACTTATTATTACATATTATTCATTGTTCTGCATGAATTTAATGTAATAATGTCATAGATTATATGTCACATTGATAAGATCAGAGAAGTTCCTCACTATAATGAGAGTCTTGGTGTGTTCTGATTATATTCATAAATAATATTCTCTATTTAGACAATTTACTATAATGGGATACATATTACATAGACTATCTGGTGCGACTACTCTTAACTGGATGAGGATTCTTCTCATGATGTTTTCTCTTTTTAATCTCTAATACAAGAGATTATGATAATAAACCCACCCATTGAAATTATCCATGTTTTGGCATCATCTTATTTTCATATATATGAGTGTATATAATTGTTGGAGTCCCAAATGATTTAACTTTCATGATATATGGATCATGCATTATGATTTAATGGGCTTCAGGTTGTGACATATGGGTGTTACAATATGACACCAGTTTCCCTATCTCATAATGGATACTAGATATGTGTTAGGAATGGTATATAAGCCTTAACCAATCCCATCCCAATCACACGGCCTTTTTAGTATGGGGATGGGTAGTCATCACCATTTAAGAACAAAACCGTAATAGAGTGACCCAAAGTGGACAATATTGGGATATAGGGTCCTGCAACCCTAATATACACCCTAAAATCAGTATCAAAGTTGTTAAGAAACCTCTGATTCACAAGGAAATCACTGAGGGGGAGATTTTTTTAGTCCCAAATGAATGATATCATATTCCATGTGGTTTATCGTTACTGGTATCTGGTTACTGGGGAGTCACAATGTGACATATGGGTGTCACTCCATAACATTAGTTTCCCTATCCCGCATAATATTAATGATGGGTGTTGGGAATGTTATATAAGACACAACCACCCCTCCTCATCACAAGTAATTTTCAGAAGGGGGATGACCAGTGAGCCCTGTTGGTGGGTAGTGATCCCTACAGAAGAATAAAATCAAGAGGGAGTGACCCAAAGAAAATATTATTGTGACCGAGGGTCCAGCATGACCGATGTAGATCCTATAGTAATAGTCCTTAGAATTTAATATTATCATTGATTCAAGTATTCATTAAGACACTTAGATTTACTAAACAAAACCATCACACCATATTCTGTTGTGGAGTAGGGTATGTTGGGTGCATCATGATTGACATATCATTAATGAATAAGTTGAGGAAATATTTTCCCCTTTTATATTTATGGAAGTTGACATCTCATACTTTTAATAGTAGTATAACCATCACCCTCAATTCCATGGCCAAAATGTATCAAATTTTTTTCAGACAGTCAAAGAAATTCACATCAATCAGATAGATTGGTGACACATATGTGAAACCTTCGTGATCAGATATTGTGAAAAAAGGATTATATTAAACAGTGATCATTCGTATGTGGATGTCAATGTTACAAAATTATGTTCTTTCTCTAGGGTTCCTTGACTCATTGTTTTCTTGGACTTTAGGAAATCATAACTAATGGCAATGAAATAAAATATTAAAGGGTTGCTCCATATGTTTTTTTGATGGTCTTGATTAAATTAAATTTGAATTTAATTAATTGAATATATATTATTCTCAAGATCGATGGAGAATTTTATTCACATTCTATAGATCAAAAATATTAATTGATGAATAAAATATTTAATATCTATTCAGATGTTCATTAAATTTTAGAGGAGTTCAAATGGACCAAAACCACATTCGATGAAAAATATTAATTAACAAGCTAGTTAAATAATATTTGTTATTTCATAAGTTTGTGTGTGACACAAAAAATTATTATTATTACTAAATTTCATGGGGTTTATGAAAGGTTGTAAAATTATTTGAGGGTTAACAGTCAATAAAATAATTAGGTTAACCTAAATCATATCACTATTATAAATAGACAGTTGTGTCTATTGTGTGGTGCATCATTAGGCAATTGAAAATAGATAATTGTTGCACACAATGAATTGTCTCACGACTCCTTATATATCCTTCTCAATAATGAAAAACAAAAGAGATGTTCTTTTAAGATTTAAGTATGGTCGATCAACACAAATAACTCAAGAAATTTGATTTGTCATGCTATCACCTAGATATCGACCACCACTAGAGGCATTCGATCCTTGGATCCTCACAGCGTGATGAAGGAAATTCAAAAGGGTCTTGTTGGATGAAAAATATTCACATTAAGTAAAGATACTAATCCTTGTTATATGTTTCTTCTAATTTCAAATAGACTAATTATAAATTTAATATTAAAAACCCTTCACTCTTGGTTTTGATAATGTAAATATTAATAGATATATTAATATACCTTCCAAAACTACATGTTTCGAATATACCTAGAATCAAAAAGACATATCAGAGCGGCCACAAATAAATTTATAATCATTTATTTTATTTTTGATACAGACAGAATCATGGTTGAATATTCATTTCATATTGATAACTCTTTAATCAAATTAGAATTAACATTTTATTGACATATTAATCATGTTTTCTTAGTGTTTTACTTTGGCATCTCCAGTCATTCTTCATCTATTATTAATCATGTTTTCATAGTTTTTTAATTTTATTAATGATCTAATAATATAAGAAGAACGACTGGAGATGCCATTAAGAAAGGTCAATTTTTGGCTGATAAGATAGGATTATATTAAGTGTAGTCATAGTACACATCTTGTACCTCAGTAAATTTCACTTGGTCATTTCATGGTATATAGGACATTCCATACAATTATTACATATGGTGTACACCACCTGATGACAAGAAAACCTAGAACATTGTTTTCATATTACATGGTGTGTATATAGTGTACTCATCATATAGTCTACATGGTTTAACAACATAAATCGTACAATTTTTGTGGTCATTATATATGTTCAAATCAAATGAGACTCACAACATAGAGAATTTATTATATATATGATGTGTATATGGTGTTCGAAATATGTAGTTCATCAAGTCACATATATAAGATACACTCTTGTCTTCAAAAAGTTATTTGGCAACATTAAATTAGAGATACATGATATGTAGCTAGCATGTACACATAGTGTATTCGTTAGACCAATAACACACTGAGTCTTTTGGTGTGTTTCACAGACACATGACATTTAGACCACATGGTGTGTAGCTGGGTTGTACATGCCATGTGATCCGTCTAAGATTCATGATGAAGACCCATGTGAGTATCTCAGTCACATGATTCTAGGTAAGATTAGGGGAACAATATCATCTTTTATCCTTCCCTCTCTAACTGATAGAGTTTTATGGGATTTAGAATTGTAGGGAAGAGATATTCTATATCCTCCTCTGTTGATGCCTCCCCCTCCATCCATTCTTGGACCCTCCTCTGGGATCCTTATCTTGTTCCAAATACTATTCCCTTTTAGATACTACAATGATCATTCCGGTAGATATCCCCCTCTCTTTAGAGTTTTGTTTCCCACGTCCTCTCTGATCTAGATCCCTTAGTTTTCCTTTCTATGGACCCCTTGTTTTTTGTCCTCTAGTGCTAGTGTCTTTGTAGATCCTAGCCCCATGTAGAATTTCTATTTATAGATCGACCTAGGTACCTTCTTTGATGACAGATTTCGGTCTCCTTGGTAGGTTTTACATCCCATCGTGGAAATGAATCATCCTTCATGGATTTGTGGTGTCTAGATCATTGGTTAGGGTAACTCTTTTGGTGGGTCATTGGTTTTTTAAGAGTTTCATAAGCTGCTTTGGTGGTGGTGGGGTTATAAGTGGGTTAACCTTTTTTATCTTATTTATTTACTTTGTTTGGAATCATCCTAGGTGGTGTTATGAAGATGCATGTAGTTGTAGTTCATGGTAATGACACCAGTTGTTGGTGTCTTGTTCCTACCAGTTGTACTAGTTCATGTTCCCTTTTGTATCTACATTTGTGATGGATTACTGATATCTGGTTTTTCATTTTAGTATTGAAATGTTTTGGTTCTCAGGGATGGTGATGATGTAGGTTGATATACACTACATGGAGTGAGATGTTTGATTTCTGGTGTGAATCGTGTGATTGGTACAAGACACTTTCTTGAGGGTTCCAATGGTGGTTTACTATCATCTTTAAAAATTTGGTCATGGATGGCGTATGGCCTCGAGTTGTGCCCAGTTACAGGCTCAATGTGTTGTTGGTAGAAAAATGGTATGTAGATCAAGGTATGTTTTATGTGGGTCAAGGTGTGTCGAACTGTCTGGGGTCCGATTTTTTGAAATTTGATTATTTGAAATTTTAAAGTTAATTGTATGGGGTGAAATTTGGTTCCCATTAAGCCATAAAGTGGATACTTTCAAAAAAACAAAAAAAATGGATTTGGCGTATTTCGAGCACATGAAAAAGAGAAACATGGAATGTAGCTGACATGTACATGCCATGTATTCTAGTCGATTCCACCCACTGAATCCCCAAAAACGTAACCTGGATATATTGTAACCAAGGTACATGGTGTGTAGCTGTAGTTCAAACTATGTAGGATCCCAATTAATAGTAAAATTAAAAAATTACATTAAATTCAAAATTTTGTTATTAAAACATTATATTTTTATTGGTACTTTATTTATTTGACAATATAATAAGGGTTTGTAATTATTTTAACTTCTCTATTAATTTATTTAAATAATTCTACAATAATTGGGTTTTCAATTTATTTTTTAATTAATTAATTTATGATGCTTATATCCAAATTATTCATATGGTCATTAAGATAAAAGGCTATTAATCAATGCAAGTGCATTTATCTTAATAATAAATAATGAATAAAAAATAAATGTTATCCAATTACTTTTTCATTTGTATTCTATGTATGACCATTCATAATCGTGACAATGTATTTTGTATATATTTTTTGTTTTAATTTAATTCATTCCATGTTTTTAAGATAATATTTATCAAATTGAATATTATTTTTAGTGAGTTATCCCCTTAAATTATTATGTCGGACCTGTATGTCCATGGTTATTTATGAAATCCACCTTAACCAGTCCTTGGCTTACCCTCACCTATGTGTGAGTTATAAATATATGTAATTAATGTATTATCATGAGACACGTTGAAGTAGTTCAAGTTGAAACCATTATGATTTTATCTCAAGAGATACACGGGTAGATAGGTGGAATTTTGTTACTCATGCTAAGACTGAAAACATGAGTTGTTTTTATTAATTCATAGGTTGGTTTAATTTCCACTCATTAAATAAACCATTATAAAAAGCTCATTAGTATTCCATTTAATTATTTATATATATATTTCTATGAATATATTTATATTATTGATGCAAGGTCATGCTCATATAAATAAATGAATTAATGTGGAAAGGTGAAATTTCAATAAATGGATTGTGCATAAACTTTTTAGCCATCATAGTTTATTAATCATGTGACATACACTTAATATTAACATCACTTTTAAAGGGTAAAAAAGATAAATTTTGTGAATAATAAAATTAAAAATACATCAACAAAATAGTAATTCGGACTTGGCCTTCCATTGAATGATTAGGAAAAAACTCCATAGAACTATGTGTATGAACAACCCTTTTAGGGGCAATTAATGATGGGTTTGGATTGACAAAACTATGTTATATCAAGAGTATAATACCTTTCTATACATGGTGTAAATTGATGTAAAGTGCTTAGAAAATCCATGTATGGATTTCAGGATTCGGGAATCAACTCAATGAATGAAGAATATACAATACTATAGTTGGAAAAGACCAACCTACCTAAAAACCTTCAAGTATCATTACCAACCCTTTTGGGGTTATTAAATGGGGAATATGGATTATTGAAACTATAATTTCCTATCAAACATACGTTCTATGTTCAATGGATAAGGATATTGGGAATTTATAAAATAGTGGGATATTTAATAAAATTAAATTATTTTATTATTTCTCACAAAATTTGTAATCAATAAAAGAAATAATAAAATTATATTTTAGTTATAAAATAAAATGGCAGGTTGGACATCCACACTATCCCTACGATCAATATTTTAGAAATAAATCCTTTTAATTGGATGTAACTTCTGGGAATTTTTTAGATGCCTTCTAGCTGTGCTACCTCATGAATAGAAATCGTACATGATAAAATTCATCAATTCCCAATCCACCTTTTATGTATTTGTGTGATGAAGAGTTTCTTTCCTATAACAAAATATTTCAATGATGCGGTTGATGTTTAATGTGTGATACTTTCTTCTATGTCTTGGAAACTCATGAAGTCTCCAAAAAACATGGATGTGTATAGCATCCTTGTACACCTCTCTCATCATTACTAATAGAGAGATAGATAAAAAAATTGATATTTCCAAGGATCTATTTTAGAGAAATCGTAGATAGGGTTCCACATATGGGCCTCACATATTCTATCTCATTATCTACATTGAGGTCCTGGAGATTCTAGGATTTAGACTCACTGAGGAAATCAGCACCAATATCATTCTGGCATCACTCCCTAATAGTTTCTCTATCATTTTTGTGAATTCTAATATGAAAAGAAATGAGAATACTCGTATATGTTTTCTTACTCTTATTCACAATGTAGATAAAGAGATGATGCATGAAATCCCTCTAATCCTTATATCAAACAAATAGATAGGGAATTTGAAGATATCTAATCCCAAAGATTCTTCACATCCTTAAAAGAAGATAAACATCAAGGGAAATCTAAGGAATATGATTTTTTTCTATTTTTCATATGGTAGGAAGGGCCATTGGAATAAAAACTATAACCCACCAAAAAATCAAGAGGAAAATTCAAGTTCATTTTTATCAAGTGGAATTTATCCATTTATATTAATTGGTTATTAAATAAATCTTGTTGTTATCATATATGTATTCAAATAAAATAAAAAAGTAGATTCATAAATATTGGATGAGGATTTGTATATATACGAGTAGCCAATATATCTAAACATGCTATTATATCTATCAGATACTACCACCTCATGTTGACAAAAAAAATGATCTTTGTTTTGAAGGGTTTTTATCATGTTCCATCAGTTACCAAACAAAATAAACTCTATATCTAGACTAGATATAGATGTAATTTTTCAAATTTTGGAATTAATTTTGATTCTTTTTAAAATATTTATATTTTTTTATGTTTAGTCCCATTTAAATAATGGTCTTTATATTTTGGATTTCATAAACCATATGGTAAAAATCTATAACAAAGTGATTTCACAAGGCTCATGCCACACCCAGCTTTGGCATCACCAAATAGGTCATATAAATGAAATGTTATTGACTAAATTACATCAAGATGGATATCGAGATTCTTTTGAACAAAAACTACTTGGTGTATGTCACACATGATTACAAGGAAAATTAACTAAATCCCAATTTAGTTGGAAATTTTTAAGGGCTAAGTATATTCTTGAATTTGTTCATACCGATGTTTGTAGACTATTTCATATTGAATCAATGGGTGGGTACTCATACATCATAACATTTACTGATTATTTTAGTTGATAAGGATATGTCTACTTAATGAGTTATAAGTTTGATTCTTTTGATAAATTCATGGAATACAATAATTATGTAAAGAACATTCTTGGTAAAAAGATTAAGAAAAATTGTTAAGATCATAGTGTAGAATATATTAATCAAGACTTCATTGATTACTTATGATTGTTTGGGATCCTATCCCAAATATCTCCTCCTTATAGAGTTTAATGTTTTAAGTTAATGAAGGAACCTCAACTTATTGGACATAGTGATATCAATGATGAGTCATGAAATTGTTCCATTATCCTTTTGGGGATATGAGTTACCAAAAACTGCACATATATTAAACCAAGTTTCAACTAAATCATTAAATATAATTCTATAAAAAAATTGGAGTTGTATAAAAACAATGTTATTGAATTTATATGTGTGGGGTAGAGAGGCATTTGTTAAAGACGCTTCAAGTAATAAAATTACAACATGAGGCACAAAGTGTACCATTATATGAGAACCTAAGGAAATATGGTGATATTAACTATATGACCCCTTAGAAAAAAAATTAACAGTAGAAAGGCATTTCATATTCCTTAATAGGGATAACATCTCTAAAATCGATAATTGGAGAAAGATAAACATCGATGAAGGTACAAAAGATTTGGAAAAATCTTTTGGAGACACCCAGAGTGGGAATCGGCTACTAGAGAAGAAGAATCCTCCTTGGGATGCGGGGATGACTATGGGTAATATGATATTTAACTCTTTTTTTGCATTTTTGTTGTTTCTATCTTACTTGACTACGTTTGGTGTTGTATGTGGGGCACCGGGCACCCTTAAACCAGCTTTATTAAATGAAAAAAAAATGATTTGCAGGCAGGGAACAAGACCAGATTCCAAAGACCCACTGGAAGAAGAAACTATTCTAGAGACACAACTACCATATAGGAGTAAAAGAGAGGTTAGAAAAATAATGGTATTGTTTTCTATTCACTGAGGATAATAAATCATTATTAGTTTGTAATAGTTTTCATTTAACTAACAAGAATGTAGTAAGTGGCATAGAAGTTTCCAAGTGAAAAAATTCAATGAATTTTGAAATTAATTCCATGTACCAAAACCAAGTCTGTATTTTTGTATAAATTATAGTTGATGTAAATAACATTGGTTTCTAATGGGTATTAAAGAAAAAACTAGATATTGGAGGAAAATTCAATACCTATAAGGAAAAACTGGTTGCAAAAGGGTATAAAAAATTCATGTCATTGACCACGAAAAAACATTTTCATCAATTGAAATATCGAAATACATAAGAATATTACACACCATTTCATATTATTATGTATACGAGAGTTGGAAAATTGATATGAAAACAACCTTCCTTAATAACAACTTTTAGGAATAATTCTATATGACAAAACCCATAGTGTTTGTGAGTCTAATGTTTCCCAACAAAATTTACAAATTTAAAAATACAATTATGGATTTAACCAAGCATATTTTTCATTGAACATTAATAATTATGAATCAAGTATTAAATTTAGTTACATAAAGAATTAGTTTCAGCCTTGTGTCTACAAACATTTTTGTGGGAGTTCAGTCATTTTCTTAATAGTATATATTGGAGAAATATTACTCATTGGAAAAAAAATACTAGTCTTACAGTCTATTAGGGAACGAGTTAATAAATGGTTCTTTATAAAGGACTTGGGAGATGTAGAATATATTCTAGTAATCAAGATCCATCATTATAGATCCAAGATACTATTCATCCAAAGTCAACGTACATACATTAACAATATACTAAAGAGATTTGGTTTTGTACAATCTAAGAAGCGATTATTTCTAGCATCATATGGCATTCATATTACCTAGAAAATGTGTAAAAAACATCAGGAAATAAATAATATATAAATTATTTTATATGAATCAACGATTGGGCCGTTCATGTATGTTATTATATGTACTAGGATAGATTTTTTCTTGCCTTAATTGTGGTAGAAATATATCAAGATAACCCAGCAGACTGCTATTAGATGGAAGCTAATACTATCCCTAAGAATCTATTGGTAAAAGTTAGTATCTCAATAGGGGTGAATTTCATATCCAATAAAATTTATATTTTAATAGGTTTAAATAAAATCCCCCCAAATAAATAAAATGTCCCAGATAACCAAAATAGTAGATCGATATACGTTTTTCTCTTTTAAATGATTTCTCAAAAAGTGATTAAGTATCAAATAAAATAATATTAAAAAAATATATTTTGAAATCAATTTACATAATAAAAATATTATATAAACACTAATTAATATAAACTATCAAATTTGTGGTTTTGTTGGTAGTTTAGAATAAATTTATTTTAATAATTTGAAATGAAAAAAGGCACATAGTGGAATAACTACAAAATGTTTAATATAAAGATGATATTTATTCTTATCCACTTGAAAATAAAATTATAAGAAGAATATTATATAAAATAATCTTTACTGAAAACCCATATTAGTTATAGACAACAACTAATATGATTTCTGGGCCACCTGAGTACATATTCCACAATAACCGTGAGAAATAAAATAAGAACACACCACCCAAGGACCTCCACCACGACATTGTGGGTAAAAAAATATAAAGTAATTTAACAATATATCATGTATCTTCTTTTATTATCCAAAATTCCATTCTGACGATGATTCATCACCAACGGTGAGTATTTCCAGCACTTATCCAAAATTCCATTTTGATGGTGACTCATCTCGAACAATGGGTCTTTAGAGTACTTTTCCAAAATTCCATTATGATGGTGGGTCCTTCTTGTATTTTTACAAAATTCCATTATGGTAGTTCATCTTTCCTGATGGTGAATTATCTTCAACGGTGATACATTTCTATTCTTTGACAAACTGCCATTTATCAAAAATGGTAATAAAATATAAAACCCATTAATATCACAATAAAAAATATTTTATGATCATTAAAACAAGGTGACCAATAATATCACCCTTCTTGATGAAAAAAAATCATCACATTTTATAAAAATGTGATGAATAATATTTTGTTTAAAATAGACCATCTAAACAATTTAATAAGTTATAATCTTTTAAAATAAAAGATAATATAATTAAAATAATATCAATGATATTAATTTAAAAAGAGTGAATCAAAGTAATAAATTGAAATACATATGGTATCAAGGACATTAAGTATAAAACAATATCAGAGGTTGTTAGAAATGATAGTGTCAAAAGAATTAGGTAAGTACATATGGCATCAAAGGCAAGGTATTAATAAAACAACATGAATTGTGGTATATCTCTTGAAGTTTTATATATATTATTTCTAAAACTCCATTTCGTTGTAGGGTCCTAGGAGTATAGAAGTTATAGTTATTCCCATTTTTTGAGATAGAGAATTAAAATTCTTGATTCTCAAACTGACGGCCATGATCACTTCTTAAGTTATTAATTCTTATCCCACTTAGTTTTTCTATAGATCTAACATACTTGACAAAATAATAGTAATCATAAGTCTTATAATTGAAAAATAATATAAAATTATACTTAGAAAATTCATCGATAAGTAAATAGACATAGTGCTTCTCATTTGGACATGAAACAAAATATGGTCCAAACAAGTCCATATGAACCAACCCAAGAGGTTGAGTAGTTGAAACTCCATTAATTAATTTAAAATATATTTTGTGTTGTTCCAATTTTTGACAAAGGTTACAGACTTTTTCATTTGGTAATTATATTTATGGTAGATCCTTGAATAACCATTTTCTAGTGATCATTCTATGTGAGTGAATGTAACACTACCTAGTATATTATGCCAAATCTATGATTTTTTTTAAATACACACAAGTAATAAACATTATGTGAAATTAATAAATCAATATTAACATTGTAAACATTTTAATTTCTCAAAAAAATAATAATTACTAAATCATTTTTAAAATTAAAAACATTAAATGAATTATTTTCGAATTTCATACGAAAACCATCATCATGTAGCTATGATATGATAAACATGTTTTATTTTAAATTATTAAAAAGGTACTTTAGAAATTAAAATTGAGTTTGAGTTATCGATTTGGCCATGGGCAATTTTTTCTCCTTTAGCATTGTCATCAAATGTGACATGACCACCATCAAACTTTATTATGTTCTTGAAACTCGAGTAATAACCTACCATATTCTCAGAACAACCACTATCCATGTAAAATATATTTCTATAAGATATTTTAAAGCATTTTCCCTATGAAACAAATTTTATATCAAGAATTATTTTGGTACCCATATTTTCTTGTGATAAAATATGTTAATGATTAGAGATTTAGAATACCAAATTTTCTTAATAGGTTTCCTATAAGAATTTTTTTAACTCTTTTAAATAAAATATTTACTCAGTCCACTTGAATAAAAACTTGTAGTAGAATTTCCAACATTGGATTTATGAATAAAATTACTCTTAACAAATATTTTTTTCCTCTATTTTTAACATAGACCAGTGATATATTTAGGATCTATGTTTTTTCCAAATATTTTATTTATAGTATCTATTACATTTTTTAATCACTCTAAGTCATTATTTTACTACTCATCTGATAAATTTAATATAATAATTTCTTTCCATAATTGAACACTCTTTTATATCTCCATGGTAAGATTATAATTAACATTATCAAATAAAACAAGTTGTTTATTCACAATTTTTTATTTTTCCTTAATCTCATTAAAATAATCTTCAATAATATTATTATATTAAAACATTTCCCCTTTTGACATATCATCATAATTTTTATCATCTCTAGAGAGATCAAGATTATGTATTGCTGGTACAATCGGTCCCTCGGTTATGTTTTTCATGAAACACATATTTTCTCTATGAGGATCTTATTCATGATTTGAATCAGAGTCACTGGATCTATCCTTAGAGGCACTTCATATGGATTTAATTTCATTCTTATTATTTCTTTCCTTATCATAATACTTTTTGGAACTTTAATTTGGGACAATTAGCTTCAACGTGTCTTTTTCTTTTACACTCAAAACAGGTAGTCACATTTGAATTATCATCTATTTTCCAGTCCTTCCAATTTCCATAATTAATATACTTTCTATTATAGAACATTTTATAGTAAATTTAATATTATTATAAATCTTCTTAATCATTCTAGACATATGGTCCATTTCCTCATCATTTTCAGTTGGTGATACCTCATCACTGAAGCATTCAATTTATAATTTTTTGTTTTCTATCTTTTTTGATGCATTAGTCTTTAATGCTAAATATTTCCTCACTAGTTTATTATGATCTTCAAAATTAACCTTAATAGATTCCTCACATATCATAAACTTCTCAATCGATTTCTTGACAGGTATTTTACTAATTTCACGTGATTCTATTGTTGAAACTGATGTCCCTCTCTATCTCTCTAGAAGACATATCATTAGTCACATTATTTGATCATTGTATTACAATTGATTCCCCAAGGATCTAACTGCGTTTATTATCTCATTAATCCTAATGTACATATCATAAATCAGCTCATAAGGATTCATCATGAATGTATCATATTTAACTGTATAATTATTCAATCTCATTTCATTAATATTAGTAGTCCCGTCATGATAAATAGTTAATGTACCCCAAATTTCAACAGAAGTTTTACTAAAAGATATCCTATTAAATTATTCATATTCTAAATCAGAGTAACGAGCATCCACATATTTTTAGCTATTTTTGAATGAAATTTTAGTAGCATCATCCCAAGTATTCCATGTAGTGTTAGGTAATTATAATTTATCCTCTATACCATACCAAATTTCAAAAACCATACTCTCAATATGAATTTTCAATTTTATTCTCCATTAAGAACAATTATATCCATTAAATAAATGAGGTATGTTGGTAACATATCATTCTTGTCTATTATCTATTTAAAGAACTAAATTTAGAATTTACATAAATTTATGATATTTCAAACACAAATAAAATCACAATTGAAAATAATTTGAAAAAAAACATATGATACCAAATTTTGGTTAGAGTGAGTACCTCTAGAGGGGAATGAATTGAGATTCCAATATTATTTTTTTAAACGAGTCTAAATAAAATCCCCTAAATAAATAAAACAACACAGTTAAGAAAAAAAATTGATATAAGTTTTTATATTTAAAATAATTTCTCAAAGAGTCGTTATTTCGCGGTAAAAAAATATGAAAAATATTTTAAATTTTGAAATATTTTTACCTAATAAAAGTCTTATATAAACAATAATTATGATTAAATATCAATGTAGTTGTTATATTTACAGTTTAAAAAATTCATTTTAATGTTTAGAAATGTAAAAAATTAAAATACACTGTGGAATTAATTCAATAGGTTCGGTCTTCATCCAAGACCTAATCTTATCCACTTTGAAATCACCAACATCCAAAAATATTATATAAAATAATATTGATCCACGACCTGGATTTAGTTTACACAAAATATGAAAATCTATCCATGCCACATAGGAAGCTCTTCCACAACTATTGTGGGAGATAAAATAATAACATTCCACAAAAGGACCTCTTCCACGACACCGTGGGTAAAAAATATAAATAAAGTTATGGAGATATCATATATATTCCTGTTAAAGTGAAGTAATAGTATGTGTTGAATAAAAATATTAAATCACTCACTACTCAAAATGTAAAGTCAAAAAAATTTCAAGTATTAACATGAAGAAGGGATGATGGTTCTCATACTAATTTTCTCTGATGCTTATAACACATTGGATATATCATGGATAGAAGATTAATTAATTTCTGAGAAAAATGCAGTATAATATAATTCCATAAGCTCTCTTGTTATATTTCTAGGAAAGGATCTATATGTCCATTAGGATCCACATTATCACAGGGATTTGTAGGTAAGGACGCACCATGTATTCTCTTTGTAAGTGGAACACTTTGTAGAACTCTTCTGAATCTTTTAATAATGTTCCATCTCAATTCACATACACATATATGCATGAGGGATTCTTCTTCATAATATATCATATGCATGTATAAGGTTCTATTTAAAGTGAAATCATCATGATCTTCTGTACCTCATACTTAACTCTGAAATCCACATTAATGTTCCCTAAAATAGTTTAATAATTACCATTAAAATAATACTTTTCATTAAATTTGATAATATAGTTATTTGAAGAAATTAAATTAAATATCCAAGAAACAGTGATGCATACTCTTCTAATAATGAGAAAACTCTAGTGGTGAGTCATCTTGGTAGTGACTTCATCTAGAAGTGAGTCAGGCCAATAATGAGTCAATATGTGGTAGTTCATGATCAATGGTGACTCATCTAAGTGGTGAATCATTTTAACAGTGAGTAAAGTATGAAGGTAGACCATCTGGTGGTGAGTCATCCTCCATGGTAACTCCATTCCAATACTAGGAATTTTCTTTAATTATCCAAAATTATATTCTGAGAGTGACACTTATTTGAGATTGGACCTTTCCAATACATTTACAAAATTCCTTTCTAATGGTGACTCATCTCTGACAGTAGGTCTTTCTAGTAATTTTCCAAAATTACATTATGACAGTGGATCTTTCATGTAATTTTCCAAAATAACATTTTGAAGGAGGATATTTGGATGAATCATATTAAATTGTGATTCATTCATATACTTATCCAAAATTCTTTTTATAAATAAATTTGATCATACATCATAAAACTAATTAATATCCTAATAAACATGATATTTTGATAATTAAAAAAGGGTTCCAACATTATCTAAGTCATAATAAATATATTTTTCTGGTTAATAGAGGAGATATGTTAATAATCACTATAGGATATGAATATGATAGTTTCCAAATTGATCAAGATGACATGAAGTCTCAAATGTGATACATATTCACTATTAATGGAGGTATTCTGAGCTGGAATAGATGAAATAAGGCCTTGGTTACAGATTCTACAACAATTATTGATTATATTGTGGTTTTTGAGACAACTTAAGAACCATTGTGGATGTGAAACTTCATCTAAGATATTGACATAGTACATATCAATAAAGATCATATCACACTCTACTATGATAATACTGTAGTGGTGGATCTCACAAAAGAGATAAGGTTAAATCAACAGATGAAACACATAATTCAGATGTATCAACTCTCGAGGTATTTTTCATTGAGAGGTGAGGTTGTAATGGGAAGTATTTCCACAGAAGAAAACATGGAGGACCCCTTCACTAACTCATTGACTCAGAAAAAAATGATTGTCATGTGAGGTTTACCAGACTGAACGTTGTATATTATTGCCTCTAGACTAAGAAGGAGTTGTGCTGAGTTAGTGTCCTAGGAAAAAAAATATACTTTGATTACATGTATATTCGATGTAATGAATATTAATAAAACCGCAAATTACATATTTATCGTTATTATTCATGAATCTAATGTACCAATGTTATATAGTATATGCCACATTGATAAGGCTACATAAATTCCCTTCTATGATGAGATCCTTGATGTTCTATGATGATATTCTTAAATAATTATATGTGGTTGGACAATTCACTATGATCAGACACGTAGTACATAGACTGTTAGGTTAATGTGCTTATAAGTTGGTGAGGATTATTCTCAATAAGTTTTCATTTTTTAATCTCCAAGAAGGGGGATTATGATAATATAACCACTAGTATGAATTCCACATTTTTTTTCATTGGGTATATATATCTTCGAGTGTGTGTAATGATTCTTAGAAATTAATAATTTCATTAATGGATGTCATGACTCACACATTTGGATTTATTAACCAAAAATGTCACATAATATGTTTTTAGTAAGTAGGATACATTTTGTGTGTCAAGATTGATATTTCATTAATAAATAAGCTGAGAAAAGATTTTTCCCTTACATCTTTATGAATGTTGATATCTTGACCCTTTGATTGGAATAGAACCATAACCCAAAGTTCCATTTCCATGGTGTGATGGTTGGTATATTTCTAATAGTCACAGAAATACATATCAAGTATATAGGTTGGTGACATGAATGTGAAACCTTCTTGATGGGATATTGAAACAAAGAGGATATATTACACTTTTATAACTCATATGGGGTTGTCATCTTTGTGACATTACGTTTTTTCTCTTGGGTGCCTTGAACCATTTCTAGATAGAAATCTTGGACATTAGGCAATCTCAACTAATACCAATGAGAAATAATCTTATCGGGTAATACACTAATTGTTTTTTATGATCTCAATTAAATTCTCTTTGAATTTAATTAATTGAATAAATATTCGTCTCAAGTATGAGTATAATTTTATACATTTTTTATCGATCTCAAATATTTATTTATGAATAATATATTTAATATTTATTTCCATGTTAAATAAATTCTAGAGGAGTTCAAATCGACCAATACCATGTCTGGTGAAAAATACTAATTAACAAGATGGCTAAAAAATATTTTTTAGTTCACAAGTTGATGCACACCACATAAATAATAATATTATTATTATTATCAAATGGAATGAGGTTTATTTATGGATTTAATATTATTTAAGGGTTGACATTCAATTAAATAATTATTTTAACCTACAACTTAGCTCTATAAATAGACGATTATGTCTATTCTGTTTTGTATCTGTGTGAAATTGAAAATAAATAATTTTTGTGCACAAAAAAATCTCTCTTGAATCCTTATTCTCTCTCCCACTTAGTAATTATAAACACAAGATATATTACTTCAAGACTAAAATACAAGTTGATCAACACAAAAAAAAGTACAATTAAATTGTTGTGCTAGAACCTATAGATCGATTGGTGTTTCATGGAGATCAAAGGATCACATGTGAATTGATGTTAGTTGTACTCTTTCATTGAATCCTCATAGAAAAATGAAGTAAACCATAAAGGGTCTTGTCAGAAGATAAACATTAACATTGAAGAAATATCCTAATCATGTGTATTTTGCTCTTCTAAATTTAAATAAATTAATTATAAATATTACAAGAAAGGTCCCCTCTCTATGTTTGAGTAATTGAAATATTAAAAGAAATTTTAATATTTCACCTACCACTATAAAATTATTGTATTCATGGAACCCTAATGTTTCACCCAATTTCATATGATAGGATGAAATTCATGAACATGGGTTAGAACATTGGGGGTTTGTACATTTTGATGCCATGTACATTCAATGGGGGTGTTGGAAATGTAAAAAAACATACATATCATATTGTAAAACTTTCAGTAAATTTTTTTACCACCATGAAAATTAATACAATATTAAGATATTATAAAATATTATTTATTTGACATAATTTTTTTAAAAAATTGTGTTTAATAAGATTTTGAATAACATTTTATTGTCTATGTAAATGTATACTTGTCCTTCTGACTACACTAACGGTGGTATTTCTCAGTTCACATAGGGTGACTCATAAACAAATTATCATGTATAATTCTTCTAATTATACATTTTTGGATTGATTTTTCAACTTATTAAAGTGATTTTAATTGATTTTTTTTTTCAAAAAAAAGATCAACTGCCACTTTTTTATTCAAAATAAATTTTCTATTCTCAAACCCATAAGATTTTGGTTTGGATTTGTTGGAAATATGTGACATATTGACATTTTTGACAATAAAAATCATGAATTTGTTGTTTATTCTTGGAGAACTGATGTGGATTTAATTAATCCATAATAATGAAGTTGAATTAGTTCATGAGATGTTCCATGATGGTTGGAAGTCCATTGAATTTAATCTGGAAGCATCTGAATGAAATCTAGAATTAAATTTTAGTTATGTAAGTGTAAAAATACATCTATACATATGGATAAAATGTACTAATAAAAATGAAATTAAAAAATGTTTGGATGTGCTTTTTTAAAATAAGTGTAGAAAATCCAAAATACAAGTAACAGTAAGGCTTCCCATTGAGGTTGTGCAAAGGTTACATGCTTAAAACTATATAAAGGTAACTCCAGTACATATAAAAGTAACTCCAACACACTGAATCTACATAAGGGAACTGTTTATGGGTATGTGGAATTCAATGTTAGGGTTAAGGTATTCCACTGCATAAGCATTTTTGAAGTGGAATATATTTAGATAGTTAAGGGTCATCGATGGAGGTTAGTGTAAGGGTAAAAGGTAATGAATGTGTAAAGGTAAATAGAAAAAGGCTGTGCAATGTAAATGAACTTCAATTCATGCATAAAGTTAATAATTGATTTTCATAATGGTTAATTCGATTTAAAATTGGATTTATACACCATAGTGTTATAGTGAAAGACCTTTAATTGGGAATTTTACTCAAAGAAGATCTTCTTATGAGTGAAGGATTCAGGTCATGTATTCAGATGATGTATGCACTATAAATTTAATGATTCAAATATCTTGATAAATGTGATTATTATGGTAAAAGTTGATTTAAATATGAGTTTTTTAAGTATTATAAATTCAATTTAAATTTTAATGACTTAGTTTTTTCCTTTTAAAACATTATAATATTTAAAGGAATATTTTTGAGGCTATGAACTATGTAAGGATGGTATTCTGAGGCCTGAGGAAACTCAATGTTGATATAAAAAAATATTAAATATATAACAACAAGCATGCAATTTTTTCATAAAATAATAGAAAAACTCCTGAAAAAACTCTTGGATGGGAGATCTAAAACCACCATTAAATTCAAAATGATTATTTTACTCTAGGCATGAAATAATATTTGTGTCTGTCAGGTGTTTGACTTAAGAGAAATCATGAGCTTATTGATAAATTTATTTATTTATTTATTGTTTATTAAATGGTCCAAAAAACAAATCACCTCTATTTAAACCCATTTATGTAAAATCTCTATTGTTATCCATATTACCATAGGGATTCAAGTGGATACAAGGAGGATATTTTTTGACGGACAACTATAGAGTGGAATTGATGATCAGTTTGTAAGGAGTTTGTGGAACTCACTAACTAAAAAAATTCATAAATGTTATTTATTATTAATCAATGAAAACTTGAGTTAGGTTGTTTGTTTATGTTGGTTTACCCAATATTTTTTTTACCCATGTAGAAAGTGATTTTACTCCCTAAAAATTAATTCAATGGTAAAAAATTGGATTATAGTTGATGAAATTTTCTTCCTAGATATATATTGGGTTAATTATTTTTTATTCTCTTCATTCATCATCCATCTGATAACTCATTGAGGCCAACCCAAACAATGTACGAGGTAATTTCAATCTGTTTTTTCTTCATTTCTCTAATTTTTCTTTTCATATTCATCCTATTGGTTCCCTTTGGCTGGTTATTGAACAAATACTCGGTATATGGTCATTGAAAATTCATTATGTGAAAAAATGGATCATTATCAAGGTTTCAAGGTTTGGATTAAAAACATGATTACAGTGTGCGATGGAAAAAAAGGATTTGGGATCGGGTATGGAGTTCTCATTTTGTGGGTTTTCACATTCCAATGAAGCGGCATGATGGAAGATGGTTCCTGAGTTAAATGGATGGCTAGAATCTAGCCACAAGTGATTAATTTAGTTTGGTCAACTCAGATCCCTTTTTATGTGGAAATATTTGAGATAAATCTAATGGTGGTGGGGGTGCTGGTGAAGCACGTGAAGAGTTGTTGGATTTCATGAATTTCCAAAAAAACATGGATTATAGTTTGGAATAACACACTCTATGTAGTACCCACCAATGGTTGTTAGGGTTTCGTGCAGTGATAAATATCACACATTGTGTATAAACCATACATGTCATGTGACCCAGTGTTGACATGTCATATTCCGACTTTTAAATTTATATATATTTTATTATTTATTGGCTTTGGTTACTCGCTTCAAGGTTCATTCTGGGTCCTAGTTTAAAATTTTTTATGTTTAATTACTTTAGTGGGTTATGGACTGGTGTGTGAGCATCGCACAATTAGTGGAAGTCTCATGATCAGTCAAGGTGCCCATGTAGATGACTATCATTTGAAATAAATAAATTTTTATGTAAATGAAATAAGTTAATGGTTTAAAATGTAATTATAATAATATTATTGTGTAGATATTATTGTTATTATTATTAATTGTTAATAATATTATTATTATTTAAAATTGTTATTATTATAATTATTAATAAATTTTATTAATATCTTTGTTATTTAAAATGAATTGCATTAAATTATTACTATTAGTATAATTGTAATTATTATTGTTAATATAAAAATTTTATTTGGTTTTATTATTATCATTATTATTTTTGTTGTTGTTGTTGTATTATTTTTGCTGTTGTTGGTGTATTATTATTGTTATTATTATTATTTTATTATAATTTTTAAGAAAAATGATTATAACTATCCTTAAATTTTTTATTTTTATATTAATGGTATTATTATTATTATTATTATTATAAAAATTAAAAGAAAAATGGAAAGAAGACCTAGCGCTACCCACACCCCCCATCCCAACTGAAGCTTCCTCCTGAGCTACCTTCTCCCGACGACCCCCCTTGCGCCACTACTGGCACTCTAAATAGCACTTTTTCAAGAAACCCCACATCGTGGGATGGCCCACTCTCTTAGCCAGCCTTCACCCGGTAGCTTGAATCTCCCGGTGCTCCCCCTATTCCGAAGTGCGTTGACTCTCCTCCCGCCTGCTTCCGGCGCACGACCTTTCCACAGCCTGACCTCCTTCACCGGTGCCACCTTCGGTCATCTCTCTCTCTCTAGCATCCACACTTTCCCCACCACAATTGGTTTACTATTATTTTTTTTCTTATAAAGATGGAAAAATCCTAATTGTAAGGTTTTTTGTGTGTGTTTCTCAATTATTAGGGTCTGTGAAGGGTCTGTGAAGTTCTTTTCTTCCTTCCATTAAAGTGTGGATGTATTCGCGCACCTCTGAGGTAGGTGAATCCCCATATTTCATTTCCGAAGCACTTCGATAATATGTGATATCTTTCATTTAGTTTTCAAACTTGATTCGAAGCTTCATTATGCCCTTAATTTGTCTGCTATAGTGTTCATAATTTTTTTGAATTTGATAAAAATATATTTTTAGCCAGTTCCTATTTTACATCCACATGTGTCTAGGATGATGTTTTTGTTTAGGTGCCAAATATGGATTTCATAATTTTTAAAATATAATACACATCCCTATGGTATCCTTTTATAGCATTTTATGATGTTTTGGAATTGATGTAATTGGTTAACATTTATCCTTGGTGTGATTCATTAGATATGTTTATGTGTTTATGTGCTTGAGGTGTTGATAAAATATGATGTATGACATTAATGAAAATTATTGTGATTTTGGGGGTGTTGCCATTATTTTTGTTTTATAAAAATGAAGAAATTGTGATTTGGTTTTTACTTGTGAATATTGTGATTTTTTAGCATTGGTTTTTGAACAGTATCTTGATTTCTTTGTTTGGAAAAATTTTGTTTTAGGTATTTGTGGTGTTTTTGAGTCCTGGGTTTTTATCATAGGTAGTTGTGGTCAGTTCTGAATGTGCGCAAACATATTCTTATGTATGTATATGTATAGATATATATTTCCTCTTTGTAAATGTTCTCTCATGGAATCGGGAGCACATGCATTGATTTAAAGATATATAAATATATATATATATGGATGTATGTGTGTGCGAGCGAGCTGTTTCATTAGTTTGAAATCATAACATGATCTTTTTTTGGGATACGTGTTCACATCTTTCCCTATTTCCGAATCATTTCATATGCACTTGCATAATTTAATTTAATTTATAAATGTTATTCTCGCATTTATAAACAAGATAGTTAATTCATTGCAGTGTTTTTGTGATTGTAATAATTGTTAAAAATAGCTTCGAAATAAGTCATTTATTTTTTGGAGGTGTTTCCATACCCTTACTCCTATTTTTTATTCATTTAATAATTGTTTTTTCTTAATTAAATTTTAGATTTTTTTTCACACTTCTATTATGTTTATAGTTAACATATGGTAGTGTTTTATTATTGAATTTTTTATTAAAAATGGTTTTTAGGATGATCCTCTATTTATGCACGTGGTTATGCCTTTCCAACATGGTTGGAAATAAGATCTTTTATATTAAAATGGTATTGTTGGTTATCATGAGTGGCTTTTTCTTTTAGAAACATTTTTGGGATCTTTTTTTCATGCATTGGTTGGTTTTATAGAACATCGTTTTTTTGGAAATAATTTTGCATGTCTCTTTGGAGGTGCTAGATGTTGGCACATCAATGGGTTAACTAAGTGCACATATGGATGTTACCTCAAATTATATGGTTCTTTGAATTGGTATTTTCCTTTAAACCATTGTTTTCTATGCACTTCCTATTTTATAAATGTTATTTCTATCTTCTTGCAGCTCGTTGTAATATTTTAAAAATAAATCCATGAGTATATTCCCATTTGGATTTTGGTGTATGTTTTCTTCTTTGTGTGTGGTGTAAGGGATCGTTTGGTTTATTTTTAAAAAATTGTATATAGTTTTACTAAAGAATATTTTGGTAATTATTTGAAACAAGAAACCTAGAGGCCCGTTTGGTTTTTTTCAAAATGAAAAGGTGGTGTTTAGAGATGTTTTAAAAGAGATTCTGCAATATTTTCATAAACAAATTTGATTATGTAAAACTAAAGTCCCAGTTGACAACTCCTTGAGTTTTATAAAGTTGTTTTGATAATAAAATGATGTGACATACTGGTTGGCACTTTGTATCATTGACCTCTATGTATATATATATATACGTTTATGGGGGGCTTCTATCTAGGGAAACCCTTTATGAGTGAATGCATAATAACCGTCTGTGTTTGGGGTAGGCAAGTGCGGTGACGACATGGTAAGGTGAGTCATGGTTGTGAGGGCCTCCTTCTTACATAGTATTATTACTATAACCATCATGGGTTCCTTGGAATCCTCTAGTTGATTGACTTGTGGTTTCTTATCAATCTTGATTAGATGGTTTGGAACCCACGGGTATTTATAGAGGCCATATGGGGAGTGATGCTGGCTTCTTTTTCCATGAGGGAGATCAGTTGGTTATAGACTATAGGTATTCACTATATATAGGTAGGTGGTTCTGATCCGATTATTTTCAGGGGTCTTCCAGGGATTTTTTGGATCACCCGTGGTTACTAAATGGTTTATATATCTTACATACTTTTTTTACTAGTTTATTCCTAGTTTTCAATGTTAAAATTTTCTACATTTTCTCAACTTTGGTATCTATTTTTTGAGTTTTTTTATAAGAGGGAAAATGGTTTGGAACTTGTATGTAGCATGTGTTGGGTTTTTAGATGGGAAAAACATATTTCTTATTTTAAAATGTGAAAACTCTACTTTATATTTGTATTTCAAACATGTGCCATATTATTTTTTCCGAAAATATAACTTTTGGATTAAGGGGTTTATTCTTGGAATCCCTAGTGATCATCTCAGTGCTCATGCCTATTATATCTCCCCAGTTGTAGGTTCAGTTTCCTATTAAGGTTCCTAGTCCAACTGATCAATGTTGAAGTAGGCTTGGTTCTGAGTTGGGTAGTGACCTATATGGAAAAAAATTGGTATGTACAACTTTTTTTCATTACACTGCTAGTTTCATTTTTATCGTTTTCTTTTATTTATCTATTTATTTTTTGTTCATTGTCCAAATCATTCCCAATGGTTAAATTTCAATGTTTAAAAATAGTTTCCATCCCAAAGGGATCTTGAACACCTTTAGGGATATGTCGTGGGCCGGATTGAGTGACTGGTTCATAGTCTTCCCTGGATTGGTTCATGACAAAATGATGTCAAAGGGAGTTTCTTGTTATTTGGTGTGTCTGATAGATGTAGATTAGGACTATCAAGAATCAGGTGGTTGGTACGGGAAGGGAGTCATTAACCCTCACTTGTTCCTAATCTCACGTTGCTAGAGGTTTTGCAGGAATTTTCACCTTGTCTTGTTATGGTTTGATTTATATTGAGGGATGTCAATGGTGGAAAACATGTGTCATTTTGTGATTTTTCATGCAGTAGTGATCGATGTGATATACAAGTTCCTAGTTCAATTTACTCTTACTGTTACTTCTAACCTGGGGTATAGATCACTACCATGTCACCGGGTGGGGAATAAAAACTAGTAACTCTCACCAGTAGATCAAGGTAAGTTTTTTTGTCTTGGTTCATGTTGGTGTAAGTGTGTTTTTGAAAATGAAAAAGGATGTTGGAATTGATGAAACATTATTTTAAATGGTTATGGGATTGTTAAAATTGGTTTTAATAAAATATTTTTGGCTTGAAAATTTTGTAATTGTTTGAAATGGGTGATGAAATAGAATGTATGGACACATATGTGACAGTTCATGGGATTCCATGGGTATTTATTTGAAATTAAAGGATTGAACAAGTTTTCTAAGGGTGTTTTTTAAAAGGTATGCTTTTGGATGCATTTATATTTTCATGGTTTTTGAGCTGTTTTTTTATGATGGTGCTTTCCTTGATGTTTCTTCAGCTTGATATTGGTTTTGGCTCTATGTTTTATATGTTATTCAGAAAATGCCTCCCAGAAAAGTCCCCAAGGTTTCTGATAAGTCATGACTAGTTTTTATTCTTCTTAAACAATTCATGTCCTTAACTGTGATCGAGGTTCGTTAGAGGCTGTGTTGTGTCTTGAAGAGGTTGAGCACAAGTTCAGGGTATTGGGCACTCCATAAGATATCAGATTGAATGATGTTTTGGTTCTATTTTAAGGTCCTTCAATGGAAGAATGAGTGTTTCTTTCCACTCCGTTAAGGCAAGTTGAGAGGATGTTGGATGTATTTAAATCTCTCATCATCTTATGGTTCATTCCTAAAGAGGTGAAGATGAAGAATAGGGAAGAACTTATGCGCATTCAACAAGGCCAACAGACAGTGAAAGCATATGTTGACCATTTCAAGGAACTTGTTACCTTTTCTCTGGAGGTATCATCATGAGATTTGATGAATAATTCTCTCTCCATATGGGGTCTTCATCTAGAGATCATGGAGTGGTTCCTCCCTTATAAGGACCATTATTTTATTATGATGTTGGATGCGGCATTCCAACCTGAGTTGGTCTCCAGAGCATAGATGGTTGGAAATACAACATATCCATTTTCTTATAAAGGATCCCCATATGGAGAGTAGTGTGTTCTAGGAGGTCATGTTTCTAAAGAGTCCTCTAAATTGGTTCTGGGTTCCATTTTTTAATATTGTTCAATAGTGTGCCATCAGTTTGGACGTTTTGGGAACACCAAGACATCTTGTCTCACCCCTCCAAAACTTTTCATCATTGCGGCTATCTGAGTAATATGCAGAAGTTTTGTAGGAAGCATCTCCGGAGGAAGACGTTGTGATTAGAGGATTCTAGTGCCTAATTGTGAGGCAAGATCTGCTTCATCCAGCAGAGCCTCATCCAATAGTCTTAGGGTGAAGCCTGCGCATAGTCTGGAGTTTCTGGGGTGTGATGCCTTGGTTCTTGTTTTGTGTTCAATGTTTGGATTGGTACATTTAATGAAATTTTGTTCCTGTTTATCTGTTGTTAAAGTTTTATTGTTATTGTCATTTCATTGTTTCTATGGTGTAATGCGATGAACATGTTCTATTGTAATCCAACAGTTCCATTTTTTATTATGGTTTTCTAAATTATGGGATTTTTTAAAGTGTTTTTGGCCCTTGTATGGGATGATCTTGGTTTAGTTGTTTTTGTTTGGAGATGTATGTTCTTGTGGAAGAATAAATGTTTGTAGCTATGTTTTGGTTCGCTTCTTCGGTAAATTTCTTCTTGTAGGTTTCTCTCTATTGTTGAAGTTTTTTGGTCTGGGTTGAGAGTTCCATGTTTCTAGTGGAGGTGTTGTTTCACTCATTCTATAGAAGTTAGTTTTGATCAGTTGGGAGTCCCCACGTTGACCCCCATTTCCGGGGTGTTATGTTTTAGTGTTAAACATCCACACAAGTTGAGGTCTTGTGGTGGGGGTACCCTCTAGTGTTCTCCCATTCTATTTTGTTGTTGTTTCCTTAGGTTTCAATTGAAAATGGATTCATGTTATGTATATCATTCAGCTAGTTGAATTTATGGCGTAGAGAGTGTTTGTGGTGTGGAAAATTGTCACATCCGATATTTTAAATATATATATATGTATTGTATTATTTCATGGCTTTGGTTACATGTGTCAATGTTCGGGATGGGTCATATTTTAATTTTCTTTACATTTAATGACTTTAGTAGGTTTCGGACTGGTACGTGGGCAACACATTATTGGTGGCAGCCGTGCGGTCGGCCCAGAAGGTGAATTCATGTATTAAAATTCTTAATAACTCTAATAAATCTTATGATATTTCATTTAGTTTAAAATTTTGATCTACATAATCATTATTCCCTTAATTATTCTTCTAACGTGTTATTATATTTTTAGAAATTACTAAAATATTTTTTCAGGCAATTCCTGATTTATTTCTACACGTGTCTCGGACGATGTGTTTGTTTAGGTTCCAAATCTAGTTTTGATAATTTTTATAATATAATTCACATCCCTATGGTATCCATTCCTTGCTTTTTGTGAGGTTTTGGCATTGATGTAATTGGTTGAAATTGGTCCTTGGTGGGATTCTTTAGTTATGTTTATTTGTTTATGCAGTTGGGGTGCTTATAAAATGTTTTGTGAGACCTTAATGTAAATTTATGTTGTTTTGGGGGTGTTTCCCTTAGTTTTGTTTTATAGAAATGATTAAAATTTTATTTGGGTTCTAATTGTGAACTTTGTGATTTTTGTAGGGTTGGTTTTTGAATCATATCATGGTTTCTTTATTTGGGGTAATTATATTTTAGTTATTTTTAGTGTTTTTGAGTCTTGGGGATTTATCGTAGGTAGTTGCAGAAAGTTACATAGGTGCGCACACATATTCCCATGTATGGATGTGTATATATATATATGTGTATATATATATATATATTCTATGTGTGTGTTCCCTCATAATGCGTGGAACACATGAATCAATGTAAGGATATATATATATATATATATGGAAGTTAGTGTGTGTGAGCGAGCTACTACTTGAGTTAGAAATCATGTCGTGGCCATTGTTTGAGGTGGGTATTTCCATCCATTCCCTCATTCAAGAGTTTTCTATAGGCACTTTCCAGATTTCATCTAATTGGTAAATGTTATTCGCACCTTTATAAACATTACAGTTAATTCATTACAGTATTTCTAGAAAGGGTAGAATTGTTAAAAACAACATTGAAATATTTGATTTATTATGTGTAGGTGTTTCCATTCCCTTGCTCCTATTTTTAATCCATTTAATGCTTGTGTTTTCATAATTAATTCTTAGATTATGTTTCTCACCTCTATTATGTTTATAGTTATCTTATAGTAGTGTTTTCTTGATGAATTATTTGATTAAAAATGGATTTTAGGATGATCCTTTATTTATTCACATGGTTATGCCTTACGAACTTGGTTGGAACTAAATTCCATTATCTTCAAATGGTATTGTTGGATTTATTGAGTGGTTTTTTCTTGCAGAAAAATAATTTGGAACTTTTTTCCTCAGTTGGTTTTTTATGGAACATATTGTTTTTGATGAAATGATTTTGTGTGACTCTTTAGAGGTTCAATGCACCATTAGATGTTGTCACATCCATGGGTGAAATATGTGCACAGATAGATGTGCCCTCAAATAAAGATGGATCTTTGAATTGGTATTTTTCTTGAAACCTCAGTTTTCTAAGTTGTTCTTAATTTCTAAATGTTGTTGGTCTCTTCAGGTAGATCATTACACTATTTTGAAAATAAATCTAAGAGTATATTCCCGTTTGTATTTTGGTGTATATTTTGTTGAGTGTGCGGTGTAAGGGGTCATTTGGTTTGTTTTTACGAAATTGTACATAGTATTACTAAGGACTTTTACTATAATTCCTTAAAACATCGAACCTAGAGGCTCGTTTGGATTTTTTTTAATGAAAAAGTGGTTTTTAAAGTTGTTTTAAAAGATATTGTGCAATATTTTTGTAAATAAAATGGATTATGTAAAACACAAGGCTTCGTTGACCACTACATGTGTTTTATAAAGTGGTTTTGATAATCAAATGTTGTGACGGACCAGTTGGAACTTTTTATGTTTTACATGTATGCATATGTGTTTGTGTGTGTGTGTCTGGGGAACTCGTATCTATGGTAAACCTTTATGGGTGAATGCATAAGAAGCATCTGTTTTTGGTGTAGGCATGTGCAGTGATGACATGGTAAGGTGAGTCACGCATGCAAAGGCCTCCTACATACACCACATTATTACGATAACCACCATGGGTTCCTAGGATTCTTTTAGTTGATAAAGTGATTATTTCTTATCATCCATAATTATATGGGTTGGTATAAACTGGTAGTTATAGGGGCCAGATGGGTATCGTTGCTAGTTTCGTTTCCCATGAGGGCAATCAGTTGGTTATAGACAACAATATTTCACCATACTTCAGAAGATGGTTCCAAACTGAGTATGTATATGAGTATTCTAGGGATATTTAGAATCACCATGGTTACTTAGTCATTTATATTTCTTATTTACTTTATATTTTACTAGTTTATTTCTAGCTTGCACTGTTTACCTATTCTTCTTTAGCCCAGCTTTGGTATCTTTTGTTTTGATTTTTTTTTTATAAAAAGAAAACTGGTTTTTGAAATGGTATGTAGCATGTGTTGAATTTTTAAATGGGAATTTTTTTTGCAAATTTTAAAATGTGAAACCCCTACTTGTTATTTTTATTTAAAACTTGTGTCATCAGATTGAGATGAAAACGAGAAATTTTGGATTTAGTGGTGTTGGCGCCAAAATATTTCACGAAAGGAAGGGATGAAAAAGAAGCCATGCATGCTGCCTCGCGAAGCACCAACGCGAAGCACCCCCGAGCATTGCAGTCCTGCGTAGCCCTAGAGGTGGTCCCTCTCTGCGAACGGCCTGACGTTCGCGAGCCCGCTACAAAGCACCAGAGGCGGTACCTCTCCGCGAATGGCCTGACGTTCGTGAGCCCGTCACGAAGCACCGGAGGAGGTACCTCTCCGCGAACGGCCTAATGTTTGTGAGCCTTCCACGAAGCACCGGAGGTGGTACCTCTCCATGAACGGAATGACGTTCTTGAGCCCGCCACGAAGCACTAGAGTCGATCCCTCTCCGCGAACATTCTGACGTTCACGAGCCCTCCGCGAACCACCAGAAGCGGTACCTCTCCGCGAACAACCTCACGTTCGCGAGCCCTCCGCGAAGCACCATAGGTGGCACATGAGTTCTACTTCGTGGCGCCACTTGACTATAAATACTGGGCTCCCCTAAGTCCAGGAGGACAGAAAATCCGACATTTCAGCTTCTCCACTCCCGAATCGTGAATAACCCATTGCCCCGGGAATCATGATCTCCGAGAGGTACTTCTACTTTGCGTGACGCCTTCGCTTTGTATCGTTTTGAGCCCCTCATCCGAGAGGGATTCCCTTCGTGAAGCTCAAGGGCATTGGTAAATGAGGGGGATTCCCATGGGAACTCGGGAAGCCACATAGTGTTTATGCTTTGAGAAACACCCATCATGTACATGGGATCCCCATGCCAAGGCAGGATCGCTACACATCGCGAAGAACACTGCTTCACAATACCTTGCTTCACGAGGCACCTCCTCTTCGCAAGGCAGTGCTCCGCGAATACTATTCCACTTCGCGAAGCACTCTCTACTAACACCTCTACCCCATGCTAAAGCCAAGGCACCTCACTTCGCGAAGCACACTCCTCTGATTGGCAATTCCTCTCCCTGTGAGACCCTCCGGGTTTGCACGATGTAATTTCAAAGTCCCACGGACAACACCACTCCTAGATTTGCATCACCTAATTCTTATTCTCATAGGTATCCTAGCGGCTATTGCTTCTTCTCATAGCCATGCAATCATGGAACCCTTGATGGTTCGCTCTATAACCCCCCTTGACCATGGCCTTACCGGTACCTTCCCTCCCCCAAGGAGAAAAGGGTGTCGGTCATGTATGTCCTAGGGGTGTGGAGTAAACCCACCTTGTCCGATCTATAGGACGTTAAACTGCCAAGCACCACGTCCCCAACACATGACGTTAAACTGTGACCTTACCTCGTACCTCACACGCAGGGTCCCCCCAGCTCGGCCATTCTTTACGCCACTCGTCTCCACAGGAATGGATTCACTCCCCCCACAAGGGATGATATCCTCCTTATCGGAGCAGCGTATGTCCATGGGAGAAGTTCAACCACCTTGGTGTAACCCCCCCCCCCTATTCCCTCAACAAAAGGTTTCACCCCTATATCTCTGTACTTCCCCACTACCATGTTCAGTGGTGGGCGCGATAGGGAATGTGGCACATCCCATCATTTGTCCCAAATCCCTCTTTCTCTGCGCTTTGCCACACTACGGGCCTCCATCCTAGAGTATGTCCCAACACCATGGGCCGCCTAACACGTAAGCCCCTCTTCGCTTCTCATGAACTCACCCTTCGTGGCATGATCGTCAGGTCCTTGCTTCCTCTTGTTTCTCAAACAGATATGACTCGCGTGGGCTTAGAGTTGCCATTGGCCATGACAATACCTCATCCAACATGACGATAAACTGTATACCCTCTTCCAACATGACGTTAAACTGTATTACCTTGTCCCGCATGACATTAAACTGCACACCAATTTGAACTACGAGGTATTTGATACATGTCAAGGCATGGTACGTAGGAAGCCTCCTCGAGGTTCAAGATCATATCTCATTGGACCAAGGTCCCCACTCGCGTCGGTTCGCTGACACACCATTTGAACTACGATGTCATTGATTCATGTCAAGGCATGGTATATAGGAAGCCTCCCTGAGGTTCAATCCCACCCATCATTTATTCACGTCGGTTCATCCTCGTCCCGCAAGGCGTTAAACTGCATCCCAGTCCGACGGCAAACCGTTGTGACACACCCGAACTATTAGGACATTGATCCATGTCAAGGGATGATATGTAGGAAGCCTCGCTGAGTCCCTTACCCTAGAAAAAGTGGGGTGGTTTTGCTGAACCCTATGGGTGACACACTTCCTCCTTCCTTACGAGTGGGTGATGTACCCTATAAGTCAAGAGCACTTTCAAAAAATCGGTGAGCAATGCCGCCTGATCTATTTGGCCGCACTCCCCATGGCCCAGAACCCTGAGTCACCAGGCCGTCAGAGCACCCTTCAATTGAAATGTGTTCAGAGTATCAAAGTACTCCGCAGAGTCATCAGGTAAGCTACCCCCATGTGAAAGTTTGTGGGTGGGCACACTATGCCGCTCCCCTCTTCATCCCTATCCGACGGCAGCCCTATTCTTTATGCGACATTGAGGAAATGACCTCGAGAGGGGTCGCGGTCCACATGGCTGAAGTAGTGGACAAGGAAGATGAGCTTGAATTTCACGATGGAGACTTACCCCCCAAGGGCGTACCGCCACTGCTGGACCCATCAGGGAGGGTTACTCGTCAGCAGATGATCCTTCTAGGCCTCCCTGTACCCACCGAGTCGCTGGTACTTAACCGAAATGCCGGTAAGGGTAAGGAGCATGTCAGAACTGTCAAGCACTCTGACCAGTCCTCCTCTATACAGAAGATGGACGAAGATCCTGAGAAGGCTGCGTTACGCCAGAAACTTGCTAAGCACAAGTGGCTAGTTGACGAACTCTTGGTCAAGCGTGCTGCAGAGTGGCGACCCGACTATGGTAATCCAAATCCAGGGAAGCATGGGCAGGAACTATATCCCCCCGGTGATATGCCTCCAGGCAACCCGGATGATGCTACTTCAGCAGACCGGGCAGAAGCTGGAACTTAAGGCAAGAGGGTGTGATACGTCTTGCCAAACCCTCCTGAACTATGGGGCAATCTGAAGAATCTAGCCCGGGTTCCCCGAGTCGCCCCACAGGTCGTTCCTCCAGTCGCTCCACGAGCCGTCGAAGCCATCTACCATGTCGAAGAACCCAGTAACACACTTGTTATTAGGGATCCCCATCAAGACTGGGACACCCACCCAGATGATATTATAGCGGCACTCATAGCCTGCCTTGATGCATTGGAAACGTGGCAGGTGGAATTCCCACCGGATGGCAAGCCATATCCCGCATGGGTGGATTATATGCCCGCACCCCTGGGTTTTGGGAACCCCACTTTATGGACCTTCAATAGGACAGGGGACCCGCCGCAGCACTTGGCCCATTTTTCATTCAGGTGTGGCCCCATGCTTGGGACACCGGCCCAGCAAGAAGCTGCCAAGCTCCGATGTTTCGTGCAGACATTGTAAGGTCCTGCATTTGTCTCGTACAACAATCTCCCTATCGAATCGGTGATCGGTTGGGAGGATCTCTGCCAGCAGTTCCTATACCAGTTTATCTCCACCACGCGGAAGACCAGCATTGCAGACCTCTTCAAGTGCAAGCAAAGGCCTGATGAGCGAGTCGCAGATTTCATCGCCCGGTTGAAGGTACTTACATACTACCTCGATATGCCAGTGAATCAGGAGAAATAATTGACTATGTGTGTAGGAAACGTTAAAACGGAGCTGTTACCTTCCCTTATTAACCAGAACTACCTTGGAGGGTTCCGGGATTTCTCAGATAAGGCTCAGCGCCTTGAGAAGGCTCTGCAACAGGCTAGTAAGGCACGTTCGTTTCCCCCAATGATCCCTGCCAGGAGGACTGCCAGAGCCGAACCAACCGTGGTGGCCCAAATAGAAGCCCCCAGACAGCTGGAATTACTGCCAGCGGCACCAACCCTATAACCCCGCAATGTTCCTCCACTTCAAGCGCAGGCTCCTGCCTAGCAGCGACCACCTCAGAACCGACAAGTTCCCCCGCGCAATGTGCCACCCCCACCTAGGCGAGACAATCAGGAGCCGCCTCCTCGATAGGCCCCTCCGGACCCTCGTCAAGGCGAGGCCCCCAGGGCCCCCTATCCGGAAAAAAAGGCACCAGACTTATTTTTTCAATGATAATCAGGTCCCGGTTTACTTCTGAAGTGCTCTAGAGAAAGGGATTGTGCGCCTACCTGGGTGAAAAAATCCGGCAGAGGAGAATCTTACCGATCACCCCAAATACTGTCCTTATCATCGAATTCTGGGGAACACCCTTAAGCAATTCTATATGCTTAAAGATTGGCTTCATGACCAGGTCAAGAACAACATAGTCAGGTTTGGCTCAGCACCAACACAAGTAGCATGTGTATTTGTAGGGTCAGATATTGGTAGCAACAGAGAAGGCGAGTGGCAGCAGGTTCCCAGCCGTGGGACCCAGAAATACGAAGACTGGACGGCTTGAAAACCCGTCTCCCGCACCCATGGTATCATCCGGGCATGTCAGAAGTAGCTGAGTCCTTCAGAAGAACTAGCCAGTACCTCTGCATCGCCTTCATAGTCGACATATTCCCTAAAGGGCAAGCAACGATGACGCAAGAAGAAACAACACACTCCGCTGGTGTCGTCGTCATCCCGCACCCTTGGTGACTTTATGCCCCCTGAAATGGGGATTTCTCCCAGAATCCACCCGGTAGTGGATGACTCGTCGAGTGACAGACAGGGGTACGCTTCAGGTAACACTGTGGAGCTGGTAAAGCCATATATGACTCCTGAATAAGGGGAACTCCAGGCGAGCCTCCCCAACGTCCCCAACCGACGTCAACGTCAGCGGAACCGCAACTAAGCCGGTCGTTGAGGCACATCAGTGGGCACTTTCAGTCAGGTTGTGCACGTGACTAAAACCAGACAGCAGGCTCAGCACAGAGCTCAGCATGCGCAGACCCATCTGATGCCCTCAGCTCCACCTCCACCGCCATTTGTTCGACTAGATCAGGCAGGACTGCCTTGTCCGTAACACAGTCAGTCTTGTCCAGCTACGGGCCAATCTACGATGTCTGATCGTGGTACGAAAACTACTCTCCAGGATTCAACTAGTAGTCAACGGGATGTGCCCAGCACTAGCAAACCGCTGGTTCAACCTGCAGGACACGCTATGCCGCCAACTGCAGAACAACCTTCTGTAAGCAGAGGCTCGCGTTTGGCATGTAAGTATGATGTCCTGAAGCACCTGGTCGGCATTCCGGAAAGGCTTTCTATCCTCGAGGCCCTTCACCTATCGTCTGAAATGAGCGAGACACTTTCTGAGGCCCTAAGGATCCCCCTCCAGTTTGAGACGGAGGTGGAGGCCGTAGAAGCCTTCGATGCCGAGGCAATTGAGAACGCCGAATGTCTGGAGGTTATCTCGTTCTCCGGTGAAGATGAGGACCCTCCTATACAAGGGAATATTCGCCCACAGTACATCACTATCCACTTCAATAGTGAGGATGTCCGCCGCTGCCTCGTTGACACGGGTTCCAGAATAAACCTAATATTGACTCAAATACTGTGAAAGATGGGTCTGTCTGAAAATGATATAACTCCCTCTGACCTCAGAATCTAGGGATACGATTGGACCGAGCAAACCCTAGTCGGCAAGATCCACCTGAAGATTCAGTTCGGTGGAATAATTTCCAGCACCGAGTTCATGGTAATCTCTTAGGACACTGCCTATAATTCGTTGATGGGTAGGCCATGGCTCCATCTGCACGCAGAAGTCCCTTCGTCGTATCACCAGTTCCTCAAATACTCCCTCAATGGTCGAGTAAGCGTGCTCCAAAGAGATGTGTCTCCTTTCGAATCTTGTGAGGCCCGCTATCTGGATGCTGATTATTACAAGTGTAAGGATAAGAAAATCCTAGTAAGGGAGGATGAACCCGCCCCGGTCACAAGTGATCCCTGGTCAAACATGGATGACACATATATCCTCTTGATCCACCGATTGAAGGCCACGACCCCCGACATGGGGAAATGTTTTGTTATTTCAATTATGAAAGGAAGGCATGTTCCCATTTCCAAGAGATGGTGGAAAATATCCTCGTACTCCTACACCAACTAGTCTCGGGTGATCCTGGAGCCTCGTACCCCTGTGCGGTACTGGAATATCAAGCATATGAAAATGGAAATACGCCTTACATGTCTCTACCACCGGGCTGGAATCAACTGACTCAGGCCGACACGTCACCACTGCTTTGATGTCACCAAACATGGCCCCTTAGGCCGATGGCTAGATGGGATAGGGTCGAATGCCTTCATTTCTATGGTCTCAATGGTGAGTGAGTCTCCTGATAAGATAACCACTGCTGCCCAAGCCGGCACCAGCTGCCCCTCAGGTTTTGATAGCCCAGAATTATCTCCCATTGCGGGAAATCCCCCAACGGGTGGAGAGGAAGACCAGGAGGACGCTCCCCCCACCTTTGAGGAAGGCGTCTCTACCATGGTTGATGAACTAGAACAGGTGAACCTTGGTTGCGATGCATATCTGAGACCCACATTGATAAGTGCAGCCATGTGCCCCGAGGAGCGACAGCGGTATATAGACTTTCTCAAACGACACTGTGACGTGTTTTCCTAGAGTTACAGTGAGAAGCCAGGACTAGATCCTCAAGTAGTAGTTCACCGTCTTGGCCTCCTGGAAAACTATCGTGGGTTTAAGAAGCCTCCCAGGAATATGCACCCTTCTCATGGTGCTATGGTTGATTCCGAAGTTGACAATCTTATCAAAGCCAACTTCGTTAAGGAAGTCTAGTACCCTAAGTGTCATTCCAACATTGTTCCAATCAGGAAGAAGAATGGACAGATAAGAGTCTGCATCGACTATCGTGACCATAATCGCCACTTCACAAAGGATTACTTCCCCCTCCTAGTGACTAAGTTATCGATCGATGCCACGGCCGGGTTCCATGCTCTCTCTTTCATGGATGGGTATTCCACGTACAACCAGATCTCGATGGCCCTCAATGACGAGGAGTCCACTGCCTTCCGAGGTCCCAATGGTACCTTTTTCTACCAGGTTATTCCCTTCTGCTTGAAAAATGAAGGTGCCACTTATCATAGAGCCATGCATCGCATATTCAAGCCGATTCTCGAAACGCCGGTGGAATGCTACGTAGATGACCTAGTGGTCAAATCATGTCAGCGCCAGGACCATCTCAAAGACCTTGAGAAAGTGTTCGGTTTCCTCCGTTCCCGTCACCTGAAGATGAACTCGTTGAAGTGAGCCTTCGGGGTCACCTCTGGAAGTTTCTTGGATTTGTTGTTATATCCTGAGGCATTGAAATTGACCCATAGAAGATCAAGGCCATCATCCAAATGCATCCCACAATCAATATTCGGGAACTTAGAGGTCTCTAATGCCACTTAGCCTATATACACCAATTCATCATGAATCTGGACGGCAAGTGTAAGCCCTTTTCCCGGCTCATGAAGAAAGGTGCCAATTACGAATGGGATGAAGTGTGTCGGACCGCCTTCAAGGAAATCAAGCAGTATCTACTACAACCTCCGGTTTTGATGCCACCTATTTCCGGAAAGCTGCTGGTCCTTTAAGTGACCGCCCTAGAAATGTCCCATGGCGCACTTCTCACCCAGAAGAATAACTAGGGTACTGAGAACAATCTCTACTATATCAACTGCATTCTTCTCGATACGGAGGTCTGATACTCCCCTATCGAAAAGAGATGCCTTGCGCTCGCCTTTTCCGTACAGATGTTTCGGCATTACCTGCAGCACCATGAGGTAAAATTGGTCTCTCAGGTAGACCCACTGATGTACATCCTGAACTGCCCCATGTTGACTGGCCGACTAGAAAGGTGGGCAGTGATCCTCTAGCATTTTGACATCAGGTCCGTGCCGCAAAAGTCCATTAAGGGAGATGCATTGGCAGACTTTTTAGCCGCCCACCCAACCTCCGCGGATCAGTCCTTGGACCATGATTTTCCTTATGAGGTGATCCTCTTAGTCGATCATGCCGTCTCATGTTGTCAAATTCACTTCGACGGTGCCTCCCGAAGCCCCACCGGTAGGAGGCTCAATGATCCTAAGCTCAACAGAGTGGGCCTAGGTATTGTCTTCATTACCCCAGCGCAAGTCATCCTACCATACTTCTTCCTATTGTCAGAAGGTTGTACTAAAAATGAGGCAGAGTATCAGGCTCTCATCACCGGCATCGAGTTGGCCCTCTAGATCGATGTGCCCCATCTACATGTGAAATGAGATTCCGAGCTGGTAATCAAGTAGGTCAATGGAGTCTATGTCATCAGGAAGCCAGAGCATGTACCGTTGCTGGAGTGCACGCTCCGTCTAATGGCCCAATTCTCCTCTCGACCAGGGATTACCGATGTCCCACGGTCACAGAACGGTCAATAAAATGCCTTGGCTGGCTGAGCTGCGTCGCTCGTAGAACCCGAGCAAGATTATTTGATTATACATGTGGCACACCAGAGATTCATCGCCCCTGTCACCCAAGAAGACAATTACAGCACGCGGGTAAGCCATCTCACTGCCAGACCCGCTACGGCAGGGGTCCTAGGTTCGTCAGAAATAGCGGTAGAGGACGCTCCCGACTAGAAGGCACCTTTTGTCGAGTATCTACAAAATGGTCGCATCTAGGACGACCGGGCCGAGCGCGAATGAATCCGACACCGCGCGCTCCAATTTACCCTCTATAGTGGCTCCAGTCTTGAACAGATCCTTTATAAGTGGAGCTTCGATGTCATCCTCCTCCGTTGCATTCAAGGAGTAGAGATTCCTCATGTTATGCAAGAGGTCCATGCCGGTTCCTGTGGTGCCCATCCAGCTCGGCCGAAGCTGTCCCATCAAATCCAAAGGATGGGGTTCTTATGGCCCTCTAGTATCCACGATTGTATCGGGTATGCCAAGAGATGCTAGGCATTCCAAGTTCACGCCAACTTCCTCCATTACCCACCAGAGCTCCTCTACCCCACCAAGTACTCTTGGACATTTGTGGTATGGGGACTTGATGAAGTGGGACCATATCCACTGGCAACAACTTTCCAGTGTAGGTTCATCCTGACTGCTATAGATTTCTTTTCCAAGTGGGCAGAGGTGGTTCCACTCAAAGATGTCAAGGCCCGTTCCATCATCAAATATGTGAGCTCTAATATTATCCACTGGTTTGGGGTCCCTCACGCCATCCTCACCGATAACGACACCAAATTTCGTGCGGCTGAGTTGATGAAATTGTACGCCAAGTACGACATACGTTCGAACCATACCTTCCTCTATCATGCGCATGCATACGGAAAGATAAAAGAATTCAACAAAACCCTCTCTAACATTCTACAGATGATGGATGGTCATAACAAGAGAAGTTGGCCGGACAAGCTCCCCAACGCCCTCTTGGCTTATCAGACGACGACTCGCAACTCTACCCAGGTGACCCCATATTCCCTGGTGTATGGGGCTGAGGCCATACTACCCATTGATATCCTGCTGCCATCGTTACGCACTACAGTCTATGACCAGCAGGCGCCAGATGAGGTGGCCAAAATCTGTATAGCTGAATTATAAGCACTGGATGAGAACCGGCTTCGTGCCCTGCACAATATGGATAGGTATCAGAATAAGATAGTGAGGGCCTTCAACAAGAAGGTTCGCCTCCGTTCTTTTCTACAGGGCGACCTAGTGTGGGACCTTTGAGCGCGAATGATCCCTGGTAGGAAACCTGCCAAGCTAGATCCCAAATGGGAAGGGCCTTATATCATCCATAAGGTTTATCCCCATGGGGCGTACTCCTTGGTGACCACGGATGGTGAGCGCGTAACTCCTCCCACCAATGCCAGGTTCCTCAAGAAGTACTTCGCCTGATCCTATATGGTCCAACACGACCTTAAACTATATGGTCCAACACGACCTTAAACTGTATGGTCCGACACGACCTTAAACTGTATGGTCCTGCACGACCTTAAACTGCACCGCCATCCTGCAGGATGATAAACTGCAAAATGGTCCGAGCTCTATGACCTTAAACTAAGATCCCCCCTCATCCTTACAACAAGACGTTAAACTAAAAGAAAGTCAGGCCTTCTTGGCCGAGGCTCAACCTCAGGCCCCTTGGCCTCCTCGGGCCCCCGACCCCCGTCATTAAAGAAATACGTTAAACTGCAAGCCAGTGAGGCCTCCCTGACCAATGCGCAGCCTCAGGCCCCTTGGCCATCGTCGACTCAGACTCTCTTATGGGGTTGTACGGTGTGGTGTGGGATTACATACTCAATATCACCGGGTTACCCGCCATACCGTACATATACCAAGTTGAGACACATTTATCATCTAGAAAAACGTTAAGAAGCACTTCAAGAACTACGCGTGGCTTGATTCCCATCTTAATGGGATACGTAGGAACGCTCAGACACCTTGTCTTGAGCCCATCCCCAAGCTCTTCTCTCCCACTATCCCCCCTGGGAATAGTTTCTGTGGAGGATCCTTACATAGTGAGGAGTAGGCTTTCTTATCGCCTCTCATACAACCCCTCTCATACAAGGATTGTAAGGGTTGAACCATGTTCCAACTGCCATTCTTCTATCCTCCCACGTCCTCACCGCATGACGTTAAAATTCATGGCCTTCAAGAACTATGTATGGATTGATTACCATCCTAATGGGATATTTAGGAACACTCGGAAATTTCGTATGTTGGCCCAGCCCAAAAGACAAAATCTTCCCCTCTGGTCAAGACATATGGCAGGGTGCACACTTTTTCCCCAACTCACGTAAAGCAAACCTCGACCCGGATGCACGTCCCCCCTAGATATGTTTGCCTATTTTGTGGATGGATACAACTATTCTTCACCCACTCCTTGACTAGGACTCCATCATCTTTCACACCTGGAGTGACCCCCAAGAGAGGCCTGGATACTACGCCAAAGGGCTCTCCTACCGACACAGGCCAACGCCCCCGGGGGTTTCCGAGCAACAAGCCGATACAAGTCACGTGTTGCGAATTTGTTCAATGGTCGATGCTCATTTGTTGCTACCATATCAGGTCACCATAGGGAGGCTGTGTTTCGAACATGGTCAACAGTGTCCTGGATCATCGAGTCCTCCCCGAGATGTCCCAAACATCGAGTGCAGTGATTCATTATCCCCATCCTGAAGTGACAAACTTCCCTTCGGGTGGTGCCGGCGATCGGGACCATGGCCCCGAATCTCAAATAAAGGAGTGTACGATGTGGTGTGCGACTATTTCCTCATTCACGACGAGATTATGTACCATGCCATACACTTCCTCTCATGCCATAAACTTCCCCTCATGAGGCCCAGCCTCAGGCCTCTCGGCCTTTTCGGGTCCACGACTATTGTCCTCACTGCAAGACATTAAACTACAAACCAGTCAGGCCTTCCTGACTGAGGCTCAGCCTCAGGCCCATTGGACATTTCAGGCCCCGTCTCCCAACTTCTTACCCAGAGAGTATGGGGTGGTATGCGGGTTTTCCCTCATCCACGTCGGGTTGTCGGCCGTATTGTACACTTCCATTTCCTTTGTCTGGGGGTATCATACTCCCTCACCCCATCCCGCATGACATTAAACTATATCTATAGAACTACGTATGGCTTTATTCCCATCATTATGGGATACATAGCACCACTCGAATATCTAGGATTCGGGTCCAGCCCCGTCTCTTGGGAATCACTATCCCACCTCGGCTCCTCAGCCTACTCTTCCTCCACGAGGGGATTATATGGTGTGGTGCGAGATTATGCCCTTATTCACATCGGTCTTGTAATGACCACGCCATGTACCACTCATTCTAGATATGTTTCATTGACCCTTACCGACGGTTCTCCAATGTGCCTACGGGTACTGCAGTTTATTACCTGGAATGCCTGACTTTACTCGGACACGTCCGCACTCACTTTCTAGGCATTGTGTATCCCTGCATTCGGGTTTTCGTCATCTTTCACACCTAGAGGGACCCCCAATAATGTCCTAAAAACTACACCCAAGAGCCCTCCTACCATTACGGGCCAATGCCCTTGAGGGTTTTGGACAACAAATCGATAAAAATCCCGCGTGGCGAATTTGGTCTACAGTTGATTCTCATTCGTTGTTCCCACCTCAGGATAACGCAATATGAAGACTGCATTTCTACCACAGTTAATGGTTATCCTCCATCACCACGCGATACCCATTATGCCCAAAATGTCAGTTAAACGATTCACATCCTTCTCCATTCTCATCATATCCAGTTGGAGTTTCGAAACTCTTCATATAATTTCTCCATGCACGTCTGCGCGTAGGGGGAACAAAGCCATGTCAAAGGTGTATTTCAGGGCTCTTCAATAACTCTCCATAGTTGGATCTTTCGGTTATTTCAATAAGGATCTTCCCCTCTTGTTTCCCACACAAAGTTTAGCTCATGTGGGTTTAGGGATCAGTGTGAGGTCTGCGCTTACCTGGAAAGTTGTCATCCAACCATGGTCTGAGCTCTAAAGACCATAAACTATGATCTCCCAAGAACTACGTTTTCCTTGATTCCCATCCTTGTGGGTTACATAGAAACGCCATGAACTCTTGTCTTTGGGTCCAGCTTGAGTTCAGCGTCCTACCTTCGGGACCCTGACTACGGGACTGTGTGGTGTGATTTGGACTCCAAGTCCTCATCCACATCGGTTATGTCGCACGACACCTTACACATTCCATGCCTAGCATCGTCTCTGCTACCTCTGCACTGCATGATGTTAAAATTCATGCTTGGTCCTATCATACGACCCTAAACTATGAAATTATCATCCTGGCCGCACGACAAAAAACATCACTACATTGTGATGACCTCTTTGTAGAGGACATCACGTTGGGTATTGGTCACGTGCCATGCCATTTGTCAACGCCTATCATGGCTTGATTATTGTGGAGACACCAGGGATTTCTACCCTCGGCCTGTCACGTCACAAAAAAAACCTCTCACCTTAAAGGACAAACAAGATTTATCAAATTCCGCTTCTTTTAGTGCAAGGGCCACGCCCTCACTCCCCTTTTTCCATGGAACTGGTACCCTACCGTGCTACCTTTCAGAACTACGTATGGCTAGATTCTCATTCTTATGAGAAACGTAGGAGCGCTCAGGCACTTCCCTGCAGGCCCAGCCTAACCTCCATGTTCGGTCCCTTGACTCGAGCATTTCCCCAAAGAACACATGGTAAGTATGGATTAGGTCCTCATTCACGTCGGGTTTTGTAACCACCTTGCCATGGGTCCCCTACTCCCCTTACCCATTCATTGTCCGAGTTCTAAGACCATAAACTAAGACTCCCTCAATAACTACGTGAGGCTTGATTATAATCCTTATGAGATATGTAGGAGTGCCTGGGAATTTCCCCGCATCCCCAGCCCAACTCCCGTCTCTGGTATCTTGACCTAAAATAATCCGAGAAGCACATGGTAGTTGGAACCGCAGTTCTCATCCACGTCGGGTTTTCTTAAACACCCGTTATGTGCCCCATGTGCTTCGTCCTACCCATGGTCTGAATATTACAACCCTAAACTAAGTTCTCCCTATGGGAAATGACTATGATCCCTCTATCTAATACATCTCGTTGTCGTATTCAGATGTGTTTTGAAAAAGAGCCCGAAGTGTGGAATTTTCATGGGTACATTCCACTCGTCCCATGACCAAGCTTCATGAGCATGCTATTTGGATCCTCATCCTCTTCCAAATCCAAAAGTACCCTCAGACGACATTGATACTAGGCTGAAGGGCTCTCCATGGATGTTGGACCTAAGGTCCCTCCAATCATTTCAGGCCAACGTCCCTAAGGATCGTTGACAACATTTGCGACAATGTCCCGTGTTTTGAACATGGTCAATGGTCGACCCTCTTTTGTTTGTCCCCATTCTAGGCTAACACAATATGGACACTGTGTTTCCGCCACGGTTAACAGTTATCCTCTATCGTCACACCCCCTTCATTGTGATCCAAATCTCGAGCGTCATGATTCACACATTTCCACTTCCTCATGTTCAAGTGGAATTACAACATATTTGTCTCTATCTCTTCGCGCATCTAGGTGCGCTACATGGTCGTGTTAGTGTTTTTGGGCCGGTATTCACCGAGCGTCCCTTCGCCCTAACCTGCCCCCCTTCTGTGTCGGGAAAGTCCCACCACTACTTGTTTCCCACACCGAGCATGACTCACGTGGGTTTAGTAGTTTTGGCGGGATGTGTACCAACACGGCCAGGTTTCTCATCGTCTCACATGACATTAAACCACGCTTTCAGAACTATGTATGGATTTATTCCCATCATCATAGGGTACGTAGGAACACCCGACCACTTTGCTTCGGGTCATTCTTAATCCTCACTCTCGGTCCCCCGACCTGGAGTGTTTCCTCCAGGGGTACATGGTGTGATTTGGACTCTATGTCCTCATTCACATCTTTTTCTTAACTAGCATGCCATATGCTCCTTGGGCTCTCCTCTTTCACTCCACGTCCTATCGTATATCGTTAAACTATAGGAGTCTGCATGTCCTCAATGCATGCCACTAAATTGCTGTTCCACCCTGAACATGTTCAGGCTGCCCCGTGTACATCATGGGATGCACCAGAGCCTCTGTCCGAGAGGATTTCACTAGCATGTGTTGGTCTATGACCACACTGTGCATCCGGAACTATGTTTGGCTTGATTCCAGTCCGCATGGGATACGTGGGGACACCCTTGTATTTTTCCTATGGTCCAGCCCATAGGAATCATTAATCCTATCCTTCCCCTTTTCGGGCCCCATGGCCGTACACCTCTCTAGAGAGACCATGTCCCAAAGAAGGAAGGATCCATAACCAAACTGACGCTCCCATCGAGCATGCTCCCGCCACGACAATGTAATTACATGAGTGTTGGATTCTGTTCGGACAAACCATCACTCCATACTCCACGCTTTTCATTCCCCTTATTCGAACCCTCGTCCAGTTTCATGTCTGAAGGGACCCCCTAACGGCCTGGTCTCATGCCGCATCGGCTCACCTACCATCCTGGGCCAACGTTCCGGAAGATTGTTCATGTTTGGAAGGACCCCCTAACAGTATGGATGCTCGACCCAGGGTCCGCCAACTGTCCTGGGTCAACGCCTCGAACGATTGACTGACAACATTTGTGACATGGTCCCATATTTCGAACATGGTCAACGGTCGACCCTCATTTTGTGTCCCCAGTTCAGGAAATCACGGTAAGGATACCACTTCTCCTCCATGGTTAACGATTGTCCTTTATTGTCATGCCATCCCCACAGTGCTCTGAATCTTGGGCATCGTAATTTATCCATCTTGTTGTTGTCTGTTCGGACCGATTTCAGTGCCCCTAGCGTTTCACCATTCGTGCATGAGGGCACGCTAAAGAAACAATAATTCATCTGTTTTGAGAAATTCCTTCTCTGGCTAAGCCTCTCCCATCTTTCGGAAATCCGGACTGGTAATCCAAATCCCAGATGCTCGGAGCATGGTCTCCACTCCTATGTTAGGTGGGACAAGATGGAAACTATCTCATGTTTCTCACATCGGTCTTGACCCACGTGATCTTGGGGAATTATCGCCGAATGTCCCGCAAACATTGTAGGGAAGTAACGAACCGATTCAAACAGTGGAAATCGTGCATGCTACGGCATTCAAAACAAAGAAGGAAGAAATTGAAGCATGAAAGAAACAATAAAATGTTTTTAGTTTGTTACAGAACCCGGGGGGTCGACTCCCCCCATGGACGGGTTGACCCCGTCAAAAGAGCGTTGCAGCTCCGCCACCCTTCAGCTTGTGGCGTCCAAGACTCGCTGCCATTGACTCAGCTCCCGCTACTCCTCAGCAGCGACGGGGCACAGTTCATCAACCTTGGATCTGGCCCATTCTACGCCAGCTTGAATGGCATCCATCATTCCAGAAGCCTGCCTCATATGCTCCTATGCCTCTACCAGTTGGGCCTTGAACCGTGAGATCAGCTCAAACTGTGCATTAATTGAGGCTGAGTGCTCATCTGCCTGGCTCTGTAGTTGTTGGAACTCACTTTCAGCCGCCTAGAGCTTCTTGATGTTTGTCATCATCCTCTACTGCCAGCCCATGCTGAGCCCATGATCATGCTCCCGGATCTTCTTAGCCATATTATATTGGACGAGCACGTGAGGATGTTGGGAATCCACTCCCCCAGTGCATAGTTCGCGCAGCCGCGAGTGAAGTCTGTCCATTTTGTTCATCCATAGATCTTGGGGGGTGTTCTTTATTAAGCGCATGATTATCTTCCATGACCGGTGGCAGACTATGTTGTTGTCTTCCTCGTCGGAGGCCATTTTTTTCCTAGTCTGTGCGATTGGCAGGCTCGTACGTAGGATACGCCCGCAGTAAGTCCTCGGCATGATCTGCATCTAGCATTGAATCTGGCGTGACATCTGGCGCCGAAGATGGCACGACATGACTGGGACCGGCAGGTCGATCCTCTTCATCGGAGTCCACCTCAATGACCTCTGGCATGACCCTGCTGGTGGTCCCGCCAGTGATGATGTGTGTTGCAGCTCGGGGATATGGGGGGACTATCGCTATAATCACCAGCATGCCCCTAGGAGGGATGCCACCAGACATCCCGACTCGCCTTGCCGCAACATCCCACACCAGTCGGAGAACTGTACAACAAAGAGGGACATAAGCATTAGTTGGCAGAGTCTACATATGATGACAAGGAAACCGATAGAGGAAACTTACGTAGATCGACCTCCAAGTGCTGCTCTTGAGCCGATACTGATGGTACCCCGAGGTGAGGCCCTTCGTATAATGTTGGAAGGTCTGGAGATTCCAGAGGAGCCACCTCGGGTTCTCCGGTCCCACCAGACGTAGAACTGGACGCAGCAATAGGCACGGGTTATGAAGGTCCTGCATCATCACCCGCCGACGGGCGAGAATGATACATTTATACAAGTTCCTCATGCATTACTCAAACATCGGTGAGAAGTCCATAATGGCCCAAGAACGGACCATAAGGAAAGAAGTTCAGAATTCTACCTCGAGAGCCTCTGCGAAATCATCGGAATCTGAGCCTTGATCTCCGACCTCGCCCTCCACTAACGGGCTCCCTCCTCCAGCCTTATCCTCCCGAGAGGAGTCCAATGATTCTTCCAGCAAGGGGAAGAGCTCCCTCAAATCGGTGGCTGAAAACTGTGGGGGGACCATTCAATCCAGTAGTACCCTCACCTGGTATGTCATTGGGCGATGGACACCACTAGAGTGATCGTAATCCTCCAGCTCGTCAAAGTATTTCTCTGCCTCCGCTTGAGACGCCATGAAAACAGCCCGGACTGGGATTTTTCCCGGTAAATCCATCCTAAGGCAATTCAAGTGCACCCATATATCAGGTGGACTGAGGAATTGCTGATTGACATACCAAGTGTCCCGGGCCTCCGAGAAGATGGAATCTTATTACATGTCGATATGACGCAACCTCTTCCCCGAAGCCTGAGTGGATATCCTACGAAATCCCCTCAGTAGCTGCCACTCCTGATGGCTCTGCTCTTCCGGAATCACCGGATCCGCCGCTGCTGCCACACCCTCGGTCGGTGCGGAACTCGCCACCACGGCAGCACTGCCACCGCAACAGGCCCTATCTGCCCTCCGACCTCGACCTCGGGATAGAGGAGGCCCATCGTCCCCAACCCGAATAGTTGGCTTCTTCAACATCTCCCCTGGGTAAGCAGCCTCCCAACTAATTTCATACTCCCTCACCAATCCAAAAGTGGCTGTGGATGGAGGCAATGCAATTCGCATCTTCCAATCTTCCAGTGTGGACATGAGCCACAACTGCCTCATCACAAACGGGTGCTCCTCGTGACACACCTCCTTGTAGACCTGTGGGGTCAGCCTCTGGAGGCACCAAAACATCCTCACAAACCGATGTCGGGTGTACGAATCACAGAGCATCTCACGATCCACTCGTCCCACCAAAACTCCGCCTCGAAAGGCTAGAATGATAGCCCAGTGCTCTTCTATTCCTCTCCTATCGTCAGTGAGTATCCCCGTCGACAATGGGAAGGGTTGTAAATTAAACTCATCCTCCCTCCACACTCGGTTCAGCACTATCGACACTGTTAGTTTGAACGGGAAGCTTCCGGCCGCATTCAAGATGGAGGGGCGGAAGTTTGATCCCGACGGCGAGATAGGGTTTGGAAACTCATTGATCCCCCTGATGTGCGCCGCAATCCATCCATACATGAGGTGGAAGGGCCCACATATCCTTGGAGGCTTCTTGCCCTCGCTAATGTGTCACAGCATTCTGTACAGCTTAGCGAGCATTGGACTCCCCAGATTTCCTCGCTACCCCATGGCTAGCATGGACAACATGATGAACGAGCTGGGCCGCACCCCAATGATGATATCCCTCACTAGTAGGATCGAACCGCTAATTAGAGCTCCAATGAATGCCTCCGGCCATACTATCAGTAGTTGTTCAGTGATGACACTGAAACCCCAAGTCTTCCATTGGATGTCCTCCAAGACCCTCCAATACAAGTGCTCCTTACCCCGTTGGGCTGCCCCCGGACAAGTTTGAGGCCTCAGAGGGAACTCTCGATTTTCAGGGAAATTCAATATGTTCTTAAACCACTACTTAAAGTGGACATCCCTCACTGCCTCCTTTCCCTCTCCAAGGTAGAGTGCCATCAGCACCAATGCCAGTCGCGACATTTTCTCTGTATCCTCCTTTCCCTCTTCAAGATGTGCTTAAACCACTACTTAAACCACTACTTAAAGTGGACATCCCAGGTGAAATTTTTTGTACTTATTTTGTTTACTATTAAAATTACTAAATATAATTGGATGGATATGAATATATAATGGATGGATGGCAATCATTTGAAAAAAATAGTATGAAGACGGAGTGAATGAGTTCATCAGGTTGGAAAAATATCATGCATATGACCCTTTTCAAATCCTTTTTCAATGTTTATACTATTTTTATTCAAGACAAGTTAGTCCAGTGGAGTTTGAAGAACATTTGATCTTTCATGGAATAGATCGAAGTTATAAATGTTGGAATAAACACGAGAAAAAAGTGAATGAATATAGTGGTTGAGATATCATTGTGTTTTATGGATCATATGATATGATTACAATTGTAGACAATGAATAGGACCGTATGGAGAATGCTATTACAACATTGAATGATGATGAAGATTGTATTGAGGAAATGTTAAGGATAGTTGATGATGAACTACATGATTGTCCAAAATTATTTGATCAGTTAAAAGAGTTTTGAAAAGATTCCATTTTATGGTGGTTGCACTAAATATACAAAATTATCATCCGTACTAATGCTTTATAATTTGAAATCCAACAACAGATGGAGTGATTCCAGTTTTACGTAATTACATGCTCTCTTGAATGACATGCTCCTAAAAGATTATGATCTCTAAATCCGAACATACGATGCTAAATAAATGTTATTCTCAATGTGTATAATCTTTGAAAGAATACACATATACCCGAATGACTATATAATTTTTCACAAGGAACAAAAATCACATAGATAATACCAAAATAATGGTGCTTCTCGATACAAGAAATATGAATCTATTCCAATGAAATTTTTGGGGTACTTTCCAATCATTCCAATGTTTAGGAAACTATATCAAAGTTAGAAGACTATTGGGAAGTTGACATGGAACACAGACAAAAGAAATAAATATGGGAAACTACATCACCAGATAGAGTATCCTTAGTGGAAGAGAATAAATCATTAGTATCCACATTTTGGAAATGAGATGAGAAACCTTCATCGTACGTTGTCTATAGATGGAATGGATTCTTTTGGTTTTCAAAAAATCACTCACAGTACATGGCTGATTATGTTTTAAAATTATAACTTTCCATTGTGGTTATACATTAAATGAAAACACATCATGATATCTATTCTTCTATTAGGATCGATATAGCATCCCGCCTTTTTATCACATAAACTTTCATTACATTTTACAAAACCGATGATTTTTAAGGTTTAGTGTCTTGGAAACCGGGAACATAAAACATGAAAACATAAAAAATTCTTCTTAAACACTTGAAATTATTCTCCTTATGTTCTTCCTAGTTTCATTACTGCATCTCATAACCTGGGGACATACATCAAATGAAAGGGTGAGCAGAAGGCCCTGTAAGGGAAACCAGGGGAAAAATTTAACTTGTGAACTTCATATACATCAACAATGTCATGAAAAAGAACATTAAGGCATGAGAAAAAAATCACGAGGAATATCATAATAAAAATAATGTATTTCATAACTTTAAGATGTGGCTACAACATTTAATATTGAAAATCATTTTGTTTCACCAAGGTCCATCCCCAATGTGTCATTAAAAATTACCAAGGTTATTCATCAAGGCGTCATTAAAAAAATGTCATCTATAGAGATTAAGTCTTTACCCAGTGCATTGGAGTGCTATTAGGGAGAACCATTAACATTTAATTATTATCATGTGAGCCACATATATCATCATCAATCATTTCATAAACAACCCATATATCATAAACGAAATGGGTTTCATTTCATAATCATAACGTTTTAAAACCGCTTTAAAGTCTTGATCTTTATGTCACTTTAAACCCACAGAAAGGAAAAGTGGGTCTCATGTATGTAAAAACCATAATTTAGAATATAAAAAATTGGTATATATGTGAATACCCCTATATAAGATAGAGCTTTGAGTATTCACTTAATAAAATAAAATAACTTTAGAAAAGGGAGAGACATTTTGAGACGAAAATTCTGCAGCATAACGGCTATGTTTCGGGGTTTTAGAAAACATTGAAAAGAGAGGGGACATGGGTCACATACTCATAAATAATCCATAAAACAGTAGAGGGATAGAATATAAAGGATATAATATCATGGTAATGAAATTTTAAAGAGATACCATATGAAATGAAAAACATGCAAGGAAGACAAAAATAAGATTTCTCTTTTGAAAATTTGGCAGCCTATCGGCATCACTTAAAACTTCAAAAAAATGAATTGACGGAATAAAATAGGGTCTCTAATCATGTGAAAATAAAATATCAGTATCATAGATATATATATCATACCCCAACATAATAAGAATTTTCTTGAAAGACTTGAAAAGAAAATGGATCTTGATAACGAGAAGTGTGAAAGAATCCCTTTAAAATTCGGCAGCCTAACGACGTCACTTAAACTTCAAAAAATGAATTGAATAGATAAAATAGGGTCTCTCATCATATGAACATAAAATATCATTATGATAGATATTTAGATCATACCCCAACATAATAAAAGTAACATTAAAGACTTGACATAAAAATAGATCTTGAAAACGAGAAGGGTGAAAGATCCTTTAAAAATTCGGCAGCCTAATGGTGCCACTTAAAATTTCAAAATACTGAATTGAAGAGATCAAATAGGGTAACTAATCATATGAACATAAAAGATAAATATGAAATATATAGAGATAATACCCAAACATAATAAAAAAGAACTTCAAAGACTTGACAAGAAAATGGATCTTGAAAATAAGAAGTGTGAGAGAATCCCTTTAAAATTCGGCAGCCTAACAACGTCACCTAAAGATCAAAAAAATGAATTGACGAGATAAAATAGGGTCACTCATCATATTAAAATAAAATATCAGTATGATAGATATAGATATCATATCCCAAAATAAGAAAAGAAACATTAAAGACATGACATGAAAATCAATCTTGAAAACGAGATGGGTGAAAGAATCCATTACAAAAATTTCGGCAACCTTACAGCGCCACATAAATATTCATAAAATGAAATGATGAGATTAAGATAGGATATCTCATCATATGAACATGAAAAGGGAGTTAAGGGGAATATAATAGAACATACTCCAACATAAGAACATGGAGCATAAAAGAAATGACATAAAAGAGAGTATTTGAAAAGAAAGAGAGAGTTTGGATCCCATACCTTAAAACGTAACTCTTAAACCACGATGGTTGGGAACATGAGGGCTTAGTGGAACCTTGGGAGGACTCCTTGGGAGGTAATGAGTCCAGAGATTAGTTGGGGGAGTATTTGGAGTCGAATGGATGAGATGATGGCTTGGTACTTATAGGGAAAGTGAGGGGACAAGGCATTAATGGCCAAGGGACACCTCATTGGTGGTCTTGGAAAAACCATGGGCTTTCCCATGGATTTTTCCCATTTTATTGACCACTTGGGACACCTAATACCTTATCTTACTATTAATAAGTCTACCATATTGATTACATACTTAATACATCATTTAATGAAGTCATTAAACACCCATAACTTAAAAACTGCATTTACACTATTCATCGAAAATTCAGCTTTCACGGAAAAATCCCAAAATTTCACCTTAACTAAGAATCGATCCTATGATTTAAAAAATGAACTCCATTTTGTAAAAATAATTTTCTAAATAATTTTAATTTAATTTTTAAATAAATAAACTATTCACCGAAAATTCTTTTTTTCATAAAAATCCCCAAAAATTACCTTCACATAATATCGATGCTCTGAGTTCTAAAATGAAATCCAATTTATAAAAATAATTTTCTAAATATTTTAAATTTATAATTTAATTAATAAACAACTATTCATCCTAAAAAACTAATACTTGACTAATAATTAATGAAACCATTATTTAACCATTTTATTGAATCACGTTACTTAATCAAGGTGATAATATTATATTAATACATTCATTAATTGAGATTACTAATACATTTGGTCACATTACTAATCCTAATCATAAGATCACTATTCATAATTTACTATTCATCAAAAATTAAGTTGATCTTATTAGACTCTAAATTTCGTACTGAACATATTTGTAGAAACCCATTTTTTGAAAATAATTATACATTTTTAATCATTTAAGGTTTACATTAACATTTTATAAAATATCCTTTCTCTAAAATTCTCCAAAATATGCATTCTATATTTATCCAGACATTTTAAAATTCATAAACTTCATCATAAGAAGAAATAAATTTTTTTATTTAAAACAAAGGATTACACAAGGCAGTTACGGTCTCCTTACTTAGCCCCTTATCACACCAGCATAGGACCTAAGTGTAAGGTTTGATAAGGTGAGAGAATATGAGGGAGGCTCGGCCAACATCGCATGAGTAGTAATTTATATTAGTTTGAACTACTCGTGAAGGCGATTCCGTTATAGCTTCACACGATGAAGTTTTGCTTGGGTTTGTTCCAGAGAAAAGCCTAATGGAGCTACCTCCTTCCCATGTTCTGTTAGATGGGCTTCGATCGGTCCAAGAATACTGGGTGAGGCCATCGAATCTTCTTTCTATATTAATTAACCACGATTACTTGTATATAGAGACAATAATTGAAACGTTTAGTTTCCAGCGGTCATATTGTCCAATGGTCATATAACATTCAAAACCCAACGGTCTCATTTAAATTATAATCTTGTTATCAAATGAAACTGTTTTGTTGTGTATAAAACATAAAATGACACACAGAATTAAGAAGCAGGATTTATTCAAAATTTCGGGTCGTTAAAATCTTCCCCCCTTATGAAATTGCGTCCTCGCAATTTTTAAAAATTGGGTTTTAAAATTTCATTGAATGCCCCACATCAGAAAAGGAGTCAGTATAGCTATTACATTAAAAGAATGAATGGGAAGTACAAAGGTCACCCGAGTTAACCCACACTAGGATTCCATGTAGGAAAACATGGACATGGAGGAGAAAACAAAGGGTCATGTTCTGAGGGAGAGTGATAGAAAAAATTATTTGGAGAAATTTAACCACGAGAAAGTCACAAACTTATGATGTGTGTAAACGGTCTTTGATTACCTAGTAGGAAACGTAAACTAACAGCATTTTTGTTTTACGTTCCTTTTCATAATTTTGAGGAATTCATTTACTACATAGAACAAAAACATAATGAAATATACCTACCTTCAAGTAGAGATTCATCATTTAATAAGCTTCAACCAAAACAAATCTTTTCTCCAAACGATGAGAATTCAAAAACACTTGGTCTCATCAAAACACAAGAATCATCTTATTGACAGTCACATAATCCAAAAAAGATTAACTATCAATTTCATCTATCTTTAAACATTATCTCAAAAACAGAAATCGTAAGATTAAACAACTCTTCAAAAAGAAAGAATCCCATAGGAGGGGAAACTACTTTTAAATCTTCATAGTTCCATGGTACCACCCAAATTTCATCATAGACCATTCCATAAATATCTATCCTTAAAATTACTCAAAATAAACCAAACTAAGATTGAAACACAATTATAAGAACGATCTCATAACATAGCCTTCCAATATATACTTTATCGTTCATATTCAAACAATATCAACCACTCTTATCATCATATAACAAAAGTAACTAACCTAATCACATTTTACCCAAGATAGGTTAATCATTTCCATATGTAACCTAAATTACTATAATTCTACATTAAATTTCTCAATTCATCATAATATAAGTCATCCTTTACTCCTCAAAAAAGTACTGTAGTAATATATTTACCTAGATTGAATAGGGTTCCCAAAATAGTGAATGTATTCCAGAATAAAAATCATATTTTAATCCCCTAATCACCCTAACTTTTTTTAAGAATAACAACTTCACTATATCAACATGATGTACATAACAATTGATGTTTTCCTTAATGATATAAAATCATCTTAGGCAGTGACTCGATGATCGTAGAAAACATAAAATATATTCTCATAGAGAACGAACTAAAATACAACATGACATAGAAAATTATTGTGAAGAAGTTACTTGTACATCAGTCATCATGATCCATCTCAGCATAGGACTTGCATTGTTCCCTTGTCCTCGAAGATTGTTGAACCTCATCATGCTTCTCATCCATTCTAAGAGAGCATTGACTTGGATAATGTCTAAATTCTCCACATTTATGACATCGAAATGTATAAGGTACATTAGATCAAACCTTTTCTCAAATCATCACATTATCCATTTTTTAAAGAAAATGGATACTTTATGCCCTATCTTCCCACACTTAAAAAGTCTCCCGGGTCCTTTGTGACATTCTCCTTGGTGCATCTTCGCTCACTTTTTTGAAAAAAGAAAATGGGTCATCTTTACCATATCAACATTTTCAGATGAACAAACTTGAGACTTTGTCTTCTTCTTCCTTGATGAATTTGGACATTCATCTAGGTACCAATTATTAATTGTGATTTTTGATAGCTGGTAGGGCATAATCTCAATATGTTCAACATGATCTTTTTTCATCTCTGTAACATTAATAGGGAAATCATCACATTTCATATCACATTGGTTGTTGGGACATGCTCTTTTATTTCCCGCCCTTAACTAAGAAAATAACGTATAATTAGGGTGCCAAAATACATAGCCAATAATCATGAAAAGGAAACTTAAAGCATATAAGGATAAAATTTTAGAAGAAAAGTATACCCTCACTTGTTATCTCCTAGGTCCTAATCTAGGTTATCCATGATCATATATTCTTATGTGAAACTCTATTTTATTTTATCTTTTCTCCTTTAATAATGGTTCATACTAAGCTTATGAATTTACCAAATCATATTCCCCGGGATTGTCGTAACCAAAAGTGTAGCAATTCCCGTTGTCGGGTACCAGTTCCTATTCGAGTCGAGATCAATGCGGTTTTTTCGGGTTTTACCCCTATGTATATCTGTGCCAGAGCCACCTCTACCTGCTCGTATCAAGACAAGGATGTATTTTCTTGGCAACCCCTTACTCAGTACTCACCAAAATACCAGGAAAATTTCCTATATTTAATCTTTGATATAGGGTCATTCCTACAGTTTTCATATCATAATTTCCACAAATAACTAAACCATCCTTTAATACCAACTATATAATCCCGCCTTTTTATCACATAAACATTCATTACATTTTACAAAACCGAGGATCTTTTAGGTTTAGTGTCTTGGAAACCAGGAACTTAATACATGAAAACATAAAACATTATTCTTAAAAAATTGAATTAATTCTCCATATGTTAATTCTAGGTTCATTAATGCATCTCATAACCTAGGGACATACATCAATAGAATGAGTGAGCAGAAGTCTCACTAAGGGAAACAAGGGGAAACATTTAACATGTGAACTTGAGATACATCAACAATGTCATGAAAAAGAACTATAAGGCATGAAAAAGAAATCATGAGGCATATCATATTAAAAATAACGTATTTCATAACTTTAAGATGTGGCTACAACATTTTATATTAGAAATAATTCCATTCCACCATGTTCAATCCCCAAGGTGTCATTAAAAATTACCAAGGTTATTCACCAAGGCGTCGTTAAAAAAATGTCATCTCTAGAGATTAAGTCTTTAACCAATGCATTGGAGCACTATCAGGGAGCAACCTTAACATGTATTTATTATCATTTGAGCCACATATATCATCATCAATCATTTCATAAACAACCCATATAGCATAAAATAAATGGGTTTCATTTCATAATCATAACATTTTAAAACTGCTTTAAAGACATGATCTTTATTTCACATTAAACCCACGGAAAGAGAAAGCGGGTCTCATGTATTTAAATCCCATAATTTAAAATAGAACAAAATGGTAAATATTTAAATAAACCTATAGAAGAGAGAACTTTGAGTATTCACTTAATAAAATAAAATATCTTTAGAAAAAGAGAGAGACATTTTGAGATGAAAATTCTGCAAAATAACGGCTATGTTTCAGGGTTTTAGAAAACCATGAAAAGAGAGGGGACATGGGTCACCCACTTATAATTGATCCATAAAAAAATATAGGGACAGAATATAATATATATAAGAACATGGAAATGAAATTTTAATGACAAACCATATTAAATGAAAAACATGGAAGGAAGACAAAAATAAGATTTCTCTTATTAAAATTTGGCACCCTATCGGCGTCACTTACAACATAAAAAACATGAATTGATGAGATCAAATAGAGTCCCTAGTTATATGAACATAAAATATCAGTATGATAGATATAGAGATAATACCCCAACATAACAAAAATGAACTTGAAATACTTGACAAGAAAATGGATCTTGAAAACGAGAAGTGTGAAAGAATCCATTTAAAATTCGGCAGCCTAACGACGTCACTTAAACTTCAAAAAAATTAATTGAATAGATAAAATAGGGTCTCTCATCATATGAACATAAAATATTAGTATGATATATATATATATATCATACCCCATCATAATAAATGAAACATTAAACACTTGACATGAAAATCGATCTTGAAAATGAGAAGGGTGAAAGATCCCTTAAAAATTCGGCAGCCTAACGCGCCACTTAAAAAGTCAAAATACTGAATTGAAGAGATCAAATAGGGTATCTAATCATATGAACATAAAAGATAAGTATTATATATATAGATATCATACCCCTATATTATAAAAAGGAACTTGAATGTCTTTACAAGAAAATGGATCTTGAAAACAATAAGTGTGAAAAAATCCCTTTAAAATTCGATAGCCTAACAGCGTCACTTAAACTTCAAAAAAAATGATTTGATGAGATAAAATAGGGTCTCTAAACATATGAACAGAGAAGATAAGTATGATAGATATAGAGATCATACCCCAACATAATAAAAGGAACATTAAAGACTTGACATGAAAATCGATCTTGAAAACGAGAAAGGTGAAAGAATTCATTACAAAAATTTTGGCAGCCTAACGGCGCCACTTAAACATTCATGCAACGAAATGATGAGAGTAAGAAGGGATCTCTAATCATATTAACATGAAAAGGTTTGAAAGAGAAATATAAAATAACATACTCCAACATATGAACATGGAGCATAAAATAAATGACTTAAAAAGAGTATTTGAAAAGAAAGAGAGAGTTTGGATCCCTTACCTTAAAACATAACTCTTAAATCTCAATGTTTGGGGCCTTGATTTCTTGAAGAAACATTGGGAGGACTCCTTTGGAGGTAATGAGACCTGATCTTAGTTTGTGGAGAGTTGGGAGTCGAATGGATGAGAGGTTGTCTTGTTATTTATAGGGAAAGTGAGGGGACAAGGCATTAATGGACAGAGGACACCTCATTGGTGGTTTTGGAAAAACCATGGGCTTTACCAAGGTATTTTCCCATTTTATTAGCCACTAGGGACACCTCATACCTTTTCTTACTATTCATAAGTTGACCATATTGATTACATACTTAATACATCATTTAATGATGTCATTAAACACCGGTAACTTAAAAATTGTATTTTCACTATTCATCAAAAATTCAACTTACTCAGAAAAATCTCAAAATTTCACCTTTAACCAAATAAAGATGCCCTGATTTCAAAAATGAATTCCATTTTATAACCATAAGTTTCTAAATATTTTTAATTTATTTTTTAAATAAATTCAATATTCAACGAAAATTCATTTTTCCAGCAAAATACCCAAAAATTACCTTAACATAATATCGATTCTTTGAGATCAAAAATGAAATCCATTTTTTAAAAATAATTTTCTAAATAATTTTTAATTTTATTTTTAATTAAAAAAACACGATTCACCATAAAAACTAATACTTGACTAATAATTTATGAAACCGTTATTTAATGATTTTATTGAATCACAATACTTAATCTAGGTGCCTAGATTATAATAATACTTTATTTAAGTGAGATTACTAATACATTTGGTCACATTCCTAATTCTATGCATAAAATCACTATTCATAATTTACTATTCATCAATAATTGAGTTGATCTAATTAGACTCTAAATTTCGTACTGAACATAATTACAGAAGACCATTTTTCGAAAATCATTACACATTTTTAATTATTTAAGGTTTACATAATTTTTTTTTTAAAATATCCTTTCTCTAAATTTCAACCTAATATGCATACTGTATTTATCCGGACAATTGAAAATTCATAAACTTCATCATAAGAAGAAATAAATTTTTTTATTTAAAACAAAGGATTACAGAAGTCTGTTATGATCTCCATACATAGCCCCTTATCACACCAGTATAAGACCTAAGTGTAAGGTGTGCTAAGGTGAGAGAATCTGAGGGAGGAGCGGCCAACATCATACGAGTAGTAATTTCTATTAGTTTGAACATCTCGTGACGGAGATTCCAATCTAGCTTCACACGATGAGGTTCGGCTTGGGTTTGGTCCAGAGAAAAGCCCAATTGTGGTACCTCTATCCCATGTTAAGTTAGATGGGCTTAGATCGATCCAAGACTATTGGGTGAGGCCATCTAATCTTCTTTCTATATTAATTAACCATGATTAATTATATTTAGAGACAATAATCGAAATGTTTAGTTTCCAGCTATCATATTGACCAATGGTCATATTACAGTCAAAACCCAAAGGTCTCATTTTAATTATACTCGTGTTATCAAATGAAATAGTTTTGTTGAGTATAAAAAATAAAGTAACACACAGAATTAGGAAATAAGATTTATTCAAAATTTTGGGTCATTACAATAAAAACAATCAAGTAATGATATTGATGGTTATTTGGATCCATTGATTGAGGATTTGAAATTATTATGGGATTTAGGTGTTTCATTGTATGATTCTTACAAAAATGAAGATTTTATGTTATGATCCATGTTGTACATGACAATAAATGTCTTTCTTGCTTATGGAAATTTTCCAGGATATAACATTAAATGAACTCATGGGTGTCCCATATATGAACTAGGTACACTGTCAGTTAGGTTGAAACATTTATCTAAAACAAGGTTTCCAGGACAACGTATATTTCTACACTAATGATATAAGTACCTATATTGGATGTAATCATTCTATGGATTTTCAGAAGAATGTACAAAACCTTCTCCCGTAAAAGGTGATCAACTGTTACAGAAAGTAAAAGATGTGGACAGTGCTTTTGGAAAACCATTTTTGAAAAACCTTACAAAAATCAGTTGAAAAAATAGATAAGTTTTTGAATTACCATACTTGAATTTTCAGTATGTCAGAAACCTTCTTGATGTTATGAATGTAGAAAAAAATGTTTGTGATAGTGTCATCGGAACATTTCTAAATTCACCTGAAAAAATGGATTAAATTGAGGCAAGGATGGACATGGTTGACATGAGAATACAAGAAAAGTTGGCCCAATGAAGGGTGAAAACGAACTTTTCTTCATCCAGCTGCTTACAATCATTCCAGGAAGGAGAGATATCAGTTTTTCAACTTCTTGAATGATATAAAGGTTATAGAGGGGTATTTATCGAATATCAAGAACATCATGTCAATGAGATATTTAAAGTTAGAGAGTCTGAAATCACATGACTGCCATGTTTTGATGCAACATATAATGCCTATAGATTTACATTTCATTTTTACTAATAATGTCCACCATATATTATGTAACATCCCGGATCTGGATGCCACAAAAAGGGTGCCCAAAACTCGGTTGGTCACATGTCCTTAAGCGCAATTCTCCAAACTCCATAGGCTGTAGACTAGGAGAAAGGTCCATGGAATGATAGTGTGGAAACTATGCCCTCATTTTTCAATGTGTAGCGCATCAAAATAAAATATATAAACATGCAACAACGGGAAAAGTAAACAATTGACAACTAAAATGAACAATTCAAGTGAAAGATAACTAAAAGTTATACATATAATGATGCAACATGTCACTATGTCTAGGAAAGAAGCCTAAAAAAGATACACTACAATCAATACAATACAGTAACAAGGTACAAGTACAAGAAAATAAAACAAAATAGTGCAATAAGAACATAGAAGCATCACAAGCCTAAGCTTGGTCACATGATCTCCTACTCTTATGCAACAATCATGCACCTGAGAAGGGTCCCTTTCTCTTATAGACACCTCCAACAATATAATCTGTTTGGGAAGAAGACATGACCCAAATTGGTTGTGAGAAATAAATCCCAGTAGGCAACCACCTAAGGCCCATGCCCAACTGTCAGTGAAAAATGTGCAATAGTAGTGTGCAATAATAAAATGAAGTAAACTAGGAAGTACTCAAAAGTAACTATTCCTACTAGTTACATTTCCATTTTAATAATTATTTAACAATTCAATATAATTGAATTCTAATCTAAACAGAACCATGCCCTTAGTTTAATCAGATCCTTTCCCTCAGGCTAAATATAACCATGCCCTCCGGCTAAATATCACCATGCCCTTAGGATAAATATAACCAAGACCTCAGGCTAAATATCAGCATTCCCTTAGGCTATATATAACCATTCCCTTAGGCTAAATATCACAATTACCTTATGATATATATAACCATGACCCCGGGAAGAATATCACAATGACCTTAGGCTAATCATAACACAAACAAGCAACCGGGCCAAGCCCAAAGCATAAACAAGCACTATGTATACCTTTCCTCTCATGAAAGCTCAAAACATGTTATAATCCCAGCATACCCTCGGGTATCCTGGACAAACTGCTAAATAGAGGAATGCACCCATGGGGTGGCCCTATATCAATGGAACAATCTCAAATAGTAGTTTATAATTCTTTATTAGACTACAAATGTAATTCTAGGCATCTAAATTGTCAAGGTCTCATACATATGACACCCCAAATAAGGGAACGTAGCACAACAGTATACAAAACAACTCAACAGTTGGAAATAAACATCGGACCACCTACCTCGATCTCCTCTTATCAATATATGCGAACAAAACTTCTAGAAACTCCCATGAATGACATAGATCTGATAAAAACTACTCCCCATTCAAACTTAAATAACATCCCTTGGAGGATGAATATTATAGAGCGACTCCAAAAAAAGAAAGGCCTTACACACGCGGTTCAAATCAGATAGATGATAGAAGAAATGGATTTCTGGCGTGTGATCAGGAGCTCCTCCAAGCTTCGATCTCTCCTCCTATGCTTCAAACGATCTCACTACCTCCTCTTCCAAATGAGTAGGCTACAATTTTTTTAAGTGAAAAAACATGACTACACGACGTGTACTTTCCTTTTTAACTGTTCCTCTAGTGGCTGTTTTTCACCACCCCACAGTTCTTCCACAGACTGACTACACGATGTGTATCACTAAGTACACAACATTTAGTTAGCTATTACACCGTTAACCATCAATATGAATACACACCATGTGTTCTCGTCCCACACTGCCAAAGTACATGGCGTATACATGGAAGTACACGATGTGTAGTTTGATTTACCAACAAGCCAACGTGCCATGTATTCTCATCCCATACAGCTGACATACACAGAATGTGTACAAAATTACATGGCATGTACCCACATATTTTAGAGGTTTCCCACATTTCCCTTGTTTTCTCGAAAACACTTAACGAAAAATAAAAGAAGAAGCTTGTACCTCAAAAATAAGAACCGAGTTCTTACAAACTTCTCCCCTTAAAGCAATTCATCCCCGAATTTCCCTTCTAAGGGTGGTGAAGATAAAGAAGTGAACAATTCTGTCCACTGAGCATGTACATCAGCCTCCCACTCCTAGGATTCATCCTGCACTCGACCATGCTTTCATATCACCAGTAGGAGAGGAACTGACCGGCCTCGGAGAACCTTCAAGCTCCTATCAACGATAAAAATCAGATTATATTCAACATATGCATGAACATGAAGCTCAACCTCCTCAGGATAAAAGACATGAGATGTTTCTGAATGATAATGGCACAATTATGATACATGGAAGATTTCATGCATGGTTCGGTACCTCTATGGTAACTTCAACCGATAGGAAACCGACCCAACTCTCTCCATAATCTCAAATGGACCAACATACCTTGGTGAAAGTTTATCATGTCTTTTGATCCTCCTGTGTCCCAACCTCGATGAAAAATTTAAGAAAACCTGATCCCCATACATGAACTCCATGGTTCATATGCAAAAATCAACATATGATTTATGACGAGAATGTGCAGAAGCCATCCACTTCTAAATCAACTGGACCTGATCTGAAGTCTCCTGCACGAGGGGCAGTCCCAGTAAAGCTGCCTCACCTACCACCATCCAGAAAAAGGGTGATCGGTATGGCCTACCATATAAATCCTCGTAATGTGCCATATAAATAGTTTCTTCAAAAGTATTATTATAGGAAATTTTAAATAGGGGTATATGTTTCTCTCAAGAGCCCCCAAAGTCTAGTACGCATGCATGCAGCATTTCATCAAGCACCTGTATAGTACGCTCTGACTGGCCATCGGTCTTAGGGTGGTATGTTGTGATGAGAAGAACCTCTGTACCCAGTTCCCTCTGAAAACTCTACCAGAAATGAGATGTAAAGTTAGCGTCCCTATTTGAAACAATAGAATGAGGGACCCCATGAAGACATACAACCTCTATGATATTCAACATCTCGAGATCTTCAACTCAAAGGTCTCCTTGATCGGAAAAAAGTGAGCCACCTTCATAAGTCTGTCCACAACAACCCACATGGAATCATTGCCTCGAGGTGACCTCAGAAACCTAGTCACGAAGTCCATCACAACATCATCCCCTTTCTACTTTGGAATGAGCTACTATTGTAACAGTCTGGTTGGCCTCTGATTCTCTGCCTTCACCTACTGACAGGTGGAAAATCTAGTAACCAAACCAACTACCTCTCTCTTCATACCCGGCCACCAATACTAACGTCTCAAGTAACTGTACATCTTGTTAACCCCAAGATGTACTACCTAAGAAGAATCATGAAACTCCTGCATCAACGCCTTGCGTATATCCCCTGTAACCCACACTCGCCCATGGATTTGCAATACCTCATCATCGCTTATCTTCCTACCAGGATGAGGGTCCCCACATTCAAACGACTCCCGTAGAACAAGGCCTTCTGAATCTGATAGTTGTCTAATCCTCACTCTATCCAGGAGGGTATAAGTCACATATAAGGATGAAAGATAGTGTTTCCCATGTCTATCGCGCACCTCCAAATTCATCGCAGATAACAAAGCCATAAGCTTCCACTCACCAATGGCCTCCTGCACTGCATATATATGAGTCTTCCTACTCAGTGCATCAGCTACTATGTCACCCATACCAGGTGTATAGGAATGCTCAAAGTTGAAGGACTTTAGGTACATAACCCACCTTCACCGTCTCATATTCAAGTCAATCTGAGTAAAGATGTATTTGAGAGTTTTGTGGTCGGTGAAAACCACAAAATGCTCTCCCAAGATATAATGTCTCCAACAACATAACACATGAACAAAAACAGCCAAATCGAGATCATGCATCAGGTAATTCCTCTCTTTTGGCCTCAACTACCGAGACCCATACGCAACAACTCGATTGCCCTGCATCAACACTACTCCTAGCCCAGTACCTAATGCATCACATTATACTGTATAGATCTTCCCTTTCACTGTAAGTATCAGGATTTCTGCTGATGTCAACCTTCCCTTCACCTACTGAAAGGCTGTGTCATATTCTTTTGACCAACCAAACATGACACCCTTCTTAGTCAAACCCGTTAACAGCACTACTAAGCGGGAGAAGTCTGGTATAAAACACCTATAGTAACCATCCATTCCCAAAAAACTCTGTATTTCAAACACGTTCTTAGACTGCTCCCAGGAAACTACTTCTCCCACCTTCTCTAGGTCTACCGCAACTTATTTCTCTGAGATAATATGACCCAGGAAGTGAATCAGGTCCATCCAAAAGTGGCACTTTGAGAGCATATCATATAGTTGATTATCTCTCAGTGTACTCAATATGATCTCAAGATGGGTGGCATGGTCGTTTCGAGTGTTAAATTACACCAAGATGTCATCCACAAATACTACCACATAAGATTCTAGATATGGATGGAACACATGCTTCATCAGAGCCATGAGAACTTCTAGCGCATTTTTGAGTCCGAACGGCATGAACAAGTACTCATACAGACTATATCTGCTCCGAAAGGCTATAAGAGGTATGTCTGATGGTCTCACTCGCAACTGATGATATCCGGATCTCAATTCAATCATTGAGAACACTCATGCTCCTCGAAATTGATCAAAAAAATCATCAATACTAGGTAAAGGATACCAGTTCATAACCCTCAGCTGGTTCAGTCTCTGATAATCTACACATAGTCTGAGGGTACCATCCGCCTTCTTCGCAAAAAAGGACCGGCGAACCCCAAGGAGAAGTACTGGGTCAGATAAAACCATTGGCCTGCAACTCCTCTAACTACCAATTGAGATTTTGTAACTCAGGGTTAGCCATCCAATAGAGAGGAATGGACACTACTGTCACTCCTGGAGCATGCTCAATAAAAAAATCCACCTCACGCTACGGAGGTATACCTGACAAGTAGTCTAGGAAAAAATCCCTGAAACGATTAACCATGGGAGGGAAATACTTAGGAAAAGTTCCCTTACCATCCAGATATAAACATGCAATCTGGGTTGTCACTCCACCTCTTCCATAATGCTCGGGTCCTGCTTCGCTCGCCTGGACATCCCATTCTCCCTTGTGTAGAAACTCTCCACCCTCTGGTGATGTGAAACTCACCCTGCGATGATTGCAGTCTACAAAGGATCGAATGGAAACAAACCAGCCTATCCCAAAAATAATATCATAAGATGTAATCTCTAAGACATAAAGGTCCCATAGAAAGTGACACCCACAAAACTCAAGGGGGAACTCCTTGAACTGACGCTCACCTGTCGTTCTCATCCCCAATAGAGTGTCTAGCATCAAAATATTTGATGATGAAGAAACACAGAGATGAAGGATCTCCACAACGGTCATAGATATAAATTTATGTGTAATACTTGTATAGAAAATTGTAAAAGATAAAATAGAATAAACTAGAATAGTACCTCTAAAAGTGGAAGATCCAGGATCCTGCTACTATTGGGTCTGTTGAATTGCATATGCCTACCCAGTGTTGTGGGCCTGCGACACAGCCTGGCTACCTGGATCTGACCCACCCTACTGTCTCTAAGATCCTAGTGTCTGGCTACTATAGCCACAACCACCATCTCGGCTTGCATGCCCTTACATATTCCAATTTCCCGACTAGTAAGAAGCTGTTTCTCCTACTCCTGAATGAGGAGTCTTCACAAAAACCCTCTCAGTAGACACTGGTAGAAATGCCCTGCATAAACCATGTAGATGACCCATCTTTCCACAAGATCGAAACTCCACTAGGTCACGTGGACACTGAGGTCTCTTGTGACCCTCTCTACCACACTGGTAGCACATGACCAGGCGACCATAAGAATTCTTATGGCTAGTACTGTAACCATGAGAGAAATCCATCTTTCTCTACCTATTGCCGGTAGAAATAGTACTAGATACTGGTGTCGAACCGCCCTGGTTCGCACCAATAGCTTCCCGCAGGTTTCTCTCTTTAATCAACATCTGGTTCACAATAGAATGCATGATAGGTAACCTAAAAACATTCACCAGGGTGTGGATGTCATATCGAAGACCATACTCAAAGCATCTAGCCCTCAACGTTTCATCATCCACAAGAAGAGGTTAAAAACACTTAAGCTCGATGAAGCGGGAAGAATAATCAATCACTGACATATCGACCTGCTATAGATTCATGAAATTTCAAGCTTTATTTTCACTTAGCGTCTCTAGAATGATGAATTCATAGAATACTTCTTGAATATAATCCCTTGTCATGTCTTGGTGATGCTCAGACTGGGTGGTAACATCCCACCATATCTTGGAGGGAACAGACAACATGTATGTAGCGAGCTTGACCCTCCTCCCAGGTGGTGTCTCCACATGCACGAATATCGTCTGCATAGAATCCATCCATGAATCTGTAGCCTATGGTCCAAAATCCCCTACAAACATAGTCGAATGATACTGATGGAAGATACATGCAAACTTTTCTATAGATATGGAAATCGGCGGTGCTCCCTCGAAGGTTTGCATGAACCGCATGAAGCCTTCACATAACTATGAATCTACGCCTATATCCGGTATAACGTCTGGCCTCCCATCTGGCACTGTTGTAGGATCCATCGGTAGACCATGGCCTACCACCTCTGAAGTATAATAATTTCCATTCTATTGGAGAACAACAAGTGGTCGTCTCGACGACTTGACTCTACAAGGTCAAATGCACACCTCAGATCAAGATTGTCACGGACTGATAACTAGGAGACCAAGAAGTAAATAGAGGAAGAAAAGCCTTCATGTTTTAAAAAACATGACTACAAAATTTGTATAATTACTACACGGAATGTTCCCATAAATCATTCACATGGGTGTGTACTTCAAATAAAACTGTTCGTGAAACACCCCAACCACAAGACATATTGTCTTAACACACAGCGTGTACTTGAATCCTTCTTCCTTTCCCTAGTCCTACTACATGGTTATGCCATATGAATCTCCTAAAAAGACTACACAGTGTGTTCAAGGTATAAACGGCTTGTAATCTACAAGCTTTCACCGGCCCGTGTTGTTCGAAACACGGCCTATATACCAAGGTCACACTACATGGTGTGTTCCAGATGGACACGTCATGTACTATAAAGTCCCAACCGACCCATGTTTTTAGCTACAAGCACTAAAAAATATTTCACTTTTTCCAATAGAGACATAATTGTTGGTAAAAGTGAATTTTTTTGGTAAAACGTTTTTCCAACATATATGTCTCTGTCACTAAACTGTCGGTAAAAACTCTATTGATAAATGTTTTTACTACAGATAAAATAGATATGTTGCAACAATAATTATACCAAAAAATAATATATATGTTGGTTAAAGTGTTTAGCAACAAGTTATGGTGACAAATTTTTCTGTCGGTAATAATATTACCTACCTATAAATTACAATTGAGTAAAAATTATAAATTTCTATTTCTAGTAATATTGCACATTTTAAAATTCCATATTTTATTTACTTGTAATCATATATAATCCAATGATTTTTTTATTATACCGAATATGATTTTAACACAAGTTAAAAAATAGAAAAAAAATTAATTATATTAAAAAATAAATTTCATACAATATACTGGATCCACAATCCCCGACCATCACATCACATTGGAAAATCCCCCCAATCCCCCCCCCCACACTGGATCCCCCAATATGATCCACCCCCAGATGACTCATCCATGTCATCGAGTGAAATCTATCTCCATCCTCCCATCCATGTTATAAGAGGTTTTGGTATAGTCTCATTCACATCTTGATCCACCATCTCCAGCATCCCATCCATGCCATAAGAGGTTTTGGTATAGTTTTATGCACATCCTTATCCACTACCATTCAGGAAGGCCCAATATGATTCTCATATTCCACATTCATCCATCATCTTCCAACATCATCCTAATTCATTAATTAATCTACATAAAAGTAGTAATTCACCAAAATATAATCAAAACATAGAAAAAAACTGAAACTCAAGAAGAACATCAAGATGCACATTCAAAACAAGAACTCAACCTGTAAAAAATATATAAACCCATGCTGGCTGAATCTCATACTCTAGAATCCATCCATGATCATCCAACATGAACCTAATTCAGTCATCAATAATGTCATAAATATGTAGAAAAGCACTACTTCACTATCATATAATAAAAATAACAGAATCTCAAGTACTTCAAACTGTACATTCTAAACAGGAACTCAAGTTCTATATTCCGAATAGAAACAAAAAAATTTCAAAAACAAAAACAAAAAAATGAAACCAAAGTTGCTCCCCATACTCCTCTATCATCCATAAAATTCATGATCATACCTGGGATCTCATTTTATTCCATGTAATATGAAGAAATCTTAAGTCAACTTTAGTATTTATTTTAAATCATTTTGTGCTTTCAAATTTCAAGCCATGCTGTAAGAATGAGATAATGGGAATAAAGAGGACATGGTCATACACTTTATCACTAACTAATAAAATCAAACTTCACCGTCACAATTCAAGCAATAGTATGAGAATGGGATGAGGTTAGTGTGAACAATAGACCAGTAAATAAGCCTCAATATGTTACCTTTAACATGCTGGTCTTGACCTCTCTGCACACTCCATGACCAGCTACAGATGAGCCTAAAACTTGTTGCTCTTCATGGTAGGAATTATTATGGATTAAATGGAATATTTCATGTCTATGTCAATATATTCAATAAAAAATTTTCTTTTAATCCACAAGAGGCATATGATTCTACATGTTAAAACAAAATTAATCATTACTACTGTGTAATTATTAACATCACCCGACACATTGAAAAAAGGATTAACACAACCAATCTTTTTTTCCACATCCAGACATTTATCATCTCAATTTACTAATATACTTTTAATTGAATTCAATCTTATCATGAAGAGAAATCATTTTAGTGACTTTACTTACTACATATACTTGGCACATAATAGGGAATGTAATATTTTAACCATATCATCATCTCTAAGTTCAAATCATAAATAATTTATGAGAAACTAAATCTCCCTAAGGCATTGAATAACAAAAGTGAATATGACTATAAAATAAATTAAAATGGAAAAACAATGAAGCTTCAGAAATAATAATGAATCCAATAAAAATAAAATGAATATTATATAACCAGTAACCACAACACCACATGTAGTTTTTTTTAATTTCTCGTTGACATTACAAGTGACTAGTAAGTCTTTTTCAGTTTCCAATACTTGGTTCTTTTGATGAAATTCCCAAAAAAAACATCCATTCACTTGACATAAGTAAAGAAATAATTTATTATAGAGACATATATCATCATCCAGTTAAAACCCAGTAATTCAGATCCATGCATCAAACCTGAGTCGTTGACAGAAAAACAAGTGGTTTCATAAGCTTAGGTGTAATGTTGTTTCATGTGAATATAAGTAAACGATATAGACAGATATATAGTATAAAATTCTACAATCTAGTAACACTACCTCTAAATGAAAATGACACAAAAATCAATATCTAACAAACCATATAATTCAATGAGAACCTTAGGCATTCAGTGTATTGTTTAAAAAATAGTCTTAAAGGAAATTTTAAAAAATTATAAATATGACTAGGGACTTATTGTGGAGGATAATAATTGGAAACTTGTAGATTAAATATTTATCACAAGGAATATAAAAGAGTTGACTATATAAATCTAGTTGTTCTCTGGATGTATAGTTCAAATCCCATCTCCAAAACCAAAGAGTTGGATACACAGATTCAATCTGTGTAGCATAACTGAAGATCTATTGATTGTTTATATAAAGTGAAGATTTTTTCTTAGAATATGGAACATCACATTAAAACAATACAAACTATTCAAGACATCAGTGATTCTAAGAAGCATCCAAAATTGATGGAAGTGAATATTAATCCACTAAGTTCACCTAGTTGGGTTTCTTCTCAGCAAAAAAAATTATCTTCAAATAAAAAAGGCATTTTCAATAGATCAGTGACATATCAAATGATATCAAAAATGTTTAATCATATTTAGGAAATACTTGTTATTCCCATTTCAGATGAAGTGAAAAACTATGATGAATTACCTGTTATTCCCATTTTTGTACAACCCATTTGAGAATGCTTTAGACATCTAAAATTGTACAGACAACGCATTTTATAATTACCTTCTAAACCCATTTGTTTATGTACAGACAACCTAATAGAAAACCCATTTATGATGAATTACCTGTTAGTGTACATACAACCCAATACCTCACAAAGCATTTGTTTATGCAAAGAAAACCTAATAGATCAGCAACAACCATTACCATCATGTGTATCGACAAGACATTTGAGAAAGTTGTATACATACTAAATCAAATTGAACACTCAAAACATATCCCAGCCATTAGAGGAAGGTTCACTTCATCGACTTAAGTGTTTAACATCACATTCAATTTTAAATAAAAAACCATTCACTGATGATATAAATCATGAAATCAAGATTCTACAGTGATAAAAATCCTTGTTCTCCTATGTATTATAATTTATGGAATAAATAAATTCTAGGACTAATTCTACCCACATATATAAAGCTAAGCCATGAAAAAAGTATCCACCACATTCTTCGGAGGCCTAGAAATTTCTCACTTCGTATACATCATGAAACAGATATTTTGGATGGTTGAATAAGTAGAATAAGAATTAATCAATACTCTGAACACCCCAATAGTGATGAAAAACCCCATTTTCACTAGGATTGTGATTATTCAATGATGTTTCATGTGTTAGGAAAAACCTAAAAAGAGATAATGTCAAGAATATACTAGGTTTGAGTCTCCATAGATTATTGACAATACCATTAGAGTGTCGAATAACGATAAAAGAAGGTGAACCTTGGTTTTTTTCCTCGCGTGAATGATGCTCCATGATGCTGAAGTAAATATCGATGACTACCCTTTTTCCTCTAATCAAGCTATTAATGAAACATTCTGCAATCAATGGAGCAGAACAAAGGGATGAAATAGTAATGGAAATCACATGATACTAGTCTATAACTATGTTTCTATACCTAGAACAACACAATAACATACAAAAAAAATAATTGAGGGGGTGATGATTCGAACCATTCTCCAAAAATCATCTTCGCGCTTTTCAATCTTTACTGTTCTTATAATCGTCATGAGTGATTGTGAATTGAGTACACAATAGCTGGTAAGAGACTAGGTGCATGACGAGCTATTTATTGATTAGGGAAGGATTTAGGATGGAGGTAGGGGCGGCTTTAGGATGGCAGTGGTGGTGGATTTTGGATGGCCGTGACTCAGAATGGAGGATGCGAAACGGAAGAGGCGGAACAGAGGAGGCGGAACGGAAGAGGCGGAATGGAGGAGCAAGAACAATAGGAAGGGAGGATGTTGAATGGGGGAGGCAGAGTGATGGAGAGGCGGAGAGATGGGGAGGTGGAACAATCAATTTAGGATGGCGGAGGCGGTGGATTTCGGTTGGCTGTGAGCGATGAGGAGGCTGAGCGATGGGGAGGCGGAGCGATAGCGAGGTAGAGCGGTGGAGGTGGAACAATAGGGAGGTGGAATGATTTGGGGGTGGGAATTCAGCCACATCACTAGGGTTAATACCTATTTTAAATTTTTAACTATTTATATTATTTTTTATAATATATTTTAAATTCATTAAAAATGATAATAATTTTAAATTGAATTTTATATATTTGTTTCTAATATTTTTTAATAATTTTTTTTTAAAATTATTTAGAATGGATTCAATATTAGCTTGTATGTGTTCTTTTTTAAGATGGATGATAATATTTAAGTTATATTTAAAATGGGTCATTTGTAGTAACACTAATAGTCCTCATTTTTTTCCACCATTAGTATATAGAGTGTTAATCCGGTGTGACGTCCAAAACAATCAGGTAACATGTTAATAGATACACACAAAATAAATATATATATATATAATGTTTGTATGTATGAATGTATTCATTCAATTTAATATTTTTCATTTAATAGTTAAATTAATTATATGTATAAATATATATTTGTATTAAAAATGATTTTTTTATACATATATATATATATATATAGTTGTTTGTATAAAATTTTATTAAAAAAAATTTATTCGAACAAATTTTTCTAAAATTTAAATATCTGTTGGTAATAATAGTTATTAATAACAGATTTATGTGTTGCTAAAAATATGTTGGTATTAAAATGAAAAGATTACATATTTATGTGTTGGAAAAAGATGTGTCGGTATTAAAAAGTTAATACCAATAGATATATATGACAATAAAAACAAATGTTGGTAATTAAAATTAATACAGACAAAACCAAATATCTATTAGAATTAATCATTTTTACAAACACATATATTATTTGTCACTAATTTTCTATTGGTAAAAGCCACTTTTTTTGTAGTGACGGTCGGCTACCTCGGTCATACCACACGACATGTTTAAGGTAGACACATCCTGTATAGATTAAGGTTTCTCCGTCCATGATGTTCGTCACTTGGCCAGACACCGGGTCAACACTACACGACGTGTAAAACTAGTACACGATGTGTTCCCCCAAAACCCCCCTATCCCGTGTCTCTGCCCACATGACCTATGACATGGTTAGAGACTATATTTTGAGTACATATGGTACACGGAAGATACTTACCTTTTTTCATTTCATCTTGAACAGAATAACACATGGTGTGTATTCAAAACTACAGAGTACGTATTCTTGGATTTTACGGACAGTAAGCCTTAAGAACTACTCCAGTTCCCGAAAATCAAGGACACAAACTCCTAAGTGCCAAATATCGATCTGTGAGGGCCCATACTCCCCGCAAATCAATTCTTGGAATCTTATACATGTTATAACGAAGTAAACACGTCAATGATCCAAAAACTTTTGGTCATTGAGGGCCCATACTCCTCAAGAACAAAATTTGGAATTATTCTATCAAAACCTCACACAACAATAACCTATCAAATGGAAGGTATTTTATATAAGAATCTATCACAACAACATGCTTTTTCTAAAAAAACATCTATCATAACAACATGAAATTTCTAATGCACCTACATGGCATTGAAACTATGCATGGCATATGATTCTAACATGTGACTAAATGATGGATGACATGACATACCCTCATAAAATTGGGTTTCAATTAAATAGAACCCAAGTATACCATATAAATAGCACACCACAAGTGTGTCACCCAACAGTGAAAATAAAATCAACTGTAAAATTGCAAAACTGGAAAATTGAAATTTAAACGAGGTAGATTGGATTTCCTATGTACATTGGTTAGCTACTACCGGTCAAAACATATTATGAACTATCATTTCCATCCTATGTCGAACTATAGGCTCTATATAGTAATTCAAAGAAAAGAAGCTCCTCTAATACCACTTTGTAACATCCCAGATCTGGATGCCACACTACAGGTGCCCCGAACCCGGTTGGTCACATGACCTCAAACACATTTCCCCAAATGCCAGAGGCTGTTGACTAGCAGCGAGGGACGCAGACTGATAGTGGGGAAACAATTCCCTTATTTTTCAAAGTGTAGATTAGTAGAATAAAATATATAAACATGAAATAGTAGAATTAGTAAATAATAGACAACTAAAATGAAGAACTGAAGTGAAAGATAACTAACAGTTATACATATAATGATGAAACATGTCACTAAGTCTAGGAAATCAGCCAAAAGAAGATACAATGCAATCAATACAATAAAGAAACACGGTGGAAGTAAAAAAAATAAAAAAACAGTGCAACTGGAAATCAACATCATCGTAAGCCTAAGCTTGGTCCTATGCTCTCCTACTCCTCTACAACATTCATGTACCTGAGTAGGGACTCTTTCTCTTATCGATACCTGTAAAAATATAATTTTTTGGGACGAAGACATGATCCAAACACTGTGTGAGAAATAAATCCCAGTAGGAAACCACCAAAGGCCCATGCCCAACTCTCAGTGAAAAATGTGAAATAGTAGTGTGCATTAATAAAATGTTGTAAACTAGAAAGTACTCAAGAGTTACTATTCTAACCAGTTACATTGCCATTTTAATAATTTTTTAACAATTCAATATAATTAAATTTTGAGCTAAACATTACCATGCCTACAGTCTAATCAGAACATTGCCCTTTGGCTAAATATAACCATTCCAGTAGTCTAAATATCACCATGCCCTCATGCTAAAAATAACCAACCCTCAGGCTAAATATCAGCATGATCTCAACCTATATGTAACCATGACCTTAGGATAAATATCACCATGCCCTCTGGATATATATAAACATTCCCTCATGATAAATATCACTATGTCCTCATGCTAATCAGAACACAAACAAGAAAACAGACCAAGCCCAATGCATAAACAATCAGTATGTATAAGTTTGCTCTCATGAAACTCAAAACATGCTAAAATCAGGGCATACCATCGGGAATCCTAGACAAATGGCTAAAAAGAGGAACGATCCCACGGGGTGGCCCTAGATCAATGCAACGATCTCAAACAACAATTTTTAATTATTTATTAGACTACCTATGTAATTCTAGGCATCTAAATTTCCATGGCCTCGGCCATACGACACCCCCAACATGGGATCGTAGAAAAAAGGTACATAAAACAACTCAACAGTTGGAAATAAGCATCAGACCACCAACCTCGATCTCCTCTGATTGATATACATGAACAACGCTTCCAAAAATTCCCAATAATGACGTGGTTCTAAAAAAACAACTACTAGTTCAAACATAAATTAGTTCCCTTTGAGGAATAATTGGAAAGAGAGACTCCAAGAGAAGAAAGGCCTTACCCGCGCAATTCAAACGTGACTGACAACAGAAGAAATAGAGTCCTAGTGTGCGATCGGGAGATCCTCCAAGATCCAGCCTCTCCTCCTAAACTTCAAATGACTTCACTGCCTCCTCTACGATATGAGGAGTCCACTACCTATTTTAAGCGAATAAACATGACTACCCGTTGTGTACTTATAAGTACACAAAATGTACATTCCTTTTTAACTGTTCCTCTGGCGGCTTCTTTTCACCTCCCCACTATTCATCTATCGACTTACTACACGGTGTGTATCACTATGTACATGGCGTTTAGTAAGCTATTACACCTTTAACCATTGACATTACTACACACCATGTGTTCTTTTCCCACATGGTCAAAGTACATGGTGTGTATACGGAATTACATGGCGTGTAGTTTATTTTACCAACAAGCCTACGCGCCCTGTATTCTCATCCCATACAGCTGACATACACAGCGTGTGTATAAAAGTAAATGGTGTGTACCCACATATTTTAGAGTTTTCCCGCATTTCCCTTGTTTTGTCAGAAACACTTAAGGAAATATTAAAAAAAGGAAGCTCGTACCTAAAAAATAAGAACTGTGTTCTTACACATTAACTAAACTCTGTTTCTTCTGTAAAGCTACATACAACAAAGTTATAGAACCATTGTAATTTATGAGTATGGAAAGAGAAATTTACATCATATTATGATAATTGGAAATTTTCTTCCCACCAACAATCTTTGATATGATGGTTCATTTGATAGTTCACTTGGTGAGAGAGATTTTACTATGTGGTCATGTACACTATAGATGGATGTAACTTATTGAACGTTATATGAAGATTTTGAAAGGGTATGTCCAAAATAAAAGTCGACTAGAGGGGTGTATTCTAGAGCGATATGTTGTTGAGGGAGCGGTTGAATTCTGTACTGAATACCTTTTCAGGGTGGAAATCACTAGTCTACCAAAATCTCATCACACTGGGAAACTTGAAGGTGTGGGTATTTTAGGAAGAGATGTTGTCACAATCATTATTAGAGATTAAGAGCATGCCCACCATTATGTTTTTCATAACATTTCTGAAGTTTCACTATATTTATAAACCCAAAAAAACAATCTTATTAATTTTAATACATCAATGGCTGAAATATGGATATAAAATACACATAATCAATAGCTTATAGGATGGTTTTGGGACCTTATTTTGAAGGAGTTAGATGAAAATATGGATTCAATTTCATTATGTCCTTGATGTCTAGTCATAGGAACAAGTGTGTATGTATTATCTTACAATGGTTATATAATTCATGGTTATAAATTCTATAAATTGAGCATGAGGAAGAAAATTACCTGAAAAATAGTGGATTTACACTCATAGATTAAGTGATGAATGTTTTTGGAACTAAGGAAAAATATCCATTTTATGTCAATGTGTCATACATTGAAATCATCAAACAAATATGGGAGTTGTATTATACAACATTCCATGTGTTTATTTTTCAATGCAAGTTGGTTGATACCATCAATGTCATTATAATAGATGAATTGGGATTAATGAAATTTAATTTTAATAAGGAGAGTTACAAAGATGAACCATTTATAATGGCATCATAGGTAGTAAAAGTATTTATGTTTCAGATCCCAAAAACCAAAAGTGGTCAATTTTTCTATTATCAACCAAAACCATAGAGGGGTTAGATAAAAATTCATCCAAGGATAACCCTTTAATTGGGACATTGCAATCATTTCACAGTGGTCCCAATGTAGATAACGATTAGTATGTCAGAGGAGACCACAATAAAGGGGATTGGATTGTCGATAGAGGCGTCAAATCCCTTCATCGTTTAAAAAAGAAAACGAGAGATCAAGAATATGGTTACTTTTTATTATAATATACATCGTGTTACCTAATTTTATTATACATTTTCTGCTGAATTTATATACTCTAAATTAAATGTTAAACCAATTCTTTAGAAAATGACTTCTGCATGCACAGGTGCTCCCAATCCAAAGGAACGATAGGTCTCTCAACATACCGCTGCTTGTAGTGAAGAGGAATGAACTTTTCCACGTGTTGGTGATCCCATTCATGAGGAACAACTAGTTTTTAAACCTATTTATTCTCTCAATGCAATGGTACATCAACCATCTGCACATGCTGATGCTACAAATATAGAGAAATATATTAATGATGTTGATTATGGGGAAATTGTAGGTGATGAAGGAAAAGTGTCATAGAAAAAATAGGAGCACTGTAGTTTGACAGTGTTAGAAAAAATAGTTAAGGAAAAAGTCAAAGGAATAAAATTCAAGGTGGTATAGAATTAGAGGGGGCATCATGTTAACCCCAATAAGGACATTTTCATTTGTTATATTAGAATCGTCACTTGGTAATGAGTTCCTATTGACGTAGATTCATGTTACCATGATTTTCCTGAGATAAATAAACAAGTATGGGATGAGATCATGGTGACATTATGATATCATTTATCTATATCACTAAAAAATAAAATAATGAAACATTACCTTACTATTCATCATTCATTGGAGAGTGCATTTATTGTAGATAAATCCCACAATAATTATTTATTAATGCTTTCTGGAAGGAATCATAGATGATTTCACACTACCCTAACAAGAAATTATCTTAAAGATGTTTAAGGGAAAATAAACCCACACCCACCGATTATCTATACACACTTGATAACCTAAGAAATGTGGGATTTGTTTACTAGAAATTAAGTAGATGCATACTTTCAAGTACATTATGGGAACTAATACGTTGTATGACGATACATGTATTCATCAATTTGACATAATATTTTTTATTTATGAAACAAAAATTGAGTAAGGATAATATGGAACGAGCAGCAAAACCATTGTACCCCTCAAAATAAAGAAATGATGGGGGACACATTCCCTGAAAAAAAAATGGTGCGTATTTTAATTTGAGCATAATAATTTTATGTGACATGAAACAACATCATAATTATGTTCCTATGATTATATGTAGATTGATTAATCAAAATAAAATCCACTTCTATCCCATACCATTTTCTATGGATGTAGGCACATGTATATAAAGACAGGATACTAATAGATGAGAACACACAAAAAGTGTGGGAATCATGTGTATGTATTACATAATATATATTTTTTCTTTCAATCACTATTACAAAACAATGATCACTAATTTTCCTATATTTTCTATTTTAATCACTCACAAGAATAAAAAAATCTTTAGGATGAACACATCTTGTTGGTGGCCTTGAAGTTTCCAGAATAGTATTGTCGTGTTAGAGGTGTGGGTTTTGGGGTGACACCCCAAACATATTTTGAGAGAAAAGAATGGGATGATCAATGTGAATTAATAAAATATATGAAATATCCCTTTAAGGAAAATAATGATGGACGAGGGATATGATTGAAACATTAATTAAGGACATGCAAAGAGAAGAAGCAACTCAAGAACAACCACTGCAGGGAGATCCTGCCCCACCCCCACCAACTATGGGGCTACCCATTCCCCTGAAAGATATGTCTTATTAGAGGGAATCCGTGTTCTAATAAATGATTCTATGAAATTTGAATTATGAAGAAACTGATTTCTTTTATTGTAATTTTATTCCATATGGTGATAATAATTGTGATTTATATCCAGTAATACCCACTCGTCTCCTTGTGGTGAGGGATACAGTGCTCAATATTCAAAAGGACATGATACATAACTAACCACATCCAACAGGTCATGTGTGAGTGTTGATCATTATAGCCCATGATCAGAGCATAGGGTTACCTATTCCAATTCATGTGGATGATATTAATATGGTCGAAAAAGATTTTGTAACATTCATCGCATGGCCGTCACATCTTGAATAAAACATAGAGATAAGGAGTTATTCATTTTGAATTTACTTTTTAAGATAATCCATTAACAATTAATGATAATGGTTTGAACTGATTAATGGTTTTACAAAAAGAAAAAGAGAAGGGTATGAAATGAAATACCATCTCAAAACCAATTAAAGGATTGACCAACTGATCAAAAAGATTTATCGAAATCAAAATTAACCCTACCTTATTCTATATCCAAATTTACTAGAATTCAAGGCTCATGTGGATACAAAGCTAAAAGATATCCACAATCACATATTTTATTTTAAAGATAACATGTATAGAGAGAAAGATAGTGACTTCATTGGTGTTGATAGTGAAACTAAAATCCTCGACTATGAATGTCTAGGCTGCTCAGTTGTAAATTTAGACATGAGGTATGTTCTCAGAATTTTATTTTTCAATAGATGATATATAATGATAATTATGACTAAATACATTTCATATTTTTGACATGCGTATATATAAAAAAAATTGAAGGGTTTTTTACATGAGAAAAAGGTCAGCCTCATTTTTCACGACATTACCTAAACATAACAAGATAAAATAGAACCCCAAAAAAAGTATGAAATAGTGGCAAGTCAGATCAAATCCTTTAAAAGAAAAATATCAGATAACATAATATATTTAAAACCAATGATGTAGGGTTTGGACATTGAAATTTACTCTTATAAAATTTATTTTCATGTTTTCATTACTTATATATTTTTTTGTTCTTAAGCATCATTAGATGCTCATTGCAATATATTTTGATACTCCAAACATTTATTTCATGGACTCATTTCATGGATATCTAACAAACTGTCCACACATGATGGTGTTTGTGAAATTTTAATGAACTAAATCAAACATTTTAGAACTAAAAATCAATTTACATAATTAATATTATCTTTTAATGAGGATTCTATTATGACAGGGCAGTTCATGACTATCATTTTCAAAAAGGAATGATGAAAGAGGCTAAGGACAAGGAAGAGGAAAAGTATTATGACTAGATTAGTACCAGGGTATATATAGTGAGATTTCACTATACAAACACATATCTAAACCACTTAATTATTCTTCACAATGGTTGTATAGTGTATGAAACAAACCGATGCAAAATATTGTGGTTATTATGATTATAAATTTATGAAATATATCATGTTTCCATGAATAAACTAGCATCCCTGAAGATGTATTTTGGATGATAATTACTTTTTCAATTAAAATATTTACTAATACTTTATGTATTTAAATTTTTATAGTACTAAAATGATTAGAAAAAATTCATACTTACAAGATGATATAGATATGCTCAAAGATGAATGGGAAGAATAACTGATTAAATGTTTTACACAAATAACACTAATATGAGACTTTCATAGATAAGGTATGAATTTCTAATGTTAATATCACCTTATAAAATCTTTATGCTCATTTTATTCTTATATGATCATTGATATCTATTTTGTTAATCTTATTGAACATATATGATCACCCTTTATTATGTTTCCTACACATAGGTTATGACTCAAAATGTATGTTTCCTGTTTGAAATGAAATTTTAGAAAAAATACAGAACTAACATACTAAAAACCAAGAAAAAATATTCATATTGTTTTGATAGTCTAGGAAAATGATCTATAAGTCATTTTTGAGATGAAAGAATCATACTCACCTCAATATGACATACTGTGTGTCCAATATAACTCAAAGTGTCTCCTTTTTTATTTAAAATTCACATCAATTTAGGTAAAAACAATATGTGACATACTGAGAACTAAGGAATCACATTTGGGTTGTTTTGATACTCTAAAAAATGATCTATATGGAATTTATGATGTGTAGTAATCATCAACCTTAATAGGACACACAGTGTGGCCGGTATGAATAAAAGATTGCCTTTTTATTTAAAATTTAAATTAATTTATGTAAAATTAACACGTGACATACTGAAAACTGAGAAAACACATAACATTGTTTTGATACTTTTGTATAATAATCGATGAGTCAAGTTTGATGTTTAAGAATCATTAGTACCTCAAAATGATGCATGATGGGACCGGTATAACTCAAAGTATCACTTTTTATTTAAAATTGACATGAATTCATGTAAAAAAAACAAGTGACATAATGAAAACTGAGAAAACACATTTGGTTTTTTTGATAATTGAGTAAAATGATACATAAATCATTTTTTACATGTATGAATCAACTTCACCTCAATAAAATACATGGTGTTCCCGATGTCACTCAAAGTGATTCTTTTTATTTAAAATTGACATTAATTTAAGTAAAAACAACAAGTGACATACTGAAAAGTGGGAAAATGATTTTGAATTGTTTTGATATTTTAGGAAATTGATCTATTAGTCATTTTTGACATGTAGGGATTATATGAAACTCAATACGAGGTACAATGTGGAATGTACAAATCAAAGTGTCTCTTTTTATTAAAAATTTGACATTAATTTAAGTATAAACAACAAGTTACATACTTAAAACTAATGAAATTCATTCCGATTGTTGTGATACATTACGAAAACAATCCATGAGTCATTTATGATGTGTATAAGTCAACCAGACCTTATTCCAAAACATGGTGTGACCAGTATCACTCAAAGTGTATATTTTTATTTAAAATTGACATTAATTAAAATAAAAACAAAAAGTAACATACTGAAAATAGAGAAAAACATTTAGATTGTTTTGATATTTAATAAAAATGATCTACGAATCATTTTTGATGTGTAATAAGCATCCACACCTCACTATGATGCACGGTGTGGATGGTAAAACACAATTTTATTTTGAAATTGAAATTAATTTAAATAAAAAACAATAACTGACATACTGAAAATTAATAAAATGCAGTCATATTTCTTTGATACTTTAGAAAAATGATCCATGATTCATTTCTAATGTGTAGGAATCAGCTGCACCTCAATATGATAGACGGTGTGTCTGTTATCACTGAAAGTATCAATTTTTATTAAAAATTGGCATTAATTTAAGTAAATACAACAAATGAAATAATGAAAATTGAGCAAAAACATTTGGATTGTTTTGATATTCTAAGGCAATAATCTATTAGTCATTTTTGTTCTATAGAGATCTTCCACACCTCAATACAACGTATGGTGTGTCTGGTATAAATCAAAGTGTATTTTAATTTAAAAGTGTCATTAATTTATGTAAAAACAACAATTGACATACTAAAAACCAAGAAAATGTAAAGACCAAAATCTAGAGCCCCTCCACTGGTACTCCGTACTCGGTTCGCCACATGACCTCAAGCACATTTCCCCAAATGCCATATGATGCCGACTAGCAGCGAGGGCCTTGGTATGTTATTGGGGAAACTATGCCCTCATTCGGTAAGGTATACAAGGTAAGGAAAACAATAATAAATAGCAGAAGAAGTAACAATATGCAACAACTGAAACCAAACAGCGGAAGTAATGAATATATTTCAATGATGATAATGATACAGCTAGAACAATTATCTATGGAAACAAACAAACACAATAACGTGCTAAATAAAACTGAACACAAGTACTAAAGCAAAAACAAAAGAAAAACAGATGACCAACTCCTCACCATCGCAAGCCTTGGCTCGGTCCCATGCTCCACATATCCAGTGTAATCAAGAACCTGAAGTATAAGGGCACTTTCCCATGTCTATACCTACAACAACATAGTCTTCTTGGGCCCAAAAGCATGGACCAAACATGGTGTGAGACAATGTCCTAGTAGGCAACCACCCAAAGATCTGTGCCTAACAGTCAATAAATACATGGAATGTAAAGTACAGAAATAGTATACAGGAAAATAAACAGCAGTCGCAGTCCACAGTTCTAGCATATAATGTGTATAATTAAACATCCAGCAACAACAAGAAAACAGGTAACCCTATGCATAACTCTCACAGCCTAACACCTATGGTTCAACCTACAAGTACTAGCAACCCTCAATGAGGCACACACATTCTCACCCCTCTGGTTCAGCTAAGAATAGACTCTCTGAGGAAGAACTCATAGTCAATTCCCCCTATAGTCTCGTATCGTGCTAAAGGATCTCTGGGGAATCAATCAACATCTCATTCCCCCTTCTGGCCCGCGTCGGGGAAATACAGACTCTCTGAGGAAGCACACATCATCAATTCCCGATGTGGTTTCGCATCGTATTAAAAGACACTCTAGAGAATCCCTTGCATCTATTCTACCTATGGTCTACTACACTAGGTTCTCACAGTCCTGTGTGAAACTAACATGCTCACCATGCATGTATCGTCCAAGTAAACCTCAATAACTACTTGACTATCACTATAAGGCTCAACAACATAACCAAGAAACAGTTCTACTATCCTACAACTAGGCATGGCAACCGAAAAACACCAAACCAGAAAAACAAGAATGGAAACCATCCTGAGTTCAATAAAACTAACATAATCACAGGAAAAACATATACTCTAGAAATCAAGCAAAGAAGGCTATACAACAAGGAAAAACAGGAACATGCAATACCCCATTCAAGGGTATTGGTCTAATTTGCACAAAAATACTCATCGAATTTTTATAGAAAGTCACAAACCACCTACCTCAATCCTATGAGATCAATATACATGAATAGCGATGACAGATTCTCCTTAGAATGTCATAGATATGAGAAAATGTCTGAAACAAATAAACCATGATAACTTGAGAAGGATGAGGAATTGGGAAACACGGCTTAAGAAGAAGGAAGAACTCACCGCTGAGCTTCCAACACAATCAACCATGTTCGAATCATAGAACAGACGGAGAGGTGGGGAGTCGGGAAAGATCTATTCATACAGGTCACTCTAGGACGATGCACCTGGAAAAGGGGTGTGTTCTTTCTAATAGGCGCAACCCCGGTGCATTTAGTGAAAAAAAATAAAAGTACACGACATGTACTTTTAGAGTACATGGCCTGTACTATGTTTTTCTGTACTCTGCCAAAATTGGCCTCCACGTCACCCCTACAGACTGTGTGTGTGGCCTGGGCTTGACCAGCACACAGCTTCGAGCTGGAGAAGAGTACATGACATGTACTCATAAAGTACATGGCATGTACTTTGAAATTTTCCAGAAACTCCATTTTCCGTAAAAATTCCAAAAAAAAAGGGAAGGCGTACCTGGAACGAAGATCCAGGTTCATACAAACTTCCCCCCTTAAAGAAATTCATCCCTAAATTTCCCTAGCAAGGCATAGAAGAAAAAATCCCAAACAGCTCCGGCCACTGCGTCCACACATCGGCCTCCCTCTCCGAGGTCTTGTCTGGTACTCTCTCATGCTTCCATAACACCCATACAAGAGGAACAGACCGACCTCAGAAAAACTTCATACTCCGATCGAAAATCTGGATATGATGCCCCTAAAACAATGCATCCGCTTCGACCTCAACCTCCTCGGGTAGGAAGACATGAGACAGGTCTGAAAAGTAATGACGAAGCTGAGAGACATGGAAGACATCGTGCATGGCCCGGTACCTTTGAGGTAATTTCATCCTATAGGGAAATGGCCCAACTCTCTCAGACACCTCAAACAACACGATGTACCCTGGTGAGAGATTATCCTGTCTACGATCCTCTTGTGTCCCAACCTTGGTGCGACATGCATGAAATCCTGATCCCTGACCTTGAACTCCAATGGTTGTCTCCGCTGAGCAGCAGAAGACTTTTTCTGAGACTGTGATGTCGCCAACCTTTTCCGAATCAGCTCTATCTTCTCTTAAGCCTCCTGAACAAGACGAGGTCCCAGCAAAGCTGCCTCTCCTACCTCTAGCCATCATAAGTGTGATCGGCATGGCCTACCATACAATGCCTCGTAAGGTACCATCTGAATGGTCTCCTGGAAACTATTGTTGTAGGGGAACTCCACCAGAGGGATATTCTTCTCCCAAGAACAGCCAATGTCTATGATGCAAGCTCAGAGCATATCCTCAAGCACCTGGATCGTGCGCTCGGACTTTCCATCAATCATGGTATGGTATGATATACTCAAAAGTACATGTGTACCAAACACCTTCTGAAGTCCCTGCCAGAACCGAGAGGTGAAACGTGCATCCTTGTCTAAAACAATGGAGTGTGGAACCCCATGTAGACGTATTATCTCTCAGATGTACAATAATCCCATATCATCAACACTGAAGGTCTCCTTGATCTGAAATAAGTTAGCAACCTTTGTGAGCCTGTTGATGACAAACCAAACATCATCGCTTCCTCTAGGCGACCTTGGTAACCCTGTCACAAAGTGCATTGCGACATCATTCCATTTCCACCCCGGAATGGGTAACTGATGTAAAAGGCATGTTGGTCCCTGATGCTCCGCCTTCACCTACAGACAAGTAGAGCATCTCATGATAAAACCAGAAACATTTTCTTAATACCTGTCCACCAATACTAGCGATGAAGGTCACGATACAACTTGGTGATTCCAAGATGAACTTCCCAAACTGAGGAATGAAAATTCGGCATCAGCTCCTCCCGTATGTTTGTTGGCACCCATACACATCCATGGAAACACATGATCTCATCCTCGCCCACTGTCCATCCAGGAAGAGGGTCTACTCCTGACACACTCTCCCACATGACTAAGCTTTCTGAGTCTGATAGCTTCCTCATCCTTACCCAATCAAGTAGTGTAGAGGTAACAGCTAAAGAAGATAGAAAAGTCTATCCCTGTATGTCGTGCACCTCCAGATGCATCTCAGATAACAGAGTAATAAGCTTCCACTCACTACTGACCTCCTAAAACTCCTGAATATGAGTTCTCATGCTCAACGCATCTACCACTGTGTTTCCCTTTCCCGGTGTATAGGATAGCTCGAAATCAAAAGACTGAAGATACCTGATCCACCTACACTGCCTCAGATTCAGGTCACACTGAGTAATGGTATACTTGAGACTCTTGTGGTTGGTGAATACCATGAAGTTCTCTCCCAGAAGATAGTGTCTCCAAGAGCGTAAGTCATGAACAACTGCTTCCAACTCCAGATAATGGGTAGGGTAGTTCCTCTCATGTGGCCTCAACTACCGGTACTCGTACGCAACGACTCCATATCCCTTCATAAGCACACCTCCTAGCCTGATAACTTAAGCATCACAATAAATAGTGTATCTCTTGCCTGGATCTAGAACGAATAGTATCGGTGTCGACGTCAGATTTGCCTTCAACTCCTGAAAGGCTGACTCACAAGAATCTGACCATAAGAACTTCACCCCCTTCTTGGTCAGAACTGTCAAAGGTTCTTGTAGGCACGAGAAGTCCTGAATGAAGCGTCTGTAGTATCCAAACAGCCCTAGGAAACTCCGTACCTCAAAAACGTTCTTCGGATTCTCCCAGAAAACTAAAACTCTCACTTTCTCTAGGTCAACAGATACTCCTGCGTCTGAGATGACGTGACCCCAGAAGTGAATCTGATCCATCCAAAAGTGGAACCTCAAGAGTTTAGCATAAGGTCGATGGACTCTTAGTGTACTCAAAACATTCTCAACATGTGTAGCATGGTCGTGTCGAGTGTGAGAGTACACGAAGATATCTTCCATGAAGACCACGATGAAGGAGTCCAAGTATGGAAGGAATACTCGGTTCATCAGGGCCCTGAAAACTGTAGGCGCGTTCGTGATACCTAATGAAATGACTGTATAATCGTATAGACCATACCTTCTCCTGAAGGCGGTCAGAGGTATATCTGATGGTATAATGCACAAATGATGATAAAAGAACCTCATGTCGATCTTCTAGAACAACTGGGATCCTAGAAGATGATCAAAGAGGTCATCGATCCTCGGTAAGGGATATCGGTTCTTGACCGTCAACTGGTTCAGCTTCTGATAATCCACGCAAAGTCGAAGGGTAATGTCTACCTTCTTCGCAAACAGGACAGGCAAACCCCAAGGACAAGTACTAGGTTGAATGAACCCTTTTCCTATAACTCCTCCATCTGCTTCTTGATCTTTTGAAACTCAGGTGTAGCCATCCTATAAGGATAATGGACACCGGTTCTGCTCCTGGCATGAGCTCAATATAAAAATTTACCTCATGATCTGGAGGTAAACCTAAGAAGTCCTCTGGAAAGATATCCATGAAACGATCCACCATTTGAGGAAAGTCCAAATGTGAAGTCCCCTGATCATCCAGATAAAGACTAGAAATCTGGGTTGTCACACTTCCTAGCCCATGATGCTCGAGTCCTGCTCGACTCTCCTGATCATTCCACTCGCCTCTATGAAGAAACAATTCACCCTCTGGTGAAACGAAACTCACTCTGCGGCGATAATAGTGGATGACGGCAGGAAGGGAACCATCCAGTCCATCCCGAGAATTAAATCATTTCATGTCATCTCTAGGACAGAAAGATCCCACAAGAAACAATACACTACAACCTCAAGAGGGAACTCTCTACACTACTACACACTATATATCCTTGTCCCCAGAGGTGTGTCTAGTGTCAAAGAGTCGACAGAAGAAAAGACATAGAGCCCAAAACTCTCCACAGGAGCAACAGAGATAAAACTATGCATATCACCAATATCAAAAAAAGTTGAAGATAAAACTATGTCTACTAGAAACGCACATCGAACTGTAGAAGGGTCAGGATCCTACTTCTGATAGGGCTACTCCACGGTGAAAGACTTGCCTGCACCGCGGCCCTACGCCCCTGGCTGACCACTCTTAGCTGAACCTCCCTACTGGTGATGCGGGACTGGGGTCTGACTGCGATGGCCTCGACCTCCACCTTGTCCCGAACGTCCATAATAACTCTATTTCCCTGACTGGTGAGAAACAGGTGGTGCTGATCCTGAATGAGGAGTCATGGAAGGACCCCGGTCACCCGCTGATGGTGAGAAAACCTGGCAGAAATGCTGAAGGTGACCGATCTTGCATCAAGATCGACACTCCATAGGGACTCTCTGGCACTGCATCCTCATGTTCCCTCACTGGCCACACTGGTAGCAAACCACCTAGATGTCTAATGATGCATCTCTCTTCCTCGGATCACCGCATATAGACTCTCTACGGTGCTTCTTGTTGTCATCAAGAGGAAAACTATATCTGGAAGCAGAACCGCCCTGGCTCGCAGCTCCGGAGTCTCTCATATTGTGCTCCGCAATAAATGCATGATTGATGATAAAGGTGATGGAAGTCAACTGGAAGATATTCATCTTTGATCGGATCTCTCGCCTGAGACCATCCCCAAAATTCCTTGTTAAGAGAACCCCACTCCCATCTCGGAGGGGTGTGAAATGATACAGATCAGTGAAACGAGATGAATACTCCATTACAGAAAGTGTACCCTGCTCTATGCTCATGAACCCCCAGGCTCGATCGGCCCTCCGGGACTCCGGGTAGAAGTAGTCATAAAAGATGGAGTGAAACTCCTCCCAAGCCATAACCTGCTGATGACCCGAATGTGAGATCACTTCCCACCACCTCTTGGAAGAGTCTCGGAGCATATAGGTAGTGAGCATGACCCACCTCTCTGGAGGTGTCTCCAGATGCTCAAAGATAGTCATCATGGCTTCCAGCCATGACCCTACAGTCTGAGGTCCTCATTCTCCCAAGAAAGTAAAAGGATGCTACTGTTGGAAATCCCACATCAAGTCTTCCATTGTCGAGGTAGGAGGTGGTTCTCCTTGAAAGGTCTGCATCATCCTCATAAAACCTTCCCTGAACTGCGCATCAGTTCCTGCAACTGGTATGACAGCCGGTACCAAGGCTGGCCCGATGGGAGGATCAGCAGGAAGTCCTTGATTGGCCATATCTAGCATCTGAATACTGCCTGAAGACAGACATACAACTGAAGGTCGTCTCGGAGGCATATATCTGAAAGATAAAAAGCACACTTTAGATTAAAAAATAAGGGTAGATAACACAAGAGTAAAAAATGGGAACATGGGAAAGAAAACACACAAGCTTACAAAACATGAGTACACGACGTGTATAACAACTACACGACGTGTCTTTTTAATCCACTGACTTGGGAGTGTACCTCTTCCATATAGGCCATGTAACAACCCAAAATAAACAGCGTTTTGACCCAACACAAAGCGTGTACTTGAAAACTATTCCCATGCCTGAGTCTTTTTACACGGCTAACCCACACGGTCCGACTTAACATGAGACTACATGACATGTTTTGAAAAAACAACGCATGTACTATAAAAGGATTTGGTGGCTCGTGTTGTTAAACACACGACGATATACATGGCTAGACCTTATCAGTCGTCTTTCAAACAAACACGGCATGTATAGGTGAAGGTGACACCATCCCTTATTGTTCGTGACACAGCTGGGTACTTGAACAAGACTACACAGCGAGTGCCCAAAAAAACATGGCGTGTCTAATAGATCGTTACGCCCAATCGTGCTGTTCATGACACGGCCGGGTACCTGGAAAGGACTACACGACATGTTCCTATACAACACGGCATGTTATACTTGAGATTCCCCAACCCGTGTTGTTAGTGGAATGACCGAGTACACGGCTCCGAACTACTTGGAGTGTACCAACCGTACACGGTGTGTTCCTAAAGTTCTTCTCATGACATCGTGTTTCGGCTCACACGGTCAGTGAAATGGCCTGAAAACCACATGGCGTGTATCCGAAAAGTACACACCGTGTATTCTGGTTTTTTCTGGGCAGTAGCTCCGAAACTGCACAGAAGCCCAGGAACACTGAAAACAAGGCATGGAGGTGCCAAATTCTGATCCATGAGGGTCCATAACGACTCAAGATTCAAAATTTGGCATTCATTTAAGAAATTTAGGAAGAAAAAAATCCTCTAAAAAGGAATCATAGATTCTATCAAGCATCTATCACAACAACATGCATAATCTACACGAAGTCGATCACAACAACATGCAATTTATAATGCACCCTAGATGGCATGGAAAGAATGCAGGGCATGTGATTTCTACAGGTGCCTATATGATGCATGAGATGGCATTCCCTCATCTCATTGGGTTGCGATAGAAATAGAACCGTAATCATCAATAAAATAACAACACATGGAATGTGAATCACTCTATGTGAAATCATATCAACTGTAAAGTCTCAAAACTAGAAAAATGCAATTAACGAGGTAGTATGGATTTTCCCTGTACACAGGTTTTCTACTCCCGATCACAACATAATACCAAGTTCCAAATCCATCCTATCCCTGGCTAAAATCTCCAAATAGTAAGACAAGAGAAAATAACTCCTATGATACAACTTTGTAATGACCCGAATCCGGAGCCCCTCCACTAGTGCCCTATACCCGGTTCACCACATGACCTCAAGCGCATTTCCCCAAATGCCAGAGGCTGCCGACTAGCAGCGAGGGCCTTGGTAACTTATTGGGGAAACTATTCCCTCATTCAGTATGGTATACAAGGTAAAGACAAAAACAATAAACAGTGGAAGCAAAAATAATACACAACAACTGAAACCAAAGATAAGAAGCAATGAATATATAGCAATGATGATAATGATGTAGCTAGCACAAGTATCTAAGGAAATCAGAAAACACAACAACATACAGAATACAACTGAACAAAAGTACTAAAGCAACAACAAAAGAAAAACATATGAGCAACCCCGCAGCATCACAAGCCTCGGCTCGGTCCCATGCTCCCCAGCTCCAGTGCAATCAAGAACCTGAAGTAGAAGGGCGCTTTCCCTTATCTATAACTGCAACAACATAGGCTCCTCGGGCCCAAAAGCATGTCCCATACAAGTTATGAGACAAATTCCTAGTAGGAAACCACCCAAAGACCTGTTCCTAATAGTAAATGAATACATGGAATGTAAAGTACATAAACAACAAACAAGAAAATACACAGTAGTCACAGTCCACAGTTCTAGAATATAAAGTGCACAAGTAAATAGCCAACAATAAGAAGAAAACAGGTAACCCTCTGGGTAGCTCTCACAGCATAACCCCTATGGTTCAACCTACAAGTACTAGAAACCCTCAAGGAGGAACACATAGTCTCAACCCTATGGTTCAGCTATGAATAGACTCTCTGAGGAAGCAATAAACGTCAATTCCCCCCTATAGTCTAGTATCATGCTAAAGGCTCTTTGGGGAAGCACTAAACATCTTATTCTTCCAGTGGCCCACGCTGAGGAACTGCAGACTCTATGAGGAAGCACTCATCATCAATTCCCCCTGTGGTCTCGCATCATATTAAAAGACACTCTAGAGAATCCCTTGCGTCTATTCTCTCTATGGTCTACTACACTAGGTTCTCAAAGTCCTGCGTGAAACTAACTTGCTCAACATGCGTGTATCGTCCATGAAAACCTCAAGAACTACTTGGATTTCACCCTAAGGATCAACATTATAAAAAATCAAGAGTTCCACTATCCTAAAACTAGGCATGGAAACCGGCAAACGCCAAACATGAAAAACAAGCATGGAAACCATCCAGAGTACAGTAAAACTACCATAATCACAGGAAAAACATCTACTCTAGCGATCAACCAAAGCATGCAATACAACAAGGGTAAAATAGGAACACACAATACCCCATTCAAGGGTAGTGGTGAAATTTGCACAAAAATACTCATCTACTTTATACAGATAGTCACAAACCACCTACCTCTATCCCAGTAGAACGATATACCAGAACAGCGACGATAGATTCTCCTTAGAACGTCGTAGATCTGAGAAAATGTCCTAAACACATAAACCATGATAACATGAGAAGGAGGAAGAATTGGAAATCAAGGCTCAAGAAGAAGTAAGAACTCACCGCTGCGCTTACAACGTAATCGACCATGATCGAATTGGAGAATGGACGGAGAGGTAGGGGCTCCGTAAAGATACGGTCGTACGGGTTGCTCTCGGACGAAGAACCTGGAGAAGGGGTGTGTTCTGTCCGTCAGTCGCGACCCCGGTGAATTTAGTGAAAAAAAATGAAAAGTACACGACATGTAATTTTAGAGTACACTGTGTGTACTAGGTTTTTCTATACTCTGAAAAAATCTGCCTCCACGTCACCCCTACACACCGTATGTGTGGCCCGGGAATGGCGTGCACACGGCTTCGAGCCGGAGAAGTGTACATGGCATGTACTCAGAATGTACATGGCGTGTACATCAAAATTTTCTAGAAACTCAATTTTTATTAAAAATTCTAGAAAATGGACAGGTGTACCTAGAACGATGATCCGAGTTTATACAGATTACATATTTGGATTGATTTGATATTTTAGGAAATTGATCTATTAGTAATTCGTGACATGTATGGATTAGCATTAACTCAATAAGATGCACGGTGTGGCAGACATGACTAAATGTGTTCGTTATCTATTTAAAATTTACATTTTAGTTCAAAATGTGTCACTCATTGAAAAACATGAAAGAACACATTGATTGTATTAATAGATTAGGAAAATTATTCATAATTTTTCTATGATGTGTATAAAGAATTCTCACATCAAATTGATCCATGGTAGGACTGGTATGACTCAAATTTCATGTTTCCAGTTTGAAATGACATTTTAGTAAAAAAAATATGACATACTAGAAACCAAGAAAAAACATTCATAAAGTATTGATACTTTAGAATAAACAATATATAAAAAACAAATTATAGGTACGAATCACCTACAAATCAATAAGATGCACTATGTGGCTGATATAACTCCAAATATGTCTATATTTAAAATTGTTATTAATTTAAAAAAAATAACAAGTGACATACTCAAAACTGAGAAAATGAATTCAGATTGTTTCTATATTTTAGAACAATTATACCTAACTCAATTATAACATGTAGTAACAAACCCAACCTCAATAGGATACAAGTGTGACCGGTATAACTCCAAATGTGTCATTTTTTTCAAATATTGAATTTTGTTAATGTGTTATTTCATATTAATGTTTATTTAATTTCTTTATAGTATTACTGACATAATATATGTTTTATTAAGTAGGTGGAATCTATTTCTTTGGTTGAGGTGATTTGTTCGGAAACTGATACCATGGGAAGAGATTTTTGAGAGGGAATCACTTGAATCAAAATAAGAAATATGAATGTTTTAGAATGTTTTTTTATTAAATTGTAAATGTAATTATATAAGAAAATCTGTTTGAAATGTAAATAGCAGTGTTTATTTTTGTATATACCATGTGTGTATTGTTTTGTATTCAGGAGTTCAATTAAATGTATATAGTGGGTTTGCATCTAGTTGTGTTGTGTATAGTGTGAAGGTTTAATTGCAGATTCTTCTGGGTGTGTTTTTTTATAAACAACACACCTGTAGGAGGGTATCCCTTTATCAGCGCTTCTTTAGCACCGATAATGGGGACCACCCCCCTATCATTTTTGTGATTAACAGTACTTTTTATCCCTGTTAATGTCCATTTTTGATGTTGTTAAATGCCATATGTATAGTAGTGAATAGTTTCTAGTAAACCACTGGTATAGGGTGGGTAAAACTCCAAGTTCCCAATAGATCACCCTGAACTGTTCAGATAGATTTATACCAATGGTTAAAAAAAATTTGGTATAGACCCCACCCCAAATATACATCGGCACCTTAAATTCACCTATGCACATGAACTTTTTCTAGAGCTACAAAACAGAACAGAGCTGCAAATCAGAACTACCTGCTGCAATGCAGCCACACCTGCAAAATAGAATGACCTGCAATTTAATGAACTTACAATCAAAACATCAAAATATAATTCACCTATAATTAAAAATATACCACCATCTAATGAAAACATAAACATCCTCAACAAAACAAACATTAAATTAATGATAATAGAACAAATCACAATTGTTTCATTTAACCAATGATAAAAACATACAAAATATCACATATATATTCAGTCATAGAATGTCATAAAACATAAAATATCATGAATATCGGTCAAAAATGTAACATATCAGTCCAACCCTAATCACTATCACTATTTTCACCATTATCATCATCCTCATTTGCATCCTCATCCTCACCCTTATCCTCATCCGCATCCCCATACTCTTCCTCGGCCTCATCCTCGCCCTTCTCCTCCACCATAACCCCATCCTTGTCTTCAGTCTCTGCCTTGTTCTCATTATCAAATTCATCCTATCTATCATCCTCGCTATCGCAATCGCCAGGAATGACATCATATTGACCACCACTGCAACTACCACCTAGTGCACTATATAATTAAAGAATCAATGATATATATTCATTATAATCTGTGATGGCCTTTGGTTGATGTTATAGAAATAAAACATTCCTCAGTTTCATAAATTCAGATTTTTCCCTTTCAACCCATTCTTCAACCTATGTGACCCTTTTTCAGTGTTTTCTAATTTATCCACAACCAGTTCTAGTCATGCATAAGAATTTTCCAACTCAGTGGTACTATAAATAGTGTCTAAAGTGTGACATTACCCCAATGAGGATATTCTCTTCCCAGGTTGGTAGTGTACTCTACCATGGTGGTAATCTCCCAAAACATGATGCAAGTGATCATTTGGCCCAAAATTATCCAGTTCCTATGCATAAAGGTCCTTCAAAGTATCCTGTTTCAAATATAAATTGATTATTAAGTTATAAAATACATATAAAAATTTTAAATCAACAAAGTAAAACTTACAATCAATAGATATGACAGTTCATTAAATACATTTCCATCATATTTCATTTTGCTCAAGAAAAATAGTTTTTTTCGAGACACACATATTTCAATATTAAATACCTCCCTCTGTAATGACATTGAATGTCAGAAACCATAATTGAAACTAGCTTACTAAAAATGAATTTCATAACTAATATCAAATATATATTAATTTTAAATGAAGATGAATAGAAAAACATATGGTAGATGAATTCATGTTGTTTTCAATTCAATTCTTATTTATTTGGTTATATTTGAGTTGTTTTAATTGTATTCTATGCAATGAATTTTGTTTATTTATTTTTGAATAGTTTGATTCAATTATATATAATTTTGTTCTATATGGATTTTTTATATCTACACTACTCTACCAAAACATTTGAAATCAAATGAATTATGGAGGAAACAATAGAAGGTGAATTTCCTCAATAAAAATTATAAATGAATATCATACCTGCTTCCTCTCATAGTTCTACATCATATTCATCCCCATAATGTAGAGGTATTTCTTAGAATCAATGTTTTTTCCTGATAATTCTTAAAAAAATTCAATAATAAAATATAAATTATTAATGTAAAACATGAATATTTTCATTTAAAAACAAAAAATTTTATTAATACCATGAACGTGGTACTCATCCAATGAGTAATCATTTTTCGATAATGTTTTATCGTAAAATCATCCATTATAGGTATGGCCTCTAACTTCTTGCCAACTCTAGCATGCCAACCAATATAAAACTCATGCTTATAGAATTTTCTCAACTCACCTAATTCCATTAGTCATGCTGGCCTTCACCCACACCATTAGGAAAATTAAAATGAAGTTGATTCCCAAATATTAAATCATATAAATACAATAATAATATAATATTAAATACAATATTTTTTTTACACATATATATTCCCAATAAGTATCCTTGACATTGTTTGGTAGGTGTCTCAAGGAGATTGGACTGATGGGAATGATGTGAGATTATTTATAAAGCATCACAAAAAACTCATACATTCTCACCTTGTATTTTCGATCATTTGGTTGTCTTCGTTGTAGTCCAACATCAACTGTGTGCAGTGGTTCTACAACACACACATGTCAGTACTCCCACGCATCCTATAAGTAGATATATCTATTATAGAAGAAAAAAATATTATATGAATACATCTTATAATGAAAATAAAATATGGTAAAAAAATTAATTAGTGTTCTATAAATATACCTGCATCAGTCTAATAAATGGGCACCGCTGGAGTTGTAGGCACTGGAGGAACAAACTCTATATAGATCGAGTGGGTCCCACTATATGCTTTATAGGCTTAGAATGTGTCTGAGTGGGAGTTGAATAAGAAGTAATGTAGAAGATCAGGGAGAAGGACGTAAAAGTAAAATAATATTTCATGGATGGTTGGCTAAATTCATGATATGGATGAGGAGTATAAATAATCATTAGATATAAGAAAGATGGGTGAGAAGGCTCAAATTTAATTACTAGTTAAAACATGGGTGGCCTAAATATCTCGTGTGTCCCTAATAAAACTGTGGTATTTGAATGTTTGGTATATGGTATATTAGTGGGAGGGATATGGTCTAATCGGGTACGCCAACGAGAGCACCTAGGACTAGTACCCCCTGTACCACTAGCATGAGTTCTGCGATCACTAGGTTGCTCATAGAATAACTAACACCTAAGTGGTGGATCCTGCATAAAATTTTAAAACGAAATTAATCACATCAGATTATATGTTATTGATAATATATGTATATATATATATATTTGAAATAAAATACAAACAACAAGAAGTAATAGAGGAACACCCATCTTATTCATTCAATAATTGTTTTCTGTCATCCTTTTCTTCACATATTCTCAATATGTTTCATTTACTACATTTAAAAAACTATATAATTAATTAGAAATTGATAAATAATGTGTTACCCAAAAAATATGAGATTCAAATTAATTAAAGAATACAACTTTTCATACAAAATACATGATATGTAGTGATATAAAAAAATAATTTAAAATTTAGTGGGAAGAATATCAAAATAGAATACATGTCATGAAATAAACAATACATTAAAAATAACATGTTTATAATAGGTATGATATAGTTTTCTTCAATTTTCAATTCAATTCATTTCAATTTTGGTTATCCAATTATTCCATTTTTTTATGTCTATTGGTTCTTTTTTGTCAATTTATTTGGTCATTCTTCTGGTTTTATATCCCTCTGGTCATTCGGTATGATTTTGTTAATTTATTAGGTCATTTGTTTATATTTATTCTTCTTTGGTTATTTAGTTCATATTTCGGGTTAAGTAATTTTTTCATTTTTTGGGTAGTTAATTATTTTATTTAGTTTTGATTTTCATATCAATGAGTTTAATATATCCAATTCAATTCCTCTTTTTTATTGTTCTAATTTAATTTTTTCATTTGTGTTTGTTTTCAAATGATTTAATACAGTTCAATTCAATATTACATAATTATAATCAAAGAAAAATATAACTAATAAATATTGAAAAATAACATGAAGGTAAATATGTATACAAAATAATTTTAATCTATAGTAATTAAATTTGAATACTACAAACCTTAACAATACATGTTGAATTAAACGAAAATAAATGACAACATAGAAAAATGATTTTACTTATTTCCCACCACAACACTAAATTCAAAATAAATTATGATAATTGAGCTATTGGAGTCATCATAACTAATAAATGGATTGGGGCCAATGGCAGTAGAGATGGTGTCAATTCCATCACCACCATCATCAAATATATTTCATGTAATTATTCAATAATGACACAAAATTTTGGTCGAAGATGATCTTTGACATAAAAAACTTTTTTCACCATTGATGCTAATAAATATGGTTCATCAGTAGCAGGAGTGCAAGTCAAATCAATAATTAGAATTCCAAAATCATCATTAAATGTGACTTATCTCATCATTGTATCAAACCACTGACATTTCATCGTATTTACTTGACCAGGAGATTAATAATCCAATATTTTTTTTCAATGACTCTATAATAAGAAACATTTTCAAACAGAGGTCTGTTATCCAAGACACTAGCTTAAATGTATGTTTTGGTAGTCTTCATAACACCATAATGTTGTCTTCTCATGTTATTCTCTCATTCCATGATAATAAATCTACAACCATTGATCATAATTGATTTAGAGAAACGAACCACAAAATTAAGAACAAAATACAAAGCTCTTATTTACATTGAGATAGATTCAACAAAAAAATAAACACCTGAAATATAAATGAATATTAAACTTATTTAAATATTTATTTAATTAATTTATTGAAGTAATATTTCTACCTTTAATATAAACCAATTAAAAAATAATTTTCTAGGAAAATCATCTCTCATTCTCAAAGATAAATAACAATGACTTCTATGTATATTTTTTTTATGTTCCCAATAGATAGAAATAATAATAATTTAATATATATGCAATATTACATGATATGAGATAAGATATACATGTTCAATTTACATACTTGGTGTATTCATTGAAAAAATAACATTTGAACAAAACCGTGTGATGTGCCATATCCCGCTCTTCAAGTCTTAACGACATCAATGTATATGATATGGTAAGTTCTCTTATTTTAGGAAGTGATGGAAAACTGGGTTCAATTTTCTCATATTATTCTTCTTGATTTCTCATTGGTCTGTTCATTCTCTTATCATAATTAAAGAAAATAATATTATCATAAATCCATTAATTCATACTCCATGTAACCTTTCATGATATTAAATTTGTGATGATTGATATTCTGGGAAAAAGACTTCAATGTGTACATATTTATTTTAGTAGGATACATCCAATTAAAAGAAATAGTTCCTCCTAAGAGTACTTTGGATTGAATATGGATTGTTTGATGCAGCATTATGTAAAAATTGATGGAGGAAATATGTTCCCTAACTCACACAAAATTAATGGAGAATCTGCTAATGTTTTTTGTAAGAAAGACGTAGTATATTTATAATCACAAAGATCTATAAACAAAGGAAAAAATCTAACAAATGAAACCCATCCATTATTGAAAAAAAGATGGTGGATTTTTATTGGAATAAACTCATGTATAAGGATGTGATAATCATGTTTTTTCAAATATTTAATATTCAAATATATTTTTTCACCATTTTTGATATGTTTCTTAAATATCCATTAGGAACTCTCATAGTCTCTAGTATTTACAGAAATTGATTTTTTTTCTTGCAGGTGTCATGAAATGATAAGAAAATATAAATTTCCATTTATTTTCACTGATACACAAAGGACTAAATTTTGGTATAATTCCTCAATACACCAAGTCACACTGAGATCATTAATTATATTTTTTCATTACCATGAAATTTAGAAGAATAAAAATAAATATTTCATATATATTCGTTTCAATGTGCATTATGCCTAATAAATGATGTAACAAATTGGTTGACCAATAAGGAAACTCAAAGAAGATACTCCTTGTAATCCAATTATAATAGGTTTAAGTGGAAACATTTATACTCTTTTTAGATTTCATTTCACCCTTCCTGAATGAAAAACTGAAGTCTTTCTATTCATTAAGCACATCTGTTCCAGACATAAGATGTGGTGGATCTTCCGTCTCCATGTCATTTTCAAATATTTGGTTATTATTTCTATATGGATGATCCATTGGAAGGAATCATTGATGTCCTATAAAACTAAAACTATAGAAATATTTTAATCTTCTAGATTATTTATTCTTCATACAAATAAGACATGATAATTTCCACTTCTTTCTCCATCCAAACATCATTGAATAAGCAATAAAGTCATTGATCATCCACATATGCACAACATGTATATGAAATATATCTTCTTAACATGCATCATATGTGCACACACCCACATCCAAAATAATTTTCAACTCTTTTATTAAAGTTTTCATGTATATTTATATATCATTATTGTGATTAGAGGGTCCGGATATAATTATACACATGAATGTGAAAGTGTTTTTTATACACAACCATGGTTGAAGGTTATAAATGGGTATAAAAACTATCCATGTGCTATGTGAAGTAATAATCTTTCCAAATGAATTAAAACTGCCAAGTGAAATACCTATCCTCGCATTACACACATCAGCTATGAAATAAAGACATCGAGCATCAAATATCCTCCATTCAAATCCTTCTTTAGGGTGAACCAACTCATCATTATTCATCCTTATCTCGATATCATTCCATAAAATTTTTATTGATATCTCACCAGACAAGAAAACATTTTGGAGTCTGGGGATAAATGTAATGTTCTATATTACATTCAATCGTGCATGAGATGGTGTTCCATCAGCATTTGGCTTCAATAGGGATGTGCCACATTTTATACAATCCTTTCATTCAGTAGTTTCCTCCCAGAAAAATCTCAAATCATTTAGGTAAGAATGAATTTTCATTTTTAGAAATACAAGTTCATCAATTAACTTCCATTCCATATAGCGGTTTGAGGTATTATCTACATCATCTATATGTAATTCCTTCAATAAGGTAATAATGTAATCTATGGATGTATTAGATATTAGATACATGGTTTTCCAATGAAATAATCAGATTAAAAATTATACATTTTTTATTTTATCACATTGTTGATATACCAGATTCATTGAAGCATCATTCAATTTTTTTCACCCTATCAAAATAATCATTATCATTAGACGCCTCATGTTTGATCGTATCTATGTCTTCTTGGAACAACATCCTTTACATTTCATGATGAAAAATAAACCGAAATGGGAATGTAACAAACTATACAATCCATTCCTCTCATTTGGATCATCATCATTTTGAGATTCCATTTTCTCCCCATTTTGATACCTCACATAGTAGTTTCTTTGAAAACCAAATTTAGTTATATGGTAGGAAAATTCTTCACATCTCAACTAAGGTATTTGAACATAATTATAACAGGAGAAGTGTACGTGGCCACTATCTGAATCATTGTCGAATGTAAAATCAAAACACTATCCAAATTGTTTTTAAAATTGATTGAGATCTGATTTTTTTCATACATCCAAATTTTATACATTCTATAAAAAAAATTATAATTCATTTATTAAAAAATCAATAATATTTAATTTTAATAAAAAAATATTTATGTAAACGAAATTTGTTCTCATTATATAAAACCATAACTAACACACTACCCTATATGAGAATCATAATATAAAAGACAACAAAATACTATTTTTATAAAAAAATAATAAATATAAAACCATAATGTTGAATTAATTTAAAAATATAATATCATGATATTGGTTGGGTTTGGTTATTTTATTTGGATTGGTTCGGTACATTCTTATTAGGGTTTTATAAAATATTTTTCAACTCAGTTCATTTTATATCATTACTATATAATTTTTTTAGTTAGGTTGAATTTAGTTCACATATTTTTATTTTGGTTCAGTTTGATGTAGTTTAGTGTTTTTCAGGTCTACTTTTGTCTACTTGGGTCTAATAAATTCATTTCAATTCAATTCAGTTGTTTTGGTCATGTCAGTTCGGTTATTATATATATATGATTTTTGAGTTCAGTTGGGTTTCAGTGTGTAAAGGGTTGATAGGTTAAGTTCATTTATTTCCAATACAATTTAGGTTGTATTGATATAATTTAGATTTATTAGGGTCTGATAAATTCATTTAAATTTAGTTTATTTAGTGAGTCACACTAAAAATCATAAAATCATTCATCAAAAATTCATATATAGGTGGTGTTTTACCCTCTATGAAAAAGTCATTCCCTTACTCTATATATAATAATCAACAAAGTGGAAACTATTCCTTATAAATCATAATGGAATTATATTCTAGAAATCATAAACCATCCTTAACATATTGGTCATTCTCTATACAGAGGAAAACTGTAATTCCATAAAATATAAATCACATCACTTAAAATGAAAGAGATTGGTCATTATGAAACTAAGCATGGCCTAACCAATAAAACCACTATTCGAAACCACAACATTCGATATATCACTTATTAGACCAAAATCGATGTTTTGAATGAGAATAAGTCAAAACCCAACAATAAAACTCATGATCAATTTTATTTAAAAATAGAACTAGAATAAAATGTCTTCATTTTTGTGTTTATTCATATCAATATTGCTAAAAAATTTATTTAAAATGGAACGTCTAAAATTTTAATTAAAAAATTAAACATATGCGTATTCCTATTTTTTAATGAAACTATAACGAATTTTATTGAAACAAATCATATAAAATAGATAAAATATATAGATCATAAATTAAAATTATTTAAAACAAACTAGTCCATAAAATAAAATGGAAACCGATTTACACAATGTTAATGACAAAAATAATTCATTTAGTATATGTTATGGAACATATTTAGTAACAATTATATTGATGCAATTCCCTATACTTATTTTTAATTCTTATCGAAAACATAAAATTCATGTTCACAGACTGAACAATGTGGGTCGATCGATTCCAGAGTAAGGAGGATCACCGCTGGGTATATAGGTGTAATCTATCCCTAAGGTTTGTCAAAATCATCAGGATAGAGGGTTTAACCAAATGATTTTAAAAAACCAGTTGGGATACCCTTTATAGAATAAACTCTATCCCAACTATTTAAGAAAACAATTGAGATATGGGGTCCTATCACAATGGTTTTATGAAAACATTGGGAAAACCATATGTATACAACCCTATCACAAAATTTACATGGTACCATTGGAATATGGGTGTTGGTATAGCTGGGATTTCTAGCAGTGATAAATGATATGATCAATGATCATAGATATGTACCAAGAGTCTTCTTGATTGCGTCGATCTAGCGATATGTACCGATTGACGATAGATGGTACATAATGATGAAGAGATCATGCGAGAGATAATTCTTTTAGGTGTCACCAGAAGGTACATGTATGGTTCATGTTTATATTTGATCTCTGATGTAGTGGAGTTTCATCAACATAAGGGTGCCATTTTTTTATAAATGGATCATTCGAGCATGGCATTCATGAGATGATTTTCAGAGAGATGGCATAGGTGTATCAGGGTGTGGTTTTTTCAATGGTTTTTTTATTCCCTCACTTGTAATTCACGTTTTGGAATGAATTGGATTTCATTCTTTTATCTAAATTATAGTGGATATTTGGGAATTTCGCCATTGTATTTTAATCATCTGTATCATAGGTTTTTTCACATGAAAAATCATGTGTGTTGATTTATTTATTCTACTTAATATCACATCGATAATTCATCGTGTTTCTCAGAAATTGTTTCTCAAGAGATTTACTACATGAGATTGAAATTCCCCCCAAAAAAATATGATTTTTTTTAAAATATAATTAAAATTATATAAGATTCAGCATCATACATTTTCAAAACAATGGTAATGTATTCTTACAACATTATATGTTCTAACAACATGGTTGATTTTCCATTAATCTTTTAGTTAAATTTATATATATTTTGACATCCATATTTTTTATAATTACAATATTTATACATAATATACATATATATAATCCTCAAAATAGATCATACATACTGAAAGTACTCCTTATGCATAGATACAATGTCATACTTCTAATAAAAAAATTATTCAACACAAGAAATTCCACCTCAACTCAATAGTAACAATGAACAACATATAAAACACATTATACATCATAAACATCCCAATACATTCCTTGAAAGTTAAATTACTGATGTCACATGATTCTCTTCTTAAAACTGAAGTGACTCTCATTATCTCTAGAATACTTCTTAGTAGTCGCATGATCTAATCTTTGTCTGGCACTGGATTCTTCAAGGAGCTAATTATGTTGACTATCTCATTAAACCTATGATACATAATTGAAATAATATAATCATATTTCATCTTTAATGTATTATATTTAATTTTACCAGTATTAAATATCATTTCTTTAACATTAGTAGTCTTTTCCTAAGAAATATATAATGTATCCCAAATTTCAAAAGCAGTATTACAAGAAGATATCCTATTAAATTATTCATCTCCTAAGGCATAGTAAAAACTATTTAATAACTTTTTAGTTGTTGTTATAATAATTTTTATTAGTATCCTCCCATGTATTCCTATCAGTCTTAGGTAATTCATATTTATCCTATATAGTGGACCAAATTTCAAAACCCATACTTTCAATATGCATTTCCATTTATATTTTACATTAAAAATAATTATTACAATTAAATAAAGGAGGTCTGTTGGTATATTTTTCTTTGTTTATCATCCATTTAAAGAACCAAATTTAGAATTTATATAGATTATATATATTTGAAACATTACTAAAATCACAATTGAAAATATTTTGAAAAAAAAATCTATGATACAAAACATTGGTTGCAGTGAGTATCTCAAGAGGGGGTAAATTGAGTACCGAATTAATTTTTTTTATTAAAATGAGTTTAAATAAAATCCCACAAATAATTAAAATAATGCATTTAATGAAAATATAGGATCGATATATGTTATGGACTTTTAAAATATTTCTCAAAGAGTGATTGAGTCTAAGTGAAAATAATATGACAACTATTTAGACTTTTGAATGGAATTTACTTAATCATAATATTATATAAAAATGAATTAAGATTAACTTTAAAATTAGTGGTTTTGTTTATAGATTAAAAAAAATTATGTTTAATATTTTGAAATGAAAAAAACAAAACATATATCATAATAAATACAAGAGGTTCAATCACAAGTTGAGATCTCATCCTCTCCCCTTATAAGTCACCTACTTCTAAGAATATTATATAAAATAATCTTGATCCAAAATAATGATCGTGTATAAACAATGGATAACAAGCTATCTAGGTCACACATAGACCTCTTCAATAAAAACCATGATAAATAAAAAAACCATATTCCAAGGACCTCTTCCACAACACTGTGGGAAAAAACGTACAAAATAAGTTAATTAGAAATCATGTATGTTATAATTAAAGCATCGTAACAAGGATTGTTGAATAAACAAGATAAATCACACACTAATCAAAACCTAAATTTAAACAAATAGAAAGAGCTTTTATAAAGATATAGAATGGATGGCGTTGCCCAATCTGATGTGATTTTAAGCTTGTGACTCTTAATATGTATGTTTGATATAATCTTGAGTCGTTTCTCAAAAAAATGATGTAAAATAGAGTGTCACAATATCTCTTGTTATGTTTATAGAAATGATTGGTATGTTCGTTATGCTCTAATTTCTCATAGTCATGTGTAGGTAAGGATAAAGCATGTATTATTTTAGTATGTTTCACACTTCATATCACTCTTCCAATTCTTGAAATATAGTTCCAACTCACTTCACATAAACGTATATGCATAATGGAGTCTACTTCATAATATATCAGCAACATTTTGGAGTATCTGTTTGAAGAACAGTCATTTTTATATTCTTCACCTCATACTGAACTATGAAATCCTCTTTAGTTTACCCTAAAATTTTTTAATAATAACCATTAATGTAATATTAAACTTTATATTTTATAATATAGTCCTTAATATCAATTAAATTAAATATCCAAGAAATAGTGACAATGACTCTTTTGATGGCGAGACAACTCAGGTAGTGAGTCATCTTGGTGGTGACTTATGTCGGCAGTGATTCAAACCAACAATGAGTCAAGATGAGGGAAGGTCATGATAAATTTTGAATCACCTTAGTGGTGACTCATTTTAATGGTGACTCTTTTCTGGTGGTCGTATTTTTAACACTTTTCCAATTTTCTCAATGGTAGGTAAAGTCTGCCTGTAGATTATATAGAAGTGAGACACCCTCAATGGTGAATCCTTTGCAGTAGGTAAACTTTTCGATTCTTATCCAAAATTCCATTTTGATGGTGAATCATCTCTATTGGAAGGTCTTTCCAGTCATTTTCTAAAATTCCATTCAGATGGTGACTCATCTCTAATTGCGGGTCTTTCGAGTACTTCTCCGAAATTCCATTCTAATGGTAGGCCATTCATTTACTTTGCAAAAATTCCATTCTGATGGTAGGTCTTTTCTAGTGGCGACTCATCTTCAATGGTGAGTCATTTATATACTTATCCAAAATACCTTTTATCATAAAATATAAAACTCATTAATATCATAATAAACATGATTTTGTGATCATTAAAACAAGGGTTCCAACAGTATATGAGACATACTAAGGATATAATAATTGTTTATAAATGTTATAAAAATATAGTCCTAAGAGGATATGAAAATGATAGTTTCAAACTGATCAAGATGACATGAATTCTCAAACGGGATATATCTTCCCTTTAAATTGAGGTTTTGTGAGTTGAAAGAGCTCAAATTAGGTCGTGGATGCAGATTATACAATAGTATATGAGTATATTATAGATTTTTAAGTAGCTAAAGAAGTAGTATAGATGTGAAACTTAATCTAAGAGCTTGATGATATACCTAGTAGTAAAGATCCTATCATAATTTATTTTTATCATACTGCAAAAATGGCTATCAAAAAATAATCAAGGTCACATTAGTAGACGACGCACGTACTTTGAAAGTATCATCTCATGAGGTATTTTTTTCAGATAGGGGAGGTTGCAGTGAGCAGTATTTCTATAGAGGATAACATGAATGACTTATGATGCCCTGATCCAGAACATCTGGGTTCAGTGCATTAAAATGTTGTATATATATTCTTTTAGTGATAACTAAAAAAATACACATAGCATTTTACAATTCCATGAACTTTTACCGATCTAGGTTCTGTAAAATTAGATAAAAATATTACATTAAAAAAATATATAGAAATAATATTAATTAAAAATAATAATATTTAGTAAATTGTCTCCACTTAAAAAAACACAGCACTCATAAATCTATTAAACCTTTAAAAATGAATTCAAAACATAGGGTGAGCATTTTGAATTCCCAATAAGGGGTTTTAAAACCATAAATAAATAAATTTAAAATATCTTCTTTGAAAACTTTTATATACATAAAATTATGTTTTCAAAAACATTGATATATATATATAAATATTAAAAACATTAATTCCTCAAAATAATTATAATTGAAATAATGGTGGGATTTTTCTATGGAAAATAATAATTTTTTGGTGGGTCATTCATGATACTCGGAAGAGCATAATAAAAACTATAACATAAGGCCACTAGTTATAACTCATATGGAACAAAGTTCCCTTAAGTGTTATCGGTTCACTCCCAATAACATTACATAACATAATAGTGAAATGTTTTGATACAAATTTTAATAGACTTTCCTTTCTCAATCCTGACCCAAAAAAATATAAAATTACTTACATAATATCATTTTCATTTAAAAAAATAATCCTTCTCATAAAATTTCAACTATATTTTATTGAGAGATTAGAAAACATTATTTAAGGGAATACCATGCCTGAAATAACCATCATTATTTATAAATCATAAATAAAATGGATAAAAAATTAAAAGGAAAATATGATCTAAAAAAATTCATTGGATGTCATTTATAATTTAGATAATGGCCATACCTAATTATTCATCACATGCCAAGGGGTGAAGATACAAATTTTTACCTGAAATGATAGCTCGTTTAGTATTTTCACATAAAATAATAATTATTATCATTTAAAAACAAGATTACACAAACATAATCCATAAATTGATGAAAAAGAATAAATTATAACTGCTTTTATAGATTTAGAAATAAAATATTAACCCTTTTAATTAAATAAATTGAAATAAATATATGTATATACATAAATATATGTATAATTATACATTATACATTAAATGATATTTATGAAAATACAAGAAAAACATTTGGTAAGCAATATATCTTATGACATATTACCTTAGAGATAAATATTAAAAAAACATTATTTAATAAAATCTAAAAGTTAGAAATATAGATTCATATATATATATAAATTTATATTTATAATCATCCCAATTTGACAAAAAATACATCTAAATCCATTCAAACCATAGGCTTAGAATTAAAATTTCAGTCAAAGCTCTTATATTATATTTATAGAAAATAGATAATCATATATCTATATATAGTTATATATATATACATATATAACTATATCTTTGTAAAATTTAAATAACATGATAAAACAAATAAACCCATACAAACCTTAGGGTTTGGAAATAGGAATTTAAAACAAAAAAACCTTTTCATATATACTGAAAATAGATAGTTTTATATGTTAATAAATAAATAAATATACACATATATATGTAACCCTTTGTGAGAGAACAATAATTCGATGAAATAAAATGAACCATTTTCTGTTTTTTGGTCAATTGAGGGATTTGTGGCTCCATGAATATGAGCAGAAAAAAATGGGGGACTTGGGTGGTGAGTTTTGAATGTTATTGGGGTGAAAGGAGGGTTTTTATAGAATAATAATAATATTTTTTTTATTCTTCACCATATAAAATAAAAATATTGTTGTCCCTTAAGAGATCGTTGGACACCCTTATGGTTTTAATAATCACAAATCTTGTCAATTCATATATATCATGTCTAATCATTTATATAATGTTTATTTAATTTTAAATATGTGTAATTGTGATTATATAATATCAAATATAAGTTTAAAAAATTAGGATAATATTTATGTTGTAAGATTGTCCAAGAAGAAATATTTTCCACGTATGACAAACTGACTCTGATAGTTCAAATATGTCATTGACAGTTTTAAAATGACTCCCTGATAGATGACTCACCGACAATGAAATTGACACACAGACTGACTGATTGTCTCACTGGTTGTTCAAACAAGTCACCAATATAAGGACCTATCGACACAGGACTTACCGAAGCACTGACCTACCGACACATGGTGCTACTAACGCATGGTGTTAATGAAACATGGTACTACCGACACAAGCACTCCCCGATGAATGAACATACTGATAGAAGTATACATCAATATAACGAGACACTAATACCAATAGGAATCACCAATGAAATGAGTCACCAATGCATGAACTCTCCCACATATTGTTTAAATTTATTTTTAGTTAATATTATTTCTAATGGCCACATTTTGAGTGTTTTAATGAAACTGATTAATTTAATACTTTTTTCATACATATTATATGAGGATATAAGATGTATTAGGTACAACATATACCTCAAAATATTAACATTATAATCTACAATAATTTATATAATGATAATTGGATCGTGTATGATATATATAAAAATATATGGACAGAGATAGTTGCAGAAACACATGAGAAACATACAGAAAGGAATAACACATGAGAGACTCTTCATTCCTACTTGTTGTGATCCATAGAATTGTTGTTCATAAAATTTCTCACATCTCTTCAGCATTCATTTGAACCTATAAAATGAACATCTCATCTTCTGGGAAGACACAACATAGTGCTCCATGACACTCTGTTTCAGTGTATGCTTCCAGAAGAGGACTCTGGCTTCATCTCTGACACATCAAAAAGTCCAGAGCTAAACTGCATAACACAGATAGCCTTATAAACCCTATATAATATTTATTACCCTATTGGGTTCTTTTTTATTACATTTTTGAGCAGTGTGTGCTTCTCTTTGAAAAACATACATTGTCTCCGACATGAACTATAGGATAGTAGATATCCTCACAAAACTATATTTTTACAAATTTTTATCCCACGTAGAACCTTAGTAGAGGTGATTTGTGACCTGGTTTTATTTTTTTCCCAAATAGAACTGTGGTACATGTCTTGTGACCTGGAAAATCTGTGTAGTATTTTGTAAACCCTGGTCCAAGGAGTGAATCCAAAACATTTTCTATATAGACTTCTTTGTGGTAGGTGATCACCAAGTGGAGATGATTAAGTCTCTGTTTAATACTAAGACACTTATTTTATATCTTCTATGTTTTCAAATCTATTTTTACCTATTTTTACCCATATTTCATAAGAAGTTATTTTAACTTTGATATTATTTCTTGGATAGTGTTTATAACTATTTTTACGTATTACAGTAGTTTAAAAAGTTGTATCAATGGTTCATATTGTTACAATTGATAAATAATCAATATTCTGAGAAATTATTTGAACAATAACACTATTATAAATTCACTACATTGTTCAATATGATTGTTTTGTTTTAAATTGGATGAATATATTAAATACACCTTTTAACAGAAAATTTTTATAAGAACTCAATTCACCCCCCTCTTGAGTGTCATTCTCTCACCAACATTTGGTATCCAATGTTATTTAAAAGATTTTTTCAAATATTTTAAACTATGATTTATTTGTGTTTTAAAGAACTAAAAATTTCTATTACTTATAAACTTTTAGGTCATTAAAAATATTTCCTTTAATATGGATTTTAGATTGGAAGGTGTTGTTACAAACATCCCTTCGTACTTTAATGGAACAAACTATTCCCAATGGAATATTAAGATGAAAATGCATTATAAAGTATGGGATTTGATATTTAAATAGTTATAGAAGATAAATATGACATACCAAAGACTTCTAGGAATACCTGGAGTGATGCAACAAAGACTGCTTATAATAATAATTATTGCAAAGCTATGAATGCTCTGTTTTCTGTACTTAGAGATGAAGAATTCAATAGAATATCTTCTTGTACATATACCTATGAAATTTGGGACACTTTAGCTATTTCACATGAAGAAACATATAATTTTAATGATATGAGACCTAACACTTATACTATTAAGTATTTTAATTTTATGATGAAGCATGATGATCCTATTTCAAACATGTATCTCAGGTTTAATGAAATTGTGAACATGGTGATCTCTCTATGATGAATTGTTACAACCAAGGATAAAATCATGAGAATACTCATATAATTTCCAAATAGATGGGTAGGGAATTATATATCAATAAGATAATCATGTGACCTCAAGAAATTGATAGTTAAGGAGCTTATATGAACATTGATGATGTATGAGAATGAACTAAAAGTAAACAAGGAATAGGATGATGAACCCAAATTTAAATCCATTTCATTAAAATAATTTGTATCCAAGCAGAATAAAAAAAATCAGGATTCAAATTAATGTTCAATTGATGATCAATCTTCAACAAACAGTGACGTAAAGATGGATCAAATATATAAAAGTTTTATGAAATTTTATAGAAAGAATAAATTCTCCAAAAATCCCAACTATAAACGATAAGTATGACCATAAGGTCCATTGGAAAATTGATTGAAAAAGAAGTTTCACCCCAAATGAAATTACATATTATAAATGAAAAATTAATGGACATGTAATGTGTAATTGTCCAAAGATAATGTATAAGATGAAGCCTTATGATAAGTAAAAAATGTATAAAATTGACATGAAGGAAACTTGGAGTACTTTTGAGGACAACTCATGTTATTCAGAATCATGTCATTATGAAAAGGATAACAAGGAAACTATGTGGTTTATGACAAACATATCTAAGGTATCACTAAAATATCTTTAACATAATGCTTACAATTATAGATATTATAGTGATTATGAAAATATGAAAAATGAGGAAATTTTTGGATATTGAAAAATTCTAGAGTAAACTTATAAGGAACTAAAATATAAATACAATTATTTTGATGAAGCAACATGCTTTGAACACCACATTTAAATTTCAACTTGCGGAATAAAAAGAGAAAAACGATCAACTTCTTAAGGAAAACAATGAGCTTAAATTTTTAAATGATCAATTAAAAATGTATTTAGAAAAGTTTACCAATGGTAAATATATATTGGTTTATATTCTTGGAAAACAATTTTCACCAAAATACACTAGTGGTATTCGCTACCAACCTATGAAAATAAATTATTTCAAAACAAATTTTATATCAAAATTTGGAATATCTGGTTTTATGCCCAAATCTAGATAATTTTCTGTAGGTTATAGCCATGTAACATATTCTACTATTTCATGTTTTTTAGACTAAATAATGCTTATTTTTTATATACATTACATGATTCTTATAGGAAACCCAGAAAGAAAATGTGGGTCCCCAAAGATCTTATTACTAATGTTATTGGACCCAAATAAATTTGGGTACCAAAATCTATTCTTGTCAAATATGTTTTGTAGGAAATCTATTTGAAGATATCTTGTAAAAAATTATGGTACTTAGATAGTGGATGTTCAAGAAACTTGATAATAGATTATTTATGCCTCAATAACATGATAAATATTAATGGTGGGAATGTCACTTTTGGTGACAATGCTAAAGAATAAATCATTAGCCTTGGCCAGACTGGTAATTCTAACTCAGTTTTAATTTCTAAAGTAATTTTTTTTGATGTATTAAAATAAAACCTACTTCTTTCTCTCAGTTATGTGATAATGGTTTTAATGATAAATTTGATAATAATTTTTGAAATGTTATTAATTCTGAAAATTAGATAGTATTTTCTAATTCTATAAATGAAAATGTTTATGTTGTTGATTTAGATTCATTAATTTATCAAAATGTTTCTTGTTTGAGTGTTTTTTATAAAGCATCTTGGATTTGGTATAGGTTATTATGGAACTGCAATATACAATCACATAGAAAGCTTACTAGAAATGTCTTAATCAAGGATCTACCTAAAAATGAGTTTCCAAATGAAATTTTTTGTAATCATTATCAAAGGGGTAAATAAAACAAAATCTCTTTCAAACCAATGAAATTAGTTTCAACTTATCAACCTATCGATTTGGTTCACATGGACATGTATGGAAAATCTAGAGTTTTAAATATTACATGGAAGCACTATGTCAATATTCTTGTAGATGACTACTATAGATATACTTGGACATTATTCATAGCTCACAAAAGTAATTCATTCTCTCATTTCACCATTTATGCTAGGAATATAGAAAATAATACTGGTATAAGAATTAAAACCATAACAAGTGACCATGGTCATGAGTTTGAGAACCTGGAGTTTGATGTTATGATGGTATGTCTGAGTATGATATACTATATTACACCAAATGTAGGATTGAATATGTAATGAGATTCTCAAATACAAGAGGGGGGGGGGGTGAATTGTATTATTTATAAATCCTTAAGGATATTTTTTATAACCAAAATTCACAACACCTCTAAGTTCAAATATGTAGCTTGATTCTAGAAAAGTGATTCCGGAAATGTAACTTAACAAAAGTTTACAACAAATAAGATTCTACCTTAAAGAATATAGAATCTAACTAAATTAGAGTAAAAGTACGAGGAAGTATAGAAAGTTATACTTTCCTTAAAAATACAAAAATCAGCAGAAACCTTGAAACAAAACTAGTAACAAGTAGTAAATCTTTTAACACAAAGAGAAGGGCATCCAACAACCATGGATAATGGTCCCTTGATTTATACTTTCAAGAACGTCTATCTTACCCACACCAGGGTAAGCCCTAGATACAATGATCAGATTCTATCTTGCTATCCCCGCATGCCCTCAACTATCAGGTAGTCGGCATCTCTGTCTTCCTATCTCTGGATGCCCTCAATTGCACACAACAACAATTGGAATCACACAAAGCAAGTCTGTAGGAGGAAAAGTTTGAACAAGTCATTCAAACTTTCTGAATGAAGATTTAGAGTTTATAAGATCCTCTCTGTATAGATATCACTTAAAAAACATGTAAGCATAGATGTCAATGATGTTTTTGTGATTTCAAATGAGATCCTATTTATAGTCACAACTCTAACGATCGGTACCCTCCTCCAACGGTCTTAATCTTCCTTAAATTTTAGATGGACCTGTATACATGTCACTCAAACAACGGTTAGTTGATAACTGAAGGCATGACATCATTTTATAAAATAACAAGTTTAGGCATAAATATGGTTATATAAACAAACTCAAATATTTGTAATATAAGAAAATAAAAGTTTTGAGTGTAAGTAAAATAATTTAGAGTCTATAATAAAGAGACATTCAGATTATATTTTTCTATGGAATTCAAAATGAGAATTTGTAATCTTAATTTTTCATCAGAATTCGTAATCATAATTCGTAATCAGAATTCATCATCAGAATTCATAATGAGAATTCATAATCATAATTTATCATAAGAATTCGTAATGAGAATTCATAATCAGAATTGACCATCATAATTCGTAATAAAAATTCATAATCAGAATTCAACATCAGAATTTGTAATGAGAATTCATAATCAGAATTTATCATCAGAATTCGTAATGAAAATTTGTAATCGGAATTCATCATCAGAATTCATAATGAGAATTCGTAATCAGAATTTATCAGTAGAATTCATAATGAAAATTTGTAATCAGAATTAAAAATCAGAATTCGTAATGAGAATTTGTAATCAGAATTTATCATCAGAATTCATAGTTAGAACATTATATATGTTTGTAATCAGAATTCCGAGTTAAACTTTATAAAAGTTCATAATAGGAAATTCAGTTCCTAGAACAGAATGCTTCATGTCTATGTATTATATGATTTTGATATTTTTGATATGAATCTGATTTTTATACTTACGAAATCTTATGATTTGAGCAATGAAGTCTAGGTAAGGGTAGATTTCCTTGGGTAAGGAAATTTTTCTTTATAGAAGTAAAATATATGGTAAAAACATATTTTCTTTAAGATAAGTTGTTTTTGATTTTCAAAACAAGAATGAACGAAAAAGTCATAGGGAAAACCTTATTGACTCAACAATCTCCCCCTTTCTGGAATGCACAATCATCCTTCGAAAAATAGTATAAGTACATAGAAAAAGATTTTCAAGACATTGAAATAAATCTTATCTCTCTTTGTTCATGGACAATGGTGAATATGACTAACTCCCCATTAGGCTTTGGAACACTAAGGATTTTATTCTAGATTTCAAGAATGGGAATTTCATTATGAATATGGAATTCTTCGTAATGAGAACCCCCCTTGAATAAAATTCCCCTCACTTAGGGAATATATTTTTCTTTATCTTCTTTAGAATTATTTTTCCTTCTCCCCCTTTGTTATATTCAAAAATAGTTTGAGGGAATGGAAAATAATAAAGTACCTATAATATTATTATTGACATCCAAACAAGAAAGAATAGTTTCATTACGATTGAAAGAATTAGTACAAGGGAAAAAATACATCAAAAGATCGGAGGGTTCTATCTTGTTTCTTTTTCCTTGGGTAAGAGCTTCTTCACAATTGTCTTCAACTTCTTCAGCTCTTTATGATCCTCTTCATCTTTCTTTTGTAAGGCCATGATCCTATCTTTCTTAGCCTTCAGGTCCTCTGCCTGAGCCTTCATGGCCTCTTCCTGTGTCTTTTGAAATTCAACTTGTTAAAAAGTTTTTATTTCATCTCAGTTTGGTGATCCCTTTCTGTTTTCAGGCTTTGAACAATATAGATCAACTTCCCATTCATGACTTTTACATCCTAAATATGAGAACATTGTTCTAGGAGTTTCTTTTCCAGTAAACTATCTGAAATATTTTTTATCTTGGAATCATTGGTACCAAATGCTTCCTTAACATCTTCTTGGAACTGATAAAGATTTTCCATATATTCAATAAATTTTTAGTCCATTTGGTCATATGTTTTCACGATTTCCTATGGGCTTCATAGTTGATCATGAAATTTTTGTGAACAGCCTCTATCTTCACTCATCTGTCCATGAACTTGGATACAGAGTCTGTATTTTTATTCATAATATGATGTAGCATATGAAATCTGGACTCAATTGCTGAAAATATCAGAATTATATCCACCGGATTCTTCAGGGACTAGACCACAAAATAATGTCCCAATGCAGATGAGTCTGAATCAGACAATTTACTTGGATATTTTTCTTATTCTATTTCCACCAACTTTCTCTTTGATGAACCTCCAACTTCCTTCTTCCTCAAAATTTCTTTTGTTGAACTGTCGACAAGAACATTCTTACCCTTGATGATTTTCAAATTAGCTTCTTCATCTAGTGATTCATGCTCACTTCCTGATAATTGTACAATCTTGTATTCATCAGGTTTTTCTTTCTGAGATCCAGCTTCAATATCCTCAAGAAGAATGAAGTCATGATTATGACTCTCTTCCTCTGATAATGTTTTCACTTATTCTTCTTCACCTTTCTCATCAAATCATGGAGTATCGATTTTTGTGGATCTGGATTGACAATTCCAGATTTAAAACATCTCAGATGGGGTTCCCCTATCTTGGTATTCTATAACATGCTTAATTAAATCATTAGAGCTACCAGTACTCTTAGATTTTTTCACTTATTCTTTAGATTTCTTCTCTTCCACAGTTATCTCTTGTTTCTTTTCTCGTGACATAAACCTCTTTCTTAGAGTCTGGGGAAATTGTTTCACAAGGAACGATTTCGGAACCTGGATGTTCTTGGAAGCAATATCAGCATCCCTCAGAAGGAATTGAAAAATCATGAACTCTAACATCTTTTTCTTCTTCCTTTTCTCCCTTGCATACCTCTCAAGCTCTTCAGAAAATATTTCTTTTAAGGCCTTAGCCTAAACAGGATCCAAACCAAACTGTGGATCCCCTAATATTCTATTCATCTTGTCCTCTCTCCACTTATCTACCACCTCATCCGAGTATGCCTTTTTCTTCTTTGGTTTGAGGGGTGCGGATTGAGGTTCTTTAGACATAGGGGTTTTATCTTCAGCTTCCACTTCCTTCAACTTCCATTTCTTATCGGCCTTCTTTGAGGGTCAACTTTCTCAACATTTTCTAGATTGGATTCTACCTATTCCACTGACAGATCATAAAACTCCCCTATCTCCATAGAGAATCCAACATTCATTTTTTTAGGGTGTAATTACTAATCAGCATGACCATGAAATTTCTTGGCTTGAAGCTACATGAGATATTGAAGGATTCAATACACCGAACTTTCAAATTTGAAAGCAATTCCAGATACATAATGATTTTAGATCTGAGGTTCCCATTCTTGATGTTCTGACTTGATATGAGGATGTGCCTTATCAAATTTATTTCCCTTAGATTTACCAAGAAATCTAAGATGTACATGTCATTTTTCATGAGGGTGTCCTTATCTCCCTTCATCGATACAATAAGACCTTGCACCCATAATTGTAGAATCTGATTATTGGTAGAAAGACATGAAATCTTGGATGTCTTTACATCAGTAAGACCAAGGAATTCCATGGCCATCACCTTGACGAAACGTCCGTGAAACTCTGGGAGTTTGTGTGAGCAAAACTCAGCTTTCCCTTCATATTCCAGGCCCACCAAGCCTGCAATGGTGTAAGAAATTTTTTAAGTCATCCCACAACTCTTAAAAAAGAATTTTTATCTACCCTATTCCTTGAGGAAGCAAACTAATTCATAGAATTCAATGAGATAATCCGGATAGACTACATCTTGAGCTGATGTCTTATAAATGGCTATACATTCCCAACCATTGAGCCTGATATGATTGGAAATAATTGAGTCATACTTATTGAAGAAATTTGGGTGTACCAACATCTCCCTATAAATATTCCACTCCGAAATAGGTTTCAATGTAGACATATCCTGAGAAGGGGCTTCTGCAGATATTCGGACTGAGCACTTCTTGAACAATTCATAACAATCTTTTGTAGAGGGTCAGAGGTTCATCACACACAAGATTGAAAAGCATTGTGGGGAAACCATTCATGGTTCTGTTATATAGGCGATGGAAGTGACGTCTATTCTTCCAAATCCAATCTAACAGTTGAAAAACTATCTGGTCTGATCTAATGGTTGAAAACATACCCGCATGGAAATCTTGAATCCGATATTTTTAGGCTTTAAGAAAAACATTCGGATTTAAGAACAAACGAATCCGATCTATTAAAATAAAATACTAGCAAGTAAAAATGATTAAAAAAACTTAATTAAGGAAATCATACCGTTCGGATTGGTTAAGAAGTTTATTCGTAATAGGTGATATTCTTCTTGAAGAAAATTTGACTACAAAAAACACACTACGAAAAAATTACTACAAAAAACGTACAACGAAAAACATACTACGAAAAACAAATGATGGAAAACTTACTATGAAAAACATACTACGAAAAAAGTATATACAAAAATTATGAGTACGAAAATTCCCATTACGAAAGCTCCCATTATGAAAATTTCCAGTACTAAAATTTCCATTAAAAAAATTTCATTAAAAAAATTTCCATTACAAAAATTTTAAAAACTAACTACAAAGATTTTAATTACAAAAAATTTGAAAAAGATAACTATGAAAATTTTCATTATGATATTTTTGAAAACCTTCAATAACAGATGTACTCCCCATATGAAAAGTAGTTTATTACTGTAAGGATATTGGTTCAATAGAAAGTCAATGGAGGATGACTACCACACAGTTATAATTTCTAACTTTTGTTTAATGTATTAAAATCTATCATAAGGTATGTATTTGGTGAAAATATCAACAAGTTGATCTTGCGTTCTGATAAATTGAAGAATGATATCTCTTTTTTGTGTGTGATCCCTAAGAAAGTGATGCCTAATGTATATGTTCTTTTCATGAGATTGATGTGCAGGGTTTTTATTATGGGAAATGGAACTTCTGTTATCACACAAAATTTGACTCTTAGTAAAACTCAAGCCATAGTCTGTGAGTGTGTGTTGCATCAACAACACTTGAGCACAACAACATCCAACTACTATATATTCAGATTCGGTAGTGGAGAGTGCTATTGAGTGTTGCTTCTTGCATGAACAAGAAACTAATGAATCTCCTAATAAATGAAAATTTCCGGATGTACTCTTTCTATCTATTCTACATTCACCAAAGTTAGCATCTGAAAATATTTTTACGAAAATATCATTTCTAGAAGTATAAAATAGTCCAAGATCCATGGTTCCCTATAAATAGAGAAAAATTATTTTCAGTGCCTTTAAATGAGATTCCTTAGGATTGGATTGATATCTTGCAGATATGAATACTGAAAACATTATGTCTGGATGAGTTGCTGTCAAGTAAAATAGACTTCCTATCATACCACTAAAAGTTGTTTAATCTACGAGATTCCCAGCTTCATCAAGATCACGTGTGTTTGAGGTACTGATATAAGTACTTATACTCTTATTGTTATCATATATATAATTTTTAAGAAGATCTTTAATATACTTATGTTGGGATATATATATTTCTTCTTATTTTTGAGAGACATGAAAACCAAGGAAAAATTTTAACTCACCCATCATACTCATTTCAAACTCATATTTCATTAGATCCCAAAGGAATTAGTTAAGGATTGACAAGTTGACCCAAATATAATGTCATCAACATAAATTTGAACAATCAAAATAATTTTCTTATATTTCTTTATAAAATGGGTTAGATCTGCATTTTCCTTAACATAGTTATTTTGAAGCAAAAAATCCATGAAATCTATCATACCAATCTCGAGGGACTTGTTTAAGTCCATATAAAGCTTTGGTAAGTCTAAAAACATGATCTGGATGTTTTGTATCTTCAAATCGAGGAGGTTGTTCAACAAAAAAAATCCTCTCGAACATAACCATTAAATAAAGCACATTTCACATCCATTTTAAAAAGATAGAAATTGATGAATGCTGCAAAGCCAAGTAAAACATGAATAGATTCATGTCTAGATACTAGAGCATAGGTTTTTTCACAGTCTATTCATTCTTGTTGATTATAGCCTTTAGCAACTAATCTAGCTTTATTTCTGAAAATGATTCCATTTTCATCACACTTATTTCTGAAGACCCATTTTACTCCAATAAAAGAATTTTCCTTAGGTCTTTCAACCAAGGAGAAGACATTATTCCTTTCGAATTCATTTAGTTCATCTTGCATAGATTTAATCGAATCATCATCACCCAAAGCTTCATCAGTACTTTTTGGTTCTATTTGGGAAAGCAATACTAGATGCCCTTCTTCATTTCATAAGGAACTTCTAGTCCTCACCGGTTGATTCGCATCACCAATTATACTATAACTATGATGATTATTCATAAACGACTGATTTGGGTTTTGTAAAACCCGTTCATCAACCTAGGGTAGAAAATATTCTAGGGTAAATGTTTCAATAGTATCTTCTTGAACATTTTACTTATCAAAAGGATTTTCTATCAAATGTTGATAAAATGTTTTTGAAAACACATCTGTGGATGTAGGTTTGGTTTGTTTAAAAAAAGGATCAGTTTCATCAAATTTAACATGTTCTGTCTCTTCAATAGTACAAGTGTTTTTATTGAAAACGCTATATGCCTTAGAAGTTGTGGAGTAGCCTAATAAAATTTCTTCATCAGAATTTGGTGCGAATTTGTGTAAATTATAATTAGTAATCAGAATGAATACCTAGCAACCAAAATCCTTAATGTAGGAAAGTTTAGGTTTTTTAACATTCCATAACTCATGAGGAGATTTAATAAGAAAAGGTCTAATCAAAACACGATTTATAGTATAAAAACCAGTACTTACAGCTTCATCCCAACAATGATTGGCTACAGAATACTCACTCAACATGGTTGTAGTTATTTCTTGAAGAATTGTATTCATTCATTCAACAACACTATTCTATTGAGGTGTTTTAGGTGCTGAAAAGTTATGAGTAATGCCTTTTCTACTACAAAATGTTTCAAAATCCAAATTTTGAAATTCTCTTCCATGATCACTATGAATATTTATAAATGGAAGGTTTTTATCATTTTTAACTTGAGCTCTAAAACTTTTAAAATAAGAAAAATCTTCATACTTCTTTTCTAGAAAATAGACCCATGTATATCTAGTATAATCATCAACTAAGATAGACACATAATTCTTTCCCCCAATGTTTCCAGTTTGTGTTGGAACTAAAATATCCATATGCACTAGCTATAATGCATTAGTAGTTGAGACTACACTGACTAATTTAAAACATGATTTATGTTTCTGGCCATATTGACAAGGGTCACAAACATTTTAAGAATCAAATCTAAGCTCCGGTAGATCTTTAACTAGTCATTTCTTAGAGAGTTTTCATAAGTTCTTAATGTTAAATTTACCTAACCTTCTATGCCATAACCAAGAATGATCTTCCATTGCAGTAATCCAAGGTATGTCTTTGCTCCTAAGGTCTTTTATGTTTAGTGTGTAAAAATTCTCCTACCTATTGGAAAAAAGAATAAATTCTTCATTGTAATTTTGTACTAAGCTCTTATCATTCCTAAAATTCACAAGGTAGCCTTCATCAGATAATTTTCTGATGCTAATGTGGTTGTGCTTAAGACCATTAACAAATAAAACATTTGAAATCAATGTTTTTTCAAGAAGAACGATGTTACCTATACCAATAATTTCTCCACAAGTATTATCTCTGAAAGTTAATTTTCCTCCATTGGTTTTGATAATATTTTAAAAATATTTTCTGTTACTAGTCATATGCCAGGAACAACTACTATCAATGTACCACGTATTGCTGTTCATACCTTCACTATTTTCCGGAAAATAAGGAATAGTTATGTTTTCAGAATCCAAACTTTCTTGGATCCGGAATTGTTAGATAATAGAATTTTGGGTTTCCACAATTTTTTATAAAAATTATCTTTTTGAAACCCAAGAGATTTGAATCTATTTAAGGATCGATTTTTCTTCCAATGCCCACCACTTTGACACTTAGTACAAAAAGGGGCATTTGAAGGAACACAATAGTGGTTTCTGAAAACTGGTTTTTGGTAAGTATAACCTACTCCAGTAGTGTTTCCTTGAGGTTTTATTTTAGAATAGATCTTGTCAAAATTTTCCTTCCCAGAGGTAAATTTTTCTAAAAGCTTATTAAGAGAAAATATTTCTGATTTCAGTCCAATGACTAAATTTCTATCCTCAGGAATCATTTCCTTAGAGTTAGATTTTTCCTAAAAAACATTTATCTTTAAAATAACTATATTATGATCTTTAGAAAGTTATTCTTTATTACAAATTTCTTTCTCAAGGTCATTAGACAGTTTTTCTATAATCTCTTCTTTATCTCTGTGATCTCTAGAAAGATCTGAAATCTCTTTTTTATGAATTTCTTCCATAGTATTTTCCTTATCTAATTTCTTATAAATTTTACAATGTCATGCTTCATGTAAATGGGAAAATCTAGAAACATCTTCATATGAAGTTAATTCTACATTTTATGAGGATGATGTATCTTTATTAGAAGTACTATTTTCGGAATAGTAATTCTTATCAAGAGATAAATTTGTTAAAGCCTCAGTAGAGTGTACCTTAGCCATAAGACATGTATTAGGGAAAGAAGAAGCAGTAGAAAATAATCCCATATTATTATGTGCTGATGAATCATATTCAGATGATTCACTCTCTGATTATTCTTTACATCTAGAAATCCAAGTACCATTAGATTTAAGACTTTTCTTATGCTTTTATCGATAGAATTTATTCTTGTTCCTTTATGAATTCCTTTCCTTCTTTTCCATATTATTCAAAAAAGGAATATCCTGTCTGATATGACGTATTATTTTACATTCATAATATGTAACATCTCCATCTTTATTATCTCTGTATTCTTTCTTCTTGTACTTATTTTGATGGTTACTTTGAGCTACAATCTTATTCATTATTCGAGCAAGATTAGCTAATTAAATTTATAACTTTTTTGTATCACAAGATTCTGACTGAGTAATAACTTTCTTTGACCTTGATCATGTTACTCTTTTTGGGGTTTTAGCATTTATATATTTAGAAGTGTTTGTAAAAGAAACCCCTCCATTTCCATTTTTCTTCATGACGTTTTCAGCATCTCTCTTCATTCTGGTTTCATGCTGAAGAAGAGTTCCAAAAAACTCATCTAAGTAAATCTTAGTGACTTTCCTATTCTCATCAATATATGCCTTCTTGGACTGACATTCGTTTGGCATGATATCTATGATCTTATAAACAAGAGCCTCATCATCCAAACCTTTTTCTCCCATGTATTTTAAGATATTCACGATAGTCATAAACCATTGCTGAAATTTTCATACAGGTTATCCATAGGGAAAATTAAAACTATGTTATTCAGCTCTCAACATAGCTCTTCTGGTCTCTATGAAATTGGATGTACTGAAATGTGTAACTTCATGTTTCTTCCAGATACTGTTTGCAGCTTCACATGATGATATTTGACTATAGATGTTCTTAGTCAGGGAAGCCAACAATGAATTTTAGACTTTGAAGTTTTCTTGATATTCTGATTTCTCCTAATACGTATATGTTCTCAATTCCTTATCCAAGATCTTATAATCAACTGTCAGCATTATATAGTTATCAAATCTAGTATTGATAATGAATGTATTCATCCTATCTCTCCAGTACTCATAATCATTTCCATCGAAAATTGGAGGTCTGGTAGGACTTAGACTATCTATAGAACCAATGATTCAAACTGCTATTCTTAAGAAAATATTTGGCACAAAAACATGTTAGTAGTAAGAGTTTGTAAACAAGGAAAATATAGAGCAAGAGTATCTCTAAGAAAAAATGAATCCAAACTGTGTGATTATGAAAAACCGATTCTGAATGAAAATATGAATCCAGAAGTATGAATCTAAAAATTAAAATCAAAAAAATGAGAAGAAAAAAATCACTTCTGAATCTAATCTTGAGATTAATTCAGATTGAACCAATCCTCTGATACCAATTGTAAGGATGGTATTTCTCAATATGATATAGTCTATTATACCAAATGTAGGATCGAATATGTAATGAGATGCTCAAATACAAGAGGGTTGGGGTGAATTATATACTTTAAAAATTCTTAAGTAAATTTTGTATAACCAAAATTTACAACACCTCTAAGTTCTAATATCATGCTTGATTCTAGAAAAGTGATTCAGGAAATGTAACTTAACAAAAGTTTACAACAAATAAGATTATACCTTAAAGCGTATAGAATATAAATAAATCAGAGTAAAAGTATGAGGACGTATAAGAAAGTTATACTTTCCTTAACAATACAAAATGAAGCGGAAAACATGAAAAAAAACTAGTAACAAGTAGTAAATATTTTAACCCAAAGAAAAGGGTATATACCAACCTAGGATAAAGGTCCTTTGATTTATACTTTCAAGAATGTTTGTCTTACCCACACAAGGGTAAGACCTCGATACGAAGATTAGAGTCTTTCTTGTTATCCATGCAAGCCCTCAACTATTTGGTTGTCGACACCTCTGTCTTCCCATCCTAGGAACCCCTCGATTGTACACAGAAACAATCAGAATCACATGAAGCAAGTCTGAACGAGGCAAGGTTTGAACAATGCGTTCAAACATTCTACACAATGCTTGAGATTTTATAAGATCCTATCTCTCTAGATATCACTTCAACAGCATGTAAGCACGGATGTCAAAGACGTTTTTGTGATTTCTAATGAGCTCTTATTTATAGGAACAACTCCAATGATCGGTTACCTCCTACAACGATCATAATCTTCCTTAAATTTTGAAGGGACCTGTACATGTGTCACTCAAACAACTATTAGTTGATATCTGAAGACACGACATCGTTTTATAAAAGAACAAGTGTAGGTAGAAATATGGCTACATAACCAATCTCAAATATTCGGAATGTAAGAAAATAAATGTTCGCAGTGTTAGTAAAAGAATTTGGAGTCTATAAGACAGATATATTCAGATTCTATTTTTCTAAGGAATTCATAATGAGAATAAGTAATCAGAATTATTCATTAGAATTTGTAATGAGAATTCGTAATTAGAAATAATAATCAGAATTTGTAATGATAATTTTTAATCAGAATTCATCATAAGAATTCGTAATGAGAATTCGTAATCATAATTCACCATCAAGATTCGTAAGGAAAATTTGTAATCAGAATTCATCCTCAGAATTCATAATGAGAATTTGTAATCCGAATTTATCATCAGAATTCGTAATGAAAATTTGTAATTAGAATTCATCATCAGAATTCATTATGAGAATTCGGAATCAGAATTTATCATCATAATTCATAATGAAAATTCGTAATCAGAATTCATCATCAGAATTCATAATAAGAATTCGTAATTAGAATTTATCATCAGAATTTGTAGTTAGAACTTTATATAAGTTCGTAATTATTATTCAGAGTTGATCTTCATAAAATTTTGTAATAGGGAATTTGGATCCTATAACAGAATGCTTCATGTCTAAGTATTATATGATGTCGAGTTTTTAGATATGAATCCGATTTTTATACTTAGAAAAAATTATGATTTGAGAAATGAAGTCTAGGGATGTGTAGATTTCATTGGGTGAGGAAATATTCCTTATTAAAGTAAAATATAGGGTAAAAACATATTTGCTTTAAGATAAGGTGTTTGTGATTTTCAAAACAAGATGGAATGGAAAAGCCATAAGGAAAACCATATTGAATCATCATTTGAATCGTTTTTCTCAAAAAATGAATATAGACATAATTTCTCTTCTCCTAGGACACCTTATCAAAATGGATTTGTAGAAAGAAGAAATAGAACCCTATAATAATTTTCTAGAACCATGATTACTGAGTACGACAAAACTATGTACTTTTGGAAAGAACCTGTCAGTATAGCATGACATATTTATATAATCAATAGAGTATTGATTAGTCCTGTCCTTAATGGAAGTCCTTATGATTTGTGGAACAATAGAAAACCCATGCTTAAGTACTACAATGTTTTTGGTTGTAAAGTCTGTATACATAACACTAAGGATAATCTAGAAAAATTTCTTCCAAGAGTGATGATGGAATTTTCCTAGGTTATTAACTTTATAGTAAATCCTATAGAGTCTTCAATAAGATAACCAAATATGGAAAATAGTATATACATGTCTTTTTTGATGAGATAGATCCACATGAGTCAAAGACATCTCTATAAAATCTTGAGAATGATATGTCAAAAATGGACATCAATACAAAATCTTCAAACCATCCTATTAAAACATTCATTTCTGGAAATTCCCCATACTCTAGTCATGATAAACCCATCCTAGTTAAAGAACATGAAATCTCTATCCCTTCAGTATCTAGACCTTTAATAACTCTCAAGAACTATCCTTTAGATTTTATAGTTGGAGATTTAGATAAAGGAACTCAAACTAGAGCTTCTCTTAGAAATCATGTAGAACATCAATATTTTTTGTCACAACTTGATTCTAATAACATCAATGATTCTATCAATGATGAATATTTGGTGATGGATATTTAAGATGAATTAAATCAGTATAAAGGAAACAAAGTCTAGAAAATTGTAGATAACCCAAGGACACCATCACTATAGGAACTAAATGGGTGTTTAGGTATAAAGTGGATGAATATGTTAATATAGTTAGAAACAAATATATATTGGTTCCACAAGGTTATAGTCAAGAATAAGGGATTGACTATGAAGAAACCTTTGCGCCAGTAGCTTGACATGAGACCATTAGAATTTGACTTTCCTATGTAGCACATATAGATTTCAAAATTTATCAAATGGATTTCAAGAGTTCATTATTTAATAGTTAAATAATTGACGATGTTTTTGTTGGACAACCCCATGTTTTTACAAATCCCCACTTTCCAAATCATGTTTTTAAATTAACATAAAATTTATATGGTTTAATGAAATATCCAATAGCTTTGTATGATTATATCATCACTTTTATTATTTATAAAGGCATTGAAAAAGGTATCGCTGATTGTACCATTTTTATAAAAATAATTTCCAAATATGTATATGTTGTTCAAATCTATGTTAATGAAATTTTTTTTGGATCCTCTAAAAATTCATTAGGTGTCGATTTTTCATAGATGATGAAATGTGATTTTCAAATGAGTTTGATGTAGGAACTCAAATTATTTCTTTGATTTCAAATATTTCTAAATAAAGAAGTTATTGTTTTGAATAAAAGTAATTATACTAAGGGTATTTTAAAAATATTTTTATTTGAAAGCATTGAGAGTAATGAAACTCCAACGAGTACCACTAGTTAGTTGGACCTTGATAAATATGGTATGTCTATTGATAAAACCACTTATATAGGAATTATTGGGAGTTTACTCTAATTAACTTATAGTAGGAGAGATATTATATTTATTCTGTTCATGTGTGCACATTTTCAAGTTGACCAAAAAGAATCTCATTTAAATTCTATCAAAAGTATTTTAAAATACATCAAATATACAAATAATTTTGGAATGATCTATCGAAGAGGACAACCATTTGATTTGGTGAGTTATTCAGATCATGAATTTGGTGGCTGTACGTTAGGCAGAAAAAAACACCTATAAAACATGTCACATTTTCAGAAAGTCTCTTGTTTTAAGGTGTATTAGGGAAAACAATTTTGGTACATTATCTACTGTTGAAGCTGAACGCATAGTTGCTGGTAGTTATTATGCACAAATTTTTTTTTGGATGAAACACACATTACTAGACTATAGATATCAATTGATAAATGTTCCTATAAATTGTAAACACACAAGTGATATTAATATTTCTAAGAATATGGTTTCACATTCTAGTCAAAACACATTGATATAAGACATCCCTATTTGAGAGACTATTATCAAAACATTTATTTTACTTTAGAGTTCATTGGCACTGAACAACAACTTTCTAACATTGTCACTAAGCCATTGAACACTGAAATAATGAAATACATAAGACATGATTTAGGAATGATCAATCTAAAGGACATTATGTTTTTATTCCTTTAAAAATTTTATGTGATGTTTTCATACTGGCACTGTCATTATGAAGCTGACAAAGTCATACTGACATTGATGACTTTGTCATACCGACATAGGATTCATTCCAACACTAATACTATGTCATGCCGACACAGTTTTCATGCCAAAATCGATTCTATGTCATGCCAACACAATTGTTGTGTTGACATTGGGGCCTTGTCATTACAACACCGTTAGTGTTATGAAAAATATTTCATGTTGACACCGATGACTCACTTTTTTATCTGTTTTATTTTTTTACCAAAACAAAAATATTTCATTTATTTTGTTTTACATTGTTCAAAAATATCAAATTTCTAATTCCATAAATGATATAAACTCCAATTGATCCACTCCAATCCCATACCCTTACACTAACTCAGTTATTTCTCTCTCTACCCTCGACCTTTAGCCTCCCAAACCTCAAACCAAACTATTGGAATGATTCTTCTGAAGTGAGATCTTGAGGTTGGATCAGGAAACGAGACACATGAAACTATGAAACGGAAAGGGGAATCAAGAAAATCTTCAAGACCTGGGAATCCTGCTCTGAAAAACCATGTAGTGACTCTAGAAAAGGATTTTCTTGTGACTGGATATTGGAAAGAAATTATTTGTTGTTCAGTGTGTTACATGATCAAGTATGTCTTGAGTGGTTCTAAAATAATTAAATTACTTTATACTCGATGGTAGCACATGAGGTTTATATGAATGTCAAATTTCTGCTAGAAGGAAGTGATGTATGTTGGATTAAGTCCATAGTGAAAGGAAAGATAATTTATTTTTCATCAAGGTAGTGGGATGAGTTTCGTAAAGACCCCCACGAGGGAGTGTTTGATGAATATCAATGTACATATCCACCTGAGTGTGGCTTTTTCTTCTATGAGATATCTCTGAAAGAGCTAATTAATAATGAAAATCATAGGATACCCATTGCTACAGATTTTGATGGGGAGTGTAGAATTTTTTTCAATTTTATACAAAATAAGATCTATCCCAAGAGAGGGCACATTCCATCTCTAAATTATAAATATTTTTTTATCTACTAAGAAAAGGGATTATGGTAAATCTATGTAGATACCCATATGTGCACATAAATTGAACGATCAATCATTCTTGAAAAAACAATTCCTTATTTTATACAAGGTTAATCTAATCCACTTTTAAAGAGAAAGGTTCTGTTAATAAAGGAGATGAAGTTTTTTATTAGTGTTGCGGGATCAGCCTAAGAAAAGAGATCTATAAAAGGATGAAGATCAATTGGAACCTCACGAAGAAAGAATGGGGTGGGGATGAAGATAATGTTTATGACATGTTCAATCTAGAAGTCTATCCAACTAGGATAAGAAATATGACTGATCCTAGTCTTGGACCAAATGAGGATGAAGATCCTACCAAACTAGTCAGAGATCAAGGGTCACCTGTTGATGATTGGATTGATCCTGAGACAACTGAATCCTACAAAGGTTTTCTCTTTTGGACCTCCATGTCTACAGCTTTCTTCACCCTCAGATGAACTAAATCATGGAAGAAATGGATATGAGGAGAAAGAAGTATCACGTAGTGTAGAGTATGTTAGAAACTCTATAATCTTTGAAGATATATTATAAGTAAAAAATATGAGAGATAAGAAGAATCTAGTAGTGATGAAGGTGGCAGTGTTGGTGAAAGTGGAAGTGAAGAGGAAGAAGGTGACGAAAATGATGATAGAAATGGGAGTGAAAATCATGCCTGTAGACATGATGAAGGAGATTCAGGAATTGGTGAAGGTAGTGAAAGCGATGGTGACCATCATGATGATTACTAAGGTAGATATGTGAAGATGTTTTATGATTTTGTTTAAAATGTTGTTGTAGAACCTTCTATAGTTATTGTTGAATAATGAAGAGTAATTGAAACACAAAGAGAGGTGGAATATTGTAATGACCCAATGTATTTCAATAGAAAATTCCCTTCTTATATCTATGTCATAAAAACACAAAATAATGAACTACTAAGTGATAAGTGTCCTTTTAACATAATTTTTGCACCCCTATGTTTTGAATTTTAAAAATCCGACATACACGGTTGTGTTCAAGAGAGTTTTTGGAGTCTAATGAAACAAAAATAATTTTTGGTGAATTGTAACCTACCCTTATGAATAGTAACCTACCCTTATGAATAGTAATATGACCCTTATTAATAGTAATTAAGAGTAACATTACCTATGAATAATAAAATAAAATTTAGACATCTTAGAAAGTGACAATTTGACCTTAGTAAACATTTTTGGTATTTTATAAGTCATAAATAATTAATTATAATTAAATAATTAATTTAAAATAATATTTATTTTCCTTTAATTTATTCATAAATTTTTTAATCAATGTCTAATAGTTTTTAGGTAATTTTATAAGACCCTAAGTAATTTTTGAAGGAACTGCAAAATTAGTTTTAATTTTAGAAAAAATTTTTTAAAGTAAATTAGGATTTTATATAAATATTAAATTAATAATATTTAGAAATTTATTTTTGAATAATGGACTTCATGTTTCGATTCTACACGTCGAAAAATGGTTGGGGTAAATTTTTGGAAATTTTCTGAGATACTTGAATTTTTTATGAATAGTTGGATCTGATAATTCACAATAAAAGATAAATAATGTATTAATTGAGTCATCGATGATGTTATGCTGATGTAAGCCCACTGGGTTCGGGATTAAATTATAAAATTACTATTATTGGTCATCCAAGACTCCCTATTCCTTGTCTTTGGTGAAATTAATAAACTAATCAATTTTATATTAAGGAAACCCCTCTCCCCTCCACTATAAAAGCCACCCTTCACTTCCTCTTTTCCTCACACCCCTCATGCTCAATCCTTCTCTAAACTCTACCCGAAACACCATCCATAGATCCCCCCCCCACGTCTAAAATCCTCTGGTCTCATCAAAAGACCAAGCCTAGCTACCTTAAAGAGGATCTCAAGAGAAGGATTCTAAAGGTAATTTCTCTCTCTCTCTTCTCCTTTAATTTCCTTTCAAGTTCAAGATCCTTTCTTGATCTCCCCCTACCTATATTCATCCAAATTGTTCATTAAATATATTATTATATATATACTGTAATATTATGATTCTAATGTTATATTATATCACCCCACACCCTTTCCCCCTTCCTTTTATTTTATTAAAGAGAACGTTGTTCATGTGGTGATAATTTATCACCTTCAAAAACGGCATGCTCTCTTTTTCCATTTCTACCTTCAAATATGGTCATGAAACCATTTTTATGGTTGAACCAGAATATTTTATATGTATTATTTTCTATTTTAAGTTCTGGAAATAACCTATGGCCATATTACTAAGTTAAATGTTAAAATGAGTTCGTTGTGATCCAAAAACTGCACAAATTAAACCAAATAATCTTCATTTAATATTTATCTAATCATTCATCCACATGGATCTCATATAACTCATTATAAAATCATTCAAGCTACTGTAATATCATTAATTACATGTAATATCAGTTCTGGATGTTTACCCATGATCTACCCAAAGATCAATTTAAGAATACAAGTGGACCGCTCAAGAAAACCATAAAAGCGAACATCCCCGAACAATGTTTTTAAACTCTATAAGTCATCCAAAGGAAAATAATATGAAATAATGAAACCATAATTAACCCTATTAATGTATAAAAGGTTCTTGAATTTCTTATTATTGAATATAATGTCATTATACAGGTCATTATAGAGAAGGAGGCATTCGAGTACAAGTTAAGGGGAAATCTCGAACCCAATTTTCTTCCTTCGGGTTCTCCCTCTTTCACTCCATTTTTGATATGGTTACTCCTAAAAGATAATTTTTTCATTATTTCCTTTAATTTTCTGGGATATACATGTTTTTCACTGGTTTTTATGTCCATTAAAATGTTTTCCACAAGAATTCTTCTTTCAAGATCTCACCTTTTACCTCTCATTCAAGGTTGATGGTTGTTATATCAAGTATGTTGTTCCCTCTTTCTTTTGGGAACCCAAAGATTATGAATGTGTTATTATGAAATGAAACCCACTCCTTTCCATGGGTTATTTATGTACATGTTTGATATGTGTTTTATGTGGCAATCATGATAATGATAATGTTATGATGTGAAGGGTGCGCCCAGAATTATATAGCGCAATATGAATGTTTAAATGTGACTGGTGCGCCCGGAATTATATAGTGCTCCAATGCATTGGGTAGAGTGATGAATCTCATGAGTAAATGTGAAATGATGTGTGAACATGATTCTAGCTTTATTCACAAGTATGTGTGGTAGTTAAACACTAAGACATGATGTTACATTTTTATGCATTGCCACATTTAAAGTCTTTTACTTATGCTCATTTCATGATCATGATCTTTTGTCTTTGTTATTATGATGCTCACAAAATGATGTATTATTCTTATATATCCTATTACTGGGCTTTTAGCTCACCCCTTTTGATGTATATCCTCAGGTGGCTACATGTACTAAGGAGAGGAAAAGTGCCACTGGGAAGCTAGTGAAGAAGAAATTAAATAAATGTTTTATGCTTGATGTTGTATTTGTTAAGTATTGTCCCACATTTCCCAAGACACTAATCTTATGGATCCTCCATGTGTAATACTATTATGTTTTTTATCTTTTAAATTATGTAATATTAAATTAAGAAAAGGTTGGGTCGCTATAGTTGGTATCAAAGGAATTCATTAGTTAATTTGGGAATTAGGATTAGTGAACCCTATAGAAAACCTCTAGCGTGAGACTAAGTACAAATATGCACACAAGGATATTTACCTAGGGATCCCATATGTTATGTTTTTGGTATAATTATTTAAATGAATAAGTTATTCATGACTTGATTACTTATTTTTTGTTCTAACCTTTTCTATTTTAGAAAATGGTGGGAACCAGGAGAAATGAGGCCAACAACTCTTGCGAAGGCCAATGCAATGATTGCCCGAACGACATCCCCAATGATTTTGGAGGTGGAGTTCAAAACCTCATAGCTATACTTACCAAATTATCTCGGGTTATGAATAATAACCATAATAATGTGGAACGTCCTCCTTCACCAAAGAGGGAGCAACTAGCTATCGAATGTTTTATGTGGCAACAACCACCGACGTTTTGTGGATCTTCTGATCCACTAGTAGCGGAACAGTGGGTCAACTCCATGGAGAAGATCTATTATGTTCTTCACTATTCCGAGAAGGAGAAGGTGACTCTAGTCGTTTATCTTCTAGATGGAGAAGCTGATCAATGGTGGGATTTTATTAAGAACACCAAGACAAGGGATGAAATTGAAGAGATGGAGTGGGAAGACTTTAAGATAATGTTTCTTAATAAGTACTTCCCACGAACACTTCACACAAATATGGAGAGATAATTCATAGAGCTCAAGCAAAAATAAGGAAAATCTATCACAAACTATGAAGAAAATTTCACAAGGCTCGCATGGTATCTTTCGGGTTTTGTTATCAACAACGATAGCAAAATTGATAGATTATTTAGTGGATTAAAACCACATCTTCGAAAGGCTCTTGTAATTCGAGACATTGGGAGTTATGAAGAAGTTGTTTGGTGTTCTCTCAAAGTGGAGATAGAGTTTGGAGAATGGTCCCATGGCTATGGTGATAAGAAAATAATGATGGAGTTTCAAGCTGGTGGGTCTAGTAATAAAGATGGGAAGAAAACACAATGACCCACATTCCAAAAATGTGGGAAGTTTCACCACGGGAACTACCTCAAAGGTACGGCTAAATGCTTTAAGTGTGGGAAGGATGGTTACCAAGCTCACGAGTGTCGAAAAGACATGAAAAAGAAGGATAATGTAGTTGATGAAAGGAGAGAACCACTCGTGGTTCAATGCAACAACTGTAGGGAGATAGCGAACTATTCAAACCAATTCACTAAACCTCGTGCTCTCGAGGGTAATCAGCGCCAACAACCACCAAAACCAAAGGAACAAGGGAAGGCTTATGCCATCACTACTGTATAGGTGGAACATGATAATGAAGCCGTACAAGGTACACTTCCTATTCACTCAAGAATGGAAAAATTCTTATTTGATTCTGCTTCTACACATTCCTTTATATCTTGCAAGTTTTCTATAACTATAGAATCGAATCCCCAAAACCTTGAAGTAGAGATATCTGTAAAAACACCAAGTGGTGTAATCATTGCAACCCAAGTTCTTGACTCATCTCATGTTGACGTATGTGGGAAGATTCTTCCAGAAAATCTCCTAATATTCCCTTGGTGGAATTCGACGCTATAATGGGAATGGATTGGCTCTCGTTATATAGGGAACATATCAACTGTCGGTAAAAGGAAATACATTTTCATATTCCGAAACATCCCATGCTCCTCTAAAAATGCAAGGAAGATCATGAATATCCTTTGAAAAATCCTTCAATGGTGTGGGTGTTGATTCCCTATGAAGAAGTATACATCGCCCAAATGGTTGAGTCTAAAGAAAGTGCCAACCTTGAAGAAATTCCCATCGTAAGGGAATATGACGATGTATTTCCCGAAGAGTTACCTGGAATTCCCTCAGATCGTGAGGTAGAGTTCTCAATTGAACTCATACCCGGAGCTACTCCTATATCGAAGTACCCCTATAGGATGGCTCCTATCGAACTGGAGGAGTTAAAGAAGCAGCTGCAAGAGCATCTGGACAATGGTTTCATACGCCCTAGTGCATCACCTTGGGGTGTGCCAGTGCTCTTTGTGAAGAAGAATGATGGAACCATGCAGCTCTGTATTGATTATCGGGAACTCAACAAGATCACCATAAAGAACAAGTATCCTCTCCCAAGGATTGATGACTTGTTCGATCAGTTAAGAGGAGCTCAATACTTCTCAAAGGTGGATCTTTGTTCTGGATATCATCCTGAAAAGGTGAAGAAGGAAGGTATTCAGAAGTCTACCTTCCGTACAAGGTATGGGCACTATGAGTTTTTTGTGATGCCCATCAGACATACTAATTCCCCTGCAATCTTCATGGATTTGATGAATAGAGTCCTTAGACATTACCTCAACAAATTTGTGGTAGTGTTTATTTATGAAATTCTAATTTACTCCAAGAGTAAGGAGGAACATGAAGAACATCTATGAATTGTGTTGGCGACATTGAGAAAGGAGAATTTGTACGACAAGTTCAGCAAGTGTGACTTTTGGATGAATCAAGTCATGTTCATGGGACATGTGATCACAAGAGAGGGAATTTCTGTGGATCCTTTAAAGAAAAATGTGATTGAGGAATGGCCCAGGCCCTCTAGTGTCACAGAAATCCATAGTTTTCTTGGATTAGCTGGGTACTATCAACGATTTGTGAGAAACTTCTCAATATTGGCATGCCCCCTAACTAAGTTAACAAGGAAAGGGGTAAAGTATGTATGGACGGAATAATGCGAGGGAAGCATCAAGGATCTAAAGAGAAGTCTGATCACTGCACATGTACTCACACTACAAAAAAGTGGAGAAAGTTTTGTGATATACAGCGATTATTCAAAGAAAGGCTTGGGTTGTGTACTCATGCAAAATGATAATGTGATAGCCCACGCCTCACGACAGTTGAAGATCCATGAGGAGAACTACCCGACCCATGATCTAGATCTGGAAGCCGTGATTTTTGCCTTGAAAATATGGCGGCACTACCTTTGTGGCAAGAAGTGTGACTTATACACCGACCACAAGAGCCTAAAGTATATATTCACACAAAAGGATCTCAACATGCGACAAAGGAGATGGTTAGAGCTAATCAAGGATTACGATTGCTCTATTCACTATCATCTTGGAAAGGCGAACAAGGTAGATTATGCTCTAAGCAGGAAAGAACCTGCTACTCTATCCATGTTGAGGATTGAGAAAGACCTTATCTTCTTGGATATGCAAAGGATGGATTTGGGAATCGTAAGGGCATGGGATACATCCTACCTTTCCCAAATGATTGTGCAACCATCCATGCAATAGAAGATTAAGGAAGAACATAGGGATGATGTGGAGATACAAAAGAGGGTGAATGCAGTAAATGAAGGGAAGCTGCAAGAGTTCCATATTGACGATGATGGTGTGATTTGGTTTGGAACGCGACTTTGTGTGCCTTCATCACCCGGGATAAAGAAGGAGCTATTGGATAATGCACATTGCTCAACTTTCTCTATTCATCCTGGAAGTACCTAGATGTATCGTGATCTTCGAGAACACTTCTGGTGGGATAACATGAAGAAGGAGATTGCGGAATATATATCAAGGGGCTTGGTATGTCAGCAAGTTAAAGCTGAGCGGCAAAAGTCCAAAGGTATGATGTAGCCATTGCCAATACCCATGTAAAAATGGGAAAATGTTAGTATGTACTTTGACATGGGTCTCCCGAAAATGTCAAGATGAAATAATGTGATATGGGTTGTGGTTGATCAACTCACCATGAATGCCCATTTTATCGCTATTTGGGAAGACCTCTCACTTGAACAGCTTGAAAGGATATATGTGAAGGAAGTGGTGAGACTACATGGTGTTCCACTCTCGATTGTCTCTGACTGTGATCCAAGGTTCACATCTAAATTCTGGAGGAGCCTTCAACATGCTTTGAGTACTGAATTAAATTTCAGCACGGACTATCACCCCCAAACAGATGGCCAGTCTAAAATGACTATTCAGATGCTTGAAGATATGCTAAGAGCCTGCTCTATTGAATTCAAAGGTGGTTGGGATCAGCATCTCCCATTGGTTTAATTCTCATTCAACAATAGCTTCCACCCGAGTATTCAGATGGCTCTGTATGAAGCTCTTTAGGGGAAGTGTTGTAGAACTCCAACATGTTGGGATGAAGTTGGAGAACGAAAGATACTTGGTCCCGATCTTGTTCAAGAGATGACAGAGAAGGTTCAAGTCATCCAGAAACACATCAAAGTTGCTCAAAGTCGGAAAAAGAGCTATACTGACAACTGTCGAAGGGACTTGGAGTTCGACGTTGGAGATAAAGTCTTCCTTCAAATATGTCCATGGAAGAGAGTCATGAGATTCGGTAAGAAAGGGAAGCTAAGACCAAGGTACATTGGCCCCTTTGAGATCTTTGATCGTATAGAAGCTGTGGCCTATCGTCTGGCACTTCCACCGAATATGGCTCAAGTTCATGATGTGTTTCATGTATCACTTCTGAGGAAGTACATACCAGACCACTCACATGTACTAAAATCGTAGGTGGTACAGCTGGAAAATGATCTCTCCAATGAGGAGCAGTCGGTAAAAATTTTGGAACGAAGTGATAAGGTTCTATGCAACAAGAAAACCCATCTTTTCAAAGTGTTGTGGAGGAACTATATGTTTGAGGAAGAATCTTGGGAACCGGAAGAGGCAATGAAGGAGAAGTACCCTCACCTTTTTGTGTAAAGTAAAATTTCAGGGGCGAAATTTCTTAAGGGGGGAAGAATGTAACGACCCAAAGTATTTCAATAGAAAATTCCCTTCTTATATCTATGTCATAAAAACACAAAATAATGAACTACTAAGTGATAAGTGACCTTTAAACATAATTGTGTCACCCCTATGTTTAGAATTTTAAAAATCTGACATACACGGTTGTGTTCAAGATTGTTTTTGGAGTCTAATGAAACAAAAATAATTTTTGTTGAATAGTAACCTACCCTTATGAATAGTAATATGACCCTTATGAATAGTAAATAAGAGTAACATTACCTATGAATAATAAAATAAAATTTAGACATCTTTGAAAGTGACAATTTGACCTTAGTAAACGTTTTTTGGTATTTTATAAGTCATAAATAATTAATTTTAATTAATTAATTAATTAATTAAAAAATATTTATTTTCCTGTAATTTATTCATAAATTAGTGAATCAATGTCTAATAGTTTTTAGATAAGTTTATAAGACCTTATGTAATTTTTGAAGGAACTGCAAAATCATTTTTAATTTTAAAAACTGTTTTTTTATGTAAATTATGATTTTAATTAAATATTAAATTAATAATATTTAGAAAATTATTTCTGAAAAATGGAAATCATTTTTGGATTCTACACATCGAATAATGGTTGGGGTAAATTTTTGGGAATTTTCTGAGATACTTAAATTTTTTATGAATAGTGGAATCTGATAATTCACAATAAAAGCTAAATAATGTATTAATTGAGTCTTCGATGATATTCTACTGATGTAAGCCCACTTGGTTCGGGATTACATTATAAAATTACTATTATTGGTCATCCAAGACTCACTATTCCTTTTATTTGGTGAAATTAATTAACTAATCAATTTTATATTAAGGAAACCCCTTTTCCCTCCACTATAAAAGCCACCCTTCACTCCCTCTTTTACTCACACATCTCAAGCACCAAGCCTTATCTAAACTCTACCCAAAACACCTTCCCAAGCTCTTCCCCCACGTCCAAAAGCTTCTGGTATCATCAAAAGACCAATCCTATCTTCTTTAAAGAGGATCTTAAGAGAAGGATTCTAAATGTAATTTCTCTCTCTCTTCTCCTTTAATTTCCTTTCATGTTCAAGTCCCTTTCTTGATCTCCCCCTACCTATATTCATCCAAATTGTTCTATAAATACAGTATTATATATATACTGTAATATTATGATTCTATTGTTTTATTATATCACCCCACACCCTTTCCCCCTTCCTTTTATTTTTTTAAAGAGAACGTTGTTAATGTGGTGATAATTTATCACCTTCAAAAACGACATGCTCTCTTTTTCCATTTCTACTTTAAAATCTGGTAATGAAACCATTTTTATGGTTGAACCAAAATATTTTATATTTATTATGTTCTATTTTATGTTATGGAATTAACCTATGGCCATATTACTAAGATAAATGTTAAAACGAGTTCGTTTTGATCTAAAAACCGCACAAATTAACCCGAATAATCTTCATTTAAGTATTATCTAATGATTCATGAACATGGATCTAATATAAATCATTATAAAATCATTCAAGCTTCTTTAATATCATTAATTTCATGTAATATCTATTCTGGATGTTTACCCATGATCTACCCAAACATCAATTTAAGAATACAAGTGGACCGCTCAAGAAAACCATAAAAACGAACATCCTTGAACAACGTTTCAAAAATCTATAAGTCATCCAAAGGAACATAATATGAAATAATGAAACCAGAATGAACCCTATTAATGTATAAAAGGTTCTGGAATTTCTAATTAATGAATATAATGTCATTATACAGGACATTAAAGAGAAGGAGGCATTCGAGTACAGGGTAAGGGGAAATCCCGAACCCAATTTTCTTCCTTCAGGTTCTCCCTATTTCACTCCATTTTTGATATCGTTACTCCTCAAAGATCATTTTTTCATCATTTCCATTACTTTTCTAGGATATACATGTTTTTCACTGGTTTTTATGTCCATCAAAATGTTTTCTAAAAGAACTCTTCTGTCAAGATTTCACCTTTTATCTCTCATTCAAGTTTGATAGTTCTTATATCAAGTATGTTGTTCCCTATTTCTTTTGGGAACCCAATGCTTATGAATGTGTTACTATGAGATGAAACCCATTACTTTACATTGGTTATTTATGTACATGTTTGATATGTGTTCTATGTTGCAATCATGATAATGATAATGTTATGATGTGAAGGGTGCGCCCAGAATTATATAGCGCTCCAATGCATTGGGTAAAGTGATGAATCTCATGAGTAAATGTGAAATGATGTGTGAACATGATTCTAGCTTTGTTCAGAAGTATGTGTGGTAGTTAAACACTAATACATGTTGTTTCATTTTTATGCATTTCCACATTTCAAGTCTTTTACTTAGGCTCCTTTCATGATCATGTTCTTTTGCCTATGTTATGATTATGCTCACCCCATGATGTATTATTCTTATTTATCCTCTTACTGGGCTTTTATCTAACCCATTTTGATGTATATCCTCAGGTGGCTACATGTACTATGGAGAGGACAAGTGCCACTGGGAAGCCAGTGAAGAAGAAATTAAATAAATGTTTTATGCTTGATGTTGTATTTGTTAAGTATTGTCTTAGTTTTCCCAAGACACTAAACCTCTGGATCCTCCATGTGTAATAATATTATGTTGTTTATCTTTGAAATTATGTAATAGTAAAGTATGAAAAGGCCGGGTCGCTATAAATATAAAGTGATACTTGTACCTGAATTAGTTTATTATAGAAGGAGACCTCAAGTTGAGGGTGTGGAACCAGTGAAGTGAGAAACAATGAGAGGGAGCTTCAAGTCAAAAGGGCACAAGATCATGGGGAACCTCAAGCTGGAAGAGTGATACTTGACACTCTCACCCCTCTAGGTAATGATGTTATGTCTAAATGGAAATGAAATCATTGATATGTAGCATTGGGTATGGAATATGAACACTTGGACAGTGAGGTGTTTTTTCGTGTTTCCAGAGAATCAATGGTTGAGACCCTTCTGAGCGACTCTATCACTAATGTAGACTTCGAAATGTCGAAGGATGAAATCTGTTCAGTTGTGAGTGTATCACATCAATCGGAAATGTTCCATGATATTCAAAAATTTAGAATAGAAAAACTCATCTGAGTAATAAATTACGCTCTATCAAATATTAAAGTAAAGAGATAAAGTAGTCTGTTCATGATACTCATATTCTAGTTCAGACCGTTGGTGTGCATGAGGCCGATGCAGCTAAAGATTCAGAGAAATTTATGGCTAAAATTAATCCAAACTAAATCACAACTACTGAAACAATTTGTTCTTAACACCACCACGACGAGAAAATAAATGAGTTGGCTTTTCATGGAAATAAATCATCTAAGCTCAGAGTATAAAGGCTATCTCGATACGATTCTTAAAGATTTAATTACTCATAATTCTTCTCAAACTGATCCTTCTACCTCTAGTCAATCATATCAGGCCTTTGACATTGAGTAAATTATAAATGTAGTTAAGGATGTGCTTTAAGCTCTCATTGATGCTTCTGGGTTGGGAATCCTTGCAAAAATTTATAAGAATAGTGACAATGTTCATTATACGGTTAGGATCTATTCCAATAGTGTTGAGACCACAAATTCTCAGATTACATCAAAGGTATATTATTATTTTAATAATATTATTACCAAGAATTAGTTGACATGTCTTTTAAAATATTTGACAATGAATTTGACATTGTATCCAGTGACCAAAACCATCAAAGACTGAGTACAGAAACATAAGAACTTCACCCAAATTCATGACATGTTCATGGAAAATGAATATTACTTTTAGAAATATATGATGAATGGTGGGGTAATCATTGAGTATTTCATTATTATGTTGAATCCAAACCTTCATATATGATGTGAAGCAATTTTGGTTCCCACTTTTACACCTAATAATCCTTCTAGATCAGTGCCTCTACCTCATATGATAGTTTATCGGGCTTTTAGTCAGATTTTACCAGTGATCCAATTGCAGAATCAACCTCATGTGTTGTCACGACAAATGACTAGCCTTCCACCTAATATTCCAGGAGGAGTAATACTACCTCCTATAAAGATCCATTCAGACTCTCCAACTTCTAATACACTAACTACTGGACCTTCTATTGAACCCTTTGAGAAAGGAAAGGAAAATATTTATCCTGATAAGTGGTGTAGATAACTCTATAATAGGGATGATTGGTTTTATTTTATTGTCTTTCCCTTGAAATTTGAAATATATTGTACTTAATTGATTAATGTAATTTAGTACACTTTTCTCTCATCCATTTTTTCTATATCTATTATTCTATGATACATCTTATTCACTTGATTCCATTTCATTATTGATTTTATCCTTTGCTACCCTTGAAATTTTTAATAATCCTAAAAGGGGAAGAACAATTTGGCATTATCCTTATTTATTTTACTCCTTATTTTATTTTACCTTTGATTCAACGCTAATGTATTTTATTATCTTTACCTCTGATTACATATTGAAAGGAAAGGCATTAGTCTTTGATACCATTATTTTTTCCCTTGATACTACTAATATTTATTTTACCTATAAACCTTATTTATATATTGATAAAAATCATCTATAATTGGAGATGATTAGTGGAGGGATTATATTACAAATCAAATGATTGTACATTATAATTCAATGACTTGTGATCATCAAAAGGGGGAGATTGTTGGACCATTGGATATTAATGGCCATCCTCTCTAGTTTTAATAATAACAAATCAGGTCAATTATTATAAATCTTGTTTCAGTATGTGTAATTATGATTATCATTGATCACATATAATTTTAAAACATTTTGATAATATTTATGTTGTAATACAGTCTAAGAGGAAATATTTTTTTAAGTATGACATACTGACAATAACAGTTAAACTAGGTCACCAAAAGTGAAAAAACAACTCACTGATAGATGAATTGCAGATAGTTTAATTGAAACAAGAACATACTAACTATCTCACCAATAGTTCAAATGAGTCATCGATAGAAGGACCTACGGATGCAAGGACTTGCTGATGCAATGACCTACTGACGCATGGTTCTAATGATGTAAGGACTCACTGATGCATAGGAAAACCATCAGAAGGAGACACTGATAGAATGAGACATTGATACTGATAGATGGAATCACCTTTGGAATTAGTCATTGATTCACATCCTCTCCAACAGTCTGTTTAAATTTCCTTTTATTTAATATTATTTCTAATAGTCGCATTTTGGGTGTTTTAATGCGACTGATTAATTTAATGCTTTTTACAGACGTCTTTAATGAGGATTTCAGAAGTACAAGGTACAAAATCTACCTCAAAACATGCACGTCTATGAGATGTAGGAATACATATAAAAATATGTGGATCATGAAAGAGATATATAAAAAGATATTCATAGAGATAGTAGCAAAAACCCACGAGAAACATACAGAATGGAAGAACACATGAGGAACACTTTATTCCTTCTTGTTGTGATCTAGATAACTATTGTCCATCAATGGTCCCACATCTCTATAGCATTCAACTGAACCTAAGGAGAAGAATATCTCATATTTTTGGAAGACATAACACAATTCTCTACTACACTTTGTTTTAGTGTTTTTTTCTAGAAGAGGACTCCAGCTTCAAGTATGATACATCAAGGATTCCAGAGATGACCTAAATAACACAAAGAGTATTATAAACCCCGTCTAATCATTATTTCTCTATTATTTGACTTTTTATTTAATTTTTGATAATTGTGTCCATCTTTCTGAAAAACACACATTGTCTCACGTAATGAACTGTAGGATACTAGATATCATCACACAACAATCTTTTTACACTTTTCATCCCACGTATAACTGTGGTAGAGGTCATCTATGACATATTTGTATTTTTTTCCCATGTATAATTGTGGTAGAGTTCTTGTGACATGGAAAGTCTATGTACTATTCCGTAACCCCCTATCTAGGGTGTGGAAAAATCTTTTATCTATATAGAGTGCTTGGCGACAGGTAATCACCAAGATGAGAGAACAAAGTCTTAGGTCGAGATGGAACCACTTCTTTTATATCCATTATGTTTTCAAATTTATTTTTCACTATTTTTACCTATATTTCAGAAAAAGTGAATTTCAATTTGATAGTTATTCTTGGTTAGTGTTTATAAAAAATTTGACTTATTATATTAGTTTCAAATGATGTATCAATATCTCATATTGTTACATTTACGAAATAATCAATCTTCTAAGAAATAAGTTGAACAGTCAGACTATTATAAATTAACTACATTGATTTACTGTCCTGTTTTGTTTTAAATTTATGGATTTTCTAAAATAATCATTTTAACAGATATTTTTTATAGGAACTCAATTCACCCCCTCTTGAGTGTCCTCCTCCGACTAACAAATCTGATTCAAAATTTTGTCAAATAAAATTGAAATAATGTTATAAACTCGATCATGTAGATTTTATGGAAAGGATAGAATATATATATATATAAGGCTTCCCTCAGAAGCCATGTAGGGAGAACCGAGTTAGGGATTTAGTTTAATTTAAACCAACATCCATGTCATTATAAGACAAAAACAGATCTTAGATAGGGCCACAGTTGAAGGTGACATTGACAGAGGGAAGAGCTTTAGCGGTTGGCTCTACTGGTGAGAGAAAGAAGAAATGTGGAAGTTGAATAGTTTTCCTTCATTTAATTTTATATTTTATTTATTTATTTATATTTTATGGAAATTCAACATTTTACACTTTTCTTGATTTTTACATTTTTTAGTCTATTGTGAGTCATGATTCATGATTATTCTTTTGTGTGTTTTTATTGTTTCCCACTACCCTCTTTTCCAAATACCCACTTTATTCATTTGATATTTTTTTTTCATCCCACTCAGTAATTAGTTTAATATTTTTTAAAACAATACAAAAAAAGATTCTTTTTCTTTAAAAACAAATCGTTTCAAAATAAAATTAAAAAATAACACATATAATAACATAATAAAAATGATAAAAATATATTTATAAGAATGTAATAAAATATTGATATAAATATATACAAAATAATTATATATATTTATAATACATATCATTTTTTTCTTTTTTTTGTTTTATTATTGAAGTTCATTTTTTATATTAATATAATTATATATATTAAAATAAAATGTGTAAATTTTTTTATACATGTATAAATTAATTTTTTTATTATATATTTTTTATAATTTTAAAAGTGTTATAATTATTATATTTATATTTTATAAAGCATTTCCAAATATTATGAAAATTTAAACTTTATTTATTTCATATCACCTTAAAATTTTAATACCATTATTTAAAAATGTTTCCCTTAAGGAAAACATTTTACATTATAAAATTAAAACATATAATAAATGAAAATAATAATTTATTTATTATGCTCAAATTATGATAAAATTATTGACATATTACTTCTATCATTGAAAAATAATGAATTTGATTAAATAAATTCATTATAAATATTATGGTAAATAATATTATGATAAATATTTTTTTTCAAATACCTTTATAATTATTTTTTTGAAAATAAATAATTACATATATATATATTAAAATATTATTTTTCACAAAATACTATTATAATGTATTATTTATTTTTATAATATTAATTTATAATTTATCTGAAAAATAATTATTTATAAGTATTATTATTAATTAAAACACTGAATTTAAATTATTATTTTTATAACTTAATGTATTATTAAACAAATATATATAGTGTTACATGACCCCTTGACTAAATCCTTGACTCATTAGAAAAATTATTATCTTGTGTGTTCTATTAGACTGAAAGTCGTATGAAGTTATCCCTAGTCAAAGAAAGAGTTAGTTGGAGTTGGTGTCTTATGACCAACAATTTTTTACATTAATTACATGTATATTTGATGTATATAATATTAATAAAACTACTTATTACAAATTTTTCATTGATTTACATCAATATAATGTAATAATGTTGTATAGTATACATCACATTGATAAGGTCATAGTAGTGCCCCGCTATGATAAGAACCTTGAAATGCTATGATGATATTCTTAAATAATTTTCTTTAGTTGGAAAAAACACTATGATGGGACATGTAGTACAACGATTGTCTGAATAAATTACTCATAAGTGGATGAGGATTCTTCACAAGAAGATTTTACTTGGTAGTCTCCATGAAGGTAGATTATGAGAATAAACTCACCAGTAAGAATTCTGCATGTCTTTTTATTATCCGACATTCATATCTATGAGTGTGTGTAATGATCCATAGACATTAATATTATCAATTAATCATGTCCTTAATGATTCACTAAGATTTACTTACCAAAACTATAACATAATATGTTGTCATGAAGTAGGGTGTGTTGGGTGCATCAGGATTTGCATGTCATTAATGAATAAGTTGGGGAAGGTTTTTTCTCTTCCATCTTTATGGAAGTTGGTATCTTTTCAATTTTATTAGAATAGACCTTTCACCCAGAATTCCATGGTCATGGTGTAACGATGTGTATATTTTAGATAGTCAAAGAAAGACGTATCAAGCATACAGGTTGGTGGCATAGATGTGAAACCAGCTTGAGGAGATATTGAGATAAAGGGGTTATATTACATAGTGAGAACTCGTATGTTGTTTTCATAATTGAATCATTATGTTCTCGTTCATGGGTACCTTGACCCATTATTAGACAATAATATTATAATTTAGGCAAACTCACTTAATTCAAACAAGAAAAAATCATAGAGGGTAATAAACTATGTCCTTCTGATGATCTCAATTAAATTTTATTTGAATTTATTTAATTGAATAAATATTAATATCTAGACCAATGGATAATTTTATTCATGTTTTACCAATCAAAAATGTTTATTTATGAATAAAGTATTTAATATTTATTCGAATTTTCAATAAATTATAGAGGAGTTCGAACGGACCGAGATCATGTCCTGTGAAAAATAATAATTAACAGGATGATTGAATAATATATTTTATTTCAGAAGTTGATGCACGAGAAAAAATAATAATATTATCATTCTTCTTAAATGGAATGCAGTTTATTAAAGGATATAGTATTATTTAAGGATTAGCATTCAATTAAATAATTATTTTATCTTAAACCCTTTCTCTATAGATAAATAGTTATTTTTATTGTGTGGTGTATCTTTGTGTAATTTCAAATAAATAATTTTTTCACAAAATGAATTCTCTCTCAAATCATCTTTCTTTATCCCTATCAAGAATAATAAATGCATGAGATATTCATTCTATAATAAAGCATGAGTGATTAACACAAAAAATGAATGAAAATTAATTCACCGCACTAGCACCTAAAAATTGATTGGTGTTTCTTAGAGATCAATAGATAATTTGAGTATCAATATTATAGGGATTCTATCATTGGATAATCACAAAAAAATGAAGTAAATATGAAAGGGTCTTGTTATAAGATAACAATTCATATTGAAGAAAGATAATAATCCCATTAATTTTTTTCTTACAATTTTAAATAAATAAATTACAAATATGATGTGAAATATCAATGATCATTGTTTTTTTGCATTGAAATATTAAAAGAATTTTTAATATATCTTCCACCACTATATGATTTTTCTATGGCTGGTACCAAAAATTTTCACCCATTTTCAATTGATAGGAATAAAATTCATGAACGGGGGTTAAAACATGTGGGGGGTTTATAATATTGGAAGACACATAATTAAAATGATTGGGGGTGGATCTATAAAAAAACATACATATCTTGTTATAAAACCCTTAATCGAAAATCGTAGCAATCAAAAAAATTAAAAACAAATACATATTATCAACTCTCATTCATTTGAAATAATAATTGTTAAAAAAAAATGGGTATAAGATGATTTAGTGTCACAATTTATTGTTTATATAGAGGTATACTTGTACTTATGACCACACTAACTGTGGTATATCCCAGTTCACATTGGGTGACTCATAAAAACATTATCATATAGGCTTCAATGTAAGGTAATGGTCTGTGAATATTTAAGGGTTTTATTATTTAATATATACTTCTATGTAAGGGTCATAGAAGGTTTTTGATGTATGGTTAAGAGGTCATGACTGTGTAATGTTAAAAAGACACAGTTTTGGCTATATAAAGGTACATAAATTCATGTTTAAAGTAATAAATAATCTACATAAAGGACTATTCCATTTCAATTGGGAGTTATACTCCATGGTGTTAATGTGAAATACATTTCACTAGGCATTTTACTTGGAGAAGATCTATGTGTGTGTGAGGGATACAGGTAATGTATTCAGATGATTTATGCACCAAACATTTAATGATTCAAATATCATGATAAATGTGATTATAGTGATTAACGTGGGTTTAATTGGAGTGTTTTCATCATTATACAAGTGGTTAAAATTATAAGGACATTCTTTTTGACTTGTAAAACTTTGGAATATTTAAAGGAATATTATTGAGGCTAGTTGTTGAGTCAATGTGGTGTTCCAGGGCTCGAGGAGACTCAATGTTGATATAATAAAAAATATTAAATATATTATATCACATGTGGATAGTTTTCATAAAATAATAGAATAAATCCCAAAAGAACTCTCAGATTGGAAATTTGTAACCTCCATTAAATCTTAAATGCATATTCTACAATAGGAATGTCATATTATTTGTGTTCATTAGGTTTTTGGCTTAAGTGAAATCACAAAAATGTTAATAAATTTAATTAGTTATTGATTTATTTATTAAATGGTCCAAAAACCTAATATACACCATTTAAACCCATTTATTGAAATTTCCCTTGTGTTATCCATATAACCCTAGGAATTCAAGAGCAAACAAGGAGCAGATTCATTGACAAACAACAACAAATTAGGAATTGATGATCATTGTGCAAGGAGTTTGTGGATTTCATCAAAAACAACAATTCATAACTTTTTTTCATCAATAATCTATATAAACATGGATTAGGATGTTTTTTATGTTTTTTTAATCCATTTTTTGTTTTACCCATTTCATACATGATTTAATTCCTTAAAAAATTAATTCACAGGTGGACCGTTGGACTATAGTTGATTAATTTTTCTTCCTGGATTTATATTGGGTTAATTATTGTTTATTCTATTTATTCATCATGACCACATAAAATAATTGATTCCAACCCAAATAATGGATGAGGTATGTTCTTCATGTTTTGTTTTGTGTTTTTATCCCTTCATTCTTCACATGTCCATAGTCGGTGTTTCCATTGGCAATTATTTTGACAATTACTCAGTAGAAAATCGTTACACAATCATTCTTTGGCACAATAGATCATTATCGTGGGTTCGGGTTAAAGCTAAATAATATGATTATAGTGTGTTATGGTAAAAAATATTTGGGATTAGGTATGGAGTAATGATTTCATGGGTTTTGGAATTCCGTTGAACCATCATGATGAATGATTTTTTCCAGGTTAATGAGATGGACAAAATCCAGCCACCAGTGATTAATTGAGTTCGGTCAACTCAGATTTCTATTTCTTTGGTGAGATTTGAGATGGATCCAATGGTTTCAAAGGTGTTTACAAGGAACATGGAGAGTTCTTGGTTTTCTATAAAACCTTAACATACACAGAAATTAATTCGGATGAACACACACCATGTAGTACCCACTAATGGTTGTTAGGGTTTTGTGTGGAGATAAATGTCATAGATCCTGTATAAACCATACACTTAATGTGACCTAGTGTTGATAGCTCAACATATTCCCCAGGGGTACAATGTCTTAGGTATATCCAGGTACATAGGCATAACCAGAGTACCCAGACATGACCAGGTACATGAGCACAAATGCGGCCAGAGTACTAGGACATGGCCATGTACATGAGCATGACCAGAGCACATGGGCATGGTCTGTAGTACATGAGCATGTTATAGAGTACATGGGAATACCAGTGGCATCCATGACATGTCTTCTATACTCTATACACGTATTTTACTTTTTCCATGTAATTTTTAGGGCCCCATTCATATACATTTTTCCTGTGACGGTATATGAGGCATCCATTCCTAGGAATCAGATGAGCGATCCCCTCTATGGGATTAGTCTTTAATGGAGTTATAAATCCCTCCACATTTTCCCTGGGAGAGATCCCCTATTTTTTCCAATATCTTCAGAGTTCCTATGTCTACATCTTCATGGTGAGGCTCGATGGGAATGACTTATAGGTTAAGCATCGTTACTATTAGCAAGGTTCATGAAATGAGTTATCCTAGAAGAGTGTTACAATGAAGCCTCAAGAGAGAAACTAGGCTGGTAGTGTCGTTCTAACCTTACATTGAGACTTGGTTTTTATCTTGAAAATATCTATGTGGTTATTTTTATTGTCTAATTTTATAATTAACATATTTTTGTGATGATGGGATGATATCCCTCTTGATGTTGTATGTCTATGGATTTTGAGGTGTTTTAATATGTATAATTATACTCAACCCTACATGAATGTTTCCTTCACATGTCATGTCTTACACATTAAATAACCCTTACGATGGATTCCTAGGGGGACCAAGACCAGGAAGATTATAGTTGATCTAGATGATCTTGTTATTTCTATGAGTATGGTTTGATAGAAATTCCCTCTGTATTTAGTATATTGGACTCTTTTATAGTTTTGGTGGGTTGTTTTTTGACACTTTATTGTTTCCAATTCTTGTTTAGTACTTTGATGTGAGATATAGATGCATACATGCATTTAGGGTATCATTTTTATTTAACATTTTAGCATTTTATTTGTGGGTGGAGTGGTGTGTGTGCATTAATTTACCATAGGATAAGGAATTCCATTTGTGTGATATTATTACTCAGAGATTTTCATTGTTACCTTACCTATTAGAGGCGATCTTGGGGTGTTACACTTGGATTACCCATGGCCAGTCAAGACCTAGTGGTTTGAGTCATGACATAAATGAAATATTTATTCTACACTGATAATGTGAAATAAGCACCATGATTTTATGTTGGAGTTATTTTGGGGAAATTAAGAATTTTATTATCAAAACCGATAAATTCAATCAGAATCAATGTCAATACAAGATTAGTGGTAGCCATGATAATCTTAGAGATCATGAAGTTAATGTAGGTTATTTATTAGGAAGTTTTCATATGATATTTGGAAAAATATTTCATGATGAAATACTAATATAGTTTCACCAAGAATGAAAGAATGTTAAATATAGGAGAAAGCATGAGCTCAATATTTTTTGAAATTCAGTATTTTCAAAATATGAATAGTTATTTCACAAAAAAGTTATTCTAAATAATATAAGAAGAATATAAGTATAATAATAAAGATAGACTCTCATCTAAATAACAATACACTTATAGGTAGAGGAATATTAGATTGTTAAAGTTGATTGTGAAGAAATATTTATACACATCAAAGGATAAGGAACCTACATATTCTTAAAATTTTGGTTTTTCAGAAAGAACAGGGGGTTATTATGATACAAAAAAATAAAGATAATACAAAGTTAGATTAGAAGGAGAAATAGATTACATAATTATTATGGAAATACGAAGACTTGGAATCTCTTGATGATCTTTCCAAAGGTGAAGTAGTTTCCATTTCCTCTCCTGGAAAGGTGATGATCGAGGTGATATTCACATTATGTTTTTGAAGGAGAACATGAAATCCAATGGTTCCAACTCTATATTTGGGGTAGAATAAACAATGAGATATTGTTCTTGGATTGAATAAAAAAATTTATTTTATCGTTGATGTAGTGAGTGAAACTACGAATTGTGAGGGAATATATCCTTTAAATATAATACATATAACCTAAAACTTTGTAACTAATGTGAAACTGGATAAGAGTGTCCTATCCTAAAACCAATAATTAGTGATCTTAGTATTTATAGTGGACAAACACATTATTATATTTGTGATCCTTGGATAATCACATAGTGATGAACCAATTAAAATTCCATGTGTCCATATGTTTTCATTTCATTACCTACTGCACATAAAATTTAGTTAATTATAATTCATTTTTTGTAAAAGTAATTTGAATTGGTTGGATCAACAAAATATAATGAGATTGAATAAAAAACCATATATTTAAGAAGTCATAATCCATTTTCATATAGAGACTTTAATGACAAGTGTTTAACATTAGAAAATATTTCATACCATGATTCACCCCCTCTTATAGTATCTCACACCTAAGTCGCTTTTGGGCATAAAAATTTGTATTACAGAATATGTAAATTTTATTTATTTTTTTCTATAACTTAGTTTATTTAATTTTTGAAGTTGATGTTTTAGTTTTCTATTATATATTTGTGTTCCATCGAAAATGTGAAAACATTAAAGAACTATAATTCCAATAGAATTACTCATTATTTATCTATTTATGGGAACAATGTGATTCAATTGACCATATATATATAAAATAATCACATGGAGAAATTATATTGGGATTAAATGGGATTATATAATGATGTTATAGGAATGACCAATGAATTTAACATGCCAAATGATGTTTGTACAACTAATTATGAAGAGTTTTCAAGATGGCCAAAAGTGAAAGTTATCCACTTGATATAGGTGACAGATCAACAATTAAAAGAACAATATTTGAATATTAAAAAAATAAGCCTCACGAATATCATATCAAATCATAGGAATTTTTAGTAAAAAGTATAACAGGATTTAATAAAACACTAGTTTATTTGGCCACTCATATAAGGGAAAAGAATGATTCCCAATTTTGAGAAATGAAAGTTATGTCCACAAAAATGGAATAACTCAAGGCTAATATAAAGGGAATGAATTTGAACAAAAATGAAATTATGAATTTTGGAATCTAATAATGATTATCTTTCTATACTCCCATCAGACCTAATTTTAGAAAATAAAATTTTACAATAATAGAATTTATGATTCAATGATTATATTTCTTAAAATAATTATAAAATAAAGGATCAAAGTTAAATACTTGATAAACTCTCTATGAAATTGGATGATGAGATGTATAGTGGGAATAATATAAATAAAGAACTTAAAGGTGAACTTGAATCAAGAGTAAAGAAGATTTAAATATTGGAAGAAGAACTAAAATCAGTCAAGATATAAGTGGATCAATCTATTGTATAATGTAATCCTAGATTAAAGGATGATTTTCATTTATTATTTGACTATACATCAGTAGGTAATAATTAATTGAAATGAAAATATTCCTCATCTAAGAAAACACATGGTAATATTTTGATGTCCCAATGGCCACACAATATGGAAAAATTTGGTATTGTCTATGATGATACCTCTAGAAGGTAGGTAAAGAAGTGAAATATTGATAATCCAAAGAAAATGTAATGTAATGTAGATATTAGAAATAGTATTAAGAGAGATAATATAAGGGGTTATTGAAATCCAATGAAGACTCAAAAAATTATTAACACATGGGAAAATTTTTTGGGATAAAAGGTCACATTTAAAGTATTTGTTTTATGACCTTGGAATATATTTCATGCTATGAGGATAGAAAAGAAATAATTCAACCACAACAAACATGGTATGTATATCATTCTAATTATTATTTTCATACTAACAACACCAGATGATTAAATTTGAATATATTTTTAGGTGGGATTTAAAGAGTAAATTAGCATAAACATAATGATCAATTAAACCCTTTGGAAAAAATAATTCAGAACCTATAAATGGAATATTCATATGATGAAACTAGAGAGAAATAAATATCTAAAACTAGTTCTAAAAGAAAATCATCTAGAGGTATTATTAATTGGTTTTTAAGTAGAATTGTTTACAAGATGTTAAATTTTAGAAGAAATATGTGATATGGATGTTATCAAAAAAATTATGTATTTAAAATGAAAAAACCACTTGAAGAGAAGATTGGGCAACCAAAAGGATTGGAAAAACAATTCAGACTACAATATAAATGTAAATCCTTCGGGGTAAATATTTCCAAGTAATAGTATGTTATAATAAGGGTTGTGTAGTATAAAACTATTATATTTTAATACATAATTACCTTTAAATAAATAAATGTGTTCTAGTGATCTAACTTGAATATCAAATAATCCTACATGGGTGATTATCAGTTAGGTTAAAATCCTTGTTGAGAACTCAGCCGATAATGCACCAATTGATAAATCACTAGAAGAAAAAGTATATAACATATTAATTCATTAATTAATTAACAATACCATACATCAGTAGTAGCACATTAACAAGAGGGCCCACCCATCAATTCACCAATTGATAAATCACTAGAGGTATAAGTTTACAACATAGTGATTCACTAATTCATAATCCAAACCTTAAATAATTACGAGAATGTTAACATGAGGAAAAACCCCCATAACATCGAAAAGTGTTAAAATAATTCATCTAGAGAGATGTTTTGGATGGTTTTGGAGGATGGTAATTATGTAGAGATCGTCTTTTAATTTCATAAAAACACCAAAACACTCAGTCATGTCTAACTCTATGGGATCTATCCCATTGGGGATCTTGTAGTCATAATGAAATAGTTGTTGCACTAACAAAATCTCAAACTTGACCATATAAAACGCTATCCCAGTATAGATCCTCCTTCCACCCCAAATGGTTTGAACTTGAAATGGTTTCCCTTATAATCTATGTGACTATCCAAAAATTTATCAACCTCAAACCACTCTACATTTTTTCAACACATGGATGTCGGGGAAATAGGGGATTAATGGTAGTGGAATCAAACAAAAATGAGAAATAAATATAGAGAACACTTGAGATTAACATGGTTCGGAATGATTGCCTATGTCCACAAGAGAAGTGGTCAAATTCTCTATTCTCTATTCAGAAAAAACTCATCATAGGATCACCACACACATTCCTTACAAATAATTGGATTTCATTCTGTCAAATAGAGGAAGAAAAAACATTTTCTCCCGTTGGTTTGGGTATCTCATATACCCATGAGAAACTCCAAGTTTCTGGCTAAATTCCATAATGGCTGCTTTAATGGAGGTATCGTTCGGTTGGATGCCAAACCATAGAAGAAGATACCCACCAAATGAGACTTATTATCCATTCTAAAACAACTCTCTTGATTCTTCCTCCACAAATGGACTCCCATAATTGGGAGTGTCTCCCAAAAATCACCCCACATGTCTAATTTGGGGTAGAAGCTAGACCTGTACTCTCCTTGTAGGCATTGAAAAATTCATGAGAAAATCAAACATACTTCTTCCCATCAGATGATGTATCACTTCCACCATCATCAATTGATCTTGATCTGATTAATGTCCCCATCAAATGATAAAACTACTGGGACTCTTTCCCAGTAAGCATAACTACATCACCACATGAGACATCTAATAATAAACCCTCTATGGAAATATTTTACCCCTTCGAATCAAAAAAATTTAATTATACCATGTTTCATATCATCCTAAGAATGAATTTCACGTCAGAATGTTTTCATACTTCTCCTGCAGGTGTTTTTAATTTCATATTCCCAACTCCTTGAACATCACATGTCAACCCATCACCAAGTCTCACCTAATCTCAAATCTACGGAAAATTATGAAACACACCTTTTGTCATAAGTATGCGTCCTGGGCTCTCCGAATCCAAAACCCATCCATATTGCTCTAGAGTTTGAGTACACTCATTCTTCATTTTATAAATTTGATATTCAAACTTCATGTTCTGGTATCTTTTATAGTAATGACTCATCATTTTTTCCTATTCTGTTCTCCCATATGAGTGTGAACTTCCAATTGTTATCCAGACATCATTATCTCCTGATGATTTTTTTATGTGAATAACCTTTTAATTATCATTCACTTTCCTAGAAATATACCATATATTCTCATCATAGAGACTTTTATAGTGACCATTTAAATCCCACAAGAAACACATTACTTCACTAAGATCATGTCCCATCGATTTTGGCTGCCATTATTAACCTCATGACTTTCAATATTGGCTTCTCCCACATTTATCATCTCGCATCACCATGATTTACTCACTTGAATGCCTCGTGGGTCTTTAGAACACCACCAAATCTGGAAGCGATGCCATCGCCTCTTCCAGGTTCAATGTTTTATTCCCTGTGATCAATGCAGCCATAAGTCCATCAAATTAATTTGGTAGATATTAAAAAATAAAATTTACTTTTTCTTACACTTGAACCACTACACCAAACTAACAGTTTCATGGTGGTTATTTAGAGGTGGTTTATTAAACTACTGCTAGGTTTTTATATTTTTTTAGCGATGGTTTCTAAAAAACATCCCCTAAAACAGTAAATATTTTCATACCCATGACACCCTCCCCCTCCCATGACACCCTGACCCCCTGAATCCCCGAAGCCCTACTAGTCCCATTACTGCCCGTCGCCACCCTCACCGACCTCTCCATGCCTCGCCACCCATTCTGTGCCTCAAAACTGCTTTTTTGCCCCTCGAATCCTCTATTGGAGTTGTAATTCTCTACTATAACATAATTGTAAGAAGATAATAAATTTATAACATTATCATATTCATGAATATAGTCCAGATGTAGTTAAATTGATCCATGATTTTCATAACATAACGAATTCATCATATAACCCACCCATTTTCTCGACACATGATATATAGGTCATTATACATTATGTTAAAGCATTCATGTTCTTTCATAATATTCCCCAATGTAACATATTCATATTATTTTATTTCACTATTGATTATTATTAAATTAGATAATGCCGAGTTTGGAATATGGTACATATTGAGAAAATATTATGTCACATGTCGTGCATGTGGTTATCATAAATTTGACTGACTATTCTTATATAGAATGATTTAATGTTCATTATTAGTATAGGGTTACAACTTATTGATAAGTTAAAATGTGGAATAATTCTTGGTAGAGTGAAATATATTTGTATTGAATAAATATGGGTTCGTATTATTATGAGTAATTGTGTCTCATAACCGTGTTAGTGGAATCATATAACTAATAAAATTACATGCTGGGTGACATTTTATCAAAACCATATGACTAAATATTATGCATGATTAAAATTTAAAACTATTTATTTTTAATCTTTTACCATTCTCAATTTTTTTAAAAAATAGTGTATCATAATTTCTATTAAACAATTATAGGAAACTTATGAATATACCATTCATTTCAACCCTTTTATTTTGGTTTCATTAATTGATTATTTTTACACTTGGTGATAACACTTAATTAAATTTGAAAAACACATCTTCCTCCTTTCATAAAGCTGCTTCATCATTACAAATTCAATATATTATTCCTTTAATATGGATGTAGTTTGTAGGGATTTCCCATTAATCTAATTTCTTTATTTTTTTCATTATTTTAGGGATCATTATGGTGGTTTAATGGTTTATCTTTCCATCATGACTAGAATGAAGACCATTGTCTTTATGTATAATTATTTTTTGTAGGATTATCCAAATGATTCATTATAAAATAACTACACTATTAATTTATTATAAGAAGGAAATGATTCAAAATGGTTTTTTTATTGTATAATTTATGGTTATTTATTTTTCATTAAACTAATTTATTTTCCCTATTTATTTTCATTTAAAATAAAATAGAATTCTCAAATTTATATTCTAAAAACTAGATTTCATGAATGATATTCCCATAGAGAGTGTTATGAAATATATCCCTTAATGTATCTTGAGTAAATTGATGTGTATTTCGGTGACTAATTATTTATAAATACAAATTTTGTTTTTGAATATTTTAAAAAGGATATAAAAATAATTCACATTGAGTTCCTTGATATCATCCTTTTTGGATCTCATCACATATTTCAATTTATTATAATCTCTTATGATTTTATAATATTAATTTAACATGGTAGACGAATAGGATTTCACTTCAGAACTATGTAATATTTTACTCACCGATGGTGAATCTTTATGAACTAGAGGTGGTGATGACATAAGTGGTGTATGATAATGGTCAAGAGTCTTCATACCCATATTAATGACTCTATCTCCACCAACAGGTGGTCTAATATGAAATGGATACACTTACTGATGGTCAAATGTATCTCTAGGTCTTCCTTCGACAACAAAAACATCAGAAACCATCTCAGTTGTCCTTTCTTTAGGAACTAAAATAGTTGTCTCAATAACTAGATCAACATAATGAACCCCTTCATTGGATTCAATTATTTTGAATCCTTGAATCTAAAAAAACTATTACACTGTTGTATTGACCTATGGAAAACAAGTCTTTTCTCTAGACAATTATGATTCTTTCACCTCCCTTGTATTCACTGTCTCGATAGGTGCTACATCCCTAGGTGGTGAGGTTTGAGATAGTTACCCCTCTGAGCCACACCTTCCAAACATATATGATTCAAATAGTTTTAATTGGAGTCCTAGTATTATCCAATAGTCTCTAATAGCATGAAAAATATTGTATTATACTTATTTAATTTTACTATATCTCTCTATTTTATATCCATGTATTTATTCTTTAAAACCAGGTTGATCAACATATAATAGGGGTAATCATTTGTTTTATATTTTCCTTTGAAACCATGATGCATTAACCACATCATGTATCTTGGAAGGTTCATCTTTAGATTATTGATCAATATATATAAAACATAAATATCCTGAAACAATAATTTCTCTATTTATCAATCTGTTTGGGAAATAATAGTTTGAACAGACTCACACAGAACCATCCACTCATGCTCGAAATCATTAACTAGCTTCTTCTCAAAGGAAGAGGTGATAAACATGAATTTAAAAACCTATTTTGGTTCTACTATACATGGATCAACCAATGTATATATAAAATTTTACTTCCCATCATGGGAAAAATGAATAATCTCAAACAAATCCACTGATGAAGCCATCACATCTTTGCCATTTACATTTGACGACACAATATCTTCTATTCCATAGGTCCTAAAATCAACATTCTTCCTGAACACATTTTCCTCTTCCTAAAACAAAAAAAAAACATTTTCTTCTCCCCTAATTTACCACTAAATTTAATTTAAGGCTTAAATTTATTGAGGGGAGGATGAAATTTAATTTATTAAATTAGTAGGACATTAATTATATAAATAATTGTCTATTTGTTCCATGGATGGAATATAAAGAATTGTTATTAACTGAAAAATTATGGATATAATTAAAATTTAAAAAGTTATTTCAACTATTATATATATTATTTGTTATTACAATTAATATTTTTTCGTTTTTACATTATTTTCTCTATACTTATTTTAAAATATTTATTCTGAACATAATTATATTTTATTAAATGTTAAGATTTCGAAGGATGAAGCATTATAGTATTTCATCGACTACACCAACAGATGACAATCCATCTCTCCCCCTCCTTATGGCATCTAAGGTACATCTTCTAGCCCCCCTACACCATCTCCCCCTACAGCATCTCTTACACCCTCTGTGAGCATCCCTTCTGATACTCCATCATCACCTTCCATTTAAAGAACCACATGAGTGAGGGAACTTGTCACCTCATCTAGATATGCATAGGGATACTGGAGGGTGACCTATATAGGTACAAATTTTAATGTTAATAAATGTATTTTACTTTTTTATACTATTTATTTGTTCTTAAAAGATGGAAAGAATGAAATTATGGAGAAAATAGGAAAATTTATGATTTATGGAATCTGGTTGGAGAGAAAATAGTTGTCCCAATTGATTCTTATGGGGTCCCTACAGATGACACCATAGGATTACATGGCCACATTCTAGACCAGCTGGCCACAAATCTAGTTTCTCTTCATATTATGTATGATTATTGGATGTATATGACTTCAACTTGGAAAAATAATGTTTTTTATTCCCAAATAAAGTTAATTTTAAAACATTACGGTGTAAGTTAATGTCATCGTGTTATTAAATTATATTATTTTCAAAATAAATTCTTGTGTACAGATGTTAATCCACTTTAAGAGTACTGATGTTCTAGATTGAATGTGGGTTTTGAAAAATTTGGGCATGAAATCGAAATACTTTAAATGGATATTGTGGAGCAATGTCAACTATACTTATTTCACCAAGAAACAGATTTATTATAAGCTACCCAATGGGATAAACAAAGATCAATGGAATGTTTTTTTGATAGACATCGTGATGATAAGAATATGGTACTTAAATATGTATTATTATATTAATATCATTTTACATTTATACATGTATATGAAAAGGAGATGAAATTGAATATATTACTATTAAATTAAATTTTATTTATTTTAGGATCATTCAAGGAAGAATGAATCAAGATGGGCTAAGCAAGTCATCACTCACACTGCGGGGTCATAGAGTTTTTCTAGAAGTCGATAAACTCTAGTAATCACTTCATTAGTTTAAATATTTATAAGACAATATTATCGATTTAATATATTAAATTTATGTTTGATATCTGTTTAATTCAGTCATAGAATTTAGGGTACTAGGTATCCAGAACAGAAATGTGGTAAGAATTTCATAAAAAATATGATGGATGTTTTGGTAACGAGCCTTCCAAATATGTTGGGGGGTATGAAGTCATTCATTATAATAAGGTATTATTAGTTTTCAGTATGTTAATATATATTGTTTCTAATATGACATATATTTTATTTATAGGTAAAAATTAATTATCTATTGGATTCCAATCCCGTGCAGTCCTACTTAGTCTCCCAGGATGATCCAGTTGGTAATGTCCTTGGGAAGGAGCATCCTGGTCATGTTCATGGGATGGGTTTGGTACATGTACCATCTGAGGTCTTTGACAGGTCATTAGGGATTGCAGTTTAATTTAATCCTGGTTGTTGTCAGTTCATACCCCAAGATGCTAAGAGTGATTGTTTCTCTACAAAACATAGTTCAGTAACAGGGAACTGATATATCCGCTTTGTAAAAAGTGTTGATTGAATTATATAATAAGATGACCGTATCTATCTTCGGTTGTATTAAATCGACTGGTGGTTAGCAGGTAAATCCCAAAAATTCAAAATAATTTTGTTTGCAAACATTTTTTGGTTTTATGTTTAAATATAAATATATTGTAGTATTTTATTTTCAATATAATGATCTTACAGGTGCTGGTAGTAGAATTTAGAGGTGGGGGTTGAGAGGGTGATGAGCTGTGCTCATCATCAGATAGATATTATTGGAGATGTTTCTTGTAATAATATTTCTATATTTATCATGTGCGGAACATATTAGTCACCAAACATTTTCATGACCTAACATTTTCTTGATTTCTTACGTTTCTTTTTATTTATTATTAACTCAGTATTCCAAATACATAAGGAATTTAAAATCCCTATGTTGTATTAATGAATATTTATATTTATGACTCATATAATAATATGTGAAAAAATCTCTATGTTATTATATCTATGGTGTAGAGGATTAGGAGGAGGTTTCTGGGGATATTTCTAAAATCATCATATGGTTATCATAGAGACAATGAATTTAACTAGTGATTAATGGTGGAGTTTTTAGTTGTTATAAATTTTTAAGAATAGTTCCTCCATAGAGCTGGGATGTGGCCTTGCCTCTTCTTGATAAGATACGAATATGTGTGGTTATACATATGTAGTTTCCTGAGGTTTTTTCATTGAAAATTTTGATGGTTAATTTTTTTAGTTTCATAAGATTATAGATTGATAGTATAGTGGTTTGAAAGCTATGGTATTAATGGATTTAGTGTTTCTCATTATAAGTTTCTGGTTTCGAGGTTTCCAATTTTGTAAGTATTAGTTTTAATGTTTCTAGGATTGTAGGTTTGTAGTGTTTCCGTTACATAGGTTTTGCCTTTATTGATTTTATTTAACAGTTTATACATTTTTTGTTTTTTAAGTTAATGTTTTATTGGATTTCATGTTATATGTTTCAATTTTTTTATATTTCTAGTCTTCGGTTTTTCACTTTTTATGATTTCATGTTTAGAAGATGTTTTTACAGAATTTAAAGTCATATGATCCCATGAATTATAGATTATCAAATTTATAGAAATAGCTTATCCAGTTTTCATATTTTAAAATTTATAGATTTAATATTTATTATGTTTCATGTTTTCAGGTTGTAGGCTTTGAAATTTGATGATTTCATATGTTTTTATTTTTAGGAAAATGGTTTGATGTTTTTACATTGTTTGTTTTCAATAAGGATTTTTGTAATATTATAGGCTTTAAGTGTGTATATATCATATTTAATTGTCTCTAAGTTAAAGGATTATTTTATATAGGTACGAGGATTACATGTTTTTAGTCTTATATGTTTTAGTTTTGTTTTTAAGAAATCATTAGTATTAATGTTTTTTGTATGAATGATTTATAATTTGAAGAAATGCATGTTTGAAAGTTTAAAATTTTATAGATTTCATATTTATATGTGATTACAGTACTGGTACTAGGGATGTAGAATCTGAATGAATTTTATATTTTAAATCTACATTTAGTGATGTTTTAAACCACCGCTAAGAAAAAGTACATTATTTTGCGGCGGTTCAAACTGTCGCTATTATTTGGAATCCTACTATTAATTGTGGTTACAACTGCCTCTAAATATATGAATTTTTTAATTTTAGTAGAGTCTATGTTGCTTTTTTGGTAGTTATTGAGAAATTTTTTTTTATTGGAGCAGCTGTTAAAACCTCCGCTAAAAATTTCTCATTTTTCATTACTATTTCACAGCAGTTCAAGTGGTTTTCATGGCGTTTTCCCAGAAAAAAAAATGAAAGGATTTTTAGAAAACCATCGTGAAAACAACAGTAATCACCACGAAATGTGTTTACTATGATAGTTATAAAAAACCACCACTAAATTGAATAAACTGCCACGTATTGTACTCTAACACCCAATTTTGTGGCAGTTTAAACCACCGCTATGAGGAAATTTTCTTATAGTTATCCTTCACATGGAGCTCCAATAATTGTGTCAGGATGTTTTTGAATTCATTAGTTTGATCCAAAACAATTGTTCCCTCATCCATTCATAGCTGTAAAATTTATTCTTTAGGAATAGTTTGTTGGTGAGTGACTTCTCTTTATACCGCTAGTCCAATTTCTTCTAAAACTCCTTCGGTGAGGTCTTTTCCAACAGAAAGTACTTTATTTCATTCACCTGACATAGTCAAATTGTGCAGATAACCCGCATCTTGACCTCTTTCTAATCATCATCACTTTTTCTATCAGGATTTTCTTCCATCAACGGTCTGATCATGCCCTACTGTACTAAAATATCTTTCATTGTGCTTCACCACAAGCCAAAATTGTTCCAACCATCAAACTTCTCAATATAATTTTTTTTGTGAACTTCTGATGACCATCATCATTGTAATAAATCATTGTTACCTTTGATGATGTTAAACCCATTTTAAACCACATTATAGAGTGAAAATTTTTAACATCTAACTATGTGGATGCATTTGGAATTGTTTAAATATCTTGAAGAAAATATTAGATTTCACAAAATAGACTCTGATTGGCCAAGATATCCAAAAAATGTTGAAGAGTCCAGATCAACCACTGATGTGGTGCTCATGTGAATCGCCAGTACAATGGAAAGAAAAGTCACCAAAACGTCACCACCATTGTGGACAGTGTCGACTTCTCCGACAAGGGGTTACTGTAGCACCTACGGTTTGACCAAAAATTTTAATACCTCCACCAGCTTTGTTTTATCTTCATTTCTTCTTTTTTTTTGACACTGTTTGCACCGTTGGAATTTTCTCGTCAATATATTAAAGGATTTGGCCACAAAAAAATTCCAAACACTATCTTTTTTCCAGTCACTGAAAAAACATAACTATTGCTTCTCTATTTCAAACTCCCTACCTCTGATACCATCTTTTATGACAGTGGAGAACCGAATCAAACACAAATGAGAAAGAAAAAAGTAAATCAGATGAGATTAATGTGTTCTGTAATATCACCTATGTCCATGGGATAAGGGGGCCAATTATCTACTCTCTCTATATCTAACTCCTTGTAGGATAACCACACATATTCCATACAGATCGTGGGTCTTAATCCCATTAAATAAGGTATGAAAAGAAAAATCTCTAGTTGGTTTGGGTATCTCATCTACCCATGAGAAAATCTATGTTGTTGACTGTGTTCCACACTAGCTACTTCAACAGAGGAGTCGCTGGGTTGGCTTCCAAACCAGAGAATATTCTTCCCACCAAAGGATAGTTCTTATCATTTTCAACAGAACTCTCATGGTTCTCCCTTTTTAAATCAACTCCCATTATAGGGATTGGCCCCAATAAATCTCTCCCTCACGACCAATTTTTGTTAAAAGATAGACCTCCAATATCCTTGAAGGTATTGAAAACATCATCAGTAAATTAAACACGCATCATTTCATTATACGACACATCACATCCACTAACATCAATCTATCTTGAGATAATTACAGTTCACATAAAATGATACAAAACACGGTACTCTTTCCTTGAAATAATTGTTTCATCCCCATGTGAGACATCCTACACTCCACCTACTATATAAATATTGAAACCATTCACATTGATCCTACTTAATGATACCAAGTTTCATCTCATTCTTAGAATGAATTCCAGGCCAGCCAGTTTTTGTACAACTCCTTGGGGTGTCTTCAATTTCAACCTCCCAGCTCCTTGAACCTCATATGTGGACCCATAACCAAGTTTTACCGAATCACACATATGTTTAAAATTATTAAACAAACCTTTTGTCGTACATATGCGTATTGATATCCCTGAATCCAAAACCCATACATCTTTATTTGGATTTTGAGCCCAACCATTATTCCTTTCTAAAATATGACATTCCCACTTCATGTACCCGTATCATTTATAGTAATTACACTGCATTTTTACCCATTCAAGTCTCCCATATTAGTGTGAGCTTCATGTTTTTGTCCAAACTTCATTATCTCTCGATGATTCTATGATGTTCATAACTATCTATTTATCATTCTCTTTCCTAGAAATGTTTCATTTTCGCTGTTCACAATCACTTTTATAGTGAACCATTTTCAAACACAAAAAACAAGTGATATCATTAGGATCACATCACCTCAATTTTGGATGCAATTTTTACCTCTTAACTTATGATATCAGATTCTCCCACATTGATCATCTCACATCACCATGATTTTTTCTCTGGAATATGTCACGGGTCTTTAGGATGCCTCCGAATAATGAAGAGACATCATCACCTTGTCTAGGTTCAATGTTTCCTTCCCCACAAGCAACGTAGTCAAAATTCCTTCAAATGAGCTTTATAGATATGAAAAAAGAAAAGATGCATTTTCATCCTCTTCAACCATCACAATGATCCCCAATAATTATGTTAGCAGTTCGTTGAATTCATTAGTGTGATCCAACAAATTTTTTCCCCTGTCTATTCGTAACTGTTATAATTTCTTCTTCAAAAATAAATTTTTTTGTGAGAAAATTCCCTATATATCACTGATCTAACTTCTTCCAGATCTCCTTCAATGAGGTCTTGTCCAATATTGTGTATTTTAAACCATTAAACAAACACAGTCAAATTGTGGTGATGACTTAAATCTTTAGCTCTTTCCAATCATCATCACTGGTTCTATCAGGATTTTCTCTAATCAATGTTCTGATCATTCCGTTCTTTAGTAGAATATATTTTATTATGCTTTACCACAAGCTGAAATTCCTATGACCATCAAAATTCTCAATATCAAATATTGGTAGTGTTCTTCCACCATCCATCATTGTTGTAATAAAACATCATTACCGCCTTTGATGTTGAACCCCATTGAAAGAACATTATAGAGTGTGAATTTTTAAAATATCACCATTCTGATGCATTTAGAATGGTTGAAATAGTTGGAAAAAACTCTTGAATCGATGACAATGGACTCTCATTGGTCAATATATAGCCAAAACGTGTTCAATGGTCCCGTTTAACTACTAATATGCTTCTCATGTGGTTGGAAAAGTGGTTAGAAAATTCACCATAAAGTTACCGTCATCATGAATAGTGTTGTCTTCTATGGAAAGGATTTACTGTAGCACCCACAGTTTGACCAAAACATCGACTGTATCAATTAGCTTCATATAAATTCCGTTTTTATACCATTTGAACCTTTGGAATCATCTTTCCAATATCTTCACAGATCTTTCCACAAATACTTTTTCCAAAAATATTCAATTTTTTGGTTTTCGGAAAACTTTGCTACCACTTCTTCATATTGAACACCCTACCATTGATACAACTTATTGGGGCAATATAGGTTCATGGAAAGTAATCAAAAACAAATGAGAAAGAAAAATTCAGAACACATGAGATTAACATGGTTTTGAATCATTACCTACATTCACAGGAGAATGGGCTAATTCTCTATTCTCTCTCCTGATCAAACTCATCAAAGGATCACCACACACATGACTTACAGATTATGGGATTTGATCCTATTAAAAATAATAAGTAAAAACATTTTATTTGGTTATTTTGGGTAGATCATCTACCCATGAGAAACACCACGTTTCTGGATACGTTCCATATTGGCTGCTTTAATTGAGGTGACACTGGGTTGGATACCAAAGTAGAGAAGTGGCTACGCACAAAATGAGACATCTTCTACTTGCTGATAGGAGACTCGTGATTCTCCCTCTCCAAATCATCTGCCATAATTTGGTGTGAATTATGATTTCTTAATTCATTTCTTTATTATCACAATAAAATTGTGGTTTAATATTATTTTTTACCTTCCATTTAAATTTTATTTACACCCTATTTTATATCAGTTTCCATGATGGATACAAATATTTTCTATTTTATATTGGTGCACTATTTGTTTGAGGGTGGTTTTCCTACCCACTTGAATTAATGAAAATTTCTATTTTACTACCGGGATGAATGTTCACCATTGATGATTTGTGCTTCCCATCTTTTGTTGGTCGTCAACCTATCCTTCTATTTTTCTAAAAAACCATTCTATTTGGCGTTTCAGTTTCCCATCTTGGGTTCATATAATCACTATATTGGTCATGCAATTACGTTTTTTCAAAGGCTCATAGTAGGGTTTCAATGCCCCTACTTGTCTCTTCCCAAAGAAGTGATAACCACTTCGGTTTCCTTGGCTCTTCCTTCGTCATGGTGTTGCAATTCCTCTTGATGAGCGTTGTTGTAGTTCCCTGGTTCATGGTGTAAAATGTCTTATCAAATCATGTTCGAGCCTATAAACCTCCCTCGGACTCATTACAAGGTCGGACCACATTGTATATTGATTTCATTCTGTAATTGGAAGATTTGGGGATTCGTTACTGATGAAACTTTAAACCCTAGAAGGAGCGGTGGGTGGACGTGCCAATAGATCCAGGAGGATGTGCTTTCAACATCCGCGTGAAGTGATCAATACCACTAAGCAATATTTGGTTCGGAATTGTGAGAATTAGTTTATATTTAATAGAATTTGAGATTTGTAATTTTCTTCCCATTTTCTATTCTCCTGGTTGGTTCAATTGTTGTACTCTTACTATATCATTTTTTTTTAAATAAATTAAACTTGTGCATGGGTACGGGTAGTGTTCATTCCATGTAGTAGGACCCCTAGGGTTCCAATGCACATTAAATAATCTATCTCCGTTACTATTCTGATTTTTTTATTCTTGAGATATAAAAACACAATGCCAGTGTTTTCGACGCTTTCGCCGGGGCGCGCGCTCGTCCGTCCGTGGGGGAGGACGCGCGGTGCTTCTGTTTCCCCGCATTCCCACTTTCCAAAGGCGGGCCGCATTCGCTCCTTATTCAGGGATGTCTGCTCCTTGATCGAAACGGAATGATGGTATGTCGGTTCTTCCTCCTGTGGATTCCTCCTTAGGATTCGTCACCTAGTCCGAGTCTCCCTTATAGATTTAATACGTAGTTCGTGAAACGCTTCCCAGTGCCATGTTTTTCATGGACGCCGTTTAATTACACTGCTTCTGTCAGGACATTCCAAAGGGTCCATTCAGGGCAGCAACCTTCAGTCAGGGGAGTAGTCACGTTGAGGCATCAGTAGCGTGTCTGGATGCTGGGGTACCTGGCATGTATGTCTGTTATCCTTGACCACAAGGCTTCTCGAGGGCTGGAAGCCCGAGGCATCCCACATCGAGCGCGGGGAATTATATGTCGTAGACACATATCTGAGGTTTTCCTCAGCTTCTCGTGCTCAACACAGGGTATGTCACAAGTTTAACGTCCAGCGGAGACGGATCAACCCAACCAGAGCATTAGCTAGGATAGATCGGATTGAAGGACCCTCCTTGAAGGGATATCGATACCGGGGCCAGCCCATGGGCGACAGTGAAGAAGAGTGTACTGACATGGTCTCACCAGGATAAGATAGTCCGGGTGAGAATCGGAACGGGCGGTAGGTTGATGAATGGAGTGGAAGGAGAGTGATGTGGGGCCATCGCAGGGGCGACAGTGAAGTCAGGCTTGAGCCTCGACGAGGCTTCCTACGTATCCTTGTGGAAGGGAATCAAAGTCTGCGTAGTTCGGGATGACGTCGATAAGCTGACGTGAAGGTGGACCTTGGCCCGATGGGGATCGTCAGCGTGCCGACGTGAGAGTAGACACGTGGGTCCACTAATGGTGGGCTTGAACCTTGTGAAGGCTTCCTACATACCATGCCTTGACATGGATCAAAGTCCTCGTAGTTCAGATTAGGGAATACAGTTTAGCGTCATGCGGGACGATAGTGAACCCTGACGTGAATAAACGACGGGCATTGGTTGTCTGTGAACCGACGTAAATGAGGGACCTTGGTCCAATGGGAGATGGGGGATTGGCACACCGACAAGGAGACGGTATGGGCCAATGCTCGTTGGTCTTGAACCTCAGGGAGGCTTCTTACGTACCATGCCTTGACATGGATCAAAGACCTCGTAGTTCGGATTGGGGAATACAGTTTAACGTCATGCTGGACGGGGGTGAGCCGACGTGAATGAGGTCGGGACGACCGGATGGTGGATTTGAACCTCGTAGAGGCTTCCTACGTACCATGCCTTGACATGGATCAAAGACCTCGTAGTTCAAGTGGGATGGGTCGCAATGGCTTACCACTGGACCGGAGTGCAGTTTAACGTCGTGTCGGACGGGGTGAAACCCGACGTGAAAGACGAGTGGGCTTGAACCTCGTGGAGGCTTCCTACGTACCATGCCTTGACATGGATCAAAGACCTCGTAGTTCCGTGGATGAGTCCATCGGTGAACCGACGTGAAAGTAGACCCGGGGGTCCACTATTGGTGGGCTTGAACCTCATAGAGGCTTCCTACGTACCATGCCTTGACATGGATCAAAGTCCTCGTAGTTCGCAATGGAATGCGCAGTTTAACGTCATGCTGGATGGGAATGAGACCCGACGTGGAAGAACGACGGGTGGGCTTGAACCTCGTGGAGGCTTCCTACGTACCATGCCTTGACATGGATCAAAGACCTCGTAGTTTCTGGAATATTCGGGGTCAGGGTCGGTGCTCACTCTAAGCCCACGTGAGTCATGCTCGGTGTGAGAAACAAGAGGTTGCAAGGACCTGACGATCACGTCGCGATGGGTACGTCCGTGAGAAGCGAAGAGGGGCTTACGCGTTGAGCGGCCCATGGTGTTGGGACTTACTCCAGGATGGAGGCCCATGGCGTGACAGAGCGCGGGAAAGGTGGACCTTGGTCCGATGATGGGAGGTGCCTCGTTCCCTATCACGCCCCCCACTGACCTTGGTAGTGGGGAAGTACGGAGATGCGCAGGTGCAATCATTCGTACGGAAGGTTAGGGGCTTACGCTCTGAGGCAGCCCTTCCCCTGCGAACATACGCCACTCCGACAAGGAGGATCTCATTCCATGTGCGGAAGAGTTCCATTCCCGTGGAGACGAGTGGTGTAAAAAATGTTTGAGTTGGGGGGACCCTTCGCGAGGGGAACGAGGTCAGATCACAGTTTAACGTCATGTGTTAAGGACGTGGTGCTTGGCAGTTTAACGTCCTGCAGCTCGGATGAGGTTGGTTCACTCCACACCCCTAGGACTTACATAACTGGTACCCTCTAGTCCTTGGGGAAGGGAAGGTACCGGTAAGGCCATGGTTAAGGGGGGTCGTGGGACGAACCATCGAGGGGTCCACGTTAGCGTGGCTATGCGAAGAAGCAATAACCGTTAGCGTGCCTATGCGAAAAAGAATTAGGCGAAGCAACGCTACGGGTGGTATTGTCCATGGGACTTTGAAATCACATCGTGCAAACCTGGAGGGCCGCATGGGAAGAGGAATCTCTAAGAAGAGGACTGTGCTTCGCGAATTGGAGTGCCTTGGCCTTAGCATGGGGCATAGGTGTGAGTGGAAGGTGATTCGCGAAGTAGAACAGTGTTCACGGAGCACTACCTCACGAGGAAGGGGTGCCTCGCGAAGCAGGGTCCTGTGAAGCAATGTGATTCACGATGCATAGTTATCCTGCCTTGGAAAAGGATTACTATCATGGGTTGGGTGTTTCGCGAAGCATAAACGCTCCGTGGCTGCCCGAGTTCCCTTGGGAATCCCCTTCCTCCGCGAACTCCCTTGAGCTTCGCGAAGGGCATCCCTCTCAGAAGAGGGGCTCAAAACGAGACAAAGCAGAGTCGTCTCGCGAAGTAGAAATACCTCGCGGAGCTCATGATTCCCGGGCAAAGAGTGCATCGCGATTCGGGAGAGGAGAAGACGAAAGGTCAGATCGTCCATCCTTGGGACTCAGGGGGAGTCCAGTATTTATAGGGAAAGGGGCACCGCGAAGCAGGGCTCGCGCACCGCCTCCGGTGCTTCGCGGCGCGCTCGCGAACGTCAAATGGGTTCGCGGAGCATTACCGCCTCTGGTGCTTCGCGGCGGCTCGCGAGCATCAAATGCGTTCGCGGAGCATTACCGCCTCTGGTGCTTCGTGGAGGCTCGCGAACGTCAAATGCGTTCGCGGAGCATTACCGCCTCTGGTGCTTCGCGAGGCCGCGAGGGTCGGGGCGCTTCGCGTGGGTGCTTCGCGGCTGTGCTTCACGGCTGTGCCTCGCGAGACAGTGCGCCAGCTGTCTTTTTCCTTCCTTTCTTTCGGGCCGTATTTTTGGCGCCAACAAATTCCCCCCTCAGATTTGGAGCTGCGGAGGGCGAAGGGTCGATGTCTAAGGGAAAATCGCCAAAATTGTCGGTGGTTCGCGATGCAATATCGCGAAGGGGCCCCGCGATGCTCGCCGGGGCCGCGGATCCGGACGCGCCGCGATGCTTCGCGTGGGTGAGGCGCACTGCGATGCTCCGGGGTTGCCGCCTATAAATAAGGGGTCCGCCCTCTTTTGTCTTCATGTGCCTTCCTTGTCCTTTTGTGCTCTCGATTTCGCAAAGCTCCTCGTACTCCGCGACAGCACTCCGCGAATCGAGCTTCGCGGCGAACCGCGGGTCTCCGACTCTGCGTCCGCGCCAAGCGAACCTCTGTTTGTCGGCCTTGGCCGGACTTCGCGGCTTGGTCTCGCGATCGATCTTCGCGATCCGGCTTCGCGATCGAGCTCCGTTGTCAAGCTTCGCGATCCATCCGAAAGAATCCTTTTCTGAGGGCCGGAGTTAAAATGGCCCATCAAGAAGCTGTCTTGGGGGTCCTTGCAGATGCTGCTCGTCAAGATGAGATGGCCAACTGTCCGGGCTTAAGGGAGATGATCCGGAGCCACTTGGACAACACTTCATTGATGGATCTTCTCTCGGAGGGTCAGAAAGATTATCCGCAGTGCAAGAAACTGCCGTTGTATGGCTTCAGGCTGAGGGATGACGTCTTCATCCCTGAGGCGAGTAGGGATGAACCATCTTGCTGGTTCAGGTGCACACCGTGCCAGCACCAATGGTTCAGGGCGGCCGATGGTCACGCGCGGGAGGACTTCACACCCGTTACCGCTGACTGTCTCTACAACCATGTGAACGACATCGATGGGAAGCCACTGTTGCCGGATACTTCCCCTCCCCTCTACCGTACAATGCTGAAGGCGGCCTTGCAGGATTCGAAAAAGGGATGGTCCGATTAGTGGGACCTGCGCCAGGGCGGCAACTTTACTGATGACTGGGCCTGGGCCTACTGGGTAGGCGCCTCATGCGAGGAGTTCAGGGCCGAGTTGAGGAGAGTGGTGTTGTATGAGGCAGCATGGGCCTCCCAATTCCACATTTACCAACCGAAGCAGCTAATGCCAGAGTTGCTGAGTAGATGGTCATCTAGGACCAACACTTTTCACCTGCATCACGGGGAGGTGGGCATCAGCCTATGGGATGTCCACCAGATTTATGGGGTGCCAATCTTGGGGGCCATGTATGACGAGTTCCTCCTCGTTGCTAGCGCGTGGGGTGACGCGGAGTAAATGTCGCGACTGGCATCGGCATTGATGGCGCTTGTCCCTGGAGAGGACACGGAGGCAGTGAGGGACGTCCACTTCAGAAGGTGGTTCAAATGTTTCCTGAATTTCCCAGAGAATTGAGAGTTCCCTCCAAGGCCTCGAACTTGTCCAAGGGTGGCCCAACGGGGCAAAGGGCACTCGTATTGGTGGGTCTTGGAGGACAGCCAATGGAAAACTTGGGGTTTCAGTGTCAGCACCGAGCAACAGCCGATAGTCAGGCTGGCGGCGTTCATCGCAGCTCTCATCTGTGGTTGGACCCTACCGGTGAGAGATACAAGCATGGGGGTACGACCCAGCTCGTTTATCATGGCGTCGATGTTGGCCATGGGGCAGCGGATCAACCTGGGGATCCCGATGCTCACCAAACTGTACAAAATGATGCGGCATATTAGCGAGGGCAAGAAGCCGCCAAGGATATGCGGGACCTTACACCTCCTATATGGGTGGATCACAGCGCATATCAGGGGGATTTACGAATATCCAAACCCCATTTCACCACCGGGATCAAACTTTCGCCCCTCCATCCTGAACGCGGTCGGGAGCTTCCTGTTCAAACTGGCTGTTCCGATGGTGCTGAATAGGGTGTGGATGGCGGACGAGTTCAACTTTCATCCCTTCCCATTGCCACAGGGATGCTTACTGAGGACGGACGGGGAACGGAAGAACATCGGGCTTACCTCCTGGCCTTCCGAGGTGGAGTTTTGGTGGCACGAATAGATCGTGATCCGCTCTGTAAACCGTACACTCCGTATCGGTTTGCGAGGAAGTTTTGGTGCCTCCAGCGGCTGACCACGCATGTATACTGGGAGGTGCGTCACGAGGAGCATCCGTGTGTGATGAGGCAGATGTGGATCTTGTTCACACGTGAGGATGGAAAGATGCAGATTACGTTGCCTCCATCCACCGCCGCCTTCGGATTAGTGAAGGAGTATGCCATTAGTTGGGAGGCCGCTTATCCGGGGGATATGCTGAAGCAACCAATGATCCGGGTTGGTGACGGTGGGCCTCCTCTATCTTGAGGTCGGGGTCGGAGGGCAGCTAGGGCCGCTCGCGGTAGCGGGGCTGCCATGGCGGCGAGACCCACACCGGCCGAGGGTATGGCAGTAGTGGTGGATCCGGGGATTCCGGGAGAGCAGGGTCATCCGGAGGGGCGGCCACCGAGGGGATTCTGTAGGATATCCACTCAGGCTCCGGGGAAGCGCCTGCGTCACATTGACATGGCAGAGGACGCCGTCTTCCCGGAAGCTAGGGAAATTTGGGATGTCAACCGGCAATTCCTCAGCCCATCTGAGATATGGGACCACCTGAATCGCCTCGGGATGGAATTACCGGGTATAGGCCCAGTTCGGGCTGGATTCATGGCGTCTCAGGCGGAGTCAGAACAGTACCTGGAAGAGCTGGAGGATTACGTCCACTCCAGTGGTGTCCCTCGCCCAATGACAGACCGGGTGAGGGTACTGTTGAATCGGACGGTCCCCCCACAGTTATCGGCACCCGATCTGAGGTAGCGCTTCCCCTTGCCGGAGGAATCAGAGGGCTCCTCTTGGGAGGATGAGGCTGGAGGAGGGAGCTCGCTAGAGGAGGGCGAGGTCGGAGACCGAGGCTCAGAATCCGACGATTTCGCAGAGGCTCTCGAGGTAGCATTCCGAACTTCTCCCCTTACTATCTGTTCTTGGATCCTTATGGACTTCTCACCATTGTTTGAGCCATGTAGGAGGAACTTGTTTGTAGGCCTCGTTCTCGCTCCTTGGCGGGTGATGATGTGGGACCTTCAGAACTCGCGCCTACGGCTGCGTCCAGTAATGCGTCTGGTGGGACCAGGGGGCCCGAGGTGGCTCCTCTGGAATCCCCAGACCTTCCAACAGTATACGGGGGGCCTCGCCTCGGGGTCCCATCAGTACCGGCTCAAGAGCAGCGGTCAGAGGTCGATCTTTGTAAGTCTCCTCCACCGGTCTCCTCGTTATCACATGTAGGCCATGCCAACAAATGTTTATGTCCCTCTTTGTCATGTAGTTCTTCGACTAGCATGGGCTGCTGTGGCAAGGTTGGTCGGGATGTCTGGTGGTGTCCCTCCTAGGGGCATGCCAGTGATGGTGGCAATAATTCCTCCATCTCCTCAAGCTACGATGCACATCATCACTGGCGCGTCCGCCAGTAGGGCCGTACCTGAAATCATTGAGGTGGACTCCGAGGAAGAGGATAAAACGTCCGGTCCCAGCTCTGTCGCGCCTGCTTCGGCGCCAGGTGTCGCACTGGATTCGACACCGGATGTTGATCCTACCGAGGATTTCCTGCGGGCGTATCCCACGTATGAGCCTGCCAATCACGCAGACTGGGACGAAACGACCTCTGACGAGGAAGACAGCATCATAGTCCGACGCCGGTCGTGGAAGCTGATCGCACGCTTTATCAAGGACACTCCCCAAGCACAATGGCTGGCCAAAATGGATTGGCTTCGCTCGCGATTGCGCAAATTATGCACTGGGGGAGTGGATGCCCAATGTCCTCATGCACTCATCCGAGATCTTATGGCTGAGAAGATCCGGGAGCATGATCGTGGGCTCAGCATGGGCTGGCAGTGGAGGAAGGCGACCAGCATCAAGAAGTTCTAGGAGGCTGAAGGTGAGTTTCAACGGATGCAGACCCGGGAAGACGAGCTTTCAGCCTCTCTTGATGCACAAACTGAGCCGGTCTCACGGTTGAAGGCCCAGCTGGCGGAGGCAAAAGAGCATATGAGGCAGACCTCTGAAAAGATGGCTGTCGTTCAAGCTAATGTGGAGAGGGCCAAATCCATGACTGACGAACTGCGCCCCTCCACTGCGGAGGAGGAGCGAGAGCTAGTTCAATGGCAGCAAGCCTTATATGCCGTAAGTCAACGGGTGGCGGAGCTGCAACGCTCTTTTGATGGGGTCAACCCATCCATGGGGGAAGTCAACCCCCGAGTATTGTAACAAAACCAAAACCCTTTTATTGGTACTTTCGTGCATCCAAATTTTACCTTTGTTTTGAATGTCGTAGCACACACGATTTCCACTATTGAATTGCCTTGTCACATTCCTACGATGTTTGCGGGACGTTTGACGACAATTCCCCAAGCCAGTCCAGGTTCCTGAAAGATGGGGAAGGCTTGATCGGAGGAGGAACTTCCAGGATAGCCGAATTACCGTTTCTTCGACGTGCTCCTATGCATGAACGGGGCAACGCCAAGGGAGTTGAAATCGGTCTAAACAGATGAAAATGGGAAGTGTGAATCACGATACCCATGATTCGGAACACGGTGGGGATGGCGTGACAATAAGGGACAATCGTTAACCGTGGAGGAGAAACGGTACCCTTACTGCATTAGCCCGAAATGGGGACAACAAATGAGCATCGACCGCTGACCATATTCGCAACGCGGGATTTTATCAATTTGTTTTCGATCAATTCTTTGGTACGTTGGCCCGTAACGGTAGGAGAGCCCTTGGGCGTAGTATCCAGGCCGTTATTGGGGGTCCCTCCAAACATGATCAGTCTTCCGGAACGTTGGCCCAGGATGGTAGGTGAGCCGATGTGGCATGCGACCAGGCCGTTAGGGGGTTCCTTTAGACACGAAAGAGGATGAGGGTCCGAATAAGGGGCACGCAAAGCGTGGAATATGGGGTGATGGCATGTCCGAACAGAATCCAACACTTAGGTAGTTACACCACCATGGTGGGAGTACGTGTGATAGGTGCATCGGTTTGACCATGGATCATTCCTTCTTTTAGACAGTGCCTCTCTGGAAAGGGGATCTGTCACTGCCCAGTGGGATCTTGGGGAATCCTGAACTTGTTCAGGGAAGAACTGCAGTTTATTGTCATGCGTCGAGGACATATAGACTCTTGTAGTTTAACGTCATACGATAGGACGTGGAATAAGAGGGAAGGAAGCATGTGGCACGGTAGATATGAAACCGACGCGAATGAGGACTTTGAGTCCAAATCACACCACATACCCCCGGAGGATACTCTTCAGGTCGAGGGACCAAGAGTGAGGACTGGGCTGGGCACGAAGCAAAGTGGCCGTGCATTCCTACGTACCCCATGAGGATGGGGATCAAGCCATACGTAGTTCTGAAAGCGCGTTTTAACGTCATGTAGGACGATGAGCAGCCCGACCGTGTTGGTACACATCCTTCCAAAACTACTAAGGCCACATGAGTCGTGCTCGGTGTGGGAAACAAGCAGTAGTGATGGGAATTTCCCGACACAGAGAGGGGATAGTTAGGGCAAAGGGACGCTCGGTGAATCTCAGCTCAGTGACACTAACACGATCTTGAGGCGCACCTAGATGCGTGAAGAGAAAGAGCCGAGTATGATGGGATTCCACTTGAACATGAGGAAGTGGAAATGTGTGAATCATGGAGCTCGAGATTCAGATCACGATGATGGCGGCGTGACGACGGAGGATAACTGCTGATGTATTCACAACACAGCACCCCGTCGCGTTAGCCTAGAATGGAGACAGACAAATGAGGGTCGACCGTTGACCATGTTCGAAACATGGGACCGTGTCACAGATGTTGTCGAATATCCGTAGGGAGGTTGGCCCAAAACGATTGAAGGGCCCTTTGGTCCAGCATTCATGGAGATCCCTTAAGCCTAGCATCCACATCGTCCGAGGGTCCTTCTAGATGTGGAAGATGATGAGGATACAAATAGAGGATTCACGATGCTTGGTCATGGGACGAGGGGAATGTCCCTGTGAAAATCCCACACTTCGGGTTCTTTGTCGAAACTCATCTGAATACGACAACGATACGTATTAGAGAGAGGGAGCATATTTCTTTCCCTTGGGGAGATCTTAGTTTAGGGTCATAGAATTCGGACCATGAAAAGTTAAACTGGGCCCGCGGGGAAGGGCCCGGGCGCTCCTACGTATCTCATAGGGATGAGAATCAAGCCTTACATAGTTCTTGATGGACCTTAGACCATAAATAGGTAGAAGGGAGCAGGGGACGCACGACATCAAAACCCGACGTGAAGGAGGACCTAAGCCCTACTTACCATGCATTCTCTGGGGAAATGCTCGAGTCGAGGGACCGAACACAAAGGTTAGGCTGGGCCCACGGGGAAGTGCCCGGGCGCTCCTACGTATCTCATAAAGATGAGAATCAAGACATACGTAGTTTTGGAGATGGTGACATGGTGAGATACCAGTGCCAGGGGAAAAGGGGAGTGCGGGCGTGGCCCTTTCACTAAAAGAAGCGGAATTTGATGTATCATGTTTGTTCATTAGTATGAATGGTTTTTTTTGTGAAGCGACATGCCTAGAATAATAGGCCGTGATGTCGCCTCAAGGATCAAGCCACGATGGGCATTGACAAATGGCATGGTGCATGGCCAGTACCCAACGTGATGTCCTCTACAATGAGGATACCACAATGTAGTGCCGTTTTTCATCGTGCGACCAGGACGATAGTGTCACAGTTTAGGGTCGTATGATAGGACCAAGCATGCATTTTATCGTCCTGCAGCGCAGACGTAGCAGAGACGATGTTAGGCGGGAAATGTGCGCAGTGTTATAAATCACAATTGATGGAGACATGATCCCACATCAGATTGTACGCCATCTGGAGAGGGAAACCTTAGGCCGAGGGGCCTATACAGAGGTGAAACATGGAGAGAGACTGGCTTCCTAAATGGGTTCTACCTGGAGACAGGGCGTCTGGGCGGTCCTACGTATCCCACGAGGATGGTAATCAAGTTGAACGTAGTTCCGAATGGGTCTTAGTTTATGGTCTTAGAGCTCGGACCATGGGAGTCCCAAAGGACGCCAGATTGCAGCTTTGTCCCCCTAGCATGCAAAGGTGCACTGAGGGATAGCACCAAAAGTGTCGAGATTCCACCTGGACATGATGGGGTGGAAAATGATGTGAATCATGAAACCAACATTCAATGACTGAAGGGGATGGCGTAACGACAGAGGATTACTGTTGACCATGTTCGCAACACAGCATCCTGCCGCGTTATCCTGAAATGAGGACTAACAAATGAGCATCGACCGCTGACCATATTCGCAACGCAGGATTTTATCGATTTGTTGTCCAAAACCCTCGGGGGCGTTGGCCTGTATCGGTAGGAGAGCCCTTGGGCGTAGTATCCAGGCAGTTCTTGGGGGTCCCTCTGGGTGTGAAAGGTGATGGAAGTCCAAATGGAGGGGAACACGAAGCTTGACAAGTGGAAGGAACTTGATCAAGTTGAATCTGACACTCTTGGTCCTAGACTTGAGTGCTCTTAATACATGGGTGAACCACTGCATGGATTCAATGGACTCAACTTTGAGGGTGATCGAGAGATGGCATGTTCCCGGGGGAAGGGGGCACGGTTCCCAAAACCTTGTATCATACCTACACCTCCCCCTCCTGGAGAGGGATAGGCCAAGTGGCCTAGGTGACCAGGAGATCAGGAGATCACTAAGAGGTGGGGCTGGACCCGAATCATAGACATTCAGGTGGTCCTACGTATCCCATGATGATGGGAATCAAGATACATGTAGTTCTAAAGGGTGCCTTTTAATGTCATGCAGGACAAGGAATATGAGGGCTAACTCTCAGAATGGGGTACGCATGGTGCAGCTGTTGCAAACCTGACGTGAATGAGGACATAATCCTACACTACGCCACACGGTCCTGTGGCCAGGGTCCCAATGGTAGGACCCGAGAGAGGTGAACTTGCTGAACTCAAGCTAGACCCAAAGACAAGGGGTCTTGAAAGTAGTTCCAGATGACAGTCTTAGTTTATGGTCTTAGAGCTCGGACCATGGATGGTGACAACTCCCGAGTAAGCACAGATGTCAACCCAATCCCTAAGCCCACGTGAGATAAACTCGGTGTGGGAAACAAGGGGGGTATCCTCATCTCAATACTTGGGGCGTCCATCAAAGGGGAGTTGACGGAGAGTTTTGAAGGACACCTTTGATGCAGCTTGTTCTCCCAACGTGCAGACGTGTACGGAGGAAAAGTACTAAGAATCCTGAGACTCTACTTGGACATGATGAAGTGATGAAGGGTGTGAATTGTGTACCCGACATTTGGGCTTAATGGGTTGACGTGGCGATAGAGGAAAACTGTTAACCATGATTGAAACACAGCGTCCGTATCGTGTTAGCCTGAGGTGGGAACAACGAACGAGCATCGACCGCTGACCATATTCGCAACGCGGGATTTTATCAATTTGTTTTCCGAAACCCTGGGGGCGTTGGCCCGTATCGGTAGAGGAGCCCTTGGGAATGGTATCCAGGCCGTTCATGGGGGTCCCTCCGGGTGTGAAAGATGATGAAAGCCCTGATGCGGGGATACGCAAATCCTGGAAAGCGGGTGCAGACGTTTCTGAGTAAAGCTCGACATTCCAGGTAATAAACCAGAGTACTCTTAAGCACATTGGTGAACCGCCAAAAAAAGGGACCGATGAAACAACTCATTAGGGGGGGGAGCCTGTCGTGGTCATTACGAGACCGTCGTGAATGAGGACATAATCCCACACCACGCCATATGATCCTCTCATGGAGGAAGGATAGGCCAAGGGGCCGGGATGGGATGAGGATTCCCGAGAGATGGGGCTGGACCCGAATCTTGGACATTCTGGCGGTCCTACGTATCCCATGAGGATGGGAATCAAGCCACACGTAGTTCTGAGGGAGTAGTTTAACGTCATACAGGATGAGAAGGGGAGACATATACCCCGAAACAAGGGAGGTGTGTGGTATGACGAAGAAGCCGACGCGAATGAGGACATAGTCCCACACCACACCATATACTCCTATAAGAGGGGACCTGGGTCGTGGCCCGGAAAGTCCAAGGGGCCTAAGACCAGGCATCAGTCAGGAAGGCCTGACTGGTTTGCAGTTTAATGTCTTACATGAGGACGAGGGTCGGGGACCCAAGAAGGCCAAGGGGCCTGAGGCTGGGCCTCGTAAAGGGAGGGCGTACGGCATGGTACATGATCCCGACGTGAACGAGGACAAGGTCCCACATCACACCGTACACCCTTATGAGGAATCCTAGGCCGTGGGCCCGATCTCTAGCACCACCTGGGGAAAGTTTGGCACCTCGGGATGGGGCAGAATGAACCACTGTTCTTGATGCCTGGGACATCTCGGGGTGGACCCGAAAATCCAGGACACTATTGACCATGTTCAAAACACAGCGTTCCTCTGGTGACCCGTATGGGGGCAACAAATGAGCGTCGACCACTGAGCAAATTCGCGGCGCGGGACTTGTACCGGCTTGTTGCTCGAAAACCCTCGGGGGCGTTGGCCCGTATCGGTAGGAGAGCCCTTGGGCGTTGTATCCAGGCCGTTCTTGGGGGTCCCTCTGGGTGTGAAAAATGACGGGATCCCAGTCAAGGAGTGGGTGAAGCATAGTTGTATCCATCCACGAAAGGGGCAAACACCTACAGGGGGGAATGTGCAGCCGGTTCGAGGCTTGCTCGATGTGGGTCGGGGAAAAACCATGCACCCTGCCATGTCTTGACCCGAGGGGAAGATTTTGGATTTTGGGCTGGGCCAACGGACGAAGTGTCCGGGCATTCCTACGTATCTCATAAGGATGAGAATCAAGCCATACGTAGTTCTTGAAGGACATGCAGTTTAGCGTCATGCGGTGAGGACGTGGGAGGATAGAAGAACGGGAGTGGGCGCATGGTGTGACCCTTACAATCTTTCTGCGAGCGGGGTTGCATAAGCGGGGCCAAGAAAGCCTACTCCCTGCTACACAAAGATCCTCCAAGAAAACTATTCCTAGGGGGGATAGTTGAAGGGAAAAGTTTGGGGCTGGTCTCAAGACGAGGTGTCCGAGCGTTCCTACGTATCTCATAAGGATGAGAATCAAGCCACACGTAGTTCTAGAAGTGCAGTTTAACGTCATGTGGGACGATGAGAAGCACCTCATTTGGGGATATGTACGGTACGACAAGTAATCCGACGTGAATGAGGACGTAGTCCTACACCACACCGTACACCCCGGGTAAGAGATTGGGCGGAGAGTTCCGAGAAGGCCGGAGGGCCTAAAGTCAGGTATCAGTCAAGAAGGCCTGACTGGATTGCAGTTTAACGTCTTGCGGTAAGGACAGGGATGCAGTTTAGGGTCGTGCGGGACCATCTCACAGTTTAGGGTCGTGCTGGACCTTTTTGCCCTAGGCAAAGAATCGTTTGAGGAATTTGGCATTGGTGGGGGGGGGGGGGGTTATACGCTCCCCATCCGTGGTCACCAAGGAGTATGCTCCATTGGGGTAAACATTATGGATGATATAAGGCCCTTCCCATTTGGGTTCTAACTTGGGCGGTTTCTTACTGGGAATCACTGGCGCTCGAAGGGCCAGTACTAGGTCGCCCTGTAGAAAAGAGAGGAGACGAACCTTTTTCTCAAAGGCTCTCTCTATCTTGTCCAGATGCCTTTCCAGATTGTGACGGGCACGAAGCCGGTTCTTGTCCAGTGCCTCTAATTCAGCTAGACGGATCTCGGCTACCTCATCTGATGTCTGGTGATCATAAACTGCAGTGCGTAGCGACGGAAGCTGGATCTCAATGGGTAAGACTGCCTCAGCTCCATACACCAGGGAATATGGGGTCACCTGGGTAGAGTTGCGAGTCGTCGTCCGGTAATCCCAGAGGGCGTTGGGGAGCTTGTCCGGCCAACTCTTCTTGTTCTGACAAACCATCTTCTGCAGAATGTTAGAGAGGGTCTTGTTGAATTCCTCGATCTGTCCATTCGCCTGCGTGTGGTAGCAGGAGGTATGGTTCGACCGGATGTCGTACTTAACGTACAATTTCTTCAATTCAGCTGCTCGGAAGTTGGTGCCGTTATAGGTGAGGATGGCGTGAGGGACTCCAAACCGGTGGATAATGTGGGAGCTGACAAAGTCAACGATGGAACGGGCCTTGACCTCTTTGAGCGGAACTGCTTCTGCCCACTTGGAGAAGAAATCTGTAGCAGTCAGGATGAACCTACACTGGCGGGCTGTTGCTGGTGGATACGGTCCCACTATATCAAGTCCCCATACCGCAAATGGCCATGAGTACTTGGTGGGGTGGAGGGCCTCCCGCGGCCGATGCAAGAAGTTGGCGTGTACTTGGCATGCGTGGCATCTCTTGGCGTATCCAATACAATCGTGGATCATAGAGGGCCAAAAGTACCCCAACCTCCGGATTTGATGGGACAGTTTCGGCCCAGCTTAGTGGGTGCCACAGGAACCGGCGTGAACCTCTTGCATAACTTGAGGTATCTCCCCTCCTTGGATGCAATGGAGGAGGACACCATCGAAACTCCGCTTATACAGGATCGTTTCCAGACTGGGGCCGCTGCGGAGGGTAAATTGCAGCGCGCAGCGTCAGATTCGCTCGCGTTCAGCCCGGTCGTCCGGGAGCTGACCATTTTGGAGATACTCGACAAAAGGTGCTCTCTAGTCGGGGGTGGTTTCAACCACTGCGTCTGACGAACCCGGGACTCCCGATATGGAGGGTCTGGCGGTGAGATGACTTACCCGCAGGCTATCACGGTCCTCTTGGGTGACGGGGGAAATGACTCTCCGGTGGGCCACGTGTATGACCAAATCATCTTGCTCGGGTTCTGCGAGCGACGCGGCAAAGCCAGCCAGGGCATCCGCTTGGCCGTTCTGCGACCGTGGGACATGGGTAAACTCCGGTCGAGAAGTGAACTGGGCCATTAGGAGGAGGGTGTACTCCAGCAATGGTGAAAGCTCTGGTTTCCTGACGACGTAGTCGCCATTAACCTGCTTGATTACCAGCTCGGAATCTCCCTTCACATGTAGATGGGGAACATGGATCTCAAGGGCCAACTCGAGGCCGGTGATGAGAGCCTGGTACTCTGCCTCGTTGTTCGTACAAACTTCTGACAACAAGAACGAGTATGGAAGGACGGCTTGCGCCAGGGTAATGAAGACAATACCGATACCCACTCTGTTGAGCTTGGGGTCATTGAGCCTTCTACCGGTGGGGCTCCGGGAGGCGCCGTCGAAATGCATTTTCCAACACGGGGTAGCATGATCGACTGAGAGGATCGTCTCATCACGGAAATCTAGGTCCAGGGATTGATCCGCGGAGGTTGGATGGGCAGCTAAAAAGTCTGCCAACGCCTGTCCCTTAATGGCCTTCTAAAGTATAAACCTGATATCAAACTGCTAGAGAATCACCGCCCACCGTGCTAGTCGGCCAGTCAGCATGGGACGGCTCAGGATGTACTTCAGTGGGTCTACCCGGGAGACCAATTGCACCTCGTGGTGCTGCAGGTAATGTCGTAGCTTCTGTATGGCGAAGACGAGCGCAAGGCAGCTCTTTTCAATAGGGGAGTATCTGACCTCTGTATCGAGAAGCATGCGGCTGAGATAGTAGAGACTATTCTCAGTACCCTCATTATTCTTCTGGGCGAGCAGCGCACCGAGGGATCTCTCCAGGGCGATCACGTAAAGGACCAGCGGCTTTCCGGAGATGGGTGGCATCAAAACCGGAGGTTGGAGAAGATACTGCTTGATTTCCTCGAAGGCGGTCCGACACTCCTCATCCCATTCATAGGTGGCGCCCTTCATCATGATCTGGGAAAAGGGCTTACACTTGCCGGCCAGATTCGGAATGAATCGGCGTATATAGGCTAAGTGGCCTTGAAGGCCTCGGAGCTCCCGAATGTTGCTCGGGGGAGGCATTTGGCTGATGGCCTTGATCTTCTCCGGGTCGATCTCGATGCCTCGGTATCTGACAACAAAACCCAGAAACTTCCCGGAGGTGACCCCAAAAGCACACTACAACGGGTTCATCTTCAGGTGATGAGAACAGAGGAAGCCGAACACTTTCTCAAGGTCTCTGAGATGGTCCCGGCGCTAGCATTATTTGACTACAAGGTCATCCACGTAGCATTCCACCAATGTCCCGAGGATCGGTTTGAATATGCGATGCATGACCCTCTGATAAGTAGCACCTGCATTTTTCAAACCGAATGGCATTACCTGGTAGAAAAAGGTACCTTGGGGAGCCCTGAAGGCAGTGGAATCCTTGTCTTCGTGGGCCATCCGGATCTAGTTATAACCGGAATACCCATCCAAGAAAGAGAGGGCTTGGAACCCGGCCGTGGCGTCAATCAACAGCTCCGTCACTGGGAGTGGGAAGTCATCCTTTGGGAAGTGGCGATTAAGATCGCGGAAGTCGATACAGACTCTGATCTTCCCATTCTTCTTCCTAACTGGCACAATGTTGGAAAGCCACTTGGGGTATTGGACCTCCTTAACGAAGTTGGATTTGATTATCTTATCAACTTCGGCCTCAACCATGGCACCATGAGAAGGGTGCATCTTCCTGGGAGGCTGCTTAAACCCACGATGTTTTGCCGGGAGGCCCAGACGGTGGATGGCCACTTGGGGATCCAACCCCGGCATCTCATCGTAACTCCAGTCAAACACATCACGGTGCTGTTTGAGGAAGTCCACGTACTGTTGCCGCTCCTCAAGGGACATGGCTGCACTGATCAATATGGGTCTCGGATCTGCCTCGCTACCAAGGTTCACATGTACCAGTTCATCGACCGTGGCATAGATGCCTTCTTCAAAGGCTGGGGGAGCATCCTCCAAGTCTTCCTCCCCACTCGTGGGGGGACTTCCCGCGATGGGGGGGGGGGGCTTCTGGGCTATCAAAATCCGAGGGGCAGCTGGTGCCGGCTTGGGTAGCAGCGGTCATCACATCGGGAGATTCGATTGGCATTGAGACCATAGAAATGAAGGCAGTCGACCCTATCCCATCTGGCCTTCGGCCTAAAGGGCCACGTTTGATGATATCAAAGAAGAGGTGACGTGTCGGCCAGAGTCAGTTAATTCCAGCCCAGTGGAAGAGACACGTATGGCGCACCGCCGTTGTCATGAGCTTGACGTCCCCGGTACCGTACAGGGGTAGGGGTTTCCGGGATGACTTGAGCCTGGTTGATGTAGGTGTACGAGGTGATTTTCCGTTGTCACTTGGACACAGGAACATGCCTTCCTTGCGTACCCGAAACAACGAAACATTGTCCCATGTCGGGGGTCGTGGCTTCCTACCGGTGGATCAGGAGGATGTAGGCGTTATCCATGCTTGACCAGGGATCACTTGTGATCGGGGCGGGCTCATCCTCGCTTTCCAGGATTTGCTTGTCCTTACTTTTGTAATAACCCGCATCCAGATAGCGGGCCTCACAAGAAGCGAAAGGGGACGTTTCTCCTTGGAGCACGCCCACTCGACCGTTGAGCGAGTACTTGAGGCACTAGTGATACGACGAGGGGACCACTCCATGTAGATGGAGCCATGGCCTACCCATCAATGCGTTGTAAGAGGTGTCCTGAGAAACAACCATGAACTCGGTGCTGGAAATTAAGCCACCGAACTGAGTCTTCAGGCGGATCTTGAAGACCAGGGTTTGCTCTGTCCTGTTGTACCCCTGGATCCTGAGGTCAGAGGGAGTTAAATCACCTTCGGACAGACCCAGCTTTCGCAGTGTCCGGGTCGGAATTTGATTGATTCCAGACCCTATGTCAACGATGCAGCGGCGGACTTCCACACCGTTGAAGTGGCCAATGAGATATAGTGGGCGAATGTGCCCCTATATAGGAGGGTCCTCATCTTTACCGGAGAATGAGATAACCGCCTGACATTCGGCGTTTTCAATCGTCTCGGTATGGAAGGCTTCCGCAGCTGCTACTTCCGTCTCGAACTAGAGGGGGCTCCTTAGGGCCTCGGCGAGTGCCTCATGCATTTCGGATGATAGGAGAAGGGACTCAAGGATGGAGATCCTCGCCGGGATGACGACCAGGTGCTTCAGAACATCGTACTTTCGTGCCAAACGCGAACCTCTGCTTACAGGAGGTCGTTCGACATTTGGATGCACAGCGGGTCCGGCTGGCTGAACCGGCGAGTAACTAGTACTGGGTACATCTTGCTGCCGACCAGTAGAAGCCTGAAGAGTAGTCTCCGGGATATGATCGGACAGTGGAGGCTGGCCTGTAGCGGGGCAAGACTGGTTGTGATACGAACGAGGCGGCTCCCCCCGATCCAGTAGCACGAACGATGGTGGAGGTAGAGCCGAGGATGTTGGATGGGTTTGCGCGTGATGAGATCTGCGCTGAGCCTGCTACCTCATCTCGGTAGCGTGCACGGCTTGGCCATAGGTTCCTGCTGATGTGCCTCGATGACTGGCGCGATTGCGGTTCCTTTGACGTTGACGTCGGCTGGAAACGTTGGGGAGGTCTGCCTGGGGTTCCCCCTCGTCGGGAGTCATATAGGGCTTTACCAGCTCCACGGTGTTAACCGAAGCGTACCCTTGGCTATCGCTCGAGGAGTCATCCACCGTTGGGCGGATTCTGGGAGGGATCCCCATTTCGGGGGGCATAAAGTCACCGAGAGTGCGGGATGACGACGACATTGGCGGTGCACGTTTCTTCTTCTTGCGTCACCGCTGCTTGCCCTTTTGGGAAGAGGTCGACTGTGAAGACGATGCGGAGGCACCGGCTACTTCTTCTGAAGGTTCCGACTGCTTCAGGCGCACCCGGATGATACCCTGGGCACGGACGACGGTTTTTCGAGCCATCCAGTCGTCATATTTCTGGGATCCGCGGCTAGGGACCTGCTGCCACTCACCTTCACTGTCGCTGCCGATCTCTGATCCTACAAAGACACCTGCCACTTGCGCTCGTGCTGGTCCCAACTTGACTATGTTGTTATTGACTTGGTCCTGAAGCCAGTCTTTAAACAGAGAGCATCGCATGAGGGTGTGCCCCAGGATCTGATGATAAGGGCAGTAGTTGGGGTGATCGGTGAGATGTGCCTCTGCCGACCTTTTGCACTCAGGCAGACGCACAATCCCTTGCTCTAGAGCACTTCAGAAGTAGCCAGGGACCTGATCTTCGTTGAACGAATAGGTCTGGTACCTTCTTTCCGGATAGGGGGACCTGGGGGCCTGGTCCTGACGAGGGGCCGGAGGGGCCTGCCAAGGAGGCGGCGCCTGATTGTCTCTCCTAGGTGGCGGTGGTGCGTTGCGCGGGGGAACCTGTCGGTTCTGAGGCGGTCGATATTGGGCGGGAGCCTGTGCTTGAGGTGGAGGACCTCTACGGGGTTGCGGGGGTGGTGCCGCCGGCAGCAATTCTAGCTGCCTTGAGGCTTCTATTTGAGCCACCGCGGCGGGTTCAGCCCTGGAGGACCTCCTGGCTGGGATCATAGGGGGCAACAAACGTGCCTGACTGGCCTGTTGCAGGGCTTCCTCGAGGCGTTGAGCCTTATCCGAGAAATCTATGAGCCCTCCATGGTAGTTCTGGGTAATCAAGGAGCGTACCAGCTCTGTCTTGACCTTCCCCACACACATCGTCAGTAATTTCTCCTGAGTCAATGGAATATCGAGGGAATATGTAAGTCACTTCCACCGGGCGATGAAGTCTGCGACTCGCTCATCAGGCCTTTGCTTGCACTTGAAGAGGTCTTCAATGCTGGTCATTCGCGTGGTGGAGATGAACTGGTATAAGAACTGCCGGCGATGATCCTCCCAACCGGTCACCGATCCGATTGGGATCTGGCTGTACCAGAGGAATGCCGGACCTTCCAATGTTTGTACGAAACATCGGAGCTTGGCGGCTTCTTGCTGAGCCGGGGTCCCTAGCATGGGGCCACACCAGGAAGAAAAATGAGAAAAGTGCTGGGGCGGGTCCCCCATCCCGTTAAAGGGCGAGAAAGTGGGGTTCCCAAAACCCGGAGGCGCAGACATATCATCCACCCATGCGGGATAGGGCTTGCCATCCGGTGGGACTGCCACCTGCCGTGTTTCCAATGCCTCGAGGCGGGTTGTGATTTCCGCAATAAGGTCTTCTGGGTGGGGGTCCCTTCCTTGGTGGGGATCCCTAACCACAAGTGCATTTCCAGGTTCTTCAACACGGTAGATGGCTTCGGCCGCTCGTGGGTCAACTGGCTGGACGACCTGCGGGGCGACTGGGGGAACCCGGGTTGGGTTCTTCAGATTGTCCCATCGCTCGAGGGGGTTTGGCGAGACATATCGCGCCCTCTTGTCGTATGTTTCGGCTTCCGCCCTGTCTGCAACAGTAGCATGATCAGGGTGGCCCAGAGGCATCTCGCCGGGGGGAAATTGTTCCTGCCCCTGCTGCCCCGGCCTGGGATTACCATAGTCGGGTCGTCGCTCTGTGGCGCGTTCAGCCAAGAGTTCATCAACCAGCCTTTTCTGCTTAGCAAGCTGCTGGCGTAACGTGGCCTTCTCGGGATCTTCGTCCGTTTTTTGCAGAGAGGCGGACGGGTTGGAGTGCTTGACTGTTCCGACGTGCTCCTTACCCTTGCCAGTTCTTCGACAGAGTACCAGCGACTCGGTGGGTACGGGGAGACCTAGCAGGTTCCTCTGATGACGGGTAACTCTCCCCGACGGGTCGAGCAGTGGCGGTACGCCCTCGGATTGTATGTTTCCATCAAGGAACTCAAGCTCATCTTCCTTATCCACAACGTCGTCCATGTGGACTTCGACCCCTCTTGATGGAATATCCTCGAAGTCGCATAGCGAATTGGGCTGCCATCGGATAGGGTCGAAGAGGAGAGCGGCATAGTGTCCCCAAACACGGACTTGCACATGGGGGGTGGCTTCCCTGATGATTCTACGGAGTGATTTAAGACTCTTAACACATTTTCGTTGAAGGGCGCTCTGGTGGCCTGGCGACTCGGGGTGCTGGGCCACAAGAAGTGCGGCTGCATTAATCAGGCGTCACTGCTCGCCGATTTCTTCGAAGTGCTCACGAATTCTGGGGTACACCACCCATTCATAATGGAGGCGGATGTGTGTCACCCACAGGGTTTGACAAAAGCACCCCACGTCTTCAGGGGTAAGAGACCCTAGTATGCGGAAATTCAGTGCCGCCGTCGGCCAGAACTTCTCCGGGAAGTAATCCACTGCAAGGATACTCCAGAAGCTCCTAGGATCAGACTTAGGGTCTGGCCCTGTGTTGCCCCACTCGTCAACTGGGGGTGGCTGAGGGACCGGTAGCGGTACCGAGGCGGACCTTTGGGATAGTAAGCTCGGCGGTGGAGAATACAGCAAACGAGCTGACTGGCCGCCGAATTCCGGGCCATCCTCCGAAGAGTGAGGTGACCTGGCCACGATGTCACGATACGACGGGCTGATAACCACAGCTTCCGGAACAGGAGTCGCGGCTACCGGCGACAGGTCGTGTTGTCTCTCTACCGTCGTTGACCCACAAAATATCTCTACGTGATCTCTGGTAGAGGTAGAGGGCTCTTCTGGTGACAGAGGCGGTGATTGCGTGATCGAGACCTGCGGAATTCCCAGGATTTCTTCCTCCTGGATGTACCTGCGGAGAGAGACGGGAATCCGGTGGACCTCAAATTCTGGGAGAACGAGGCTAACGTGTCTGGTTCCTGCCCCAGTCCTTGATATGGAGGAAGGGGAGAAGGTTCCATCACTGAATCGCATTCTGCTTCCGAGTCAGAGAAGCGGGCAGGTTTGATCTCCACCTGGGCCTTCCCGGGATTCTTCTTGTGGCGGCAACGACCCGCTCATCTGCCCCGGGGTGGCTCTTCGGGACAGGGTTGACCCCTATCAGGAAGCCTCAGGGCAGCGCTGGTGTCGTGGCGGAGAGGGGCCCCACTCGAGATAGCCGGGGTGCGAGGGGAACAGGGGAAAATGTCGAAGGGTACATGGGGAGGACCTCCATGAACAGTACTCATGTGGGCGGTGCCTCTATTGGAATTGGCAGGAGCATGGGGAGGACCTCCATGGTCGATGCAGGTGGAGCGAGGCTGGCCTTCACTCCTCGAGTTGCTGGGGCGAGGAGGACCTTCGCCGGTTGTAGAGAAGACGTAGGGAGGGCCCCACTTTGGAGAAGGACCGGATGTACGGTGCGTTCAGGTTGGCGGTCAGGGGCAGGAGGATGGACTCCATACCCTGTATAGTGGGCGTGGGAAATGATTCTGCGCTAAGCGTCATTGCTGCGGGGTAGGTCTTCCGGCAGGATGGGGGTAGCACGAGGCATGCCTCCATGAAGAACCTCAGAGCGGGGAAGTCCCACGCTCTGTGGAGTAGTGGTACGGGGAGGGCCTCCGTACGGGGTGTCATTACCGCGGGTTAGCTTGCGGTGACCGCCAATTGGGCCTGCAACCCGGAGAGTCAACCCAGCCTGCCCGTGGGGCGGTTGGGGTCACAATCCTGGTTGGGTGAAGGAGTGCCCCTGCTCAGTGTACGCAGGGGCTTCACGATGCACGTCGGCGGTGGCTCGGGCCACTGTATCCGTCGACGTTGACGCGCCTAGGCGAGCGTCCTCAGCCCATGCACGGCGCTGACGTCGGGTCAGGCGAGCTGGTGCAGGTCGTGCAGGGACGTAGTCTGCCTGCTCTTCCTGCGGGGCCGGACGGCGGTGCTGACGCAGCCGGGCGGGAGCCCTCGCTTGGGGCCCTTGGGTCGGGACCCTGAGTGGTCTAAGCCGGACGGCGCCCGCCTCTTCAGCGTAAGGCGAGGAGTCTTCAAGGCGTTCTAGAGACAATCTCCCGAAACGGTTGAATGTTGGGGTGGGGAGAAGAGGCTCCCTGCGCGGCCTGTTAGGGCGGCGTTGACGCCGGGGCCTGGAAGCCTCCAGGTCCAGGCGGGCCATATCCCGGGTTGGGATGACCCCTTCGTCCTCATACCTACACACGAGGATGTTGATCACCCTCAGTTGGATGACCTCTGATGGGGAAAGGGGGTGTGGGTGCCCCGTATTCCGCGATGTGGCGGCCGTCGTGGCGGTAGCGGTGCTACGTGGGGTGGCCGTCGTGGTGTTGCCCCTGCCCCTGCATGGGCGAGGAGCGGATGGTGACCACATCTCTGAAACATCAACCTAGTTCCTAAGAAACTAAGGGATCAACTCATCAGTACTGAGAGGAAAAGGATTGACGGCCGGTGCCCCAGCATTCTTCCATTCTCCATGTCTGTGAGAAGGATCCACGCCGATACGCTGTGGAACGGAGTGCCCCAAGTTCTACTGCCCCGACATCCGGTGAGTATCACGACAGGCCCACTATTTTCTTGGTGGGACCAGGCACCGGATATCTGGATCCGGTGACACGTCAATCTACTAGTGTCTCGGACGCTACTATTCTCCATATTGAGGAGAAGAATTTCACGTCGGGTTCACCATTTCTGTTTCCGACGCTTTTGTAGGGGCGCGCGCCCGTCCGTCCGTGGGGGAGGACGCGCGGCGCTTCTGTTGCCCCGCATTCCCACTTTCCAAAGGCGGGCGACATTCGCTCCTTATTCAGGGATGTCTGCTCCTTGATCGAAACGGGATGATGGGATGTCGGTCCTTCCTCCTGTGGATTCCTCCTCAGGACTCGTCACCTAGTCCGGGTCGCCCTTATAGATTTAGTACGTAGTTCGTGAAACCCTTCCCAGTGCCATGTTTCCATGGACACCGGTTAATTACACTGCTTCTGTCGGGACATTCCAAAGGGTCCAGTTAGGGCAGCAACCTTCAGTCAGGGGAGTAGTCACGTTGAGGCATCAATAGCGTGTCTGGATGCTGGGGTACCTGGAATGTCTGTCTGTTATCCTTGACCACAAGGCTTCTCGAGGGCGTGGAAGCCCGAGGCATCCCACATCGAGCGCGGGGAATTATATGTCGTTGACACATATCTGAGGTTTTCCTCAGATTCCCGTGCCCAACACAGGGTATGTCGCAAGTTTAACGTCCAGCGGAGACGGATCAACCCAACCAGAGCATTAGCTAGGATAGATCGGATTGAAGGACCTTCCTTGAAGGGATATGGATACCAGGGCCAGCCCATGGGCGATAGTGAAGAAGAGTGTACCGACATGGTCTCACCAGGATAAGACAGTCCGGGCGAGAATCGGAACGGGCGGTAGGTTGATGAATGGAGTGGAAGGAGAGTGAAGTGGGACCATCGTAGGGGCGACAGTGAAGTCAGGCTTGAGCCTCGACGAGGCTTCCTACGTATCCCTGTGGTAGGGAATCAAAGTCCGCGTAGTTCGAGATGACATCGATAAGCTGACATGAAGGTGGACCTTGGCCCGATGGGGATCGTCAACGTACCGACGTGAGAGTAGACCCATGGGTCCACTAATGGTGGGCTTGAACCTTGTGAAGGCTTCCTACGTACCATGCCTTGACATGGATCAAAGTCCACGTAGTTCAGATTAGGGAATACAGTTTAGCATCGTGCGGGACGATAGTGAACCCTGACGTGAATAAACGACGGGCATTGGGTGTCGGTGAACCAACGTAAATGAGGGACCTTGGTCCAATGGGAGATGGGGGCTTGGAACACCGACAAGGAGATGGTCTGGGTCAATGCTCGTTGGTCTTGAACCTCAGGGAGGCTTCTTACATACCATGCCTTGAAATGGATCAAAGACCTCGTAGTTCGGATTGGGGAATACAGTTTAACGTCGTGCGGGACGGGGGTGAGCTGACGTGAATGAGGTCGGGACGACCAGATGGTGGATTTGAACCCCGTAGAGGCTTCCTACGTACCATGCGTTGACATGGATCAAAGACCCCGTAGTTCAAGTGGGATGGGTCGCAATGGCTTACCACTGGACCGGAGTGCAGTTTAACGTCGTACTGGACGTGTTGAAACCCGACGTGAAAGACGGGTGGGCTTGAACCTCGTGGAGGCTTCCTACGTACCATGCCTTGACATGGATCAAAGACCTCGTAGTTCTGGGGATGAGTCCGTCGGTGAACCGACGTGAAAGTAGACACGGGGGTCCACTATTGTTGGGCTTGAACCTCATAGAGGCTTCCTACGTACCATGCCTTGACATGGATCAAATCCCTCGTAGTTCATAAGGGAATGCACAGTTTAACGTCATGCTAGACGGGAATGAGACCCGACGTGGAAGAACGATGGGTGGGCTTGAACCTCGTGGAGGCTTCCAACATACCATGCCTTGACATGGATCAAAGACCTCGTAGTTCCGGGAATATTAGGGGTCAGGGTTGGTGCTCACTCTAAGCCCACGTGAGTCATGCTCGGTGTGAGAAACAAGAGGTTGCAAGGACCTGACGATCACGTCGCGATGGGTGCGTCCGTGAGAAGAGAAGAGGGGCTTACACGTTGAGCGGCCCATGGTGTTGGGACTTACTCTAGGATGGAGTCCCATGGAGCGAAAGAGCGCAGGAAAGGTGGACCTTGGTCCGACGATGGGAGGTGCCTCGTTCCCTATCACGCCCTCCACTGACCTTGGTAGTGGGGAAGTACGGAGATGCACGGGTACAATCATTCGTACGGATGGTTAGGGGCTGACGCTCTGAGGCAGCCCTTCCCCTGCGAACATACGCCACTCCGACAAGGAGGATCTCATTCCATGTGTGGAAGAGTTCCATTCCCATGGAGACGAGTGGTGTAAAAAATGTTCGAGTTTGGGGGACCCTTCGCGAGGGGCACGAGGTCGGATCACAGTTTAAGGTCATGTGTTAAGGACGTGGTGCTTGGCAGTTTAACGTCTTGCAGCTCGGACGAGGTGGGTTCACTCCACACCCCTAGGACTTACATAACCGGTACCCTCTGGTCCTTGGGGAATGGAAGGTACAGGTAAGGCCATGGTTAAGGGGGGTCGTGGGACGAACCATCGAGGGGTCCATGTTAGCGTGGCTATGTGATGAAGCAATAGCCGTTAGTGTGCCTATGTGAAGAAGCATTAGGCGAAGCAACGGTACGGGTGGTATTGTCCATGGGACTTTGAAATCACATCGTGCAAACCTGGAGGGTCGCATGGGAAGAGGAATCGCTAAGAAGAGGAGTGTGCTTCGCGAGGTGGAGTGCCTTGTCCTTAGCATGGGTCATAGGTGTGAGTGGAAGGTGCTTCGCGAAGTAGAACAGTGTTCGCGGAGCACTACCTCGCGAGGAAGGGGTGCCTCACGAAGTAGGGTCCTGCGAAGCAATGTGCTTCGCGATGCATAGTTATCCTGCCCTGTCATAGGGATTACTAGCATGGGTTGGGTGTTTCGCGAAGCATAAACGCTCCACGGCTACCCGGGTTCCCTTGGGATTCCCCTTCCTTCGCGAACGCCCTTGAGCTTCGCGAAGGGAATCCCTCTCGGAAGAGGGGCTCAAAACGAGACAAAGCAGAGTCGTCTCGCGAAGTAGAAATACCTCGCGGAGCTCATGATTCCCGGGCAAAGAGTGCTTCGCGATTTGGGAGAGGAGAAGCCTAAAGGTCGGATCGTCCGTCCTCGGGACTCAGGGGGAGTCCAGTATTTATAGGGAAAGGGGCGCCGCGAAGCAGGGCTCGCGCGCCGCCTCCAGTGCTTCGCGGCGCGCTCGCGAACGTCAAATGGGTTCGCGAAGCATTACTGCCTCTGGTGCTTCGCGGTGGCTCACAAACGTCAAATGTGTTCGTGGAGCAATACCGCCTCTGGTGCTTCGTGGCGGCTCGCGAACGTCAAATGCGTTCGCGGAGCATTACCGCCTCTGGTGCTTCGCGAGGCCGCGGGGGTCAGGGCGCTTCGCGTGGGTGCTTCGCGTCTGTGCTTCGCGGCTATGCCTAGCGAGGCAGCGCGCCCACAGTCTTTTTCCTTCCTTTCTTTCTGGCCGTATTTTTGGCGCCAACAGCCAGATTCGATTCATTGTATATTGTGGTTGTTCATTTTCCTTTGCACTACCCCCTTAAACTACAAAAAGTGGTGTCGAAGCCTCCCTGGTAGCTGTGTTGTTTGATTTAAATAATCTTCTTTCTTTCCATTGAGACTTTAGTTTCTTTATAAATATTTTTCATTCTTGTGATCAGTTTATAGCCTTGTTATAATTGTTGTTTCTAGTTTGTTTCTCCTGTTTATAGTGTTGATAAACCTATTTTTCATAATCTATATGTGTGAAACTATTTTATTGTTTCCTTTCAGCTTCCCCTACTTATATTCCAATAAAATTTTATTGTTGTTTTATTTTTATAGTTCGTTTTAGTCTGTGTATAGCCTTATAAAATCAGGTTTTCTGCCTATATTTTTTCCACATTTAAATCTTTGTTTGATTCTTCCTATTTTATTGATTTCTATTTGTCAATAGAAACCATTGTATTCATTTAAAACATCTAATTTTCAAATATCACAGTACATGTTTACCCATTGATATTTGATGGTTCTTGGTGGTGTATTCCTAACATTGTCCCCAACCACACGACATCCACTCATCTAGATAAACATGACTACAATTTGATATGAAATCGAGAAGTTTTATGGATACAACGACTTAAATTTATAGAGAATTAAAATGAGGAAATTTTCATTTCATCAAGGCTTGATTGATGCTCTATGTGGGCCCAAGAAACCAATTATGATTGTTAGTCAAACTGTTCATACTATTGTAGAATACCATGATGTCCCCCATGATGTGTTTGTTAAGGCGCATAACCCCATTTTACTTTCCCTAAGAGATAAGGTCCTTAGAAAGGTTCCCTTCGAGTCCACTACTACTGAAATTTGGTTAAAATTAGAGAAATTGTATATTAATGCTTCATTAGTGGATAAACTTTATGTGAAACGTTCCATGTTTACTTTTATGTTGAATCTTGATAGTTCAATCATGCCTCATCTTGATAAATTTAATAAAGTGATGCTAGATCTTTACAAAATAAATGTAGGAGTCAATGATGAGGATCAAACAATTACTATCTTAATTTCTATTGATTAAAATTATTGTTCTTTGGTTGAGACTATAATGTATGGAAGGAACTCACTGACCCTATAAGAGGTGAGGTCAGCTCTTCTATCAAAATAATCGCAGACTAAAAATGGGATAGGATCAGAGGGAGAGTGGTTGATTGTATTGGGTAGAGAAAATGAAAGGGGTTAAGGGAAGAATATGGATAAGGAGGAATTTCAATGTGTGATTAAATTTAGAACGTTGAAGTGATACCATTTTGGGAAAACATGGATCTTTAAGAGGGATTTTCCTGAAAGAAATTATTCAAATGGTAATGGGGCTCAATATAATGTTGTTGAGCCTAGTTTTAATGATGTTTTTGATCTGAAGTGTGTCTATTTTGTTGCAATGGGGAATATTTGTGGGGTGAACTCTGTTTTTTATTCCTTCTTTGTGTCATAGTAGAGTTGGGATTTTCGGGAGGTAATCAGGTGTGAGGATAGTAATGTGTTAGGTAGTGGTTAGAGAATTAGGTTCATGGGGAGACATCTAGGTGATCACCGGACTTCATGACAGTTCTTCATGTATCTCTTTGATGACATTTGATTTGTACCAAGTATTTTGGTTCTTGATGTCATTAGTGGGCTAGACTAAGATGGGTTTTCCGTAGGTCGGTAGTCGGGTGACCTTTCTTTCTAGGTTTGTTTCCTCATGGTTACAAGTTGTCCTTTAGGACCGGGGTTGTATGGATTATACAGTGGTATAGTATAGGAGGTGGTTTCCCTTGTTTCATGGTTCTAAGTACTGTTCTCTCATTAGGTGGAGTGTTTTTTGGGTATGTCATGGATCTAGGTGGAGTGAGTGATTTCCTTGCTCTGAGCTTTGTGTTTTTTTGTTTGGTTTAATCTGCATTAGTTTTTTTCATTGATTTTATTGTTTGCATATGAATTGTTGAATTTATGTTCATACATTTTATTGTTTTTATTCATTGAGAATTAGTACTATTGTGTTTTCTTCTAGTGTACAGGTACTAAATAGCAGTTTGGGACTTCCGTGCTGGAATCATCACCGAGATCGGATTAAGTACATGAATGTATGTTTATTTTTATACATTTATGTGAAAGAAGATTTAATTAAATACACGTTTAAGTAGTTCTTTAGATGGAATTGATGATGGATAATGTGTGTCACATTGATACAGATGTCGGACATAAGTGGTGCATAGTTTGACTAGCACTATTTATTACCATTTTTTTTCATAGTTCGTGTATCAAGATTTCCAGATTCAATTCATAAGTTTAGTGTAATAACATATCAAATTTTTTATTGAAAATGGTGGAGATTTGTGAATTATGTTTTCCTAATTTAGTAATTTATTTTCATATTAAAATTTTGTTTTAATATTTTTTTTCACATGCCATTTTAATTATATTTACACCATGTTTTATATCGGTTTCCATGCTGGATACATATTCTTGTTGTTGTTTTAGTGGGGAGTTGTTTGTTTGAGTTCATTTTTCCTAAAATAATAGAAAACATCATGAAAAAACTGTCATATGGTAAATCTAAAACCACCATTAAATCCAAAATGCAGATTCCACCCTAGCCATGGAATAATATTTGTGGGTGTCACATGTTTTAAATTAGTAAAATCCATAGATAACTGATAAATTTATTTTTGTAGTTATTTATTATTTATTAAATGGTTCAAACACATATTATCCTCTATTTAAGCCAATTTATGGAAAATCTCTAATGTTAACCACCTTGCCCAAGGGATTCAAGTGGAGTCAAGGAAGAGATTTGATGACAGACAACATTAGAGGGGGAATTGATGATTAGTCTATAATTAGTTTTTGGAACTCACTAAAAAAATCATAACCGTTATTCATTATAAATCAATCAAAACGTGAGGAAGGGTGACTGTTTATCTAGGATTAAACCCATTTTTGTTTTACCCATGTTGAAGGTGATTTAATTCCCTAACAAATTAATCCACATGTCAATCATTGGATTATTGTTGATGAATTTTTATTCCTAGATTTATATTGGGTTATTTATTGTTTATTATCTTCATTAATCATCCCTCGAATTACTTATTGAGGAAAACTCAAAAAATGGATGAGGTAAGTTACACTATTTTTTTTTGATCATTTCTCCCATCGTTCTTTGCATATTCATCATATGTGCTTCCTTTGGCTGGTGATTTTACAAACACTCAGTATATGATCATTGAACTATCATTATTTGGAAAATTGTATCTTAACGCAGGTTCGGGTTTAGGATTAACAACATGATTATAGTTTGTGATGGCGAAAAAGGATTTGGGATCAGGTATGGGGTTCTCATTTTGTGTGTTTTCAAATTCCAATAAAGCAGTGTGATGAAAGATGTTTCCCGAGCAAAAGTTATGGGCAGAATCTATCCATTGGCGATTAATTGAGTTTGGTCAACTCAGATCCCTATTAATGGGGAAATATTGGAGATGGATCCAATGGTGGTGGAGGTTCTGCCGAGACACATGAAGAGTTATTGTATTTCTGGAATTTCCAAACAAACATGGATTATAGTTCTAAATAACACATGCCATGTAGTACCCACCAACGGTTGTTATGGTTTCATATAGATATAAATATCAAAAATTGTGTATAAACCATACACATCATGTGACCCGGTGTTGATGTTTCACATCCTGACTTTCTCATTTATATTTATTTTGTTATTTCTGGAATTGTGTTACTCGCGTCATGGTTCGGGATGGGTCCCGGTTTAAAATTTTTGATGTTTAATGAATTTGGTTGGTTCTAGACCGGTGTGTGGGAACCTCACAGTTGGTGGTAGCCGCACGATCGGTCCAGGTGCTTGTGCATTTGTCTATCATTCTAAATAAATAATGTTTTATGTGAATGAAATAAGTTAAAGGGTTAAAATGTAATAATAATAATAATAATATTCTGTCGATAATATTATTGCTATCATTAAGAATTTTTATTAATATTATAATTATTTAAAACTATTATTGATATATTTATGAATAAATTGTTTTTAATATAATTATTAACAAATTTTTATTAATATATTTATTATTTATAATTAAATGCATGAAATTATTACTATTTGTATTATGGTAATTATTATTCATAACATTCAAATTAAATTTTTTCTTCTTATTATCGTCATCATCATTATTATTGTATTATGATTATTTTTGTTGTTGTTGTTGTTGTATCGTCATCATCATCATTATTATTATTATTATTATTATTGTTGTTGTTGTTGTTATTGTAATTGTTTTTAAGAAAAATGCTTGTGATTATCTTTAATTTTTATATTTTTATATTAATGTTATTATTAATATTAGTTTATTATTATTATTATTATTATTATAAATATTAAATGAAACAATGAGAAGAAGACCAGACACTACATTCACCCTCCATCTCCACTGGAGCTTCCTCCCAAGAAACATCGTCATGGTGACCCCCCTTGCACCATTGTCGGTGCTCAATCTAGCTCTCCGTCAGGCAGCCCTACGTCGTGCAATGCCCCCATCTCCCGGATAGCATGCACCCGAGAGACCAAACCTCTCGATGCACCCACTATTCCAATGCACAATGACTCTCCTCCTGCCTGCTTCTGGTGCACGACCATTCCACATCCTGACCACCTTCATTGATGCCACCTCTGGTGGTCTCCCTCTCCGGCTGCCACAGCTTCTCTGCCACGGTTGATTTACAATTTATATTTTTGGATTTCTTCCTTTCAATTTAGAAAAACCCTAATCGTAGGGTTTTTTAGTGCGTGTTTCTCAACTTTTAGCGTGAGTGATGGTCCGCGAAGTTCATTTCTCCCTTACATTAAAGCATTGTAGTATTCGCGCACCTCCGAGGTAGGTGAATTTTCGTATTTCATTTCTGGAGCACTCCACTAATACATGTGCTTGTTAATTTATTTGTAAAACATGATTTGAAGCTTTTTTATGCCCTTATTTAGTAATCTACACTGTTCTTGAATTTTTCTAATTTTTTAAAAATATTTTTTGAGTCACTTCTTGTTTTACGTCTACATGTGTCTGTGATGATGCGTTTTTTTGGTTCCAAATCTGGTTTTTATAATTTTTAAAATATAATATGCATCCCTATGGTATCCTTTTCTAGATTTTGATGATGTTTTGGAATTTATTGAATTGGTTAAGATTGGTCATTGGTGTGATTCATTAGTTATGTTTATGTATTTATTCAATTGAGGTGTTGATAAAATGTGATGTGATCCATTAATAAAAATTGATGGGATTTTGGGGGTGTTTCCTTAATATTTTTTTTATAGAAATGATGAAAATGTGATTTGGGATTTACATATGAACATTATGAAATTTTAAGGTTGGTTTTTGAACTGTATATTTATTTCTTCCTATGGAATTATATTATTTTAGGGATTTTGGTTGTTTTTGAGTCCTGTGTTTTTATCTTAGGGAGTTTCAGTTAGTTCCGAATTCATTCACGCATATTCCTAATTATGGATATGTACAGATATATATAACTTCTTTGTGCATGTTCCATCATGACGCAGGGAAAACATGAATAGTTTTAATGATATATATATATATATATATGGAAGTGTGTGTGCGTGAGCGAGCAACTACTTGAGTTAGAAAGCATGGAGTGACCATTGTTTGGGATATGCGTTTTTATCCATTCCATCTTTCTAGAGATTTCCGTAAGCTCTTTTATAATTTTATTTAATTTCTAAATGTTATTATTAAATTTATAAACATGATAGTTAATTCATTACAGTGTTTTTATGAAGGTTATGATTGTTAAAAACGGCTCTGAAATAGTTCCTTTACTATGTGTAGGTGCTTCCATGCCCTTGATCCCATTTTTAATCAATATAATGCTTCTGTTTTCATAATTAAATCAATGATTATGTTTCACACTTATATTTTCATTACTGTTAACTTATGGAAGTGTTTTCTTATTGAATGATTTGATTAAAAATGGATTTTAGGATGCTCCTCTATTTATGCACATGTTTTTGCTTTTCCAACTTGGTTGGAACATAATTACATTATATTCACATTGTATTTTTGGATATCTTGAGTGGTTTTTTCTTGTAGAAACATTTTATGGAACATGTTTCTCCTACTTTGGTTGGTTTTAATAAACTGATTTTTTTTGAAATAATTTCTATTTTCTCTTTGGAGGTTCAATGAACCATTATATGTTGGCACATCCATGGGTACAGTAGGTGCACACATGGACGTGCCATCAAATGAAGATGGTTATTTAAATTGGTATTTTACTAGAAACCTGATCTTTCTAAGAGTTTCTTGTTTTATAAAAACAAATATGGTCTCTTTGTGTGGTTCTTTAAACTATTCTTAAAATAAACACATTAGTATATTCTCGTTTGGAATTTGGTGTATGTTTTTGTTGAGTGAGTTGTGTACGGGGTTGTTTGGTTTGTTTTTATGAAATTGTAAATAGCATTACTAAAGTATTTTATGGTAATGCATTGAAACATGGATCCTAGAGTCCTGTTTATTTTTTTAATGAAAAACACTGTGGGAAAAAGAACTATTGTGATGGGTTATTTGCGATGGGGCCATCAACCCGTTGAAAATTACAAATTATTTGCAACGGGAAAAGGGTTCTCGTCGCAAAAGGCTTGGCGCAATTTGCGCGCCAATCCACAGGAAGGGTATCTACGACGTCTGGTGCCTCCCCATCACTATTATCTAGTGGTATTAAATACTATTTGCAATGTGGAGGCACTCCCCATCGAAAATAACCAGTGGAGGTAACTGCCATTTGTGATGGGATCTCTTCTCATCACAAATAGTGTATCGGTGGGTTTCTATTTGCGATGGGCCCTGTTGCAAAATATTCTTTTAACTGCCAACAGTAATTAATGCACCCTGAGGTATTTGTGATGGGTCTCCCATCCCAAATAGTCTCATCGCAAATAATCTCACCTATATATACCCCTCATCCATTTTTTCCTTCTTCCTCTCTAGTCCTACATTGTCTCTCTCTCTAAACATTAATTTTAAAGTCAAAATTTATCAGAGATAAAAAAATTTTACGAAGAGTTTTTGAATTCATCTACACCACCAAGAGATCATGTTTAAAGGTATTTATGTTTTATTTAATTTAATATTTATTAAATTTTTTATTATTATTTTTTATTATTGATAATTAGTTGTAATTAAATTAGATTTATATTGATTTGTTATTAGTATTTATTTTTAGTAATAAATTGAAATTTTTAGTGCTAATTATTAATAATTGGTGGTAATTAGGAATTATTAACTATAATTAGTAATGAATATAAATAATTAGTGGTAATTAGTAATTAGTAGTGGTAATTAGCAGTAATTAATAGTAATTAATGGTAATTAGTAACAATTAGCGTCAATTTGTAATTATTAGGAATAAATAGTAAAAATTAGTAAAAATTAGTAAAAAATACTATTAAATAGTAATGAATATTATTAATTAGTAATAATTACTAATAATTACTAATAGTTAGTAATAATTACTAATAATTAGTAATAACTAATGTAACGTCCCAGATCCGGAAGCCACACTACGGGTGCCCCGAACCCGGTTGGTCACATGACCTCAAGTGCATTTCCCCAAACGCCAAAGGCTGCTGACTGGAAGTTAGGGCCCAGATCTGATAGTGGGAAAACAATGCCTTCATTTGTCAAAGTGTACTGCAACAGAAAAGATATATAACATACAATATTCGAAGCAGTAAACAATATGACAAGAAATGACAACAGTAGTAAGAGATAACCAAAAATAATATATATAATGATGAAACATGTCACTAATTCTATGAAAGGATCCAAAACAGTATACACTGAAATACAATACAGTACAACTCAAAGTATAAGGTAAAACCAAACCACAACAAAATAGTGCAATATGAACTCAACAACATTGCAAGCCTAAGCTTGGCCCTATGCTCTCCTACTCCTCTAAACAATCATGTACCAATATAGGGACCCTTTCCCTTATCAACACCTATTTACATATAGTATGTCTGGGTAGAAGACATGACCCAAACCAGGTGTGAGAAATAAATCTCAGTAGGCAACCACTAAAGGCCCATGCCCAACTATCAGTGATAATGTGAAACAGAATTGTGTAGTAATAAAATGCAGTAAACTAGTATGTACTCAAAGTAACTATCCCAACCAGTTTCATTGTCATTTTAATATTTATTTATCCATTCAATGTATGAAATCACCACAACGAATATTATAAATAATTTTGTCCTTATACATTCCAACCTTACCCTCGGGTAAATAGAATCTAAACCCTCAGGTGATTGCCCTTAAGAATAACAAATATTTCCCTTAGGAATGCTGTATTTCACCCTCAGGCATAGATGCAGCTGCACATAAGGATAAACAATGGTTAACCTCAGGCTAACAAAACACTACCCACAGACTAAACAGGATTCTACCCTCAGGCTAAACAGAACACTGTCCTCAAGCGCAAGTAATTGGGCGAAGCCCAATGAAACATAAGAATTTTTATATAAATTTCATCTCAAGAACACTTAAAGCATGTAATAAACACAATATACCCTCGGGTAACCTGGCAAAATGGCTAAAGAGAAGATCGCACCCCCGCGATGGCCCATGATCCATGAATTTATCACAGAAAGTAGTTTTAATTTATCATGAGATTATCTATACAATTTATATATCTTATCAGAAAAGGCCTCAGCCATAAATAACCCCAACATGGGTTCGTAGCACAATGGTACAAAAATTCAACACCACATTTGGAAATAAGCATCAGAACACCTACCTCGATAGTCTCTGAACGGTATACATGAACGACGCCTTATGAAACTTCCGTGAACGACATAGATCAGGGATAAATGTTCACCCATTCAACCTCAAATAACATCCCCTCAGGAAATAATTGTAAATAACCACACAATGATAGAGAAGTGATTACCCACACGGTCCTAACGTGATCACCGGCATAGGAATCGAAGTCCCAGTGTTCAGTCAAGAGATCTTACAAGATACAACCATCCCTCCCATTATCCAAACGCACACACTACCTCCTCTGCCGAATGAGGAGGCTACTGTACATTTTATGCACACAAAAAAATTACGCAGCATGTACTCTCAAGTATAAGGCGTGTACATTAAATTTTTAAATTGATTCTCTTGCGGCTTCATTCCACCGTGACATTGTTCATCTGTCGACATGAATACACGACATGTAATGTCACTCCACTGGTGACTACATTTACTGCCTTACTGTTCACTTACCGACTGATGACATGACGTGTATATACTAATTACATGGTGTGTAGTCAGTTTTTACACCCTTCACTGCCGACAGGCCTACACCCCCTGTATACTCATCCCACATGGTTAAAGTACACAGTGTGTGGAAAAGTACATGGTGTGTACCCATAAATTTTAGGATTTTTCCGCATTTTCCTTATTTTCTCAAAAACACATAAGGAAAATAGAAAGGAAGAAACTTGTTCCACAAGAATAAGAACCGGGTTCATACAAACTTCCCCCCCCCCTTATAGTGATTCATCCCCGAATTCCCCTTCCAAGGGTGGTGAAGATAAAGATGTGAACTAATATGGCCACTGAGCATGTGCGTCAGTCTCCCGCTCCTAGGTTGTGTCCTGCACTCGGCCATGGTGCCATAGAACCCATACAAGAGGTACTGACCGAACCCGAAGAAAATTCTTGCTCCTATCAAAATTATGAATAAGATTCTCCTTAAAGGATGAATAGACCTGAAGCTCAACCTCATAGGGATGAAAACCTTGAGACATGTCTAAATGATAACGGCACAACTGATATACATGGAAGACGTCGTGCATGTCCTGGTACCTATGTGGTAACTACAACCAATAGGAAACCGGACGGACTCTCTCCATAATCTCAAACATCCCCACATACTTCAGTAAAAGTTTACCCAATCACCTGATCCGCATGTGTCCCAGCCTCGGTGAAACACACAAGAAAACCTGATCCCTGACCACAAACTCTAAGTGTCATTTGCGGTGATTAACATAAGATTTCTTATGAGACTATGCAGTAGTCATCCACTTATGAATCAAATTTACCTACTCTGAAGTCTCCGGCACGTGACGCATTCCCAGTAAAGCTACCTCACCTACCTTCATCCAACACCAGGTTGATCGGCATGGTGTACCATATAAAGCCTCGTAATGTGTCATCTCAATAGTTTCTTGAAAATTATTATTGTAGGCAAACTCAACCAATGGTATATGCTTCTCCCAAGATCCCCCAATGTCCTGGATGCATGCATGCAACATGTCATCTGGCTCCTGTATTGTACACTCTGGCAGGCCATCGGTCTAAGGGTGGTAAGCTATTATTAGAAGCACCTGTGTACCCAGTTCCCCCTGAAAACTCTACTAGAAACAAGATGTAATGTGGGCGTCCCTATCTGAAACGATAGAATGAGGAACCCCATGAAGACGTACTATCTCTCGGATATAAAACTTCCCAAGCTTGTCAACACCGAAGGCCTCCTTGATTGGAAAAAAGTGAGATACCTTCGTATGTCTGTCCACGAAAACCCATATGGAATCATTGACTTGAGGTGACCTCATCAACTAGGTCACGAAGTCCATCAAAACATCATCTCATTTCCATTCCATAAAGGGTAACTGTTGTAATAGTCTGGCTGGCCTCTGATGCTCCACCTTCACCTGCTGACAGGTGGAAAATCTCATAACAAAACCAGCTACCTCTCTTTTCATACCTATCCAACAATACTAAAGTCTCAAGTCACAATACCGTTTGGTAACTTTGGGATGAACTGCCCATGGTGAAGCATGATACTCCTACATCAACTCCTCGCATATATCCCCTGGAACCCACACTTGTCCATGGAAACTTAGTACCTCGTCATCGCCTATCACCCCACTAAGAGGAGACTACTCACTTCCCACCGAATCCCATATAAATAGGCCTTCTATGTCTGATATATGTCATATCCCCACTCTATCCAAGAATGTAGAAGTCACAGCTAAGGATGAAAGAGAGTTTTTCCCCTGAATATCGTGCACCTCCAAATGCATCTCAGAGAACAATTCCATGAGTTTCCACTCACCACTGGCCTAATGTACTGTCTGTGCCTGAGCCTTCCTAATTAGTGCATCGACCACTGCATTACCCTTACTAGGTGTATAAGAAATCTCAATGTCAAAGGACTGTAGGTACTCAACACACCTTCACTGTTTCATATTTAACTCACACTGAGTAAATATGTACTTGAGAATTTTGTGGTCGGTGAAAACCACAAAATGCTCCCCCAAGAGATAATGTATTCAACAGTGTAATGCATGAACAACTGCAGGCAACTCGAGGTCATGCATTGGGTAATTCTTCTCATGTGGCCTCAACTGCCGAGAACCGTACCCAACAACTCGATCACCATGCATCAACAATGCTCCCAGCCCAATACATAATAAATAACAATAAACTATATATATTTTTCTTTTATCTGGAAGTATCAAGATTGGTGTTTATGTCAACCTTCCCTTTAGCTCATTAAAGGATGCCTCGCAAGATTCTGACCAAACGATCTTCACACCCTTCTTAGTCAAACCCGTTAGAGGCATTTATAAGTGGGATAAGTCCTGTATAATATGATTGTAGTAACAAACAAGCCCCAAGAAACTCTGTATCTAAAACATTTTATTAGGATGCTCCCAAGAAACTACTGCTCTCACCTTCTCTATGTATACTGCAACTCCTGTCTCTGAGATAATATGAACAAGGTAGTGAATCTGGTCCATCCAAAAGTGGCACTTTGAGAGTTTAGCATATATCTGATGCTCTCTCAGTTTACTCAATACGATCCCAAGATGGGTGGCATGGTAGTTTCTAGTGCGATAGTACACCAAAATGTCATCCATGAATACCACCACAAAAGAATCCAGATTATGGTGGAACACACGATTTATCAGGGCCATGAAAACTACTGGAGAACTTGTGAGTCCAAACGGCATGAAGAAGTACTAATACATACCATATCTTCTCCGAAATGCTATAGGTGGTATGTATTATGGTCTCACGCGCAACTGATAATATTCGGATATCAATTCAATCTTCAAGAACAATCGTGATCCTCGATGTTGATCAAAAAGATCATTAATCCTCGGTAAGGTATATCGGTTCTTAGTCGTCAGCTGATTCAGTTTCTAAGAGTCCACCAAGAGTCTGAGGGTTCCATCCGACTTCTTTGCGAAAAGTACGAGTTAACCCCAAGGAGAAGTACTAGGTCGAATAAAAACATTTGCTTATAACTCCTCTAACTGCCCCTTGAACTCCTGCAACTGATGTGTAGCCATCCTATAAGGATAAATAGACACCTATGCCACTCCTGGCACCAGATCAATAATGAAATCCAACTCTCGCTCCATAGGTAGACTTGAAAAGTCATCTGGGAAGACATCCCTAAAACAATAAACCACTGGAGGAAAATCCTTCTGACAAGTTCCCAGATCATCCAGATACAAACACGCAACTTGGTTTGTCACTCCACCTCTCCCACGATGCTCTGTTACAGCTCATCTCACATAGACATCCCACTCGCCCTTTTATAGAAACTCTCAACCCTATGGTGATGTGAAACTCACCCTGCGATGATATCAGTATACAAAGGCATGAAATGGTACCAACCAGTCCATCCTGAGAATTAAATCATAATTTTTTATCTCTAAGACATAGAGGTCCCATAGAAAGTGAAACCAACCAACCTCATGGGGGAACTCCTTGAATTGACACACACTTGTTGTTCTAAGTCCCAACAAAGTGTATAGAGTCATGATATGAGAAGAAGAAGGAACACAGAGCCCAAGGCTCTGTACAACGACCACATATATAAAGCTTTGTGTAGCACCAGTATCAAAAAGTGTATAATATAGAATAAAAGCAACTAGAATAGTACTTATAATATTGGAAGGTTCGGGATCCTGCTCATATTGGGTCTATTGCACTGCATATACCTACCCATTGTCGTGGCCCTGTGACACAGCCTGGATACCCTGAGCTGACCCACCCTGCTGCCTCTGATATCCTGGTGTCTGGCTACCACAACCACAACCCCCATCTCTACCTGCATGCCCTGACATACCCCAATTTCCCAACTGGTATGAAGATTCTGGTCCTGCTCCCGCACGCGGAGTCTGCATAGAACCCCTCTCACTAGTCACTGGTGGAAATGCCCTGCAAAAACGCTAGAGATGACCCATCTTGCCGCAAACTCGACACTCCACTGGGTATCGGGGACACTGAGGTCTCTTGTTCCCCTCTCTACCACACTAATTGCACATGACCAGGACACCTGAAGAATTCATCTGGATAGTACTGCCACTGTGATTGAAATCCATCTGCATGTTCCATTTACCAGTATAAATAGTACCATAAGCTGGTGTTGAACAGCCCTGGCCCACACCACTACCTTCCCACAGGTTCCCCTCAGTAATCACTGCTTGGTTCCCAATATCATTCATGATAGGAAACCTGAAAACAATCCACAGTGCTCAGATTTCACATCAAACACCATTCTCAAAGTTCCTAGCCCTCAACACCACATCACTTGCGGGAACGAGTGAAAAATGGTGAAGCTTGGTGAATCAAGCAGAATAATCCATCACAGACATGGAGCCCTACTATAGATTCATGAACTCTCATGCTTGATCTGTCCTCAATGTCTCCAGGAAGAAGAAGTCATATAAGGCTGCCTAGAAATATTACCACTCTATGTCTCGGTGATTCTTAGTCTAGGTGGTAACATCCCACCATCTCTTGGCGGAATCACACAACATATAAGTAGCGAGCTTGACCCTCCTCCCTGAAGGCATCTCATGTTGGTCGAAGATAGTCTGCAATGAATCCATCCATGAATTCGTAGCATGTGGTCCACCATCCCCGAAAAAATAGGTGGATGCTACTGCTGGATGATACGTGTCAGCTCTGCCATAGATGTGGCAACCGGCGGTGCTCCCTTAATGGTCTCCATGAACCGCATGAAGCCTTCATGGAACTGCGCATCCGCTCCTAAATCCTTTATAATGGCTGGAAATTCATTTGGAACAGCTGGAGGATCCACTGGTATACCATGGCCTACCACCATAGGTGTATAGTCATCGCTTCTCTCTTAGAGAATAACTACTGGTCGTCTTGGTGGCATGACTCAACAAGGTCAAACACTCACCTTAAAAAACAAAGAGACCAAGAAGGAAAAAAGGAATAAAATCATTCATGATTTTAAAAACATGAATACCCGGAGTGTATATTAACTACACGGCGTGTTCCCTTAAGTCTTTCACATGGGCGTGTACTTCTGCAAGAACTGGTCGTGTAACACCCCAACTACACAGTGTGTTGTCTTAACACATGGCGTGTACTTGAATCCTTCTTCCCTACCCGAGTACTTCTACATGGCTAAGCCACACATATCTCCTAAAATAATACTACACGGCGTGTCCCAAAGGTACACGACGTATACTCTTCAAATTTTCATCGGCCCCTATTGTTTGTGACATGGCCTGGGTTCCTAGGTCACATGAAATAGCATGTTCCAAAAAGACATGGCATGTAAAATGATGCCCCAAACAGACCTGTGTTGCTCACTACATGGACAACTTTACATCTATCACTACACGGCGTGTTCCAAGCAGACACAGTGTGTAATAGGAAAGATAACACTGACTCGTGTTATTAGTGAAACGGTCGGGTACCTGGACCATACAACACAACATGTTGAAGGTAGAAACAATATGTATATCTTAATGTTTCCCCCATCCATGTTGTTAGTTATACAGGTGAACATCAGGTCTACACTACACGGCGTGTACAACTGGTACATGGCGTGTTCCCACCAAGAACATCCCTAAACCGTGTCTCTGCCCAGAAAACCTATGAAATAGTAAGAGGCTACACGACGTGTACTTTGGGTACACGGAATGTAATTAAAAAGTTTTCATTTTTTTCTGAATAGAATAACACAAAGTGGGTGTCCATAGAACTACACGACATGTATTCTGGGTTTTCTAGACAGTAAACCTCAGAAACTACTCTGGAACCCAGAAAAACACTGAAACTGAATCCTAAGTGCCAAATTCTGATCAGTGAGGGACCATACTCCCCGCGAATCAAATATTGAAATTTTATTCATGTTATAACAAGGTAAACAGGTGAATGATCCACCATATTCCGGTCATTGAGGGCCCATAATCCTCAAAAACCAAAAATTGGCATTCATTATATCAAAAACTTACACAACAATACCCTATCAAATAGCAGGTATAAAGAAATGCAGCTATCACAACAACATGATTTTCTAGTATAATAACTATCACAACAAAATGCAATTTATAATGCACCTATATGGAATGGATAGAATGAATGAATTGAAATTTCTATCACGTTCCTAAATGATGCATGAGATAGAATACCCTCATTTCATCGGGTTGCAACTAAATAGAACACATGTATAAAATGTAAACAAAACATTACAAGTGCATCACTCGGTGAAATGCGCCCGTAAAGGGATCCAAGATAGGGCTTCTCTCCCAGTCACCGCCTTCCTCTTTCCTGTGGTGGATCAACCGGGATCCTCTCCTCAGTGCTTCTGGTTGGCGCGATTGTGGCATGTGGTCTCTCCTACGAAGGCTTCGTGGACTCGATCTTGGTGTCTCTCATCATTTTCCTGACCACATGGAGTCATGGAGAGGGTTCAAGGTTCTGATTTCCATGCTATGGTGAAGGTTGCTGCTTCGTTTCTGACATGGCTAGGGGTGTGTTGGGTGGATCTGGTTGATGGGTGAGATCTGAAGGTGGCGACATGATTTCTTCTTCCTCCTACAGGTTCGGATCCGGTGGTGTCAGCGGTAAGGGGGTTTTTATTTTTTACTTTGTTCCTTGATGGTCATTTGGATTTGAGAGATTCGGACTCCGAAGAGTCTCCTCGTCCCTCTGGAATATGCAGTTGGTTGGGGATAGGATGGGGGTCGGGTCCCAGATTCAATTTCCGCAACCTCATGGTTAATGGATTCTTGATGCGGGTGTATTGGTCTGCAACCGTGATTTTGGAAGTTCCTGGTTTTGATCAAGTGTTGAAGTTTTTTGTTTTGGTTCGGATTTTCTATTCGCGAGGTCTTCTAGAATTTGGGTGCTTGTTGGATTTTAATTTGGTTGATGTTCGTGGAGGCAGTGAAGGGTTGAAGGTGCGAATCTGTAAGCTGGGTTGTTCTATGGGTACCTGCAAATGTTGAGGTGATGTGATATATGGAGGTTTCCATGTTTTGAAATGGTGGAGCTGCTGGCTAGTTGAATATGTTGAAGCAACAAAATGAAATTTAGGTTTTGTGCATCATGGTATGCAGCTCGTGGTTCCGAAAGCTCTCGGCTTGTGGCCCTAAATTTTGAATCTGGTTTTACCAACAACATGTCTATGTTGAATGTTGTAGTGTTTTTGTAATGTTTTGAATCAGTTATCTGGAATTGTATGGTTCCTGCTCACCAAAATAGTAGATTTCTAAAATCAAATAAAAATATAATTTTCACTCAGTCAGTCATCACCCAATGGTGCAAATCAAATCAACTGTAAAATTTTCAAAATCAGAATAATTGCAATTACCTAGGTATATTGTATTTTCCATGTACATTGGTTAGATACTCTTGTGCACAAATTATTACCAAATACCAATTCTATCCTATCTCTGGCTATATTATCCAAACAATAAGGAAAGGAAATGATTTCATTTGATACCACTTTGTAATGTTCTAGATCCTGAAGCCACACCATAGGTGCCCCAAACCCAGTTGGTCACTTTACCGCAAAAGAATTTCCCCAAAAGCCAGAGGTTGTCGACTAGCAGCGAGGGCCCAGGTCTAATAGTGGGGAAACTATGACCTCATTTGTCAAAGTGTAGCGCAGTGGAAAATATATATAACATACAACAACGAAAGCATTAAAAAATATGAACCAGAAATGAAAACTACAGTAAGAGATAACCAACAGTCATATATATAATGATGAAGCATGTCACTAATTATATGAAAACATCCAAAACAGGATACACTAAAATACAATAAAATAAAACTCACTGTATAAGGTATAAAAAAACCAAAACAAAACAGTGTAATAAGAACTCTGCATCATCGCATGCCTGAGCTCGGTCCCATGCTCTTCTACACCTCTGCAAACAATCATGTACCTGTATAGGGACCCTTTCCCTTATCAACAACTACAACAATATAGTTTTTTTTGGGCTGAACACATGACCCAAACATGGTGTGAGAAACAAATCCTAGTAGGTAACCACCAAAGGCCCGTGCCCAACTGTCTGTGAAAATGTGCAACAACAGTGTGAAATAATAAAATTCATTAAACTAGTAAATACTCAATGTAACAATCACTACCTGTTTCATTTACAATTTAATATTTATTTAACCATTCAATGTAAGAAATCACCACAGTTAATATTCTAAATAATAGTGTCCTCAGACATGCCAACTTTACCCTCCGGTAAATATAATCGAAACCCTCATGTGATTTCCCTCAGGCATAACGAATATTTCCCTCAAGAATGCTAGATGTCACCCTAAGGCATAGAAACTACTGCCCACATGCATAAACAATGGTTACCCTCAGGCTAACGAAACACTTCCCACAGGCTAAACAGGACACTACCCTCAGGCTAAGAAGAACGCCGCCCTTAGGCGCAAGTAACCGGGCCGGGCCCAACGCAACATAAGAAATTTTATATAAATTTTTTCTCAAGAAAACATAAAGCATGTAATAAACACAACATACCCTTGGTTATCCTAGCCAAACAGCTAAAACGAGGAATGCACCCCCAGGGTGGCACTGGATCCAAGAAATGATCCCCAATAGTAGTTTTAATTTATCATCTGACTATATATATAATTCTAGATATCTTATCAACAAAGGACATAACCACACGACACCCCAATATGGGTTCGTATCACAATAGTACACAAACTCAACACCACAATTGGAAATAAACTCAGACCACCTACCTCGATCCTCTTTGATCAATATACGTGAACAATGCCTCCCTAATCGTCCGTGAACGATGTAGATCTGGGATAAACGTTCACCCATTCAACCTCAAATAACTTCTCCTCAAGAAAGAATTGGAATAAACCACACACAGATAGGGAAGGGCTTACTCACACGGTCCTAACGTGATCGCCAGAGTAGGAATCAGAGTCCCAGTGTTCAGTTGGAAGCTCTTCCAAGATTTGGTGATCCCTCCCATGCTCCAAATGCTCCCACGTCCTCTTTTTCCGAATGAGGAGGCTAATGCACTTTTTAAGAAAAAAACACAAATTACACAATGTGTAATCTCAAGTACACGACATGTACTTTCCATTTTTAAACTGTTCCACTGGTGGATTCTTCCCACCGCGGCACTGTTCATCTGTTGACATGAGTACACGTCGTGTATTTCTGAGCACACAGCATGTTCTATCACTCCACTGGTGGCTACATCCACCACCTAACTGTTCACCTGCCGACTGATTACATGGTTTTTATATACTATGTACACGACGTGTAGTCAGTTTTTACACCCTTTATCACCGACATGCCTACACCCTTTGTACTAATCCCACACGGTCAATGTACCCGGCGTGTGGCAAAGTACACGGTGTGTACCCATTTATTTTGGGATTTCCCCCCATTTTCCTTATTTTTTAAAAAACACTTAAGGAAGAGGGAAAGGAAGAAATTCGTATCTCATGATTAAGAACCGTGTTCTTACAATTATGAATAATTACCAATAAATAGTCATAATTACTAATAAATAGTATTAATTACTAATAAATAGTAACCATTACTAATAAATAGTAATAATTACTAATTATTAGTAAAAAATAGTAAAAATTAGTAAAAAATAGTAAAAATTTGTAAAAAATAATAACAAATACTAATAATTAGTAAAAAATACTAATAATTAGTAATAGATACAAATAATTAGTAAAAAATACTTATAATTAGTAACAAATACTAATAATTAGTAATATATAGTGATAATTAGTCCAAATTACTAATAATTATTAGTAATTAAAAATAATTAGTAGTAATTAGCAATAATTAGTAGTAATTAGCAATAATTAGTTGTAATTAGAAATAATTAGTAATAATTAACAATAATTAGTAATAATTAGCAATAATTAGTAATAATTAGTAATAATTAGTAATAATTATAAATAATTAGTAATAATAAGCAATAATTAGAAATAATTAGAAATAATTAGTAATAATTAGCAATAATTAGTAATAATAAAAAATGGTAATATTTAACAATAAATAGTAATAAATAGTAATAATTATTAATAATTAGCAAAAAATAGTAGTAATTAATAATAAATAGTAATAATTAGAAGAAAATACTAATAATTGGCAATAAATAGTAAAAATTAGGAATAAATAGTATAATTAGGACTAAATAAAAATAATTAGGACTAATTAGTAATAAATATTAATAATTGGTAAGAAATAAAAATAATTATTATAATTACTAATACTTGTAAATAATTAGTAATAATAAATAATGATTACTAATGTTTACTAATGATTACTAATGATTCGTAATTATTTGTTATAAATTTTAATAATTTATAATAACTAGTAATAATTATTAATTATTAGTAATAATTATTAATAATTAGTAATTAATAGTAATAATTAGTAATAATTAGTAATAATTAGGATTTGTTAGTAATAATTAGATTTAAACAAGGATTAATTTTCAATAACTTGGATGAATTAACACTAATTAGAATAAATTAGTAGCAGTTAGAAATAATCAGTAATAATCAGTAATAAATAATAATAATTTTCAATTATTAGTAATAAATAGTAATAATTATTAATAAAAAGGACCAAATAGTATTAATTAATAATAATTATTAATCATTAATACTAATAAATAACTGTAATTAGGAAATTCATAAAAAAAATGTACACAACCGTCTAGAAAATGTGAATTATTACTAATTTTTTAATTAATTTTTTCATCATTTTATCTACTATTTATATGTTAATATCCTTACCATGTTTATATAATACATAATTATTATTTCCACAAATCTTTAGGGAAGTCATGTTTTGTTTTCAACTATCTACAACACACTACAAAACTGATAAATTGATTCTTTCTGCCAATGTAACCATGTTTTCCATATTCATTATCTTTCTTAGTCAATCTACTAGCACAACATTTTGATTTGATGTTATTAACTGAAAATAATTTCTCATTATTCAAGGACATGATATTAACGAAATCTCATATGCCTATTGTGGTGAATTCTCATGATATAATGGGAACATGAACAAATTCTTCTCTTTTGAATTTCAAGAAAAGGAAAAAATTCAGCTCTGAAAATTGAGTTAATATGTTGTATAAGCTGTTCGACAAGAAATGAAAATGGAAACGTGGTTACAATGGTGTTTAAGACTATTTTTATACTTTGTGATGTGTAAAATTCAACCATACTTTATTCTGACACACGTTGTGATCAATATACTAGGGTAGAGAGAATGTGATGTGTCAATGACAAAAGTATGAATAGTAGGAGGAGAAGATGTGCCCTTTACTAGAGCAGCAACACCAGGAGATGATGAAGTACATGCGACTTCTAACTCATAGTTTAGTGAGTTTTTTATATTGTTGTGAATATTGTGTTTTTTATTATTTTACTATTATTTTAAAATTTCAATTTTTTATTACATTATTTTTTATTAATTTATTAATTAAATATTTTATTAAAATTGTTTATTTTTATTATTATATTTATATTTTTTTGAATATTGACATTTTTATTATTTTATAATTTATTATTATTTTTTTATTAATATTATTAATATTATTATTTGTATATTAATATATTATTATTATTATTATATAAATATTAATTTTAATCCTATTATTTTATTATTATTATTATTTTTTTTATTATTTTATGAATATTATTTTATGAATTTAATTAATATTAATTTTTTATGTTTTTTCCGAAGGGTATATTTTCCCATTGGAAATAGTATTTATAAATAATATTTTTTTAGTTTTATTAACTTCATTAATTTTTTTTATTTTTTGTGATGATTATATTTTTCCATCACAAATGAGTTTTTAAAAAACTCGGTGAAACTATTTATGACGTTATTTACTACAATGAGTTATTTACGAGGGGACCACGTCACAAATGACCCGTCACAAATACTCAATTTTCCCATAGTGAAAGTGTTGTTTAGAGTTGTTTTAAAAGAGCTGGTGTAATATTTTTTTAAAGCCATTTGGTTTTGTAAAACTAAATTCTAGATTGACAACTCCATGTGTTGTATAAAGTGGTTTTTATAATAAAATGATGTGATAGACCGGTTGTCACATTCTATGTTTGACAAGTATGAATATATATATATATATAAGTATATGGGGCGCTCCTATATAGTGTATCCCTTTATGGGTGAATCCATAAGAAGCTTCTTTGTTTGGGGTAGGAAAGTGCGGTGATGACATTGTAAGGTGAGTCAGGCGTGTGAGGACCTCCTACATACACAGTATTCTTAATATAACAACCATGAGTTCTTGGGAATATTTTAGTTGATCAAGTGGTGGTTTCTTATCAACCCCGATTAGATGGTTTAATACCCACTAGTTGGTATATAGGCCAGATGGGGAGTGTTGCTGGTTTTTTTTTTGAGGGATATTGGTTGGATATAGACTATGTGGATTCATTATATTCCGATAGGTGGTTCCGAACTGAGTATGTCTAGGGGTTTTCTATGGATATTTAAGATCCCCTCTAGTTACTTAATCATTTTTATTTCTTTCTTACATTCTGTTGTACTATTTTTTTCTAGTTTTCACTGTTTACATATTTTACATTAGCCCAGCTTTGGTATATTTTGTTTTGAGTTTTTTTTATAAAAGGGAAAATGGTTTTTAAAATGGTATGTAGTGTGTGTTGGATTTTTAAATGGGAAAAACATGTTTCTTATTTTAAAATGTGAACAACCTAATTTCTATTTGTATTTCAAACTTGTGTCGTTGAATTGTTTTAGAAGTAAAAACTTTTCGATTTAGTGGTTTATTCTTGGCATCCCGACTAAGCATCTCAGCGATCAATCCCATTATATCATCATAGTTTCACGTTTAGTTTCTTTTTCAGGTTCTTGGTTCAGCTTCTCAATGTTGGATCAGGTGTGGTTCTGAGTTAAGTGGTGGTCTATAGGGTCACAAGGAGGTATGTACAATTTATTTTCTTTTTTGCTTCTAGTTTCACTTTTACCATCAATTTTTCTGTATCTGTTTATTTTTTTCATGGGCCAAATCATTCTCAATTGTTAAATTTTGATTCCTTGCACTAGTTTCCATCCCGAACAGAGAAATAACTCCCTTTAGGACATATCGTAGGCTAGTTCAGGTGACTAGTTCAGGGTCGAACAAGGATTGGTTCATGAAAAAATGATATCAAATGGTGGTTCATGGCATTTGGGGTGTCCATTAGATGGATATTAGGAATGTCGGGACTCAGGAGGTAGGTTTGGGAAGAATGTCATGAACCCTCACATGTTCCGAACCTCATGCTTCCAGAGGTATTCCAGGAATTGAGTCCTCGTCTTGTTATGGTTTGTTTTAGATTGAGGGATGGCAATGGAGGCGAACTAGTGTCATGTTTTGATTTTTCGTGAAGTTGTGATCCATGTGAAATCCAAGTTCCTAGTTCATGTTCCACTAAGTGTTATTTCTTACATAGGGAATGGCTCACTACCATGTCACCAAGTTGGGCGTAGATACTAATCCCTCTCACCGATAGTATGGTGTAAGTGGTGTTTTTTCTTGATTATAGTTGGTGTAAGTATTTTTTTTGAAAATGAAAAAGGATTTTGGAAATTATGATGCTTTCTATTAAATGGTTTTGGGATTGGAAAAAATGATTTTTAAGGAAATTTTTTTGGCTTGAAAATTTGGTAATTTTTTGAAATGGGTGAATAAATAGAATGGATGGACACATGTGTGATAGATCATGGGATTCCATGGGACTTTATTTGAAATTAAAGGCTTGACCTTAATTTCTACAGGTTATTTTTTAAATGGATTCTTTTGTATGTGTTTATATTTTCTTGGTTTTTGAGCCGATTGTTTTTGGATAAAGGTTATTTCATTGATGTTTCTTTGGCTTGATATTGTTTTTGGCTCTATGTTTAATATGTTGTTCAGAAACTTCCACCCAAGAAAATTCACCAAGGTTTCTGATAAGTCATGTCCAGTTTTTTGCCCTTTTAAAACACTGCCTATCGTTAACAGCCATCATGGTCCATTAGAGGTAGTGGAGTATCTTGAAGATGTTTATCATATCTTTAATATGTTGGTAACTCCTAATGATATCATATTAAATTCCGTTTTGGGGTTTTTTGAAGGTCCAACTCTGAACGAATGAGAGATTTTTTCCCCTCCGTCAATGCATGTTGGGATGATTTGGGATGTATTTAAATCTGTCTTCTTCTGATGGTTCATACCTAAATAAGTGAAGATAAAGAAAATGGAATAACATATGCGCATTCAACAAGGTCCATGGATGGTTAAAACATATGTTGAACATTTCATGGAAGTATTGCACTTTTCTCCATAGGTAGCATCACAAAATTTGATGAAGAATTATATCTCCACCGGGTGTCTTCATCTATAGATCAAGGAGTGGGTACTCCCTTCTAAGGACCATCATTTTGAGAAGATTTTGGATGATGAATTCCTTTATGAGTTGGACTTCAGATCGTAAGTGGTTGAAAATCCAACGTAATCAATTTCTTATGATGGTTCACTATATGGAGAGCAGGGTTTTCTTGGAGGGCATGTTTCTAAAGTGTCCTCTAAAGATGTTCTGGAATCTAGTTCATCGAACTGTTCAACGGTGTTCCATTAGTGTGGACATTTATGGAACATAAAGACATCACGTCATACCCATCTGAAGAAGTGCCATATTTGCAGCTATCAAGGTCATCTAGATAAGTTTTATAAGAAGTTTCACTGGAATAAGATGTTGTGACAGGAGGATTACAGTGCCTGACTGTGAGGAAAGAGATACTTCAGCCATCAAATACCCACCCATTGGTCATGGGGTGAATCTTGCGCGCAGTCGAGAGTTGTTGGGTGGTGTGAAGCCTCGGTTCGTTTTTTGTGTTCCATGTTGGGAATGATACATTTAAAGACTTTTTTTTCTTATTTCTACACTGTTAAAGTTTTACTGTTATTGTATGTTCATAATTTCAATAGGTGAATGTGAGGAACTTGTTCTATTGTAATCTAATAGTTCTATTTGTCTGATTATGGTGTTTTGAGTTTTTCATTTATATTAATGCATGTTTCTCCCTTTTAGGGGTTTATCTTGGCTTATGTGTCTTATTTTTGAGATGTAAGTGCCTATGGAATAATCAATTTTTTTTAGTTATGTTCGGGTTTACTTCTTGGGTTATTTTCTCCTCGTAGGTTTCTCTCTAGTGTTGGAGGTTTTGGGTCTGCGGGGAGAGTTCCATGTTTCAGCGGAGGTATTGTTTCTCTCATGCTATAGAAGTTAGTTTCGATCTGTTGGGAGTTCCCACAATGCACCCCCTTCTTGGGGTGGTATTTTTGGTAGTTAAACTTCCACAGAAGTTGAGTTATTATAGAGGGGAAAATCCTCTAATTTTTTTCCATTATATTGCATTGTGGTTTCTTTTAGTTTCAATCGAGAATGGATTTATGTTCTGCCTATTGTTCGGTCAAATGAATTTATTGTGGCAGAAAGTGTCTGTGGTGCGGATAATTATCACACCCAAACTTTTAAGTATATATTTATATTATTATTTCTTTTCCCTGGTTACTCATGTCAAGGTTCAGGCTGGGTCCCAGTTTAATTTTTTTTAACATTTAATGACTTTAGTGGGTTTCAGACTGGTTTCCGGGCACCGCATGGTTGGTGGTAGCCGCACAGTCAGCTTAGTAGAGGAATTCATGTATTTAATTTCCAGAGAAATCTTCTAACGCTAAATCTCTTTCATTTAGTTTTAAATTTTGATTCACAGCTTTATTATGCCCTTAATTAGTATACTATAGTGTTCTTAAATATATAAAATTTCATAAAAATTTGATTTGAGTCAATTCATAGTTTATTTCTACATGTATCTGTGATGATGAGTTTGTTTAGGTTCCAAATATAGTTTTGATAATTTCTAAATATAATTCACATACCTATGGTATCTGTGTCTATATTTTTTTGATTTTTTGGCATTGATGGAATTGGGTAAATTTGTCCCTTTGTGTGATTCTTTAGTTATATTTATGTTTTTATACAATTGGGGTGTTGATAAAATGTGATGTGATCCGTTAAAGTAAATTTATGGATTTTGGGTGTGATTCTATTAGATTTGTTTTACAAAAATGATGAAAATTCGATTTGGGTTTTACTTGTGAACTTTTTTATTTTTTTAGGGTTGATTTTTTTAATCTCATCTTGATTAATTTATATAGTTTAAATTTATTTTAGTGATTTTTGTTGTTTTTTGAGTCCTAGGGATTTATCGTAGGGAGTTTCGGTCAGTTCTGAAGGCACGCATACATGTTTCTATGTTTGGATATGTATATATATATATATATACACATATTCTATGTGAGTGTTCCCTCATGGTGTGGGGAACACATGCATCAATGTAAGGATATATATATATATATGTGAAAGTGAGTGCGTGCGAGCGAGGTACTGCTTGAGTTAGAAAGCATGGAGTGACCATTGTTTGAGTTTAGAGTTTCCATCCTTTCCCTGTTTTTGGAGATTTCCAAAATCACTTGAAATTTTTCAGCTAATTTTTTATTTTTATTCTCACCTTTATAAACATTATAGTTAATTCATTTCAATGTTTTCTGAATGGTTATAATTTTTAAAAATAGTTTTGAAATAGTTTATTTATTATGTGTAGGTGTTTGTATTACCGTGATCCAATTTGTTAATACATTTAATTCTTGTGTTTTCTTAATTAAGTCATAGATTATGTTTTTCACCTATATAATGTTTATATTTATCTTATGGTACTGTTTTCTTGTTGAATGATTTGATTAAAAAATGATTTTAGGATGCTCTTATATTTATGCACATGTTTATGCCTTGCGACCTTGGTTGAAACTAAATTCCTTTATCTTCAAATTGTATTGTTCAATGTCTAGAGTGGTGTTTTATTGTAGAAACATTTTATGTAACAATTTTTTTCCTGTGTTGGTTTGTTTTATGGAACATAGTGTTTTTTTGGGAAATTATTTTTTATGTCTCTTTAGAGGTTTGATGTACCATTTGATGTTGACACATCCATGTGTTTACTATGTGTCCACCTTGACGATTTCGCAAATGAATATGGTGCATTGAATTGGTATTTCTCATGAATCCTTAGTTTTCTAAGAGCTTTTTGTTCTCTAAATGTTGTTGGTCTCTTAGTGCTGCTCTATAAACTAGTTTGAAAATAAATCATTGAGTATATCCAAATTTGGATTTTGGTGTATGTTTTGTTGAGTGCGTGGTGTAAGGTGTCATTTGGTTTATTTTTACGAAATTCTACACAATATTACTAAAGGATTTTTTGGTAATGCTTTGAAACAAGGAACCTAGAGGCTAATTTGGATTTTTAATGAAAAACTGGTGTTTAGAGTTGATTTAAAAGAGCTTGTGAAATTTTTTTTAAAGGCATTGGGTCATGTAAATCTAAAGGCCCATTTGACAACTCAATGTGTTTGATAAAGTGGTTTTGATAATAAAATGATATGATGTCCCGGTTATAACTTTGTATGTTTGACATGTATAAATATATATATATGTGTGTGTGCATGAGGGAACTCCTATATAGGGTAACCCTTTAATGGTGAATTCATAAGAAGCATCTGTGTATGGGGTAGGCTAGTGCGGTGACGACGTGGTAAGGTGAGTCACACATGAGAGGGCCTATTACTTACACAACATTATTATTATAACCACCATGGGTTCCTAGGTGTATTTTAGTTTATAGAGTTATGGTTTATTATCAACCCCAACAAAAATGGGTTGGTACCCACTGGTAGGTATAGAGGCCAGATGGGGAGTGACGTTGGTTTCTTTTCCTGCGAGGGGGCTTATTTGGTTATAGACTATGGGGATTCACTATACACTAGCAGGTGGTTCTGAACTGAGTATGTCCAGGGGTATTCTAGGAATATTTAGGATCACTGTGGTTAAATAATCATTTATATTTTTGTTTTAATTTCTATTGTACTAGTTTATTTCTATCATGCTTTGTTTACCAATTCTACATTATCCCAGCTTTGGAATCTTTTGTTTTGAGTTTTGTTTATAAAATGGAAACTAGTTTTTCAAATTGTATGTAGTGTGTGTTGGATTTTTAATTGGGAAAAACATGTTTCATATTTTAAAATTTGAAACCCCACTTTTCTAATTTTATTTAAAACTTGTGTCATCAGATTTTTTCAGAAAAGAGAAATTTTGAATTTTGTGGTATATTCTTGTCATCTATGCTAAGTATCATGGTGCTCATGCATATTATATCTTCCTAGTTACAGGTTATATTTCTTGTTCAGGTTCCTGGTTTAGCTTCTCAATGATTTAGAAGGCTTGGTTTTGAGTTGGGTGTTGACCTAGAATGTCACAAAGTGGTGTGTACAGATTATTTTCATTTTGCTGCTAGTTTTATTTTTATTATCAGTTTTTATATGTTTGATTATTTTTTGTTCATGGGTAAAATATTTCCCAATGGTTAAATTTTGATTCCCGGTACTAGTTTCCATTCCGAAGGGATCAAGAACGCCCTTCGATACATGTCTCATGTTGTCTCATGTGACTTGTTGAGGGTCAACCTGAGATTGGTTCGTGACATGATGGCTCGACATATACCCCATAGGTACAAAGGCACAAGTATATCCAAATACACGAATATTACTAGAGTACATTGATATGACCTAGTATACGATCACAGACACGACCATAGTAATAGGAAATGTCTATATACATAGGCATGAACAGAGTACATTACCATATTCCACAAAACATGATCACTTTCCATAGTACAATGGAATGCCAGTGGTAGCCAAGACATGTCATGTATACCCTATACATGATGTGTACTTATTACATGGATGATTGAGGTCCCCATTCTCTTTATCCTAGACATGTATCAATAGGGTATGTTCCTTTAGTCCATATCTATGAGGGTATATGAGGAATTCATTCGTAAGCATCATATGAGTGATCCCCTCAATGAGATTATTCTTTGATGGAGTTATAAATCCATCCTCATATGATCTGGGTGAGATCCAGTATCTGTGTATCAATATCTTCATAGTTTCTATGTGTACTTATTTATGGTGAGGCTTGAAGAGCACGAGTTCTAGGATAATCACTATTAGTGTTACGAAGGCTCGTGAAGTGAGTTCTCCAAGAAGAGTCTTACCATGATGCGTCGAGATAAATACTAGGTTGGCATTATTATAGTGGACTTACCTTGATACTGGGTTTCTATCATGAGAATATCTTTGTTATTATTTTTATTGTCTAATATTCTGATTAACATATATTCATGATGATGGGATGATATCCCTTTGGATTCTTTATGTTTAGTGATTTCATGGTGTTTTAATGGGTATGGTAATACTCACATCTTCATGGAATCTTCCCACAAATGTCATGTATTACACATGCAATATCCCTTATGATGGATTCCTAGGAGTACAAGGAGGGAGAAGATCATAGTTGATCAAGATGATATTTCTAGTTCCATGAGTTTCATTTGAAAGAATTCCCCTCCTTATTTAGTGGGTTGGACTCTTTTATAGTTTTTTTTGGGTTGGTATTTGACACTTTATGATTTCCCATACTTGTATCATACTATGATGTGAGATATAGATGTATCCATGAATTTTGGGTATCCGTTTCATTTAACATTTCATCATTGTGTTGGTGTGTGGATATGTAGGTTCTGAGTGTAGCGGAAGCGCGATTGGTGGGTATACACAACTTTAATTTTAGCGTTAACAACGATTAATCCGAGATCCGTCAGGATAATAAAACATAGGATCGTCAGAATAGAATGATAAAAGAAAATGAGGGGAGTCCTAGAACTAAAGATAGGATCGTCATATGTTGGTTATAAATAATTTAATTAGTTTAAAAGAATTACCTTGATGGAGTCCTTTCTAAATTGATGTCTTGGTCACGATCTAGTGTGATCTATCGTTGCGTCATAAAATCCATGTGTAGGATTCCTCTATCAGTGATCCAAATGTTCTCAACGTATCTCTGGACATCTTCGAAGGGATCTTTGGGTGCTAGCAAGGAAGAGCCTTCGCTTGTGATATATGCCTTCGATTTCGTTGATCCGGTGGAGGTGGGTATCTCTCTCGTAGCTTGAGAGCATTCTTGGTGGAAAAAGAATACACTCTTGGCTTGAGAGTTTTTCCAAATCCATTGTGAAAACCACAAAAAATGGCTAGGATAATGGGAAATATATATTTTGGATTATAGTTACATAGAATAATAAAATGAATTAATTACACGAATCATTTATTAATTTCATTTAATTCATAGTAATACCCCATGTTTGATAATAACAGTTGACTATTATAACTACCTGACATGCACCCAATGAATTATATATAATATCATTTAATTAAATCAATACTATTCATTCTCATTAATTCCCTAGAAAAAAATACACAAAATGTATATTTAATATACACGGCGTGTACTTTTATGTTTCCATTTTTCTTTATTTCTTCCACCATATTTATTAGACCTTGAATAATGACTATTTATTTCTCAAATAAATATCACTGCATTACTCACTAATAAATATATTATTTCAACCCCAATATATTCTCTCGAATAAATAAAGTCAAAATAAATGTGATTAGGCATCCTTTAATAATTATTAATCCACAGTCAGGAAAAATATTAATTTAACTTGTTAAATTAATATTTAATTGAGATACATGGACACACATATTGTGTGACCCTCTAGTACTCTTTCTCAGTGGCATTAGGTGAAGCCTACCTAAATTCCAAGGTTAGTATCTAGCAAACACGCCAAGGCCCCCATAGTGAAAGAAGTTAATTCTAAAATGATATATCACCTTCTATGAACGCTTACTGTGTATTGTAATCCATTTTTCACGATATCTCATATCAAGTGGGTTGCATGCTAGTCCAATCAACCACATGCTAGATTTTTTTTCTTTGACTTCCTAAAATTGAACTTTCCCATTCCTCACCATGGTGATGTATTTAATTAGGCTATATCAATTCCAAAAAAGGGTCTGAGATGTCTAATTATGTTATGGAATAGAAGGGAAAAAACCTTTCTCACATTATCTATTAATGTGGTATTACTTGTGATGCACCCAACATATCATACCTCGCTGCGAACAGTTTTTTGTCACAGTTTTCATCAATACATCTATGTACATGAGTTTTAATTCCAATTAATAAAAATCTTAATGTATAAGGACCAATACAAATGTACACAGATAGAAACATCCAATGAAAACATTAAATGTGGATTTCCAACTGGCGGGTCTCATTGTCATAATATCCCCTGGATATTACCAAGGGCACACACCATGAGAAGCTGCCTCGAAGTTTTATGATTCCTCACCCCTAATGACCTGTATTATTTGTGTCCATAAAATAACATCATCCGGGCATAGAACATATTTTCAAGAACAATGTTATGGCACATCTAGGTTCTCATCATAGCAGGGATCCGATATGACCTTTCAGTGGAACAACTATCCATATGACATTATAACATTATTTGTCATGCAAAAGAACAATCAAGATGTGATAATGTGTTTATTAATTAATAAAGTACAAAGTAGTTCGTTCTAGGACACCAAACCCAACAGAATCCCACTTGGACTAGAGCCAACTGTTAACAAACATTAACCCGCTAGCTCTCACATGATATTCATGCTTCTGTGGAGATCGGCCTTTAGTCATGGGGACATCCACGTTCTCTTCCATGGACACTCTGATCACAGCAAATACACCACTTTGATAAAAATCCCTCAAGAGGTGATACTTCTGAAGTATGTGCTTTGATCGTTGATGTGACCTTGGTTCATTTACATGATCCACCGCTCCAGTATTATCACAATACAACGTGATATGATATTTACTACTAGGCACCACATAAAGCATCTAGAAAAATATCTGAATCCAGATGGATTCCTTGGTTGCATCAGAAGCCACTATATATTCAGAATCCTCTATAGAATCAATGAAACCTTACTAATTTGAACTCTTCCAGCTGATAGCTCCTCCATTGAGACAGAAAACATATCTAGATTGCGACTTCAGATAGTTCTGATCTGTCTGAAAACCAGCATCAACATACCCTCTGATTACAAGCTCCTCGTCTCCTTCATTACCAGGAACATATCCTTAGTTCATCTCAGATACTTAAGGATAATATTAAATGCAGTCCAATGCTGGTCTCCTGGATCTTCTTGATATATACCAACCATGCTCAGTGCATCGGAAACATCAAGCCTGGTACATAACATGGCATACATTATGGATCCTATAACTGAATCGTATAGGATCTTACTCATTCTATATTTCTCCTGTTGTGTTTGAGGAATCATTTTCTTAGAAAGATGTACGCCATGTGACACTGGAACCAATCCCCTCTAGGATTGTTCCATACTAAATCTCATTAGTATCTAGCAAATGTATGTACTTTCACATAGTCCAAGAAGCCTCTTTGATCTATCACGAATGATCTTGATCCCTAGAATTCAGGTTTCTTCACCCTAGTCCTTCATGGAGGAACACTTGTTCAACTAGTCCTTAACTAACTATATGACTGGTACATCATTTACAATAAGAAATATGTCTCAAACATATATTACTAGGATAATGATCGCATTCCCATTAAACCTTTTATAAAAATATGGCTCACATTCATTCTTAATGAACCCAAATTCTTTTATGGCTTCATAAAATTGAATGTTCCATGATATGGATGCTTGATTTAATCAATAAATGGATATCTGCAACTTGGAAACCTGTTTGGCATCACCTGGTGTCACAAAACCTTCTTGTTGTGTCATATAGACGGCATCCTAAAGGTTCCCATTAAGGAACACTGTTTTGAAATCCATCTATCAAATCTTGAATTCATGGTAAGATATTATGGAAAGAATTATTTTTATATATTTAAACATGGAAACTAGTGAGAAGGTTTCATTATAGTCAATTCCTTGACAATGTCTGAATCCTTTAGCCACAATACTTGCATTATAGGTTCTAACATTACCTTCCATGTCCAGTTTTTTCTTGAATACCCATTTTCATTCAATAGGCGTTACATCAGCTGGCTCATCAAACAGAACCCAAACATGGTTATTAATCATGTAATCCATCTCATAATTCATAGCTTCTAGCCATCTTGTAGCTTCTGATCTTTCTACTTCTTCCTTGTAAGATTGAGTTTCATCATTTTCCAACAATAATGATTCTCCATCATTGGGGACTAGGAATATAAATCTCTCTTGTACCTTTACCTCTCTTGAGATGATACATAGTACATGTGTTTTTGGAACCTCTTCCACGAGGAACTGGGGCACTTGTTCCGGTACCAACTCTTGTGTATCTTGAGCATGAACTTCATTGATGTTAATCTTGCTCCCACTATCCTTTTTGAGGATATGCTCCAACTCAAGAAAGATGGATTTTCTGGCGACAATCACTTTCATATCTAAAGGGTTATATAGGTAATACCTATTTTTCCTTGGGATATCCTATAAAGATACACATCGTGCCCCGAGGTGCTAGTTTGATTCCTGATAAGGCCTTAACAAATGCCTCACATCCCCATACATGTATGTGTGATAAAATGGGTTTCTTTCCATTCCATAACTCAGAGGGAATTCCATTTTCCTCTTTAGTTGGTACTCAGTTTAATGTTTATGTTGAATTTTGTAACTCATATCCCCAAATTGATAATGGATGATATGCATGATTCATCATTGACCTCACCATGTCCAACATGTTTTGGTTCCTCCTTTCAGTAACACCATTCCACTGCAGTGTATAAGGAGGAGTGAGCATAGATAAAATCCTAGACTCCCATAGAAGATCGATGAACTCTTGGTTCAGATATTCACCACATTGATCGGATCGAATCACTTTATCTTCTTACGAAGCTGATTCTCTACTTCATTCTTGAATTCCTTAAATTTCTCTAACGATTCTGACTTATACCTCATTATGTAGACATATCCATATCTATTCAGATCATTAGTAAAAGTAATGAAGTAAGAATAACCACCTATTTATTCTACTGGAAATGGTCCACACACATCCGTGTGCACCAATACCAGAAGCTCTATTGCCTTATCACCCTGTCCACCGAAAGATGGCTTGGTCATTTTACCTTGTAATCAAGAGTGACATCTATCAAGTGGTTTAGCTCAGTAGAGTCTATATAGCCATCTTGGTAGAGCATTGTCAAGCACTTCTCATTTACATGACCAAGACAGTGATGCGACAACTAGGTGATGTATGAGTCATGTGAGTTTGTTTCATTATCGATTTCCAATACGCAGTTTACATAATTTAATACATTCAAACCATTATTTATATGTGCCATACCATAACATATGTTGGTCTTATAAAATAAAAAACCCTTATTTCCCAACATGAAAATAAATCCATCCATTTCCAAACAAGATACATAAATTATTTTCTTGGTAACACTAGGAACAAAATAAAATTTATGTAAAACCAAAATCATCCCAGTCGGCAATGAGGGGTGGTAATCACCAATGGATAATGCAGCCAGCCTCAATCCATTGGCAGCTCGAAGATCCACATATCCTATATAAATCTTTATAAATATACTTGCTTCCTCTATTTGAATACATATGTGAGCCCCACAATCTATATCTAATACATAATGTGTAGAAATGAAATAATTAAACTCAATAACGAAGGATCCATTAGCGTCCCCACGCTTCTGGGTGCAGTTCTTCTTCTAGTGGCCTTGCTTTCCACATAAAAAACATACCTCCTCCCATTCATTGCCCTGCCTTTGGATCTTACACTTATTAGAGGGACAGTTCTTAGGGGCTTCAGACCATTTATAAGTGTTTGGCCCCTTTGCCTTGTCCTTCCTTTTCTTATTAACCATAAGGACTTTTGGTTTGTCACTCCCCATTTCCTTATCTACCTTATGAATTATGGTCAGATGTTCTGATAGACTCTTCTCATTTTTGATCATGTTATAATTGAACATAAAGATAGATAAGTTCTTGGGCAGTGATGATAGGATGAGATCATTACACAACTCATCTGAGAACACAATCCCTAAGATGTCCAAGTGTTCAATGTAGCCAATAATCATGACTACATGAGGCCCAATAGGTGAAAAATCTCTAAGATTAGTTGTAAAAAATTGTGGGAGATCTCATATATCTCCTATCTTACCTTATCTTGGTAGAGATCCCTAAGGTTGGACATCATTCTATACGCGTCCATGTTTTCATGTTGCTTCATGATCTCATTAGACATGGATGATAGCATGAAACACTGGACATCTGTGGCATCATCCATGTGTTTCATATAGAGGGATAGTTCCTCATCACTAGTCTCTTTTCTCGGTGCAACTGGAATAGGTTCTTCCAGCACATACAATTTCCTCTCGTGGTGAAGGATGATGTGTAAACGCCTATTCCATTCCTGGAAATTTGTGCTGGTGAGAAGGTTTTCCTTCTCGAGTATGGTCTGAAATGATATGTTTGAAGTCATATTTCTTTCCGTTTCTACAAATTAAGATGAGAAAAGGTTTTGTAATTTATGATAAATTTGAGAAAAATAAATAAATTAATACATATTAGTCTCTCACTATTTTATTGAAATCCAATAGGCCTCACCATTGACTTCAGAATATTCGATTGCATGAATATTCTAGTAGAAAGGTTCCATATTTTACATCGCATTACCCAAAATAGGGTTGGTCAAGCAACTTGCAGGGTTTTAGATAGGCTTTCTAAATGCCAACTACATTAAATGAAAACTCCTTGATCCGCTAAGTGGACACCCCAATCCTGAAATCCTTTTATTTTTTGATTTCATCTACCTTTTCCTCTTGGTCTCACCAATTTTTAATATGGAAGTCAACCCTTGATGGAAACCAAGTCAAGTCAACTCAAAATGTTGAACTAGATTTACTCGATAATTTAAGGCACCCTAATTAGGGTTGGTCAAGCACTTTGAACCGTTGTTCGATTCTTACCAAGATTATGGAAGTCTTTACCGACTTAATATTTCTGTGAGGGATTTTTGCTTTATAGGTAAATTTCCATATTATTATCTTTGATTAAATTATTTTTAATATTAAGTTGGATATACTTAAGTGATTAACCATGTCTAAAATAATATTTAGTGCATAAGCTGGTCTTTCTTTAGTTACATCTTGCATGCTTGTTTAATTCATTAATTGTGTGATTGTGAGAACACATCCACAATAAAAAAACCTTGCAACCGACAGAAATAAAATAAATGGTATGATCATGATCTTGTTCTATTGGTTAATTTTTCTAGAGGTTGACAAACTAACCCATGACCTAGGAGAGAAACACCCTGAACCTTTTGGGTTTGTGTTTACAGCTTTCGACCTGTCCACCTTTGTATCTCTTTGGATTGGTTTCACCTTGGCTCCTGACATGAGTTTCCTCCTCTATCTTGGGAGCTCCATCCATTATATATGCATTTATCTCACATGAAAGTGAGGGTTAAAAGGGTTTTTTACATAAAAGAAACCTTGAGAGTGTAGGCCCAATGTATTAATGAGGAGAAGGCTTACAAGACAACAAATTTAATATAAATAAATAAATTAAAAGAAACCATTCACATACAGGGGTCTTGGTCTAGCTCATGATCATCCATACACGAAACAATACATTTGTATAAATAAAACTAGCATTTAATTCATTAATCATTGTTGTTTAAGATAAATTATGCTCGAATAAATTAATTATTTTTAATTAATCAGTATTTTTATCCTAAACACTTTTTCAAAATTTCCATGAGATTTTCATCCATTATAATGTTAAACAAATAAATTCATTTAAAATTATCTATATACGTAACTTTTTCCTTGGAGACAACATGGTGAATTCCTTTATATAACTACCCAATGAATAGAAATAAACATCACACAGTTGTTAAATTAAACACATATATATAATACACCTATCACATGTTGTGCCTTAGATTTATGCCTGCACTATGGAACATGTCTCAAGGGTTTGTATATTATAATAATAAATTTTAATAAATCTGAATAATTTGGATGAGTACACGACATGTAGTTCCCACTACACAGTGTGTACTTTTGATCACCTTCTATCAAAAGTACATGCTCAAGGACATGGAATGTTGATGTACTTCAGAAATCTTCAATGTAAACGTTGTGTTTAGTGGGACACATGCCGTGTAGTATCCGCGTTTCACAGTTTCTATCTGGGAAAGCCGTGTATGTGGTAAATGGCACAACCCTTACCCGAAGGGACTACACAACTTGTTTAGTTGACTACATGATGTGTAATCTGGAAACTGTGTGCCACCTGTTCCTGGTCAACACACAATGTCATAAAGACTTAGATAAGATCCATTTACACGGCTTGATTTGGCAGACCAGTCTAAGGAATTGTATTTAGTCTACACAACTTGTACTTCGGAATGCACACCATGTATTCTGGTGTTGTATAGGCAGGAATGTTTGGAACCTCTTGATGATATCCTCTATTTTATTTTAATGAAAAAATTAAATTAAATAGTCATTTCTATATGGTGAACAAGAAATGAGGGAGGAGGAACATAACTCAAGATTCAGATATATAGAACGACTATGTTTAAATTGAAACAACTAAATTATTAAATGCATAAATCATCAATGAAAAACTAAATAATTATAATCAATGATATTACCTCTTTGATACCACTTATAGGTTCTGGGCACAGCGGAAGCACATTTGGTTGGTGTAGCAAACTATAATTTTTTCGTTAACAATGATCAATCCGAGATCCTTCACAATAATAAAACACCGGATTGTCAGAATAGAATGATTAATGAAAACGAAATAGGGGAGTCCGAGAACTAAAGATAGGATCATCATATGTTAGTCATAATCAATTTAATTAAGTGACAAGAATTACCTTGATTGAATTATTTCTTCGTTGATGTTTCAGTCATGATCTATTGTGATTAGTCATTGTATCATAGAATCCTAGCGGAGGATTCCTCTAACGGTGATCCATACGATGTCCACATATCTTTGGACATCGCTGAAGGGATCTTTGGGTTCTAGTGCAGAAGTGGCTTTGCTTACGATGTCTGCCTTTGATCACCTTGATCTCGTGGAGGCGGGTCTCTCCCAGATAGCTTGATAGTGTTCTTGGTGAAAAATTAATTCACTCTTGGCTTGAGAGATTTTCCAAATCTGTTATGCACAACACTAAAAAATGTATAGGCTAATGAGAAATATATAATTTTATTTTTAATAAATATAATAATAAAATGAATTAATTACCCAAAAGAATTTATTCATTTCATTTATTTCTTACTAATACCACATGTATAATAATAACAATTGACTATTATTATTACCTGACATGTGCCCAGTGAATTATATCTAATATCATTTAATTAAATAAATAATATTATTTCTCATAATTTCCAATGAAAAAGAATACATAGTGTGTAAATTAAATATAAACGGTGTGTACTTTTATTTTTCTATTTTTCTTTATTTCCTCCACCACATTTATTAGACCTTGAATAATGACTATTTATTTGTCAAATAAATATCACTAAATTACTCACTAATAAACATATTATTTCACCCAAAATATATTATCTCGAATAAATAGTGTCGAAATAAATGTGATCAGGCATCCATGAATAATTATTTACCCACAATCGGGAATAATATTTATTCAACTTGTTAAATTAATATTTAACTGAGATACTTGTACACACGTAGTGTATGGCCCTTTAGGCCTCTTTTTCAGTGGCATTAGGCGGAGCCTTCCTAAAGTCCAAGGTTAGCATCTAGCAACATGCCAAGGCCTCCATAGAGAAAGAATTTAACACCTTAAAGACGATTCATCTCCTATGAACGCTTACCATGTAATGTAATCCCTTTGTCACGATATATCATATCAAGCAGGTTGCATGCTAGTCTCATCAACCCATGTGCTTGATTAATATTTCTTTGAATTCCTGAGATTGAACTTACCCATTCCTCACCATGGAAATGGATTTCTTTAGGCTATATCAATTATATCAAAGGGCCTCAGATATCTACTTCTATTATGGAACAGAAGGGTAAAATCCATTCTCACATTATCTATCAATTCGGTATTACTCGTGTTACACCTTTAGATTTTATGAGAAATATTATTAATTTCTTTGATGTCTTTTTTTGTACGCTACACCAAGATAATCTTGCGCTATACTTAAGACTATTCTTGTATTCCGTAACACGCAAGAGAAACCTTCCTTGATAGCTTGCGTTGTACGCAATAGCGAGTTTCACTAAAGAAACGTTATGTTATTAAAATATTATATAAACTAGCAATTATGAATAGTAATACATACTATGGGAAATTTTATAAATTTTATCATTCAATATAGACTTTATTTTTGGATTCGAAATATCGAAATTATCCTAGGGTGAATTTTTGGTATTTTTCTGAAATCTTTCAATTTTTGATGAATAGTGAAAACACTGAGTTATTGGTTAAAACCGACTATTTATTTAAATAATAATTTATTTTATTTAAATATATTTTAGGTAAAAATAGATTCATAATACCTATATAATTTCAATTTAATTCCTTGGAGATATTTTATAATAATTTTAGATATATAAAAATTTTATTGAACTTTTTAACGTCTTTTACCCACCTCGTAGGAGCATTTGCAAATTTACATAAAACATAATTTTACCGCTTCTATGAGTTGAATTTAAAAATTCAAAGAGAAACGGTTGATATTAGTAAGTAAAACGCGGTTCAATGAGATGAAAATAATTTTGGGTGAATAGTAACTTTTATCTTTTATTTATCACGGTGAAAAGTAAATAGGGTAATTAAGCGTAAAAATGATATTATTATTACCATAAAAAATGTCCTAATTCTATGGGATATGTTTAATTTTACCTAAAACAACCTTATGAATAAAATATTACCCTTTAGGTCCACTTGGATTAGATTAGGACATTTATTATTATTTTATTTAAAGAAGAGTCAATATAGTTAAAATCAAAGTTTTATAAATAAAACATTTTTAATATAGGGTTATACATAAGAGAAATTAGACTATAAATATTCATTAGAAATAAAAAAATTTCCTACATAATGGTATTTTATTTATATATTTTCGGAATTAAATAATTTAATTTATTTATGAAACAATGATGACACAATAATTACCTTATTAATGAAATATTAACAGAATTGATATTATAAATACCCAAATAAATGTAATTTGATACTTTTTATCAATTTTAATAATTTTATAAGTTATAATAACATATTAGGGTTTCTTATATGAATTTTTGTCGAAGTAATAATTTTCTTATGAATTTATAAAAAAAATACCAAATAGTGTCAAAATTGGCATAAAAGAGTTTTTTTTTAAAATATTATATTATTAATTGATATAATGGTCCTAAATATCAACGGTTTGACCAAAGGACTTATATAATAATATATATGACATAAATTTACCAATTTGGGTTCTATTGGAAGTTTATTGTGTGTTTATTGACCATATACTGTAAGAATACAAGAAGACACATTAAAAGTAAAATTATTTAGCTTATAGTTAAATATAAATTATAAGGTTAAAACGGTAACCTAAACTTGTCTAAAACAAATTTTTTGTCAGTATTTAGACCCTTCCCCACCCCAGTCTCAAAATAAGTCACTTTGGAGCCATTATAAACTGAATATGGATTTATTATAAAATAATATTTTATGTTTTTCCTAAGGTGACTCTCACCCCTCTTATAAAAGAAAACTCCCCCTTCTCTTTAATTCATACACTCAAATCCATTTGGATCAGACCACCCTAGCCCAAATACCCTCTAAAATATCCTACCTTAATCATAGAGGCATTAATTTATTTAGAAAGTCAACCTAGGGAGCCCTTTTGATCAAATTAAAAGGAAGATCCCGAAGAAGAGGTTAATATCTCACCACCTATTTCAATTTCATTTCTTCTTCCACTTCCTTCTTCTTTGTTGTTTCCATTATAAAATAGTAACTCCAGTATATTCTATATATTGTGATGTTATTATAAAAATTTTACAACCATATTAGTTATTTTATCCGTCCTATGAATGAAAATGTCAAGAGATAGACATGAAATTGATTTTGAAGAAGAAATGATATTTTCCTCAAGAATTCATTTCAAGTGTTTTGTCAAAACTATTTTCCATATAAGATGAAATTATTTTGTATGATTATGTTTCAAGTATAATTTATCTTTTATTTACATGGTTTGATTCTTCTTATGATGAAATGATATCCATTTTTTTATATGGATTACGTTATGATGGGATGATGTTTATGAAACCCATTTTATTCTTTGGGTTATGATGAATTATTTATGTTTATTTTGTGGTACAAGTAAGAATGATTTCATTATAATATGGGTGGGACCTATATCTCCATACAATTAATTTTGTAAAGATTTATATCTCATGAGATAGACATGGCTATAATGAAAAGTAAACCCGGTACAGTAAAAGAGTTTTTCCACTATGATGGTCTCGGCAGTAATGCCTTGGCTACTATGGAAATCATATCATGTGATTAATGGTTTTACACAATTACATTATTATTCCCATGCTATTTTATCATGATTAATGATCCTTTATGATCTATCCCTTACATACTGCTAATATTCATTTCACAACTCATGATCTTGGTGTTTAAACTTTATGTTCATGTTTTTATTTTCAAATGTATATGGTTTTTTTATTTTCTCCATTATTACCCTTAGTGAGCATTTGAGCTCACCCTTTTTATGTTTTTCCCCAGGATATAAAGAATGTTTTTAAGTAAGAAAAAAAGGGAATACCTTTATGGGAGATTTTGATGATCAATCACCATTATTAGAAGATTATGTTCCGAGTTTCCAAAGACACTAAACTATTACTGTATTTGGGAGTCTGTTTTTGTAATGTATTAAGTATTCTGCAAAAGTAATTTAATGTATATGTACATCATGTTTGATTCACTACAGTTGGTATCAGAGAAAAGTTTTAGTTAACCTTTGGAAATTAGGATTCTAATTTTTAATGAGATCCTTAGAGATATTTATAAGGTATGTCTAGGGATGTTCCTAAGGATAACTATAATTATAGTTTATACTCCTAGAATTACGGTAATGATCTTATAATTAAACCTAAGATGTTAGATATTGAAGGTACTCCGACTTTATTATGTTTCTTTCCTAGAATGAATTTTTCCTCTCATACTATTATTTTTTGGGTTTTAGAAAATGGCTGGAAATAGGAATATTCACTATAATGGATGATATGATGGACAATGGAATGATATTCTTCATGAGCAACAAAATGAATTGGGATTTGGAAGTCCAAAAATTGTTATTATGCCTAACCTAAAATCTCAAAATATGATCAATAATATCGACTTTGTAAGTTTCCTGACTCAAATAATAACAGAAAGATGGTGTTTCATTAGGATCATAGTGGAATGAAAGTTCAATTTCCATCATGTAAATCATGTGGTAGGAGACATCAGGGAGAATGTTTAAAAGGAACTGGAATATTCTTTTGTGTGTCGAAAAGAAGGGCACAAAGCCATTAACTACAAAAGAAAAGGTTCAGTTAACACCGTGGACAAGGATAATGGTATTTCTAAGACATCAACAACGGTTAATTGTGTTAAATATGGGATGTATGGTCATTATGGAAACCAATTCCCTAAGAGAATATCTCTATAAGAGAATCAGCATGGTCGTATGATTAGTATTTATTTTGATGATGATGAAGTGACTACAAATGATATATGAGATGAAAGAACTGTTAAGGAATAAAATGATGAAGCTTGTTCAATGGTTAAAGAAAGTTGTGGAATGATTGTATGTATATATAGAGTTATGTTAATGGTACTATGGAATAAAGAAACATCTAATAAATGTTACAATATTGTTTTTCCTAAAGTATTTGAAAGTATATGTTGAATAGTACTGGTAACCATGAAAGGTTATTTAGATATTTTTGGAAAGAAGATGATATGTTCAGAATGAAGGGATAGAGAGATAATCAAATGTTTTATAGTATTAATGAGCTCATAACTGATGTAAGGACAAAGTGATATCACAATTTCAGTATATAAAATTTTTGGGAATTTGGTATGTGGAAAGAGTTGACTTCTGACAGTATTCAGGTTTTGAAAATCATTCTATGGTAATTCTTGTATCAAGAGAATACATGATTAAGGAATTCACATGTTTGGAATGTGACCAACATGATATATCTTATGATATATGAGCAGTAAATGGTTTTATACATTTGATTGGTAGATGACCTTTCTAGTAATCATTTCCTTCAAACTATGAGCTTAGACAGAAGTATATTGTATAATCCTAAATATTGGAATGAATTATGTTAGACATCATATATTATTGTTTAAGGATAGAACTTTTTCAATATTAATGCTTGAATGTTATAATAGTATAGTTTTAGAAAAACGAAAACCCATTGAATCGGAGAAAACCCATCGCGTTGGACAAGGCTATGGGAATCGAAACCATAACCGAAGTGTGGCATGCCTTTATCGCCTACCACATGCCTACAAGAAGTCCCTCATAAGAAGAAATTAGTTTTATTTTATTAAGCGGTATGATAGATGAAGTATAAGTCCATTTTTGGAACCATATACAGTTAATATCACCATAGAAGGACTTATGTATATTTAATAACTTTTTCTAAGCTTTTGTTTGAGACAAATGTAATGACCTATCATTCTATCGCATGATATGCTAATACTTCACGAATGAAAAATTCAACTTCATTTATTTAAGAGATGAAGTGGAAATTGTTCAAGGAATGACCAACAGTGAGATTGTACCGAAATCAATTAATTATTTCTTTTAATTTCATTTTTTTCATCTTGAGGGAAATGATATTGAAAACTAAAAATGATATCCTAGATGGTACCTTAGATCATCACAAATTTATGGATTTGTAATTTTTGGATATTTCATAGCCATGTTCTCTACCACTCACCATTAGAACATGATCGTAAGATTTGTCTTCCATATATGTATTTTCACCTATGTTCATCTACGTGGAAACCCAGTGATGAGTTAATTTGGTTAAATGGTACGTATCATACATTAGTTTTTAAAATTATTTTTTTTTATTAATTTTTACGATGCGTGTTTCTATGAATCAATCTTTCAAGTAGTAAACCATTTATAACCCCGACGAATTTGGAGGGAGAAATTCCTTTTTAGGGGGGTAGAATGTAACACCCTAAGAATTTATGAGAAATATTATTAATTTATTTGATGTCTTGTGTTGTACGCAACAACAAGATTTTATTACACTATATGCAACACTATTCTTGGCTTGCGTTACACGTATGAGAAACTATCCTCGATAGCATGTGTTGTACGCAATACCAAGTTTCACTAAACAAGGATATGTTATTAAAATATTATATAAACTAGACGTTATGAATAGAAATACCCACTCTTTGAAATTTTATAATGTTTTTCTTTAAAAATAGACTTCATTTATGGATTCGGAATATCGAAATTAACCTAGAGTTAATTTTTTGTATTTTTCTGAAAACTCTCAATTTTTTTATGAATAGTGAAAACACTGAGTTATTAGTTAAAACTGACTTTTTTTAAATAATAATTAATTTTATTTAAATTTATTTTAGGTAAAAATAGTTACATAATACCTATATATGTTTAATGTAACTAATTGAATATATTTTATAATAATTTTAGATATATAAAATTTTTATTGAACTTTTTACCGTCTTTTACCCACCTCATAGGAGAATTTGAAAATTTACATAAAACATAATTTTACCACTTCTGTGAGTTGAATATAAAAAATCCGAGAGACACGGTTGATATCAGTAAGTAAAATGTGATTCAATGAGATGAATATTATTTTTGGTGAATAGTTACTTTTAACTTTTATTTACCACGGTTGATAGTAAATAGGGTGATTAAGGCTAAAAATTATATTATTGTTACCCTAACAGAAGTCCGGATTCTATTGGATAAGTGAAATTCAACGCAAAACAACCTTAGGTATAATCAATTACCTTTTAGGTCCACTTGGATTAGATTAGGACATTTATTATTATTTTATTTAAATAAGAGTTAAAATAGTTAAAATCAAAGATTATTAACTAAAACATTTTTAATATAGGGTTATACATAAGATAAAATCGACTATAAATATTCATTAAAAATCTAAGGTGATTTCATACATAATGGTATTTTATTTATATTTGTTATAAATTATATAATTTAATTTATTTATGACAAAATGATGATACAGTAATTACCTTATTATTAAAATATTAACATATTTGATATTATAAATACCCAAATAAATGTAATTTTAGACTTTTTAAGAATTTAACTAATTTAAAAATTAATATAACATATTATGATCTGTTAGATTAATTTTTTCAGAAGTAATAATGCTGTTATAAATTTAGAAAAAACAAAATACCAAATAGTGTCAAAATTGACATAAAAGAGTTTTTAAAACAAATATTATATTATTAATTGATATAATGGACTTAAAAATATATGGATCATCCAAAAGACTTATATAATAATATATATGACATTAATGAATAAATTTGAGTACTATTGTCAGTTTATAGTATGTTTATTAACCATATAATGTAAGAATACAAGTAGACACGGTAAAAGTTAAATTATTTAACTTAGAGTTAAATCTAAATGATAAGGTCAAAATGGTAACATAAACATTTCTAAAACCTATGTTTCGAGATTCTTTTGACCCATCCCCACCCTATCCTTAAAATAAGCCACTTTGGATCCATTATAAACCGAATAATATTTTATTATAAAATAATATTTTTGGTTTTCCTAAAGTATCCCCTCACACCTCCTATAAAAGGGCACTCCCCCTTCTCTTTAATTCACACATCCAAATCCATTTATCATGGCCAAAACCTACCCAAATACCCTCTAAACTATCCTTCATTCATCTTAGAGTCCTTCATTTAGTCAGAACGCCAACCTAATGAGACCTTTTGATCAAATCAAAAGGAAGAACCAGAAGAAGAGGTAAATATCTCATCACCTATTTCAATTTTCTTACTTCTTCAACTTCTTCCTTATTTGTTTTTTCCATTAAAAAATAATAAATCCAGTATATTATATATACATTGATGTTATTATAAAAATTTTACAATGATAATAGTTATTTTATCCATCCTATGAATGAAAAAGTCACCACACGTGCGTACGTACAACTTACAATCTGCAAGTAATGGTGTAGTTTGTTATTCAAACATTTCATCATTTGGATGGGTATAATAATGAGTATTAATGATATAAATAATAAATATAACATTAATATAATTCTTTATATATTATAAATCATCCAATTATATACAATTTTAATATCAAAAGAACGATATTGTCGCTCGTGCGTACGTACGGACTATCGTCTCCACGAACGCGATGAGATTCATTTTCCATAATTAACCATTGAAGTATGATTATAAAGTACATATAATAAATAATCATGAAATATATTACATAATAATGATTCTAGATTTATGTAAATATATGTTTTATTTAATTATTTCCATTCAATTTAATCAGGAAACAAAAACAACGTTCATGCATACGTACGTCCTACCGTCTCCATGAACGGTGTATTTCATTCCATTTATTGATCTATCATATATATTTATATACTGAATATATATTATATATAAATCATTTTTCAAATTCTGGAATTAATTAAATCAGGATATAAGTAATAATATTAAGAAAAACAAGTCGAAACACGTAAAATAAATAAAATTATTTTTCCCAAAACACTTATTTAACATGGAATATACAAAAGAAAAGGTAATATAAAGTCCTAAGTGAATCATATATGATATATTAAATATCATTATGGTTATGTTAGAAGTTAATAATATGTTTAAACCCACTATATAGGAGTCTCAGACACATACAGATGAAATTTTTCCTACGATAAGGGATTATTTCGTCTCACTTTTATTTCTGTGAGACATAAGCCTTAATCACCATCTATTTCCTTTGTATGGTTTTTTTGTTTCCTATGAATGTTTTATGATTTTTATTATGAAGTATATGATATTTAAATATTCATATAGATTTCTTTATTTTATGACACGTATGATTCCACCGATCATAAAAGGTGAGGGTTAATATTTCAAATCTCATTTTTTTGATATTGCTTATATGTAAGTATTTCCTGGGGTTATATTTTTCATCCATGTCCATAAAAATTACTTTAATAAATTTTTTAATATTCATCCATTTATGTTTAAATTCATTTTTACCCCTCTTTTAATATTACATTGTGTTATGGAAGGAATATCTCTTTTTTTTACCATATGAGGAACTTTTTGACTTTTCCGGCAAAATTACGAGGAGAATGTTTTTTAACTTATACGGAATGAACATATTTTTATGGATTCATACCGCATAATTTTCATGACGATTCCTCTATTATATTTCATGATTATTTTCAACAAAATCCATTTCTATAAAAATTGAATTGAATTTTGTGAAAAGAAAATTATTTTGAAGAATAAAGGATATTTTTCTAAAGAATTCATTTAAAGTGTTCTGTCAAAACTATTTTCCATATAAGATGAAATTATTTAGTATTATTATGTTTCAAATATAATGTATCTATTATTTACATGGTTTTATTCTTCTTATGAAGAAATTATATCCATTTGTTTCATATGGATTACGTTATGATGGGATGATGTTTATGAAACGATTTTATTCTTTGTGTTAAGATGAATAATTTATATTTATTTTGTCGCACATGTAAGAATTATTTCATTATGGGATGGGTGAGAACTATATCTCCCTCAAATTCATTTGGTAAAGATTTATATCTCATGAGATAGACATGGTTGTAATGATAAGTAAACCTGGTTTAGTATGGGACTTTGTCCACTATGATGGTCTTGACATTAATGCCTTAGATACTATGGAAATCATATCAAGTGCTTAATGGTTTCCACAATTACATGATTTATTCCAATGCTATTTTATCATGATTAATGTTCCTTTATGATCTATACCTTATATACTGCCAAGATTTTTTTCGCAACTCATGATCTTGATGATTAAACTTTATGTTCAAGTTTTTTTGTTCAAATTTATATGGTTTGTTTTATTTTATCCATGCTTACCCATACTGAGAATTTGTGCTCACCCTTTTTATGATTTTCCCCAGGATATAAATAAAGGTTTTAGGTAAGAAAAAAAGGAATATCTTTATTGGGGATGTCAAAGATCATTCGCCATGATTAAAAGATTATGTTCCGAGTTTCCCAAGACACTAAACCATTATGGTCCTTGGGCGTATATTTTTGTAATGTATTATGTATTCTGAAAATGTAATGTAATGTATATGTACCTCATGTTTGGGACTCTACAACTCGTGACACACCCAACATATCATACCTAGCTGCGAACATTGTGTCATCACAATTTTCATCAATACATCTATGTTCTTGAGTTGTAATACCCATTAATAATAATATTAAATTCTAAGGACCAATACACATGTCCACATATAAGAACATCCAATGACACCATTAAATGTGGATCTCCTTATGGAAGGTCTCGTTCTCATTATATTCTCCTGTATATTACCCAAGGGCGCACACAATGAGAAGGTGCCTCATAGTTTTATGATTCCTCACCCATAATGACATGTATTATTTGTTTCCCTAAAATAACATCATCCAGAAATGGAACATATATTCAATAACAATGTTATGGCACTTTCGGGTTCTCATTATAGTAGGGATCCGATATGACCTTTTAGTGAAACGACCATCCTTAAGAAATTATCACAAGTATTGTCATGCAAAAGAACAATCAAGATGTCATAAGGTATTTACTAATAAATAAAGTACAAAGTAGTTGGTCCTAGTCCACCAACTCCAACAAGATATATGTGTGTGTAATGGTATCATAGGCTGAGACGTTAAATTTTTGTGATATTCCTACTCTATGCTTTTTTTGTCCCTTGACCTATTGTAGGTGGTATTGGGGTGTCACACCCTGCTTAACCTTGGCCAGTCAAGCCCCAGTGGGTTGGGTCATAAACATTATTTATATCACAAAAAAATGATAAATATTGACCATGATTTTATGATGGAGTTATTATGGTGGAATTTAGAATGTTATTATCACTACCAATAAATGTAGTCATACTCAATGGTAGTACGAGATTAGTGGTGGATATGATAACATTAGAGATTATGAATTTTATGGAAAACATTTTTTAGGATGTTTCCATACTATATTTTGAAAAATATTTGGTGATTAAATATTAACATAGGTTCACCAAGAAAGAAAGAAAGAAAGAGAAATGTTTGAGAAAACAAGAGCATGAGATTAGTGTACTTTTGGTATTTTCAAAATATGAATGGTTATTTAACAAATAAGTATTCTATCCTCTATAATGATAATACAAGGAGATGAATTAAGTGTGACTCTCATTTAAATACCAATAATCTTATAGGTAGAGGAATATGATATTGTTTATGATGTTCTTGAAGAAATATTTATACATATCGAAGGAGAAGGAGCCATCATATTCTTTAAAGATTTGGTTTTACAAAAAGAAGAAGGTGATATTGTGATATAAAAAAATGATGATATTCTAGTGTTAGATAAGAAGAAGAAAGAGACTCAATAATTAATCTTGAAATATGAATACATGTCATCTCTTGAATATCTTTCCAAAGTAGAAAGAGTTTCCATGTACTATAGTGAAAATAAGATGACCGAGGTGATATTCACATAAATTTTGTGAAGGAGAACATGAAATCCAAAGGTGCCAACCCAATATTATGTGCAACATCAACAAGGTGATATTGTTTTTGAGATGTATACCAAATTTTTGTTTTCCATTTGATTTATTGAGTGAAACATGGAATTGTGAGGGAAGATATCCTAGAGAGATAATACATATGTCGTAATCCTTTGTAAGGGTAATGATACCAGGTAAGAGTGGCCTATCCTAAAACTAATAATTAATAATCTTAGTATTTCTAGTGAACCACCACATTATTATCTATGTTCTCCTTAGGAATCCCCATAGTGGTGATCCAAGTAAAATTTCATGTGTCCTTGTTTTTTTTTCTTTACCTATTGTACATCACTATTAGATAATTATATGTCATTTTTTATTAAATGATGCTTAATGTATTGGATAATCATAAACTAATGAGAATGAATAATGAAACTTATATTTAAGAATTTATGATCTATTTTGGTATGGAGATTTTATGGAAATGTTTTTCACTTTATAAAATATTCCATACCATAATTCACCCACACTTGTAGTTATCTCACCCAAGTCACTTTTGGGACTACAAATTGGTATCAGAGAATATGTTACTTTTATTTATTTTTTTAACATAGTCAATTTTTTTGTTATAGTTGAGGTTTTAGTTCTATATTATATGTTGGTGTTCCATGTAAAGTGGAAAAACAATAAAAAATAACAATAAGTCCTATATAATTCATCATTGTGTAACTATTTATGGGATGCGTTCGATTTAATTGACCATATATTTAAAAAATAATGGAATGAATGAATAATATTGGGATTATATGGGTTTGTATAATGTTTTTGTAGGAATGTTCGATGAACTTGACATGCCAAATGATGTTTGTATGACTAATGATGAAGAGATTCGAAGAAGGAAAAAATTGAATGTTATCCACTCGATAGAGGCGATGGATCAACAATTAAATAAATAATATTTCACGATTAAAAAATAAAATTATCCTCATGAAGTATATATCAAAGCATAAGAATTTATAGTAAAAACTCTAAAAGGTTTTAATGAAAAACTTGTTGAATTGGCCACTCTTATAAGGGAAAGGAATGATTCCCAATTTTGAGAAATGAAAGTGATGTCCCAAAAGATTGAATAACTCAATTCTGATGTAAAGGGAAAGAATATAAACTAAATAGAAATTCAGAATTTTTTAATTTTAGAATGATGATATGCTAAACACTAATTAGACTTAATTGAGGAAAAACATTTACAATAAGAGAAGGTATCAATTAAAAATTACTTTTCATTAGTGAATTCTAAGATGATGGATCAAAATGAGACACAAGATAAACTCTATGAAATTGGATGACTATATGTGTAGTTGTAATAATTTTAATATAGAACGTAATGGTAAACTTGAATCAAGAGGAAATACGATTCAACAATTGGAAGAAGAACTAGAATTAGTCAAGATATAAGTGGAGCAATATAGTTTCTAATATTATGCTAAATTAAAGGATTCTTTTCATTTATTATTTGACTATCCTTGGGTAGGTAATAATGGATTGGAAAAAATATATTCCTCATCTTAGAAAAAACATGAGAATATTTTGATGTCTCAAAGACCACACAACATTGAAAAATATGGTATTGGCTATAATGAGACCTCTTCATGGTAGGTGGGGAAGTTAACTGTGTTGAATACAAAGAAAATATAATGTACTGTAGATATTTGAAATAGGATTAAGATAGCTTCTAAAAAGGGTTATGTAAATACTATGAACACTCAAATAATTTATGGAAACATTTGCTAATTTCGTGGGATACAAGGTAACATTTAATTATTTTGTTTTATTTATTTGGAATCTTTTTCATGATGTGAGGATAGAAAACAAAGATGTCAACCAAAACAACAAAGGTTTGTTTTTCATTTTAATTGTTCTTTCCATACTAAAAATGTCTGAAGTTCAAATTTTAGAATAGTTTTAGTGGGGACTGAAAGAGGAAATTAGCATAAACATAATGATAAATTATTCCCATTGAAAAATGAGATTTCAGAACCTATAAATGGAAGATTCATATGCTGAAACTAGATAGAAAAGGAATTGTAAAACTATTTATAAGACACAGACCTCCTAGAGGGATAATAAAAGGTTTTAGAAACAATATAATAGTTTTAGTAAATTCTAAAACTGAGAAGTAACATGTGATAGGGATGATATAAAACAAATTATTTATTGAAAATGCCAAAAATAATTAAGGGGCGGAATGGGAAATCAAAAGGCTTGGAAAAAAAATTAATCTATAATAGAAAATTAAATCCTTGGTAGTAACATTTTATAGGGAATAATAATTTGTAACATGGGTTGTGAAGTATAAAACTATAAGATTTTAATATATGATTTTAACATGAGTTGGGTAGTAGTTATTTGACATTTCAATTAAATTTCTCTTTACTTTTAAGAGGAATCCCTAATCAGCCAAGAGTTTTTATATATTAAATAAAAAACACCTATTTATAATTAAAATATATTTTTTTAATAATTAATATATATAAATAATAAAATTCATTAAATAATAAATATATTTATTATATTTATTATATTTATATATTTATAAGTTTATAATTATATATAAGTAATTTTTTAAAATATATATAAATAATTTTTAAATATGAATTTTTATAATTAAATAAATTAAATTTATTAAATTTATATGTTTATAAAATAAATAAATATTTATATTTATATTTATATTTATTATATTTATTATATATATATGTTTATAAAATAAATATAATTTATGTTTATATATTTGTTATGCATTCATTAGGAATATTCATTTACACATCACACCATCATTAATATTCATGTTGGCCATATATATGATGACCTTTTTTTATGATCTTTAATTTACATAGCATATATAATTCTTGATCCCATAAAGATATTAGGTTCTCTTAAGTTCTTAAAATCATGATAAATATACTTAAATATTAAATGTATTTATTATATTTATAAATCAAAATATTTAGTTATATATAAATACTTTTTAATGGGTTCTTTGCATTTATTATTTGACTATCCTTTGGTAGGTAATAATGAATTGAAAAGAAAATATGCCTCATCTTAAAAAAACATGAGATGATTGTGATGACCCAAAGACCACACAACATGGAAAGATCTGGTATTGGCTATGATGATACCTATTCATGGTAGGTGAGGAAGTTAATCATGGAGAATGCAAATAAAATGTAATATATTTTCGATATTGAAAATACGAATAAGAGATATTATTCAAAGGGTTATGGAAATAAAATGAACATGCAAAGAAGTAATATAAATATGTGCTATTTTTTTGGATACAAGGTATCATTTAATGTTTTTGTTTTACGAATTTGGAATATATTTCAATGTGTGAAGTTAGAAAACAAATATTTCAGCCATAACAACCATGGTATGTTTATCATTATATTTATTCTTTCCATACTAAGCATTATTGAAGTTGAAATTTTAGAAGATTTTTAGTTGGCATTGAAAGAGTACATTAGCAGAAATGTAATGATAAATTAGTCCCATTGAAAAAAATATTTCAGAACATATACATGGAAGATTCATATACGGACACTAGAGAGAAAAAAAAACAGTAAAACTATTCTATACCAAAAACCATCTAGAGGGATAATAAAAGGGTTTGGAAATAATATAAGATTTTACATGGTGTTAAAACTGAGAAGGAACATGTGATAGGGATGCTATAAAAAATTATGTATTGAAAAGTCCAAAACATTTAAAGGGAATGATTGGGAAACCAAATGGCATGGGAAAAAAATTCACAGTATAAATGAAATGGAAATCCTTGGTAGTAAATTTTCGATGGAAAAATAAGTTGTAAATTTTGGAGTTTGTGTCCTAGAACAATCTACTTTGTACTTAATTCGTTAATAAAAAGGTTATCACATATTGACTATTCTTCTGCATGACAATGCATGTTATAATGTCTTAAAGATAGATTTTGCACTAAAAGATCATAGAGGATCCCTACTATGATGAAAAACCAGAAGTTCCATAATACTGTTCTTGAATATATGTTCTATGTCCGAATGATGTTATTTTTGGGACACAAACCATATAAGCCATTAGGGGTGAGGACTCATAAAACTTTTAGGCACCTTCTCCAGGTGTGCTCCCGTGGTAATATTCAGGTGGATATTATGAGAACGAGACCCGCTAATATGAAATCCACATTTCATAGTGTCATTGGATGTTCGTATCTGTGGACCTGTGTATTGGTCCTTAGACGTTAATATTATTATTAATGGGTATTAAAAGTCGCACACTTAGATGTATTGATGAAAACTACAATGACACATTGTTCGTAGGGAGGTTGGATATGTTGGGTGTGTCACGAGTAATACTGCATTAATAGCTCATGTGAGAAAGGATTTGTCCCTTATATTCCATAAAGGAAGTAGATATCTCAGACCCTTTTATGAAATTGATATAGACTAAATAAATATAGGGCCATGGTTAGGAATGGAAGAGTTCAATTACGAGAAGTCAAATAAAGAATAATCGAGCACATGGGTTGATGGCACTAGAATTCAACCCACCAGATTCGAGATATTTAGACAAAGGGATTAAAATACATGATAAGTGTTCGTAGGAGGTGACACGTCATTGCTATGTTGAATTCATTATCTAGGGGTTACTTAGTGTGTTGCTAGATGTTATCCTTGACTTTAGACAGGCATTGCCTAATGCCTCCGAGAAAGAGCCCTAGAGGGTCACACACTAAGTATGTCCAAGTATATTAGTTAAATATTAATTTAGCATGTCAAATAAATATTATTATCGATTTTGGATTAATAATTATTCAAGGATGCGTGATCACATTTATTTCGACACTAGTTATTCAAGATAATATATTATGGGATAAATAATATATTTATTAGCAAGTAATGAAATGTTATTTATTTTAGAAATAAATAGCCATTATTCAAGGTATAATAAATTTTGTGGAGGAAATAATGAGAAATGGAAAAAACAAAAGTACACACCATGTATATTAATATAAACACCATGTATGTTTTCTGGGGATTTTAAAAAATAATAATATTTAATTAATTAATTAATATTTGGTGTAATTCATTGGACACATGTCAAGTAATAATAACAGTCATCTGTTATTATTAGACATGGGGTCCTACTGAGAATTAAATGAAAAGAATAAATTATTTCGAGTTATGAATTCATTTTATTAATCTATGTAATTAAAATCTCAATTATATAATTCTCATTATCCTAGAATTTTTTGTGGGTGTGCAAAATGGATCTAGAAAATCTCTCAATCCATGAGAGAATTCCTTTTCCTCCAAGAACACTCTCAAGCTATGAGAGAGATCCTCCTCCACCGGATGGAGAGTGGTTTGCAAGCAGCTCTCAAGGTGATCGAAGGAGGACATCACAAGAAAAGGTTCTTCCGTGCGAGAAACTGGAGATCCATTCAGTGATATCTAGAGATACATGGTGCATGTGTTGATCACCAATAGAGAAATCCTACACTTGGATTCTATGACCCAATGACGGATCACATCGTATCGTGATCAGATACATCAATAGAGAGATAATTACATCAAGGTAATTCTATTATTTTAATTAAATTAATTATAAACAAAATATGATGATCCTCGGTTTGGTTCCGGGACTCTCTCCCTCTTTTTTCTTTCTTATTTCTATTCCGAAGATCTAGCATTTTATTATCATGAAGGATCTCAGATTGATCATTGTTAACGGAAACATTTATGTTGGTAACACCCACCAATTTGCTTCCGATGTTCCTGGAACCATGAATTGGAATAAGAGGGGTCATATCGTTGATTATAATTATTTATTTTTTCATTTATGATTTACACATTTAATAATATAGTTTTTTCAATTCAAGATTAATTTTTCTGCTAATATGAATCTTGAGATATGTTCCTCCTCTCTCGTATCTCGTTCACCATATAGAAATGACTTTTTCATTTATTTTTTTATTAAAATAAAATAGAGGATCTCATCCAGAGGTTCCAATAATTCGTGGACGTACAACATCAGAACACACGACATGTATTCAGCAGTACACGTTGTGTACTCAAGATTCAATGCATCAGACCAGTCCACCAAATCAGGTCATGTGTTGGAATCTTTCTAAGTATTAAATGACACTGTGTGTTGACCAGGAACAGGTGGCTCACCGTTTCTAGATTACAAATTTTTTGGTCCACTAAACATGGCGTGTTGTCCCTTCAGGTTAGGGTTGGACTGTGTACCCCATACACATCTTGCTTTGCTGGAAACTATGTAACAAAGATACTACACAGCGTGTGTCCCACTGAACATGTAGTGTACTCTGATGTTTTATGAAGTACATCTACACGTCATGTCATCAGGAATGTACTTCAGGTGGAAGGATAAAAAAAGTAGATGCTATATAGTTGGAACTATAAGCCATTTACTTATCCAAATTATACAGTTTTATTAAAATTTATTATTATATTATATAAACCCTTGAGACATGTACCATAATGTAGGCATAAATCTGAGTCACAACATGTGATAGGTGTTTTATATATTTTTCTCTAATTTAGCATCTATGTAATGTTTATTTCTTCCCATTGGGTAGTTATGAACGATAATTCACCGGTTTTCCTCCAAGGTATAAGTTACGTATAAAGATAATTTTAAATGAATTCATTTGTTTAAAATTATGATGGATTAAAATCTAAATTAAATTAAGAAAGAGGGTTTAATTTAAAAGGATTGATTAATTAAAGATAATTAATTGATTCGAGTGTGATTTTTCTTAAACAAGAATGATTAAATAACTAATTGGTAGTTTTATTTATGCGTAAATATTGTTGCATGTATGGACGATCATGAGCTTGACCAAGACCTTTATTTGTGAATGGTTTATTTTAATTAATTTATTTAAATAAAATTTTTGGGTCTGGGAGCCTTATCCTCATTAATATGCAGGGCATCTGTGCCTATGGTTTCATTTAGGTAAAAACCCATTTTACCCCTCACTTGTGAGTATGATAAAAGAATATGTAATTGATTGAGCTCCCAAGCTAGTAGAGGTGGACCATGTTCGGAGCCAAGGTGATACCAATCCATAGTGATACAAAGGTGGATAGGTGGAAGGATATAAACACGAACCCTAAAAGTTCAAGGTGTTTCTCACCTAGGTATTGGGTTATTTTATGAACCACAAGATAAACTAACCACTAGAACAATCTCATGATCATACCATTTATTTTATTTCTATCAGTTTTAGGGTTTATTTATTGTGGGTGTGTTATTATGATCACACAATTAATGAATTAAACAATCGTGCAATATGGAACTAAAATAAGAACATAATATACGTAAATATTATCTTATACATGGTTAATCACTTAAGTATATCCCACATAATATTAAAAATCATTTAATAAAAGATAATAAAATGAAAATTTACATATAAGGATAAAATCCCTCAAAGAAAATATTAAGTCAGTATAGCATTCCAAAATATTGGTTAGAGTCAATCCATAGATCAACGTCCTTGACCAACCCTAGTAAGGGTTCTTTCAATTTTTGGGGAAATATAATTCAAGGTTTTGGGTTGACTTGAATTGGTTCACATCAAGGGTTGACTGCTATAGTAGGACTTGGTATGACCAATAATAAAAGGTTAAGGAAATCAAAAATAAAAGGATTTAAGGATTTGGGAGTCCACTTAGTGAGTCAAGGAACTACGAGTTAATACACTTGGAATACGGAATGCCTACCTAAAACCCTTTTATATTTCTTGACCAACCCAAGTTGGGTTAATGCAATGGTGATTATGGATCGTTTCCACTAGAATATTCATGAAACAGAATATTCTGAAATAATGTTGAGGGCTATTGGATTTTGATAAAATAGTGGGAGACTAATAAGTATTAAATTATTTATAAGTCTCATTTTTATCATGATAATGTACTAAACATATCCTCATCTTAATTTTGTGAAATGAAAAGAAAAATGAATTCAAAGAAATCATTATAACCCATAATCGAGAAGGAAAATCTTGTCACCAGCACCAATTTCCTAGAATGGAAGAAGTGTTTATGCGTCATCCTCACCACGAGAGGAAATTGTATGTGCTGGAGATCATGTTCCAGTTGCACCTAGAAAAGAGGGAAGTGGTGAGGAACAATATTCCTATATGAAATATATGGATTGTGCCACAAATATCCAATGATTCATGCGATCAGCCATGTCTAATGAGCACTTGAAGCAACATGAAAACACGGACGTGTATAACATGATGTCTAACCTTAAGGATCTCTATCAAGAGAAAGCGATATAGGATAGATATGAGATCACCAATGCTTTGTTTTCACCTATGACTGGAGATTCTATGCCAGGTGGGCCTTATGTAGTCAAGCTTATTGGCTACATTGAACACTTATACATCTTAGGGATTATGTTCCCAGATGATTTGATTATAGATCTCATCCAATCATTACTTCCCAAGGCCTTCTCTAGCATTATTTTCAACTAAAACATGAGAAACATCGTGAAGAGTCTATCAGAACTTCTGACCATAATTTTCCAGGTATATAAGGACATGGGGTGTGACAAACCTGTAGTCCTTATGGTGAATAAAATTAGGAAGGACAAGGAAAAGGGGACAAGGACTCATAATGGGTCTGAAGCCCCTGAGCACCATCTCTCCAAGAAGGGGAAGATCCAAAGGAAAGGCAAGGAATGACAATTGGTATGTTTTGTATGTGACAAGAAAGGCCACTAGAAGAGGAAATGCACCCAGAAGCATGGGGATGCTAAAGGTGCATTTGTTTTCAAGAGTAATCGTTCAATCTCTACACATTGGGTATTAGATACAAATTTTGGGGCTTACATCTATATTCAAATGAAGTATCCATGTATATTTTGAATGATTCCCAGAGGAGAGGTGGATCTTCGAGCTTCCAATGGTGCGAGGCTGGCTGTGTTATCCATTGGCGATTACCACCTCTCATCGATGTTTTTGGTTTTCAATAACTATTATTATGTTCCTAGTGTTACAATGAACATAATTTATGTATCATGTTTGGATATGGATGTATTTATTTTCAAGTATGGAAATGAGGCTTGTTTCTATTATAAAAACAATGTATGTTATGTTATGGTGCATTCAAATAATTTTTTGTATGTATTAAATTACAAAAACCCAACTATTGTCAATCGATGACGAAACAAAATCACATGACTCAATCATCACCCAGTTTTGGCATCACTGTCTTGGTCATGTAAATGGGAAGTTCCTGACAAAGCTCTACCAAGATGGTTATTTATACTCTACTGAGCTAAAATCACTTGATATATTTCACGCTTGTTTACAAGGTATAATGACCAAGTTTCCTTTCGGTGGATAGGGTGAAAGATCCAAAAATCTTCTAGGATTGGTGGACATGGATGTGTGTTGACCACTTCTAGTAGAAGCTAGAGGATGATATTCTTACTTCATTATTTTTACTAATTATTTGAGTAGATATGGATATTTTTAATTAATGATGTATAAGTCAAAGTCCTTAGATAAATTTAAATAAGTAAAGAATAAGGTAGAGAATCAGTTTGGTAAGAAGATAAAGAAACTTTGATCAGATTGAGGTAGAGAGTATCTAAACCAATAGTTAATTGATCTTCTAAAGTAGTATGGGATTCTATCTCATCTCAGTACTCCTTATACACCATAGTGTAATGGTGTTACTGAAAGGAGGAACCACACCTTGTTGGACATGGTGATGTCGATGATGAGTCATAAATATCATCCATTATCCTTTATGGGATATGCATTAAAAGATGTAGCATATACATTAAACCAAGTACCAACTAAGGTGAGAAATGGAATTCCCATCCGATATATGGAATTGAAAGAAACCCATTTTTTCGCACACACGTGTATAGGGATGCGATGCATTTTTTAGGCCTTATCAATAAAAAAAATATAAACCTAGGAAAATATGAGTATATTTATAGGATATGATAAGGAAATGAAAGGATATTACCCATATAACCCTTCATACAAGAAAGTAATTATTGCCAGACAAGCTGTCTTTCTTGAGAGGGATGACATCCTCAAAAAGGAAAGTGGGAGAAAGACTGAATTTGACGAAGTTGATGCTCAATATACACATGAGTTGGTAGGGGAACAATTTCCACATAGGACTCTTCATGATCTTGACAAAGACATATGTATCTGTTGGATGTTTTAATTTAATTTGTTGCATGAGTTTATATTTATTTATTATTAAATTAAATATGATGGACTTTGAGTCATACATCCCTCCATTATTATGTATGACTAGAATTTACCCAATTATTTATGTAATCATAAAAAACAATCCTTTGGTTCATCAAACTTGTGGGGGAGTTATAAATACTTTTACTTAATCGAGTATCCCATGGCACAAAGAGGGAGTTCATGATGAAATTATTATGATTCTGACTCATGTGATACATGAGAAGTTAGGTGGAATGCTGTAAATCATGCCATCACCAAAAACAAGAGTTATTTCCCCCAAGTCATAAGATGATTTAATGTCCAATCATTAAATCAACTGTTAGAAAAAAGCTCATGAATGGTTCACTTAATTAATAAATTATTTATATCTACGAAATTAATTATTTTATGGATGCAATAATATGATATCAAAAATACATGTTTTTATATTAAAATACAAAATTTTAATAAACGGATTATGAAAATATGTTTTATCCATCATGGATAATTAATTAGGTAACATCCACTTAATATTATCATCAAATTTAGTGGATAAAAAAGATAAAATTTATTCAAAATTAAAATTAAAATCCATTAACTAAATTTTAATTTGGACATGGCCTTCAATTACTTGATTAGGAACAAAAATCCATAGAACTAAGTGTTTATCCAAACCTTGTTAAGATACATAATTTTATAATGGGAATTCTTATGAATTTTTTTGGTTGACATATATATTATACAATAATAGGTGTATCCCTTTCGAGACTTGGTGTATTTTGGAGGCAAGTGTTTAGGAAATACAAGTCATGATTTTAGGATTGGGGAATCAACTCAACAAATGAAGGAGTTTCAAGACCACAATTAGTAAAGACCTTTATACCTAAAAACGTTGAAGTATCTTGGCCAACCCTTGTTGGGATTACGAAAAGGGGAATATGGATCATTTACACTAGGATGTACTAGATAATATAAATTCTGATTTCAATGGAGAAGGATATTAGGACTTGATAAAGTAGTAGGAGATTTAATAAAAAATAATTTAATCTAATATTTCTCACATTATTTGTAATCAAGAAAAGCACTGATAATATTCTCTTTTAAATGTAGAATAAAATGGTGGGTTAGTCATCCACATTATCCATATAATTAATATTGTATAAAGATAACTTCATGACTGGAAATAACTTCCAAAAGTTTTTTAGATGCCTTAGGGTAGTGCTACTCCATGAATGGAAAACGTACATGCTAGAATGCTAAATGCATGATCTTCCTACTAAGTAGGTCAGTGGAGAAGTGTTTAATTCCTTTAAAAAACATCTAAATGACATGGTAAATATTAAATATGGGACACTTTAATCTATGTTTAGTGACTCATGAAGTATCATGAAAACATGGATGTGTACAACATGCTTGATCACCTACGTGGACTTTACTAAGAGAGAAATATACAATAAAATTTTGAAATTTACAAGGTGTTATTTCATAAATATCGTGGAGAGGTTTTCCCAGCTAGGCCTTAGATATTCTTTCTAATTGGCTACATTTGGTGCCTAGAGGTTTTAGGTTTTAATCTATTTAATGAACATAACACCAATGTCCTTTCGGTATCAATCCTTAAGAGATTATCCATACTTTTTTTTGAATTTTAATATGAATAACATTGAAAAGTATATTCGAGATCTTCTAACTCTTATCTTCCATGTAGATAATGTTATGAAGTGTGAAACTTATTCGATCCTTGTGGTAAAAAAATAGAAAGGGAAAATGAAGAGCTCTAATCCCAAATATTTTTCATCACCTTCCAAGAAGAGGAATATCAACAGGAAATCATGGGAATAGGTTGTTTTTTGTTTATCTTGTGGCAGGAAGGGCCGCTAAAAGATACATTACACCCAACCAAATAAGCAAGAGGAAACTTTAGGTTCATTTTTTATCTAGTGAAATTTATCTATTTCTATAAATTGGGTATTATATATAGCTTGTGGTTCTAATATATGTATTTAAATACAATTACTAAGTTAATTAAAAAATATTTAATGAGGGGAGGTAGATCTATGAGAACCCAAAAGAGCTAAACTTGTTGTTGTAGTTATCGGGCACTACAACCTCACATTTCCAATCAGAATGATCTTGGTTTTGAAAGGTTTTCATTATGCTCCATCCCATAACAAAAAAATTATTTCCTTATCCCAAATAGATATAAATGAGTTTATTTTCAAATTTGGTAATAAATTTTTCTTCTTTTAAAAATATATAATTTATTATGGTATGACACATTTAAATAATGATCTTTATGTGTTGTATTTCATGAACCCAGTGGTGATAATTGATAATAAAGTTACTTCACATGACTCAAACGACCCCCCAACTTTGGCATCACAAGCTACGTCATGTAGATGAAAAGTTATTGACTAAATCACATCAATATGGATATCTATATTCTATTGAACTAAAACTACTTGGTGTATGTCATGCATTTTTACAAGGAAAAATATCCATAGCTCCATTCAGTGGGAGATATTAAAGGGATAAATATTTTCTCAAATTAGAACATACAAATGTGTGAGGAAAATTTCTTATTGAATCAAGGGGTGGGTACTCATACTTTATAAATTTTACTAATGATTTTGGTAGATATTACTATATATATTTTATGAGGTATAAGTCAGTTTCCTTTGATAAATTCAGGAAATACAAGAATGAATTTAAGAACCATATTTGTAAGAAGGCTACAAAAATCTACTCATATTGTTGTGGAGAATATCTTAATCAATTATTTTTGATTACTTATAAGTGTTTGGGATCCTATGCTAAGTCACACATCCTTACATGCCTTAGATGAATGTTTGAAGTTAAAGTAGGAACAACACCTTATTAGAAATGGTGAGATCAATAATGATTCATGAATGTCATCCAATATTCCTTTTGGGGAAATTAATTAAAAATAATTTCACATATAATAAAACAAGTTCCAACTAAATTGATAAATGTTATTCTATACATTTTTTGGAGTTGAATAAAAACTGTGTAGTTGAATTTATATGTGTGGGGTAAAGAAGAATTTGTTAATGCCTCTTGAAGTAATAAACATACACCATGAGGAAAAAAGTGTAACTTTATATCATACCTCATGAAAAAGGGGGGAAATTACCTTGAAGACCCCTCAGACAAAACGTTCATAGGGTAAAGACATTCCATATTCCTTGAGAGAGAGAGAATATATCTAAAAGAGATAGTGGGAGTGAGATAGAATTTGATGAAGTTGAGGCTATGGTACAAAAGCGTTAGTAGAAGAACATATTCCAAAAATACCAATGGAATTAGAAACTATTTTAGAGACCCAACTACCACCTAGGAGTAAAAAAGTGGTTAAATAACTAGAATGGGGTGGTTTAATAGTCACCAAGGAGAAGGACTCATTTTTATTTGATAATAATGTTACATTAACCTAAAAAAAGCAGTAACTGGCATTGATGTTTTCATGTGAAAAAAATCCCAAATTTTTTAAATGGATTCCGTGTACCAAAACTATGTATGGATTTTTTTTAAATCATAGAGTGGGTGTAAAGCATATTGGTTATAAATGGGTATTAAAAAAGAAACCTTTCATTGAAGGAAAATTTAGTACCTATATATCATGACTAGTTTCAAAAGGGTATAAAAAAATCAAGGCATTGACCATAGAAAAACCTTTCCATTAGTTTCAATTTTGAAATACATCAAAATTCTACATACCATTGCATCTTTTCATGTCTAATATATTTGGAAAATGGATGTGAAAACATCCTTCCTTAATGGGAACCTTCAAGAAGATGTATTTATGACACAACCCAAAGGGTTTATGACTCCAATGGATGCCAAAAATATTTTAGAATTATAAAAAACCATTTATGGATTAAATCACTCATCTGGTTCATGGAAAATTTATTTTGATGAATCCATAATAAATTTTTTTTTAATAAAGAATGACTGTGATACTTATTTCTATAAACGGTTAAGTGGGATTTCAATTGTTTTTTTATAGTATATGATGGATAAATATTACTCATTGGAAACATAATACCAGTCTTGTAGTATTTTAAGGAAAGGGTGAAGAAATGATTCTTCAAGAATTACTTGGGTGATGTATCATATATTCATAGAATCATGATCCATTGTGATAGATCGAAGAGACTGCTCAGCCTATGTAAAAGTATATACATTAACAAGAGACATAAGTGATTTAGTATAGAACAATACAATATTTTATTATTTCCATCATTATAGGGAATTAATATTTCTAGGAATATGTGTCTGTATACACATGTATAAAGAAATCAAATGGAAGTGATTCCATACACATTAGTTATTGGTTCATTCATTTATTCTATTTTATATACTGGGATAAATTTTTCCAATCATTAAGAATGGTAGGAATAAATCAATATTACCTAGGTGACCTCCACTTCATGTAATCCAAGACTACCCTTAAGTATCTACTGGTCAAATTGAGTATTTGGAGAGGGGGTAGGGGGTGAATTGAGTACTCGATGATTTGTTTGTTAAAACAAGTTTAAATAAAATCCCCAAAATAATTAATAGAATCTACTTAACCAAAAAAGAATATTCATATATGTTTTTCACATTTAAAATAATTCTCAAAGAGTGATTATGTCTTCATTAAGATAATATGAAAACTATTTTGACTTTGAAATCAATTTATTTAATCAAAATATTATTAAAACACTAATTCAGATTAACTATCAAAGTTCTCATTTTTTTTACAATATAAAAAAATAACATTTAATACATTGAAATTAAAAAAGAAACAAATAAAACAATGGAATCAATAAAATATGTTTAGTCTCAAGCTGAGACATAATCTTCTCCACTTTGAAATCACCTACTTCAAATAAGATTATATAAAATAATCTGGATCCACAACCTAGATCGAGTATACACACAACTAAAAAGCTATATAGGACACACATGTACCTATTCCCCAACAACCATGGGAAATAAAATATGCTCATTTCATTAAAGGACATCTTCCACAACACTGTGGAAAAAAAATTATAAAAGTTAATAATATTCATGTATCTTCTATACATAGACAAGATACAAATCTAATGATTAATCATCAATGATGATGAGTATTTCTAGAACTTTTCTAAAATTACATTCTAATGGTAACTCATATCAGATGGAAGGTACTTCTAGAACATTATCAAAATTCCATTCTGATGGTGGGTCTTTATTTTACCATTCCAAAATTCCATTTTGACGATGGGTGTTTTCTGGCGGTGACTCAGCTTCAACGATTAGTCATTTCTATACTTATACAAACATCCTTTTATCATAAAATTATATCATAAAATAATAAACTTATTAATGTACTAATAAACGTGATTTTTTTATCATTAAAACATTTATTCCCACAATATCCCCCTTTTATATGATGAAAAATCATATCATTTTATAAAAATTTAATGAATAATATTTTGATCTAAATAGGCTGACACAATACATTAAAAAGTTAAAGAATTTTAAAATAGAAGTTAATATAATTTAAATAATATCATATATATTAAATAAAAAATATTGTGTTAAAGGCATAAATTGAAATACATATGGTATCCATGATATTAAGTAGTAAGTAGTACTAGAGGTAGTTAATAAAATATTTTCAATGGAATAAGGTAAATACATATGGAATAAAATGTTTGGTATAAAAAAAACAACATGAATGATGTTATCAAAAATAGTAACACTTCAAAAACAAACAATAAATGACATATTCATTTTCCAGAATTATAAAAATATTAAGGATGGTATAAAAAGATGATTTTTTTGTTAAAATAATAAATAAATTTCAATAACATCCATAGATTCATTTTTCAGGTTTTGGGATTATGAAAAATAAAAAAAATGTAAATACAAAGATAGAGAATATAAAGAAAAATATAATTTCCATTAATCTTTAAAAATAAATGAAAAAAGGCATACAAAAATCCATAGCAAATAGTTAAAAGCTTAATCACAATGATTTTCAAGTTAGGTAGAAGGAATAATATGTTCCATGCCCTTATCCTTGCTAGATGAATAGGTTACAATTGTAGAAGATGGATAAACATTAGGGATGCCAATAGGGAAAGTAGGTAAAGAAATGTCTCTATAATGATAATAGGTTTGAGATATTTGATAACTTATCTGAGAGTAAGGACAAAAGGAAAAAACAGAGTAGATAAAGAAGCGTTGGGTTCTTAGGTAACAGCTGGACTGAAAAACTTTGGATCAATAGCTGGAGGAGTGAGATGAGTAGTGACTCAGATAGAATCTCGAGCCATTACTATGATACTTTAAACATGAATAAAGTGATCCATCAGATTGATGAGGTCCATGATGATTTCACCACTTTTTTCCATAACATTTAAAAGTTCCTTTTTACCCTCTATAAAAAACATGAGTACCAGGGTCATCACTTTATGCAGATTGACCTATTCATTAAAGGATCGAGTCACTGGAGGAATCGTGAGGTTCTCATAAAGGAACTTGAGATGAGATTTGATCTCATGTTTAGTATAAAGCGAAGACATATATTACATTGTATACTTTTTAATTAACTCTACAATAGTTTATATCCTTAATAAATTCCCTAACCATCATATACAATTGTTCACTATTATGTTGGATCAATCACAAACATTCCTAATAAATATTTGAAACAACACTTCAAATAACACAAATTTCATTCCTAACAACTAATATGATAATCTCAATACCCATAGAAGGAGGTGGAGTAATGGAAGTAGAAGGTTCTACAGAAATACTCTCCAAACTTTCTAGAAAAAATCTATATTGGCAATAAAGGCAGTATGGATTTCTTACAGCACTGATATCATAGACTTCTGGTCACTGGAAAGTATTAAATTTTCAATTTCCACTTCTTGAATGTCATATATCATTTTGGGATGGATGTGATGTATAAAAAGATCAAATAAATATCTATCATCTATTTCACTAAGCCTAGCGATAAGGGGTGATTTATTTCGTAGAATCCTACCAAAATCAAGGAGAATCCTCTCTATAAAGCATTCTAATTTAGTTCAGGTAACAACATCTATTGGAACAGAAGTAATGATAGGTGCGGGAAAGGGTATAGAGGTAATAGAAAAAGCCTCTAATGTCTCATAACTTGTAGGTAAAACATAATAAAATATCTATAACTCCCCTATATTATCTACTGCTTCCACCATTGATAACTTTGGATCCATATCTACTCAAATAGAAGGAATATCATCATCTGTTTCAGTGCAGTCTAGAACATGTCAGACATATCCAGGGTAATGATCCCATTTTTCAAAGGATGTGATGTAAAATCTGGATGACACAACAAATGACGTCTAAAAATTTAATGTATTGACTACAGTAGGCTCAATAATCATCTGATCATCATATTCTTGCACATTATTTGTCTACTTAAAAAATTAGGCGCACCAAAGTCACGACATGTAGGGTCAATAGGGTGACCAGCAAGACTTTGATATTCCTCCCCCTCAATAGTTGTTTTATTCTCATCTATTGCCTCTCTACCCACACATTTAACTAGGAATGTTATCTCTTTAGATATAGAAAAAATGATAAATTTAGAGAATAAATATGTTATAGAGGCATCTCAACATCCTTATCACCAATGTGGTCATCATAACAATTATGGTCAAAATAACAACCAACACACCCATTACCATTTTATTCAGAATATTTAGAAGTTATTTTAAAAAATTTCGTCTCCAAAAACTTCAATTTATTCCTCTTCACTTACTTATTTTAAAATATTCTACCCTCATCAACTAAAAACACTTCCTCCTCATCTCCTGATGAAGTATCCTCCTATAGTTTTTCTTATTCCTCATCAAAATACTCTACTATTTCATCTATACCCATGATAGGATCCACAAGATTCATTATCCTAGTTGGGTGATCAACAAAATTGAAATGATTATAAATCCTTTATGCATCATCAACCCACTACATCTTTAGGGGTTCAATCATATCATCATTCTCTTACAAATTAATTTTTTAATGTATAAGCCTCTACATTTTACCAGTTTTTTTTCTCCCCATCAACCAACCCATTTTCCTCTAGCGTGGAAGAAAATAACATGTGATAAAATGGGAGTTTGTTTTGGAATATGTATTGCACGTCTCTATCAGATTAGTCATTAGGTATCTACAAAAATTAATATTTTCTCATATATTCATAATACATAAAATATATACATATTTATACCTTATTTTGGTAAAATAACTTTTCCTTGGACACAATATATGCTAAATAAACTTGATAAACAAAAAAATTCACCATCATGATTAATTTCCGGTGGTATTCTTACAATTCCACCCCTAGAAAGTTCTTCTAAAGCATGTTCATAGACAATGTTATAATTGTCACTTGGAATAGATCCTTGGTGGTAAATTGAGACACCTTTATGTGGTATGTTTTGAAATATGTCCCATTTTATTGAAGAGAAAATAAATTTTCATCAATTTATTCTTCTTATAACCTAGTCCTCATCTTACTCAAATCTAAACTTGACATAATGATAGAACATATTCACTAACCTGGGATATAAGGGCCTATAATTATTAAAGAACCACTCCACCCATCCCTCTTCTTATATAACATTATTAACTAAATAATTTCTTGAAAGCAACCACTCAACATGAACTTCTTATTCGGGTACTACCATTTGATTCATGAGACACATATTCATAGGCTCTACAACAGGACGACTCAACTCTATATTATGCTTCTTTTATGGACATAACTCATACAGATATTAATCTACATATTTCTTCACTCTAATCATACTGAATGATTTTAAGGTTAATATGATGTCAAGGGAATGCTAAATACTTGGAGATAAAGGTTCATGAAAAGGTTCAAAGGTAAATGTTCAAGGGAGAGAGCTTCGAAATTAGTAAAATGTCTAATTTATATAATTTAGGTATTTTCAAATTGGAAATAAAAAAACATTTAAATTTAAAATAAATTACATAAATAAATAACATATAAATAAGAATTTGTAATCGAGGCTGAAGAACCAACGACTGGGTAATCCAATGGTGGGTTGTTCCAATAGTGGGTGAAACTCCAATGGGGGGTAAACAACAATGGTGTGTATACTCCCATAGTGGGTAAACTATAACAATGGGTAAAAAAATGTGGATAAAAATAAATGGTGGGTAAAAAACAATGGTGGTTCCCATAAAATTATATTTATCCAAAATTTATCATGCCTAATTGATGTTTGATAGAGTTCATTCTCTCACAATTCAATGAAATGGTAAAAATATCTGCAGGATGATTCTCGGTACCAACTTATTCAAGAGTTATATCTTTTTTTTTAAATTTTTTCTCAAAACGTGATGCCGTAAATCAATTTTTTTTGTTCGAGAGTGAGATACAGGGTTCTTAGAAATATTTATATCACCTGTGTTCTCACGATTTATAGTTTCGTGTTGGAATTGACATCTATAGTATAGAAAAAGTGTGTTTCATCCATATAACATGAGCACAATAGCTACATGAAGCTATGTATTTAGATTCATTAGTAGTCAGTGTAATGAATTTTTTTCCTTATTACACCAACAAACTAGTGACTTTCCTATAAGATGACATTTTCTATAGCTACTTTTTCTATTTTACTTTCAACCACCAAAATCATCATCTAAATAACTAACTAGGTAAAAGTATTGTCTTATGGGGCTGCGAAATTCTAAAATGGTTTTATAATTTAGGAATATAAAAATTATTTTTAAATCAACCAACTGTGACTCTATTGTGTTTTCTCAAAAATGAGCACATACACACACACTAAACATAATGTTAGGTCAGAAAGCAATTATGTAGAGAAGAATTCCAATCATACCTTTGCAACTAGTTTAATCCTTTGATTTACCAGCTTCATTAAGATCTAATTTAAAGTTGGGATTCATTGGAGTGTCAATGCTTTTAGTTCTATCAAATCCAAAATATTTTAAAAGCTCTTTATCATATTTACATTGATTTAAAATAATTTCTTCTTTATTTTGATAAATCAGAAAACCAATATAGAATTTCATTTCACCCATTAAACAAATTTCAAATTCATTTTGTATTATATTTGAAACTTATTTATATAAATAATTTTTAGAACATCTAAAGATAATATAATCTACATAGTTTTGAACAACTATAACATCATTCCATATTATTCTTATAAATTGGTTAGGATAAAATATACATTTTTAAAATGATTTGAAATAATAAAATATTTGATTCTATCATAATAATATCTTTGAGAACATTTAAAAATTTATATATGTTTTGTTAATTTGAAAACATGGTTTGGAAAAAAATGATTTTGAAATCTAGGGGGTTGTAAAAAAAATACACAACAAAATATCCTTTCAAGAGTTCACTTTTGACATTGATTTGATATAGTTTGAAATAGAGATGTTATTCGTAGGAAAGAGGCATTACAATGGCTTCATGAATGGCTATAGGTGTAATGTTTTCTTCATAGTCTCTAACTTCTTCTTGACTGTATGATTGTGCACCTAGTCGAGCCTTATTTCTTACCGCTGTTCTAGATTAATGAAGCTTATTTCTAAAGACCCATTTAGTTCATATATTCAAGGTGTCTTTGGGTATATAATCAAGTTCCTATAATTTATTTATTTGAAATTGATTATGTTAGTCTTTCATTTTCATTACCTAGAATTCATCATTAATTACATCAGTGATGTTATTAGGATCAAACTAAATACATGATGTTCAACCTAGTTTCTTTTAGAATATATAGTTCAAGTAACACTATATAAGTCTCCAAATACAACATATAAATGATGGTATTTAATATTATTTATAAATTCAGAAAAAAGGGGATGATCACCTCATTATTTTCTATAGGTTTAGGTTTAGGTTCTAGAAGTTCCTTAGAACAAGATGATTTTTGTTCATGTTTTACAATAGATTCATAATGTTTTAAATTTATATTCGTAGTTGAAAAATAATCCCTAAAGAATTCTGATGAGTTATTATGATCATGTGGATATGTATCATAAAATTTTACATGGTCATAATCTTCTATAATATTGGTTCTTTTTTTAAAACTCTATTGAATTTATATGAAGTTGATAACCCAAGGAAAATTTATTCATCACTTTTAGATGTAAAATTTTCAAGATTATCCATAGTGTTAATAAAGAATAATTTGAAAACAAATACTTAAAATTAATTAACAAAAAGGTTCTCTATTATTTCAAAGATCATAACTGGTCTTCTTTAATATAGGTCTAATTCAAACTCTATTAATTATATTGTAGGAAATGTTCACAACTTCTGACCAAAAAGGGAAAACTATGTCATACTCATCAATCATTGTTTGGGATATCTATTGAAATTTTATATTTATTATTTTTACAAATAAATTCTATTGTGGGGTCCTAGGAACATTAAATTTGTAGTTATATCGATTTTATGAGGAAAATAATTCTATGTATTTATTCTCAAACTGATGGAGATGGACACTTATTAAGGTCTTAATTATAATCACATGTAGGTTTTCTATAGATCTAGCATTCTTCGTAAAATAAGAGAAATCATAACTCTTGTGATCCAAAAAGAATACCCAATTATACTATGAAAAGAAATCTACAAGTACATATACATAATGAATCTCATTTAAACTAGAAACTCTATATGGGTCAAACAAGGTCATGTAAACCAAATCAAGATGTTGATTATTTGAAACTTCTTTCTTTAATTTAACAGATATTTTGTGTTGTTTAACTTTTTGATAGTGGTTACAAACATTGTAATTGGGAAATAATGTTAGGGTAGATACTCAAGAAACCCATTCCAAGTGATATTTTTTTAGTGAGTGAATATTATAGTGGCCTGGTCTTATATTACAAAGCCAACACTCAAGTATGAATAATTTTTTTGAATTTAATGAATCACGATTAATATAATACACATTGTAATTCTTCAAACCAGTAAATACTAAATAGTTTTTGAATTTAAAAACATTGAAAAATTATTTTCAAATTATATATGAAAAAAATCATCACATAGATGTGATATGATAAGAATATTATATTTTAAACCATCAATAAAAAGCACTTTAGAAAACAAATTTGAGTCTGAGTTTCAAATATGGATAAGGCCAAAGATTTTTCCTTTATCATTATCACCAAAGGTGACATGACCACTGAAAACCATTATCAAGTTCTTGTAGCTCTAGTAATCACCTACTATTTTCCGAGAACAACCACTATCCAAGTACCACATATTTCTATTGGATATTTTCAAGTAGTTTCTCTACAAAACAATGTTAGTACCATGAATTATTTTGGAACACATATTTTCTTGGGTCCCTATATGTTTGTGATTAGGGGTTTAGGAAACCATATTTTCTTAATAGGTTTCCTATTACCAGAATATAAAATCTTTGAAATTAAATCTTTATCAAGTCCACTTGAATAAAAATTAGTATTAGTATTTCCAACCTTGGATTTATGAATAAAAGGGCTCTTAACAATTATTCTTTTCCTAGGTTTGTAACCTAGACTAGTAATATATTTAGAATAATTTTTTTTCTGAATATTGTAGTGATATTTTGTATTCCATTTTTAAATCTATCTAAGTATTTCCTTATCTTCTCATTTTACAATTTTATTTTAGTATTTTCTTTCAATAATGGAGCATTATTCTCTTCCTTTAAAGCAAGATTATATTTGGAATTAGTAGATAAATCAAGTTGTTTCATCATAATTTTTGATTTTTCATTAATATCACTAAAAGTATCTTCAATAATATAATAATATTCAAATATATTCTATTTTGACATATTATCACAACTTTTTTCTTCTCTATAATGATCAAAATTAAGTACAGGAGATACATTAGGACACCTCAGATATTTTTGTCATGAACCACATATTTTATTTTTCAAAATTCTCTTCATGAGTGGAGTCAAATTCACTAGATACGTCATAAAAGATATACTTTGTGGATTTCATTTCTTTATATCCTTATCATCATAATATTTCTTTTACATTAACATGGGATAATCAGCTTTAACATGTCAATTTCACTTACACTCAAAACATGTAATCTCATTTGAATTATTATCTCTTTTATATCCAAACTCCCAATTTCCTATATTATCATACATTACCTTATAGGTTGTTTTTCTTAATAATTTACACTTATTATAGAAATTAATAAACCATTTGGCTATATGGGTCATTTCCTCATCACTACCAAATGGTGATTCCTCATCATTGGAGCTTTTAGTTTTGTACATTTTCCTTTTATTTCTATTTTGATGAATTAGCCATGAAGGCTATAGATTTCTCAATTGGCTCATCATCTTCTTCACGATTAAACTTAAGCTCTTATATAGTGACCCTAACATTTTACTCATTTCATTACATGATTTTAAGCATAATTATACATTATAGTACAAGACAAGGATCACAAATTCTAGTGTCATGGAAGTATCGGTACATAAAACATAAAACATGGGACAAACAAACATATTTATTTAATCTTTATAAAGATTACCTAATGTCATTTGAGCCCTTACATCTTCATAGGGTATAGTGGGAATCACATTAATGAAGGGATGAGAAAAAATCCTAGTAAGGAAATAAATATACAAAAAAGGCTTTAGCACAGGGGTAATAAATCATGAGATAATGATATAAAATAGCATATTTATTCATTACATAAAAACATGGCATCATATAATCATTAATTTATAGTATTTTGGCAGACATATAAATCAAGACTTTATTACTAGTCATGGATCATTGCACATAGAGTAGCACAAATCAATGTTACCACCAAGATTGTTTCACATGGTAGCATGAGTCATGGATATATCTTAAAACCGTTGCATGTAACATCTCATGAGAATAAAATTTACCCAATTAATTAGAGAAATATATGGGTGCAACTATATTAACATGTTAATGAATATTCATTCCACAAAAATAATCATACATAATCAATCATATATAAACATAAGCGAACTCATGGAGAGAGATGGGTATCACATTCATGTCATGAAGCATAATTAACGGGAATATCAAAAAATTATTCATGATCTAAAGAATTTAAAATATTAAAGGTAATTAATATGGTAAAATAAGAATATATCATGGTGACTGATGTAAAACATATGTTACAACATCTATGAAGATTATTTTGGAAATTATTAGCATTAAATTATTTTAGTGTGGTTTTAAGGAAAATAATAAAGCCCATCTAAAATTAAAAAAGGAATAATATTTTATATAAATACAGAATTAAAAAATAATGTATTCATTATAAAAAGACTTATTTTATAAAAACAATGATGGATTAAAACAAATTTTAGAGTTCACTTGAAATTGGTTAAAAATTTGGGATGTTCCCTTAAAACGAGTTTTCTTATTAGGAAGTATCGAGGATGGAAACACTGAAAAAAATGTATATCCCTGAAAATTAATGATTTATGGATATTGAAACATGATTTTATAGAATAGAAATATAATTTAAATTTGGTACATAAAAATAAAATAAAACTTTATTTGGGTAAAAAAAGATAGAGAAACCCGAAGGAATAAAGGCGGTTCAGGTAGAATTCCTAATGGAATATCAGCATGGTATCAGGTGTGCTCCGGAGGTCATAATGAGGGAGAAATGGATTTATCATATTTTATACATAATTTGGGACGTTTTTGAAAGGTTATAAATCATAACCCATCATTAGTTATTATATGTAAAAGGGAAGAACATAAAGGACATCAAAGTGAAATAGAGAGGATCCCTTACCTTAAGTTTGATAGTGTTCTCCACCTGATATTAATGACCTGAATAATAAAATTAGGTTACTTAATTTATAATTAAATAACCTATTATATATGTAAATTATTTATTAAAATTGTTTTGAGTTCATTCATAACCTTTTTGATTTTTTTATGTTGATTTTCATTGTTCATCTCCATTTGTTTCCTTGGTTTTATTGACGAGTTCACTTATATTAGTGTTTGGATAATCTTGTAAAATGGGGATGGTTATATAGAATTACAGTTGTATTATATTATTGATAATATATAACGTTACATGGTTGTAAATTTTATTTGGTACCTTGGAGTGATGAATAATCATTATGTAAAACGATATTGATAACCTTTTGACTTAATTTTCGGTTCTTGGCCATAATGAAAATGTTTTGTTTTATAAATCAAAACCATGTGTACCAAATGATTCCAGAAAAAAATATGAGAAATAACACAGATATTATGGTATGGCTCAACCATTAAAATGGTTTTATGACCTTAATTGAAGATGGTTGCAAAAAATTAAAACCCATTGTCCTTGAATGTGGTAAATTAGCACATCTCGGATGAGTTTTTCATTTTTAGTACAAAAGAAAGGTAAAAGAGAGATGATGATGAATTATTATTTTTTCAGGACAAAATTATATTACATTTATGTTAATTGAGTCATCGTAGCTTTTGGATGAAAGGAGATGAGGAAATAAACATAAAATAAAATAACTTAAAAATATAATAAAAGTTGAGAGACCCCTTATGAAAATTCCATAGCCTAACGACATAACTTAAAATATCATAAAATATTTTGATGAGATAAAAAATTGTATATCATAATTATTACATAATACGTATAGAATGTGGGATATGAAATAATATATCCCAACATAATCCAATTTAAAATAAATAGAATAACACAAAATGGATGCTTGAAAAAGATAATGGAGGTAGATTCCCATACCTTATAGAGTAACTCCTAAAACATAATGGTTGGGACTTTGGGGGATTGAGGAAACCCTAAAAAGAATCCATGGTAAATAAAAATACTAGATATTAGAGGATGATGTATTTTGAATGAAAGAAAACAAAGAAATGAGTGGTTATTTATTGTAAAAGAGAGAGAATTTTTTTATTAATTTCAATGGACACCTCATTGGAGGTTTGTGCAAAAGCATGGGTATTACCATGGTATTTTCACAAGGAATTAGCCACTTTGGATAGATCATATAATATTTTACTGTACAGAAGATTACTGGAATTTTATATTAATTATTAAATCATTATGATGTCATTAAACATATCGAAAACTGAAAACAATATTTTTACTATTCACTATAATATTCATGTATTTTAGAAAAATCACTAAAATTCACCCTAAACATTTTTTATATGTATAATTAAAAAATGAAATCCATTTATTGAAACTAATTTTTTAATATTTTTAATTTAATTTTAAAAAAAATTATAATATATAAAAAAACAATAGTAAAACTCTAAATAATGTTATAAAACCTTGAAAAATTAATCAAGGTCCCATAAAATTATCTTATAACCATAAGACAGTAAATTTCAAAATTTATTATTAAATTTTATGAAAATAAATTTCAATTTAAAATTATTAAATTAATCGTAAAATTGTAAATAAAATATTTATGACATATAAAAATACCAATACTTATACTATGATCATTTTTCACTTTTAAGATGTCTAAATTTTATTTATACTTTCATGGGTGAAGATTCTATTTTTTTGTACAGTTTTCTATTCATTACTATTCATAAAGGAATGTTACTATTCATAAGGGTATGTTACTATGCATAAAAAAATTATGTTTGTATTATCAAACTCTAAATATCCCACCCAAAGCAACTGTGCAAGTAGTTTTTTAAAAATACAAAACACATGAGTAAAAATATTATGTTCAATGTTCACATAGTACTTAGTAGTTTATTGTGTTGTGATTTCATTTGATTATATGACATAATTATAAGAAGGGATTTTCCATAGATAAAAAATTGGGTCGTTACATTATTCCCCCCTTATGAAATCTCACTATCAAAATTTCATTTTAGATTCTAAGCTATAAACAGGTGTGAGTACATTTCCTTCATTGCCTCCTCTAGTTCTTATGTTGCCTCTTCATACTTATGGTTGTACCAGAGTACTTTAACTAGGTGAGTAGTATTGTTACATTGAACTTTATCTCTACCATATGAGATCTTCAATGGCTAAACCTCTTAAAAATTATCATTATCCAATTGTAACACCTCTGAAGATAGTATGTGTGAAGGGTCTGGTATGTACTTCCTTAAGAGTTATACATGAATGACATCAAGCACTTTGGACATGGTAGGTGGAAGTGCTAGTCAATAGGCCACAACATCAACTCTATCACGGGTCATGAAGGGGATGATATACCTAGGACTTAGATTCACATTCTTCCCAAATCTCACGACCTTATTCAATGGAGATATGCGTAGAAATACCATGTCTCTAACTTTGAACTCATGGTCTCATCGACGATTGTCTGCATAACTTTATTGTCAACTTTGGGATTCCTTGATGTGTAACTGAATGGTTTTAACCTTGTCCACCATTTCATAAACCATTTCTGGTCCTATCAGATTTTTCTCACCGACTTCATCCCAACACGCTTGTATTCTTCACCTTCTCCCATAAAGGGATTCATATGGTTCCATTTGAAAGCTTGTGTACAAACTATTTTTTGTAGGATAATTCAACCAAAGGAAGATGTTGGTCCCATCCTTTTTTGAAGTCCACATAACTTTATCTCAACATATATTCCAGTTTCGGAATAGTTCGCCTAGATTGTACATTATTTTTAGGATTATATGTTTTATTGAAGTTCAGCTATTGCTTAGAGCATGTTAGAGACTTTTCCAGAACATTGAGGTGAATCTCAAATCTTGATCGGATACAATAGATAATGGCACTCCATGATGCCTTACCACCCATTTGATATATCTTTGTGCACGTTGATCCAATGAGAAGTCATCTCAAATAGTGATAAGGTGAGTTATCTTTGTAAGACGATCCACAATGACCCATATATCATTGTTTCCTATGGATTTCCATGGATGTCCAGAGACAATGTCCATAGTGATGTTCCTCCACTTCCATGTTGGTATGGCTAATGGTTTCATCATTCCATTAGACTTCTATCTTTCATCCTTCATTTTTTGACACACTAGTCACTTTTATGTATATTCAGTAATCTTCTTCTTCATATTGTCCCACTAAAAGTTCTCTCAACGATCTTGATGCATCTTAGCAGTCCCTTAGTGGATAGAGAAGGTTGAGCTAGGTGCTTCATTCAGATGCTCCTTATTTATCTCTGGATTAAAAGGTACACATAATTGTTATGCAAATATTATAACTCCTTTCTCATCATTCTATAACTCATAGGATTTCCCATTTCTGATAGCTTACACCCTTTTTAAAATTACCACATCTTTTCATTGAGCATCCTTTATTTCCTCCATGATGGATGGTTGAGAAATAATTTGAGAACGGATTGATGATGTTCATCCCTTAATTATTCACATGTATATCCTATGAAAATATAATAAGATCAGATCCTTTTCAATTCTCATCATTAATATAGATGTAGGATACATTCTACTTAGATAATCCTCCACCTTTTTTTCCTTACCAAGATGATTGTGGAATGAGTAGTCATAATACATGGTGAGATCAATCCATCTTCACTGGTACATATAAAGACCATTTCTGTGAATATATATTTGAGACTTTTGTGATTAGTATATATCTCACACATATCCCCATAATGATAATGTTGTCATATATTTAATGCAAAGATCACGACCGAAACCTCTAGATCATGCGTAGGATAGTTTTTTCTGATGGATTTTTAGATTCCTTAAGGCGTAGGATATTAATTTATCATATTTCGTCAGCACAAAACCTAATCACTTATTTTAAGAATCACTATACACCATATGGAGTTATACAGTTACTGGGAGTGTGAGTACTGGTGCAATGATTAGCCTTGTCTTCAACTCCTTAAAACATTCTTCATATTCTTGAGTCTAGAAAAACGTCACTCCCTTCTATGTCAGCCTGATTATTGGGTACGAAAATCATGAAAAGTTCATCAAAAATTGTGGATAATACCCAGCTAGACACAAAAATCTACAGATCTCTGTTACAGATGTTGGCCAAGGTACTCTTTAATTTTCTTTTGTCTTGGAAGGGTCCATAAATATCCCTTTTATGGTGATAAAATTCTCTAAGAATAATACATCCTCTATCCGAAACTCACATTTACTATACTTTTCATACAGTTTATTCCTTCACAATGTTTTTAACACAGTATTAAATTACTCTTCATGTTCTTCCTTGATCTTGGAGTATATCAAAATATCCTCAATAAAGAGTACACCAAATTTGTCTAGGTAATATATAAATACTATAATAATTAAATCCGAGAAAATTTCTAGAGCAATAGTGAGTCTGAAGGGAATCACTAAACTCATAGTGTTCATACCTTGTTCAAAAGGTAGTCTGGGGAATAACTTCCTTCCTCACCTTTAATTGGTGATATCCTAAATGAAGGTCCACCTTAAGGAAATAACTAACCCTTGAAAGATAATCAAAATATTTATCAATCCGTAAAAGGGGACACTTTTTCTTTATTGTGATTTTATTGATATCTTGATAATTGATGTAGATGTGCATTGAACCATCATTATTCTTGATGAAGAGGACTAGAACACCCTATAGTGAAGCACTCTAGAATATAAAACCCTTCTCTGGATTCTCCTGCAACTGCGTCTTTAGCTCTTCATTCTCAAAGATGGACATTCTATATGGAACCTTTGATATATGAACAGATCTAGGAATAAGTTCAATTGAGAACTCAACCTCTCCATCAGGATGAATACCATGATACTCTTTAGGGAATACATCATTGTAATACCTAATGATGGGAATGCCTTCAAGCATGATTCTCTCCTTTGTCTCAATCATTTGAGCTAGAAATATCTGCAAATAAAAAATTAATATCCACACTTGATTGAATTATTCTAAATGAGATTTATCTTCCTCCTTATACTGGTATAGAATTGGATGATGCTTTAGGATGTGAAGAGTAATCTACCTTTCCCGATAGTTGATGTTGGCTTTGAATTAGGATATACAATCCATGCCCAAGATAACATCAAACATTTCTAATGGAAGTATGCCAATATTTTTTGGGAGGTTCATTCCACAAACATTAACCGGGAGGAGTTATAAACCATTGATTCATTAATTTCCCCATTCATAGTTCTCACAGATAACTTATCCGCTAAATTTTGTGGTTGTTTTTTAATAGTTGTACTAAACTTTAAAGATATGAAAGAATGCGTAGAACAAGAATCAAATATTAAGTTCAGTATTCAGGAATGAATAACCAGCATAACTATCACTACATCATTTTTTTCAAGAACCCGCCCGGGTCGACCCTGAACCGGTCACCCGAGCCGGTCGGCGGGAAGTCCCGAGGGGCATTCCCGATTCCCCCGGGGTGGCAACTAGTGCCGGACATTGAAATTTTAATCATTTGGAATGATTTCAGCCAAAACCAAAAACAAGATCAAAATAAAGAATATAACTAAACAAAATAGACAACACTACCAACATAAACAAAACTACTTCACAAACATACCTCCATGTGACCTCACAGTCACCACCCAACTAAACACCAGTGTCGCTCCATCACGGAGCAACTCAAACCAGGAAAAACCTAAACACAAGGAACCTGCAACTTAAATGGTAAAAGATAGGCGTGAGCACAGAAAGTACTCATTAGGTGATCCCAATAGCAAATCCCCAAGCACTGCCAGTAAATAAAGAATCTACATATTCCAGGTTTGAACTACAATGTATAAAATTATGCTTTCATAATATTTCACATGAAAATCAAAACACGAGCCATTACCCATTCTTTTTTTCAAAAGATGAATTTCTTTTCATTGGTGCTAAATTCATTCTAAAAGAGAAAGAAGTGTTTCGTTTTCAAATTTACACAAGAGAATAACGCATTTTCATTTGAAATCCATTTTCACAAAGTAACCAGTATAAGATGTAATGAAAAAAAACTGAAAGTAAACAAGCAGGGAAAATCAAGTAACTATGGGTGATCCTAAACATCCCTAGAAAACCCCTGGACATACTCGGGTTCAGAATAACTGCCGGAATGGAACTCCATAGTCAATAACCAACTGGCCGCCCTAACAGGCCACTAGTGGCACGCCCAAAAACACCTTACCTACCAAGGCTGGACTAACCCATCTAATCGTGGTTAGCCAGCAACCGTCACTCGATTCTCTAAAAGGCGCCCAGGAACCCATGGTAGTTTTAATAATACTGTGTAAGTAGGAGGCTCTCGCACGTGTGACTCATCTCACCGCACTTTCCAACCCCTTACACGGACACCGCTACACGACAACCCTCAAAGGGAAGTCCCTCTGAAGAGATGCCCCATAAGTACGTATATTTACATATTCACTTCACATTCAATAAAGTGCCAACCGGGCCACCACATCACTACATTTAAACCATTTAATATCAAGCGTTGCCAAAAGATATAACACACTCCATCATATTGAAAACCAGAAATCATACTTAGAAACCCATTTAAGGAAAACCAAACCACCACTAACAAATTCCAAAATCCAGCTCAAGGGCCAAACATGCCTTTAATCATTTTTTTGAAGGAATGTAATTTCTCAATTGAAATCCAAACATTTATTCACACATAAATGGAAAACATTTTTCAAAAACCAAGAACCACGAATAACGTTTCCCAAAATCAAGTTTAAAGGTCATACATCATTTCCTTTAATCAAGGTTCTAAGAAACACCTTTTCCATAAACAATACACCTCCCAATTTACACACACCAAAAACATTTCAAAACACAATTCAACATGACATTCACCTTTCATAAAGAACCCATTTAGAAATATTACTATGGAAGCACACAATTAAAACAAAAAAAACACTTCCAATGAAACGCTAGAATTAAACATCATTCATTATCAGCAGATTTCCACACTATAAATAACTACTTAATAATACTTTTAAATTTACTGAAACTCAATAAAAAGACAATGAATAAATAAATTCTAAATTTAAAGGCAAGTGCAATGGGATACCTACATTGAATTGAAGCTTGTTTGCGATGATACGACACATCTCACAATTGCGCATAAGAAAACGCAACCGGAAAAATTCCAATAACGCGAAAATACCTCACGACATGCTGCAAAAATAGTAAAATGACTAAAACACGTAAACAATGATTCATAATAGCCCAAAAGAATGAGAACGTACAAAGAAAATGTATATATATATATATGTTGTTATAAAATAATTTATGTAAGAAACAAAGCAAACCTCACCTCGACTTGAAAACCGAACCTGATGACACAACACACCTCGCGCGGGCGCGTACGCGCTCGCAGGCTGAAGAACTCCACATTGCGGAATTATTCCTCCAACGTGCTGCACAAACCGAACAATTAAACAACCAACTAAAACCATATATATATATATATATATTCACATGACACAAAACATACCTCAGTGCAAATGCACTCGATCGCCGGTGGGGCGCGCCCCGATTTCCGGGTGCACCGCTGGCCAGCGCAAGACGGCGGCGGCTAGCTGGACCGCAGAAATATGACGGGACGCCCGAATAGGCGGCCGAAGACAGCTGGCCGAAACGGGGGCTCGCCGAAGGTGTTGTCTGGCGAGGCGGACATCGACGAGGTGGTGCGGGGGGGGGGGGGGGGGGGGAGCGACAGAGGCCCGGGTCACACAGAGATGTCGGCATCGGTGAAGCGGGCACCGGAGGGAAATGTGGGACCAGGAAAAGGGAGAACTGGAGTTCGAGAGGCCGGGATAGGGGGGATGGAGACTGGGTTCAGTGGGGGTGAGGTCGGCGGTGCGGGCCTCCGGAGAGGGGGGGTGCGGGCAGCCGGCACCGGTACAGGGGGGGCGCGTGGGTGCCGCCTTGGGCGAGGCGGGACGGCGTGCAGGACGTGGCGGTCGGGAAGGCCGGGAGGAGACCGGCGGTGGTCGGGGGACGCGCGGAGGCCGACCTAGAGGTGCTGGCGTGGGGTGCTGGCGCAGCGATGGGAAGCGGGGGCCGGGACCGGCGGTCACCGGAGCGGAGAAGAAGGGGCTCGCGCGAAGTGGGGTCATGTGTGGGGTACGGGAGAAGAAAGAGAGGAATGAGGAGGGAGAGAGAGAGAGAGAGAGAGAGTGCGCCACATGGGGGGGGGACGGGATTAGGGTTAGGTAGGGGGTTAGATTTAGGGTTATAATATATATATATATATGATAAAAATAAAAATAAAAATAATGAAAATGAAAATAACAACAACAATAATAATAATATGATAAATTAACTAAATAAATAAAATCAAATTTTAATAGTAATAATAACACTTTATAAAAATAGTAAAACTTTATAATAATAATAATAATATCGTAACTATAATAATAATAATAATAATAATAATAATAATAATAAAATAAAAATTAGCTAATTATAATAATAATTATTATAACCAAAGTATTTAGAATAATAAAACCATTTAAAAAAATAACACACACACACACACATATATATATATAAATATATATATTGACATATGTTTTTATATACCTTTATAAAAACATATATAAATAAATACAACAAACACATATATATAAATATACATATATAGACATAACATATACTCATATATAAACACATATACAATAAAAAAATAACTACAATAATATTAACACAATTTAAATTGTGACAGTAATAAAATGTCAACGTAAAAATTTTTATATTTAAAACGCTGGGTGAACACATAGTCACCTGAGCCGAACACACGGTCACCACTACCGATGCGATGACCGCACACCGGCACGATACTACCAACACAAATAAACATTGAAAATTTCAGACCGAGACCAAGAAAAGATTAGAATAAGGGCATCTGCGGTCTGGGTGTGACAATTCTCCCCACCACAGACACATTCTGCCCCCAGAAAGTCACCAAGCCAAAATTCGGTGAAGATTCAAGTCCATGCCCCAACGGAACTAAAGGAACCAAAGAGAACTAAGGATCTCAGAATGACCTTAATTTACACAGGTCACACCCGACTGATTCAAGAGAAAGATGAAGTCCGAAGTTGAAGGGAGAACATGAAGGGGTTCTCCCCACCACAAGAACTTAACTAGTTCAAACATTTAACACTAAAAACATACTACTACAAGTAGGCGAGTTCAGTGCAGGAAATCATAACCGATCCAAACCAACTCCTATAACACGATCAAAACAACACCTCCGTCGAAATGTTGAACCCTCGACTGGAGTCAATAACTTCAACACCAGGGATAACCCACAGAAAATACATAACCAGAAATCAAGTCAGAAACATGACCCACATAAATCCATGAATCTTAACTACATCTGACAAGCATAAATAAACCACGATCAACCTACGCAATGGTCTAACACACTTTACGAAAGACACACGATTTGCAAGATCACATCAACACAAACAAGATTGTTTGGATTTTAATTGAACAAATTCATCATTACGTCATAGCAGGCCAATGTACTTACAACGATGTTGAATATTTAATAGCAGATGAGCAAATATGAAAAGATTACTAATTGTTCCCCCACCAACACGGAACAAAACCTAGACCAAAGCTTCATAGCCTTGGGAACTCCTGACTGTGCGTGAGCTTCACCCCGAGACTTGTGGGTGGGGATCTGATGGCGGATGCATCTTATGCCTCACAGTCAGGTACTGACGTCCTCCCATCATGGCGTCCTCTTCAAGAGACGCTTCCTCCAAAACTTCTCCAGATGACCCAGACATCCGCATCAATTACACGTCTTCGGAGGGTTGCGACAAGATGGATTTAAATGCTCGAAATGACCACAATGATAACATATCATTGAACGGTCTGATGAACTGGAATCTAGGACCAACGGGGATAACTCCTGAGGAACATGTATCTCTGGATTATTTTCCACACCAGAGGGGGAACTCTTACGAACAACTGGGGATGGTGGCGTACTAACCAACTGTGTTTCAGAAACCAACTCAGCCAAAAATGCTTCCTCCATCAGCTTCTCGAAACGTTGGTCTTTTGACGGAAGGACTCGCTCATTGATCTTTGGACGAAGACCCCCGGTGAAAATAGAGGCCTTCATGAGCTCATGCGATTCTACCTCTGGAGAAAAGGAAATCAGTTCCTTGAAATGGTCAACATATGCCTTCACCGTCCGTTGGCCTTGTTGAATATGCACAAGCTCCCTCTTTTTCTCCAGCTTAACTTCTTCTGGTATAAACCATTGGATGAAAACGATTTTAAAGAAATCCCATGTCATTCCAACATGCGTTGACGATGGGGTATCCATCTTCCACCGGTCCAGAGCTGGGCTGTCAAACAACCCCATAATTGCACGAAACTTATCATTATCGGGAGTTCCCAACGTTCTAAAGACACACTCCACTCCATCGAGCCATTCCACTGCCTCCAACGGACCCTAATCACCATGGAGAATATGCAAAGTCTTAGGATGACCAAAAACTGGTAATGACTTATCTGAATACTTAGAGACCTTTCTGGGCGGCATTTCCTGAGTGACATATAAAACAAAAAGCCAAAACCAATATCAAACCGAAGAAACATCAATAAAAGAACCTTCATCAAAAACAGTCATCACAAAGACCGAACAAACACAAACACAACCCAAAATAAAATCTCCTTTTTAAAACCCCCTTTTTATTTTAGACTTTAAAACCACCCTCTTTCAAGACTAATTTCCAAAACCAATCCACTTTCAAACAAAAAACTTTCCAAAACTGTTTCCCGTTTAAAACCAATTTAGAAAACAAGGTCAAGCCTTTAATTTCAAATACACACCCAGGTTATCTCATGAACAGTTGCACATGTCTTCATCCACTTTCCAATAATACTCGGACCAACACACATTTTTTTCCATGCATTCTCACACATGCGCAAACGTTCATTATGAGGACATGGGGTTTCATCCCGAACCATTATCGACCAACTCCAAGCAATAATGAATTTGAAATTCAAGATATTTCAGTTTTAAAACCCATATCATACATTTAAATTCATTTAAAAGAAACCAGTCCAATTTTTCAAAATCCATTTTCATTTCCAACAACATACTTGCACAGACCAAAATAAAAGCAGCATCCAATTTTGCATCAACCACTAGAGTGAGGGACTAGTAGTCACGCTCAACCTGGCGTTATGGTAGTGGGCCATTTCCCAAGTCAGCGTCGACCACTAGGGGGAATTCAAATCGTGTACTCATACTCCACATGGGTCACTACTCCATGTGAAATCACGATGTAACGTCGGCTTGCCTCCGTTGTCATCTCTCAATCCAAGGCAAACTAGAAAGAGACAAAGACACAATTACCAGATTACCCCTGGTGACTCGAGGTGCGGAACGGGCGAGGGTTCAAGACGTCCTTCCCGTACCTACCTCTAGAGTCCCGACAGTCCTAATCTCCACCTACCGGACAACCCAAATAACAAGAGCCTGCTCTGATACAATTTTTCACGAACCAGCCTGGGTCGACCCTGAACCGGTCACCCGAGCCGGTCCGCGGCAAGTCCTGAGGGGTGTTCCCGATCCCCCCGGGATGGAAACTAGTGTCGGGCATTGAAATTTTAATCGTTGGGAACGATTTCAGCCCAAACCAAAAACATGATCAAAAGAAAGAATATAACTAAACAAAACAGAAAACACTATCAACAGAAACAAAACTATTTCACAAACATACCCCCACGTGACCTCACGGTCACCACCCAACTAAACACCAGCATCGTTCTATCACTGGGCGACTCAAACAAGGAAAAACCTGAACACAAGGAACCTACAACTGAAATGGTAAAATATAGGCATGAGCACATAAAGTACTCAGTAGGTGAGCCCAACAAAAAATCCCAAAGCACTACCAGTAAATAAAGAATTGACATATTCCATGGTTGAACTACAATGTATAAAAGTATGATTTCATAATGTTTCACTTGAAAATCAAAACACGATACATTACCCTTTCTTTTTTTTCAAAAGTTGAATTTCTTTTCCTTGGTGCTAAATTCGTTCTAGAAGAGAAAGATGTGTTACATTTTCAAATTTACACAAGAGAATAACGCATTTTCATTTGAAAGCCATTTTCACTAAGTAACCAGCATAAGCTGTAAAGAAAAAAAACTGAAAGTAAACAAGCAGGGAAAATCAAGTAACCATGGGCAATCCTAAATATCCCTAGAAAATCCCTGGACGTACTCGGGTTCAGACTACCTACCAGCATGGTACTCCATAGTCAATATCCAACTGGCCACCCTAACAGCCAACCAGTGGCATGCCCCACAAGGCCTTACCTACCAAGGGGGGACTAACCCGTCTAATTGGGGTTAGCCAGCAACCGTCACTCGATTCTCTAAAAGACGCCCATGAACCCACGATAGTTTTAATAATACTATGTATGTAGGAGGCCCTCGTACGCGTGACTCATCTCACCGCACTTGCCAACCCCTTACACGGACACCGCTACATGACAACCCTCGAAGGGAATTCCCTCTATAGAGATGCCCCATAAGTACGTATATTTACAAATTCACTTCACATTCAATAAAGTACCAACCGGGCCGCCACATCACTACATTTAAACCATTTAATATCAAGAATTGACAAAAAGATATAACACACGCCATCATATTGAAAACCAGAAAACATACTTAGAAACCCATTTAAGGAAAACCAAACCACCAATGTCAAATTTCAAAATCCTGCTCAAGGGCCAAACAGGCCTTTAATCGTTATTTTGAAGGAATGCTATTTCTCAAATGAAATCCAATATTTTATTCAAACGTCAAAGGAAAACATTTTTCAACAAACAAGAACCACACTTAAAGTTTCCCAAAATCATGTTTAAAGGTCATACAACATTTCCTTTACTCAAGGTTCTAAGAAACACCTTTTCCATAAACAATACACCTCCCAATTTACACACACCAAAAACATTTAAAAACACAATTCAACATGACTTTCACCTTTCATAAAGAACCCATTTTTCAATATTACTATGGAATCACACAATTTAAAAAAAACAATTCCAATGGATCTCTAGAATTAAACAGCTTTCATTATCAGCAGATCGCCACACCATAAATAACTACTTAATAATACTTTTAAATTTACTGAAACTCAATAAAAAGACAAGGAATAAATAAATTCAAAATTTAAAAGGCGAGTACAATGGGAGACCTACATAGAATTGCAGCTTCTTTGTGATGATGCGGCACGTCTCACAATTTCTCAAAAGAAAACGCAAGAGGAATAATTCTGATAAAGCGAAAATACCTCGCGACACGCTGCAACAAAAGTAAAATGACTAAAGCATGTAAACACCAATTCATAATAGCCAAAAATAATGAGAACGTACAAAGACAACGTATATATATATATATGTTGATATAAAATAATTAAAGTAAGAAACAAAACAAACCTCACCTAGACTTGCAAACCAAACCCGATGACGCAACACACCACGCGCGGGTGCGTACGCGCTCGTAGGCTGAAGACCTCCGCGTCGCGGAATTATTCCGCCAACACGCAGCACAAACCGAACAATTAAACAACCAACTACAACCATATATATATATATATTTATATATATTCACACGACATAAAACATACCTAAGTGCAAATGCGCTCGATCGCCAGTGGGGCGCGCACCGATTTCCGGGTGCGCCGCGGGCCGGCGCAAGGCGTCGGCGACTAGACGGACCTCAGAAAGACGACGGGAGGCCCAAACGGGCGGCCGGAGACCGGTGGCCAGAACGGGGGCTCGCCTGATGTCTTTTCTGGCGAGGAGGATAGCGGCGAGGTGGTGAGGGGGGGGGGGGACCGACAGAGGCCGGGGTCGCACGGAGAAGTCGGTAGCGGCGAAGCGGGCGCCAGAGGGAAGAGCGAGATTGGGAAAAGGGAGCACTAGAGTTTGGGAGGCCGGGATAGGGGGGGTCAGAGACCGGGATCATCCAGGGTGAGGCCGGTGGTGCGGGCCGCCGGAGAGGGGGGGTGCGGGTAGCAGGTGCTGGTACCGGGGGGGCACGAGGGTGCTGCCTTGGACGAGGCGAGACGGCGTGCAGGGCGTGGCGGTCGGGAAGGCTGGGAGGAGACCGACGGAGGCTGACCTGAAGGTACCGGCGCGGGGTGCTGGCGCAACGACGGGAAGCCGAGGCCGGGACCGGCGGTCGCCGGAGTAGAGTAGAAGGGGCTCGCGCGAAGGGGGGTCGGGTGCGGGGTACGAGAGAAGAAAGAGAAGAAATAGGAGGGAGAGAGAGAGAGCGCACCGCATGGGGGGGAAGGGATTAGGGTTAGGGAGGGGGTTAGATTTAGGGTTATAATATATATATATATATGTGATAAAAATAAAAAAATAATGAAAATGAAAATAACAATAACAATAATAATAATATTATAAATTAACTAAATAAATAAAATAAAATCATAATAGTAATAATAAAACATTATAAAAATAGTAAAACATTATAATAATAATAATAATATCGTAACTATAATAATAATAATAATAATAAAATAAAAATTAGCTAATTATAATAATAATTATTATAACCAAAGTACTTAAAATAATAAAACCATTTAAAAAAATAACACACACACACACACACACACATATATATATATTGACATGTGTATATATATACCTTTATAAAAACATATAAACATAAATACAACAAATATATATATATATATATAAATATATAGACATAACATATACTCATATATAAACACATATACAATAAAAAAATAACTACAATAATAATAACACAATTTGAATAGTGATAGTAATAAAATGTCAACGTAAAATTTTTAATATTTAATACGCCGGGTGAACACATACTCACCCGGGCCGAACACACGGTCACCGCTAGCGATGCGATGACCGCTCACCTGTGCGAAACCGCCAACACAAATACACATTGAAAATTTCAGACCGAGACCATGAAAATAGTAGAATAAGGGAATCTGCGGTTGGGGTGTGATAATTTTTCTGCTCCACCTGAGTAGTATTGATAGCATAATACCTTCCTTATTTAGTTGGATGTTTTTGTTGATTTCCACTTAAAACCCTTGGCTTAGGGTAATTGTTCACATATTTCTCATGTTCCTTGCAGTTGTGAGATGGAACCACTGGCTGATAATTTATATAATCCTTCCTTTCTTCTTCCACATTAGAAGGATTTTTCATATCCCTTCAGATGTTTTTAGCAAGATATCCCATCATTTGACATTTTAAGCAATTCCTAGTTCCCTTTAGACAGTTTGTTGGATGTTTCTTCCCACAATATTTACAAATGGTATGATCGATCTTCATTCCATCATGGAATTTATTTGCAGAACTTACCATTTAGAATTTTATTTTCCTATTATTAACGTTAGCCCCATGATACAACTGAGAGTCTACAATCCCCATTTCATCCTTAAGGGAACAATGAACAATGTCATCATATCATTCAAAGTCTTTAATCTACAACACCTTTTTTAGACTCCGCTTATGTCTACTAAAGAAGTGATCCACATTGCTCTCAACATTCATGATAATTCTAGATATGTACTTGGAATCCTTATATAGTTTTCTTCATACAACCCGGTTGTCTCATCATCCTTCTTCTAATGTCTGAGGAACCCTCTTTCCATCTTGACATGGAGGGTTGAGGTAAAATATTTTTTGAAAAACATTCTCTTGAATTCCCCCATTCCATGAAATCACTTTCCATTTAAGGATTATTATTCTTGATCACTGTCCACCACTGATCATTTTCTCTATCAAAATGATAGACAACCAGTATGAATTTCTATTTTTTTAGCACTCATGGACATAGAATATCTTTTCAATAGTGTCAATCCACTATTTCATGAGGAGGGCATGAAATGATCTATGAATCATGGGAGAACGTTTCTGTATGAAGGATAAAATGAAAACTTTCTCGATCCTTATAGGAAAACGGTGTTCCACATAATTCAAGTTATTATTCATAAATTTAGCCAGCTGATAAAGTAAGATCATGACGTTTTGAGGACTCGTTCCCATCATATCAGGAAGATTATATGGGGAATCTTCACATTACCTATCACATTGATTATTGGCATGTGTTCTTCTATTTCCCACCATTATCTTAGAAAAATAATGTACAATTATAGGTCATGAATACTTATCATTTAATAAAAAATATGAAAATGTGAACATAAGAGGATAAACTTGTAAAAGAGAAGTATACTCAAACATGTGATTCTTTAGGTTTCAATATAGGTTATCCATGATATATTTCTTATCTTATATTCTAATGATATATTTTTACCTTAATAATGGTTTGTACCAAGATCTTGAATTCACCAAGGCATGTCCCCTAGAAGTTTCAAACTAAGAGTGACGCAATTCCCATTGTCATGTACCAGGATACCTTGGGTTAGGCCCAAAACTCCTTTTCTATGTTTTCAATCCTAGGTAAATCTGTTCTAGATCCACCTCTACCTATTTGTGTCTATATAGGTATGCATTTACTTGATAAACCACTTAATCTGTACTTAAAAAAAATTTGTGATGTTTTCATATACTTAGTATCATCCATAAGGTTCTTAATAATGTTCTCTATTCCTAATATCCAAAATTAACTAGACCATCCTTTGATACCATGTATATAAACCCTAAACTTTGATGCATTGAATTACATGATTTCATTTATAATTATAGATCACAGTACAAGCCAAGGATCGTAATGTCCAGTGTCTTGGATGTCTAGTTATGAAGAACATAAAACACGTGACAAAAAATTTTCATTATTTATTCTTAATAACGAGATCATAACTTCCTTTGATCCCTTACATCTGTATAGGGAACCCTGGGGATCACATGAACTAAGGGATGAGCTAAAATCCCACTAATGAAATAAACATAAGAATAAGGCTTTAACACAAGGGATAGAGATCCTGACATAATGATATAAAATGGCATATAGAATCTTAAAATATAAACATGGGATCATATAAACATGAATTCAAAGTAATGTGGAAGAAATATAAATCATGAATTTAGCATGATTCAAGGCTCGTTTCACATATAAAAGAACAAGTCAAGGTTAACCACCAAGACCATTACACATGGAAGCATGAGTCAAGGCTAACCGGCAAGACCGTTACACAAAACATCTCATGAGACTAAAATTTACCCAATTCATTAGATATCTATCTAGGTGCACCCATATTAACATGTTAATGAATATACTCTTACACATAAATAATCATACATAATCAATCATAAATAAACATAAGAGAGCCCATGGATTTAAATGGGTATCACATCCATGTAATTAAGCACAATGAATTGGAGTATCATAAATGTGTTCATGAGTGAAAGGAATTAATAATTTAAAATAGTCATATAACATATTAAATTATGTCAAATATAAGTGATAACATGTATGAAGAGTATTTAGTAAGTTATTAGCATTAAAAAAATTTTGTGCGGTTTTAATGAAAATACTAAAGATAATACAAAATCAAAAAGTGAACACTATTTTATATAAATAAAGAAGTGAAAAAAGAAGGTTTTCTTTCTAAAAAGAATGATTTTATAAAAATAGTGGTGGATTAGAAAATGGTGGAGTGCACTTAAATTGTGTAAATACTTGGAATGTTCCCTTATGATGAGTTTTCTTATTGGAAAGTATCGAGTGGGTAAAAACACAAAATCATGTATATCCAAGAAAGTGAAATAGATATGGATATTGAAAATTCAGTTTAGAGCATAGAAAAATAATTTATAAGTTGTAAATAAAATAAACAGACAAATTTTTTTGGGTAAAATGAAATATAGAGAAACCTGAAGGAATAAAGGAATTTCATGTACAATCCCTTATGGAATATCACCATGGTATTATGTGTACATAGGAGGTCTAAATGAGAGATAAATGGATTTTTCATCATTTATTATTCATTAGGGAAGTATGAGGATTGTGTAAATTCATACCCCATCATTAGGTATTATACGTAAAAGGGCATAACATAGAAGACATTAAAGTAAAATAGAGAGGATCTCTTACCTTAAGCCTGATGGTGTTTTCCACTCGATATTATTGACCCGAAAAACAAACATAGTTTAATTAATTCATAATTAAATAACCTATTATATATGTAAATGATTTATCACAACCTTTTTGGGTTCAGTTATAACCTGTTTTATTTGTTTTTAGGCTCAACATAATTGTTGATGTACATTTGTTTCCTTGGATTTAATGAAGAGTTCACTTATATCCATGTTAGAAGAATCATGTAAAATAGGTATGGTTGTACATAATTGGAGTTATATTTTATTATTTAACATTCATAAATTTTACTGGTTTAAAATTTTATTTGGTTACTTTGAGTGAAGACTAATAATTATGTAAAACATTAGTGATAACCTTTTGGGATAATTGGTGGTTTTTTTCACAAGGAGCATGTTTTGTTTTATAAATCAAAATCATTTGTACCAAAGGATTCTAGAACCATAGATGAAAATAATTGATATATTATGGGCTTTTTCAACCATGAAAATTGTTTAATGACCAGAATTGAAAATGGTTATGATAATTGAAAACCCATCCTTCTTGAATGGGATAAATAAGCACATCTCAGACGATTTTTTCATTTTTAGTATAAAAGAAAGGGAAAAAAATAGATGACAAAAAATTATTACTTTATAATGAAAAAATGAAAGTACATTTATGGAAATGGATTCATCAAAAAAATTTAATTAAAGGAGTTGAGTATCGAAAAAAGATAATAAATGAACATCATAATAAAAGAAAAGTTGAGAGATACCTTACAAAAATTCTGCAGCCTAACGTCGTCGCTTAAAATTTCATAAAATATCTTAATGGGGGAAAATGGGTCTCTAATTATTATTACATAATATGGATTGAAAATGTGATATGATATGATATATCCCAACATAATCTAATTGAAAATAAATAGAATAACATAAAATGAAATCTTGAAAAATATAAGGGAGAAAGATTCCCTTACCTAGTTGAGTAAATCCTAAAACATAACGGTTGGGAAATTGGGGGCTTGAGGAAACCATGGTAGGTATCATAGGGAAGTAAAAATACCATATGTAAGAGTATTTTTTATTTTTAATGAAATAAAAATATGTAATTAGTGGATATTTATAGAAAAAGAGAGAGAGTTTTTTTTATTAATTTCATAGGACACCTCATTAGTGGTTTTTGAAAAAACATGTGCATGACCCGGGTATTTTCCTATGGTATTACCCACTTAGGATACAACATATTATATTTTACAATAAAAAATTCTACCATCATTTTATATTAATTATTATATCAATATGAATCCATTTAATATACTGAAAACAAAAAAGGTATTTTTACTATTCACAAAAAAAAAATCAACTATTATTGAAAATTTTCGAAAATTTACCCTAACCATTTTTCAACATGTAAATTTCAAAAAAGAAATAATTTTTTTTGAAATTTTTTTAAATATATTTAATTTAATTTTTAAATGAAATCATAATTTATTAATAAAAACAACATTAAAACAGTAAATCATTTTATAACACCTTGAAAAATTAATAAAGGTCCCATAAAATTATCGTATAACAATATGAAAATAATTTAAAAATTTATGATTACATTCTATGAAAATAAATTTCAATTTTAAATTATTAAATTAATCATAAAATTGTTAATAAAATATTTATAACACACAAAAATACCAATACTTCTACTATGATCATTTTTCCAATTTTAAGATGTATAAATTTTATTTATACATTAATGAGTGAACATTCTATTTTTGGATGATTATATATTCATTAATATTCAAAAAGATATGTTACTATTCATAGTGTATGTTACTATTCATAAAAAAATTATGTTCATCTTATCATACTTTAAATATCTTACCAGATGAAACCGTGCATGTCTTTTTTTCAAAATTCCAAACACATAAGTGAGAGTATTATGTTTAAAGGTCAAAAATATTTAATAGTTAATTGTGTTGTGATTTCATATGATTATATGGCATAATTATATTATGTAAGTATACATTGATAAAACATTGTATCGTTACATCTTCCTCATACATCATCAACTTCCCAATAAATTTCTTGAAAGGTAGTTTAATAATGTCACATGAATCTCTTATTGAATATGATGTCCCTCTCCATCTCTCTGGATGAAATTTCAGAAGTAAGATGATTTGATCTTTGTTTTAAATTGGATTCACTACAGAGATCATTATGTTCACTATCTCACTTAACCTAATATACATATCCAAAATTAGCTCATCAGGCATCTTCTTAAATGCATCATATTTAATTTTATAAGTATTAAATCTCATTTATTTAACATTAGTAGACCCTTCATGAAATATAACTAATTTATCCCAAATTAAAAAAATATATACTAATATATATCATACTAAATTATTCATCTCTTAAAGAATATTATAGACCATTCAATTATATGTAGTTGATTTTTTATCAAGTTTATTAACATCATCCGATGTATTCCTAGAAGTCTTATGTAATTCATATTTATCTTATATAGAAAACCAAATTTCATGAATCATGATTCCAATATACATTTTCATTTATATTTTCCATTTCTAATAATTATTTATATTAAATAAAGGATTTTTTTCGATAGTATATTCTTCTTTACTATTATCTATTTAAAGAACTAAATTTATAATTGATAAAAAAATTAGATCTTTATAACACAACTAAAATCATAGTTTAAAATATTTAAAAAAACCTATGATACCAAATGTTGATACGAGTGAGTATCTCATGATAGATGTTAATTGAGTATCCAAAAAAATCTCTGTTAGAATAAGTTTAAACAAAATCCCCCAAAATAATTAAAATACCCCAATTAACCAAAATAGAATATCAATATAAGTTATCATATGTTAAAATATCTATCAAAGAGTGATTATGTCTTAGTTAAAATAATGTGAAAACTATTTTAACTTTTTAAATCAATCTACATAATAAAAATCTTATATAAACAATAATTAAGATCAACCATGAATGTAGCAGTTCATTTAATGTTTAAAATAAATTCGGTTTAATTGCTAAAAATGAAAAAAAAACAAAACACACATTGGAATAAATAAAATAGTTCAGTTTCAATTAGAGACTTAATATTATCCACTTCTAAATAAACTTATTTCAAGTAGATAATATAAAATAATTTGGTCGACAACATGTATTGGGTATACAAAATAGCTAACAAGCTATGAAGTCTACATAGGGACATCTTCCACAACAGCCATGGGAAATAAAATAAGTATAGGCCACATAAGTACCTCTTCCAAAACACTACGGTTCAAAAAATATAAAGGATGTTATGAAGATATCATGTGTCTTTCAATTAATGCACATGAACATAATGTTTTGAATAAATAGTATTTATCACACATTTCTCAAAATTTAAATTCAAACAAATACAAAGAGACTGTATAAAGATAAAGAAAGTATGTTCTTTCTCATTCTTATCTGCTCTGAAGAATGCGAATAATTGGATCTATCTTGGATAGAATCTTGAGTCATTTCTTAGAAAATTAAATAAAAATAGTGTCATAAAATCTCTTGTTCTATTTGTAAGAAAGGATTTGTATGTTCTTTTAGGATCCACTTTCTCATAGTCATGTGTGGGTAATGATACAACATGTATGAACTTGGTAAGAAATACAATTCCAAGAACTCTTCTATTTCTTCCAATACAGTTCCATCTCACTTCACATACACGTATATTCATGAGGGAGTCTACGTCATAATTTATCAACATCATCTATGAGTATTTTTTTAAGGAAAATTGTTCGAATATTCTGCACCTCGTATTGAACTCTGAAATCCTATTTAATGTTATATACATAAGTTTAATAATAACCATTGAAATAATTAAAATCATTAAATTTGATAATATATTTTTTAGAATCAATTAATTTTAATATACTAGAAATAGGGATGCTGACTCTTCTAACAGTGAACCAACGCTGGTGGTGAGTAATCATGGCATTGACTTCAGCTGGTAGTGAGTTAGTCCAATGGTGTGTCATGATTATGGTAGTTAATGATAAAAAACTACTAATCCCATTGGTGAATCATTTCAATGGTGAATATTTTCTAGAATCGAGAATTTTCAACACTTTTCCAAATTATTTGATGGTAGGTATAGTCTGACGGAATATCGTTTGATGGTGAGTCATTCTCCACGGCGAATACTTTAAATCTTTGAAATAAATGCTATTTTGATGCTGAATCATCTACGATGAATGTTATTTCCATTACTTTTCCAAAATTACATTCTGATGGTGAATCATGTCTGATAGTAGGACATTCAATTAAATTTCCAGAATTCCATTCTGATGGTGGTTCTTTCCTTTACTTTTCCAATATTCCATTTTGATAGAGGTATTTATTAGTGGTGACTTTACTTAAATAGTGATTCGTTTCCATACTTATCAAAACATCCTTTTATCATAAAATACTATTATAAAATATAAAACACGTTAATATCATAAAAACATGATTTTGTGATCATTAAAACAAGGGTACCAATAGTATTTGAGGTGTAATAATGATATATTTCAATTTTATAGAGTATATGAGGAAGTAGTCATCATAGGATATAAAAATTATAGTTTTAAAACTTGTATAGATGACATGAAGTCTCAAATGGGATTCATATTTACTTTGAATGGAGGTGTTGTGATCTAGAAGAGCTAATGCAGGATATGGTTGCAGATTCTACAACAACATCTGAGTATATTGTGCTTGCTGATGTGACTAAAGAATCTATATAGATGTAAAGGCTCATCCAAGATCTTGAAATGGTACCTAGAATAAAATATCTTATCAAACTCTACTGTTATAGTAATATAGTGGTGGATCTCTTAAAAGAGACAAGGTCACATCAGTAGATGAAGTGCATACTTGAGAAGTATCATCTCTTGAGGGATTTTTCTTAGAGATCCGAGGATGCAGTGAGAATTATTTACATGGAATTCAATAAATAGTACCCCTTTAATAGTGCCTTGACTCTATAGAAACAAGATTATAATGCGAGTTCTATAAAATGAAATTCATATACAGTTGCCTCTAGTTCAAGAAGGAGTTTGTTGGAGTTGATTTCCTAGGACCAACAGTTTTGACTTTGATTATATTAATATTTGATTTATAGAATATTAATAAAACCAATTATTACATATTATTCATTGTTCTTAATTACTTATGTAATAATGATCTTAGTATATTTCCCATTGATAATGTCAAAACAGATCATTGCAGTGATGAGAACCTTTGAGTGCTATACTTATTTTCATAAATAATGTTCTATTATTGGACAACACACTATGATGTGACACATAGTACATATACAATCATGTGAAAGTACTCATAAAAAGATGATTATTCTACAAAATTAGTTCACACTTGGTAATTTTCAATAATGGATATTATGAGAATAAATCCACCATTAAGAATTACGCGTGTTTTCTGTCATAGAATATTCCGATCTACAAGTGTGTGTAATGATCTCTATAAATTAATATTATCAATGATGCATTTCATGACTTGTACACTTATATTTACTAACCAAAACTATCACAATATATGTTGGCAGGAAGAAGGGTATATTGGGTGCATCATAATTGAAATGTCATTAATGAATAAGGTGGGGAAGGTTTTGTACCTTCCATCTTTAGAGAATATAATATCTTGGCCATTTTATTAGAATATAATTGTTACCCAAAATTCCAAGGTCATGGTATAATGATGTGTTTATTTAAGATCTTCAATGAAATACATATCAATTATATATGCTGGTGACATGGATGTGAAACTTTCTTGATAATATATGGATATAAATGGATTATATTACAGTATGATTTCTCATATGTGGTTGTCATCATTGTGATATTATGTTCATTATCTTGTGTTCCTTGACCCATTTCTAGAGTGTAATCTTGGCCTTTAGGGAATCTCGTCTAATGTAAACAATAAATAATCAACGAGGGTAATACACTAAGGGTTTACAATGATCTCAATTAAATTATATTTGAATATAATTAATTTTTTAAATATTATTCTCAAAACCGAGGGATAATTTTATTCATGTTATATCAATCACAAATAATCATTGATGAATAAAATATTTCGTATTTATTCTTATATTCAATAAATTTTGAGGGTAATTCTCCATGATTTCACCCATAGATTTATTAGTGTTTCTTATAGATCAAATAATCACATGTGGATCAATGTTAGAGGGATTTAATCATTGGATCCTCACATCACAACAAAGTAAATCTGAAATTTTCTTGTCAGATGATAAATATTCACATCGAAGAAATATCATATGCCTAGGAATTAATTTATTCCAATTTTTAAATAATTAATTATATATATGACTTGAAATATACCATCTCTTCGTTTCAATCATTGATATATTAAAACATATTTTAATATATTGACCACCACCACATGCTTCTATGTTTTCTCGAACCAACAAGTTTCTCTCATTTTCAAATGATAGGACAAAATTCAATAATGGGGGTTAAAACATGGGGGGGTATATATTTCGGATTCCATGTAATTTCAATTTTGGTGGATCTGTAAATAAGAATACATATCTTGTTGTAAAACATGTAATCTAAAATTATAACCATCATGAAATTTTAAAAAATATTAACATTTTATAAAATCTCATTCATGTGATAAAATTCTTTTTTTAAAAAATGGGTATAATATGATTTTTTACTACAATTTATTATCAATATAAATGTACACTTGTCCTTATCACCACACTAACTACGTTATATCCCATTCTAAATAGGGTGACATATAAAAAGATTATCGCCAAATTTTTTCTAATTATTAGACTTTGGATGGATTTTGTCACTTAATTAAATGATTTTCATCGATTTTTTTTTATTTCAAAAAAAAATCAATTACCACTTATTTATTCAAAATATTTTTTTTATTCTCAAACCCCTAAAATTTTGGTGTTGATTTATTGAAAATATGTGATTTATTTACATTGTTGGAAATGAAAAGAATGAATTTGTTATTGACACTTGGATAATTTCTATGTAATCATTCAATCGATAATATTACAGTTGATGTAGTTCATGGTATATTACATGAAGGATTTAGGTATTTTGAATTTAATCTTGGATATTTTTAAAGAAATATAGAATTAAATTCTAGCCGTTTAAGGGTCGCTGAAACATCAATACATATGCATAAAAGGTTTTGAAAGAAATACCAGTGCTTAATGTTTTAAATCACTTGTGTAAAATAAGTGGAGAAAATACAAAATATATATAAATTTAAGGCTTCACATTGTGTCTGTGAAAAGGTAACATGATTACACCCACATAAAGGTAGATCTAACAAATATACAAATAACAGTAATATACTAAAGCATTATAAGGGAACCACATAAGGTTCTATGGCCTTCAATATAGGGGTAATAGTTTTCAACTATGTAATTGTTTCTATAGTGTAATATCTTCAACTATGTAAGGATCATCTATGGAGGTTGATTTAAGTGTAATAGGTCACGATTGTGTAAAGCTAAATAGATAGAGGTTGTGCAAGGTAAAGGTACTTCATTTCATGCTTAAAGTTAAGAATTCACCTACATAAAGGTTAGTTATATTTCAAATGGGAGTTCTACACTATAGTGTTGGGGTGAAATACAATTTATTGGACATTTTACTCGAATGATATCTTTTTATGAGTGAGAGATTTAGGTTGTGTATTCAAATGATTCATCAACTAGGAATTTGAAGATTCAAATATCATGATAAATTTGATTAGAGTGGTTAATAACTAATTTAAATAAGAGAATTTGTAGTGTTTTTGAAGTGGTTTAGATTTTAATTATTTTTTCTTTTAAAACATTATAATATTTAAAGAAATATAATCAAGGCTAGGTACCGAGTTAGTGTGCTATTCTGGGGATCGAGGAGACATTATGTTTAAATAATAAAAATATTAAATATATTATATCACGAATGTGATGATTTTCTAAAAAAATATAATAATTCATAAAAAACTCTCAGATGGGAAATATAAGACCACCATAAAATTCAAAATATATATTTTCACCTAGTAATGACATAATATTTTGGCACATCGGATGTTTGGATTAAGTGTGATTATGAGAATATTAATAAATTTATTTATTTATTATTTATTACCTTTTCTAATAACCTAATATACTTTACTAAAATCCATACATGGAAAATACCTAGTTTTATCCACATAAACCTAGGGATTCAAGTTGATATAAGGAGGAGTTTCATTGTCAAACAATAATATATTTGGAATTGATGATTAATGTGCAAGGAGTTTTTGGATATTTCGAACAAAAAAAATTCAAAACCATTCTTCATAAAAAATAAATTCAAACTTGAGGAAGGATGTGGAGACCCGATTTTTTGGCCTAATAAGACGTTGAAATATTTCCAAGAATATTTACAAAGCTGGTCACTGAGATGGAGTGCAATTCTGAGGCTCGGTTTTCCCGAAATTAATTTTATAAAAATGTTAAGTGTTTTTATATTATGCACGCGCAGTTAACTAAAGAAAACAAGATATATCTTAAACGGTTGATCATATTGGAAATCTGAGACCATGGTTGGGTCTGTAAAGTAGTGTTTCCCCTAGGAGCGACATAAAATAATTCGGCACGGGATGTTCGGGCCCCTCGCTCATTGTAGGTGTCTTAAATGGATAAATTAAATAATTAATTTTTTCATTTAATAGCTCAAACCCGAATATCTCTAGAACAGGGACTCAGATGAAAAATCTTTGGCCACTAATGAGCACGAAACGTAGGTTTTACCCTAAGAATGGTATAACCATTGTCCGCATCGGGTGTTTGTCATAGGTGCCATCACGAGAGAATAATTAAATAATTAAATAATTGTTTATTTAGTTATTTAAGTTATTTCTTTTAACCTAGTGAGAGGTTATAAATTCATTGTTTAGAGGGGGTTGGCCTCATAATTCATTTTGGACAATGATGGTAAACCCACCATTCCTCTCCCCTCCTTCTCTCCTTGTTGATGAACGACAGACAAAGAATAATGAATCCTTGTATTCAAGCGAATCGAAGAGTAACGAAGGCAACATCTTCTTCTCATCCTTCTGAAAGTGTGATCCTCATCAACGACGAACGTATTTTAATGGATGTGATCTTCGCCAATGAAGGATGTGAACCTAAGGTAGGATTTATCTTTGTTCAATTCTTACACCAATTGAATTTTCATGACGAACGCGAATTAAATGAATTAAATCGCGGATCAAAAAACCATGGGTTAAATCAATCTCTTATTGTTTTTCATGAAAATATCGATGTTTGATGAATATATTATTGTCAATTCCACATGTTATTAATTCTAAAATATGATGGCCAAACCAAAAACGACCATCAATCCGCACACAAAGCATGTCGTTTTATATTTCATTCTCCACGCGATCATTTCATGTTCTTCATCGCAAAATAATTAAGTGCATTAAAAACTCAATGTCATGTTGAGCGCGGCATACAGACATGGAGTTCTCGACCGGGGGATCAGAAATCTGCAGTCATCACAAATTTTTTGGTTTAGAATGAAGATGTAATGGCCCGCAAAAAGGGGTGTTGTTGCAGTGAGATTCCGACCAGGGCATGACGGTGGTCTAGCGTGTTTGTGGCCGGGTAAATGGATGTGGTTCCAGGCGTGGTGTTGCGTGATGAGGAGAGTGAAGGTCGGTGGGGGGTAATGGGATGTGGTTCCAGGCGCAGCGGTGCGCGATGAGGACAATGAAGGTCAGTGGAGGTACAGGCGGTAGACTGCATTCGAGAAATAGGTGGTGCGATAGGGCGGAGGCGCGATCGCACTAGCAGGAGGCGGTGGCGGAAGTTATGGTCGTGCGGTAGAAGTCTGGGTGATTGGGGGCACCATTATGGGAGAACAAAAAAATTGTGAGAGGAATTTATATAAAAGAGAGAAGGGTATTTGGAAAAAAATTAAAAGAAATAAATAAATGTGAAAGGGGAGTGATTGGACATGCATGGAGAAGGTTGTGAGGCGCCCAAAATAATTGGAGAGATGTGCGTGACATTGGGTATTTGAAGTAAACCAATTTAAAAAAAATATAATATAATAGTCATATTTTTTTGATATAACACTTTTTCGAACGCAACTTCTTCGTGCGACCTCGGGTTCACGAACCTTCTGTGGCATTGCAACCCAGATTCCGAGATGGACATTCCAAGTCCAATATTGGATGTCTTTTTTGGGTTTTTGGTTTGAGTACCCGAAGCGCTCGGAAAATAATAAATTTAGTATTTTTTATTAAAACTTCGACCTGCTATAACTCATGCGTGTGACATCTGATTGACTCTCCGTCATCAGTGACGTGAACCTGTCTTTATGAAGGTCGATTCAAGTCTAATGTTGGATACCAAATTCTAGTTCGTGGCTCGTGTCCACGAAACACCGAATAATAATAATATTGTTATTATTACGAGATCTTGTATCTGAAATATCCTCCTCATACGATGTCAGAATGACGAACCGTCTGCGTCGTTGCGACCCTGAAATCAAGAAGTACATTTCAAGATCAATTATGGATATTTAAGTCGAGGTCGAGGAGTGGGCCCCATGAGGCCCGGTTCACGCGTGTTATAGTGAAACACAACTTTTTCACCGCCAATCCATTTTGAAAAAATGAGTAGTTCATCTCATGTGATTTTTCATGTGGATCGTACCGGTGTGACCCATTTGGTTATCTGGTGTCGCTTGATGTATGAACAGGTTGATTCAAACATGAATCCAACCAGGCCCTCAACACTAAAATGACTATAACTTACAGACTGTGCGTCATATTGACACACCGTTTGTCATGTTGGAACCCATATGACATGAAAGTCATTCGGGTTTGAACCTTGTGGAACTTCATTGCGGTTGAGGTTTGACTGATAACATGAGGAGCAGAACCAGGGTTTTTCTTTTAGTGAGAGCTTGGATGACTATTCCCTTGATGCCTCAGGCACGATCATTATTTACTCCTCTTCCCCAGTAGAGATGGTACTCCCCCCCTCATGAGTGCGAGTTCGTTTTCCTCTGAGATTTTTTTTCCTATCTTTGGAGTCGGTACTCCACCACACAGCCAGGCGAGGCCAGTAACGAAGGTCACCCCGTGTACTGATTTTCACGAGTTGGCATACATGGGTTGAGGTCGTGTACGAGCACATGGCCAGCGTACATGGAGCGGACCCCAGATACTTTTACATGACATATGATCCTTTCTACATGTTGTATAGTTGCATTTTACATGACCATCCATGAGACACGGGCCGTTGTACATGAGTAGTACCTGAGGTCAGAGGACACATCGTGTAACCTTTCTACACGCCGTGAACTTTTTAGTACATGGCTTGATCTTCTTGCCCACCATATCTTGTACATCTTTTGTTTGGGTTTCTTCCCCTTCTTCTCGTTCCCCTGAAGTTCAGACATCGTTTCCTTCTACAGGAGTATGATCCCTTCAGCAGGGCATTCGGTGATAGAGTCGGCATCCCTCCGAGAGGCTCGGAGCAAGATCCTCTATCAATTCCTGACCGTAGGCAGATTCAGGCATCGATGTGACCAACTCTACTAGGTGTTGATCCTCTACCAAGATGTTAAATCACCTAGATGGTGAATCCGGATGAGTCGTGGTATCCTCCATGGCCCTGACAGTGATCCTCATCTGTGTATCGTGATCTTTCCCACTCAAGAGAGTGTCTCATGTAATGAGTTCTTCTATCTATCGTGATCTTTCCCACCCAAGAGTTTGTCTACCGTAATTAGTGCTTCTATCTATCGTGAACTTCCCAATCAGGAGTGTGCCTCACGTAATCAGTGTAACTACCTCTCGTGGCATTTCCTAATGAATAGTACTTCTTGGATGAACATCATTAGAGCTATCAGACTCAGGGAGTGTGTTCTCCCGGAATGAGTACTTTGTGGAATCATCGAACCAGATCACTAGCTTGGGTATGTAGTTGTGTGAATTGTATCTAGACTATGGGTATGAGATACGAGTATATTAGGGTTTCCTAGGTATATGTATGGGCATATACCTGGTGTGATCTGTGAGATGAAGATCCCCTCACTCTATCGTTTGGGGTTATTTGAAAAATCATATCTATTATTGGGTGGATCTGTAATCTTCTTGTTCACTCTTGTTGTACCTTGTTCTCTCTTACTCTATCCTCTTCAGTACATCTCTTATTGCTCCCTCGAGCCTTCGGGGCATCCTACTGAGTATTCTTATACGCACACCTTCTTCGGATATTCCCACATTTGTGTTTCCCTTACAGAAAACGAACATGTTGAAGGTGAAATAATAGGAGCATCGGGATATGGGGTCCTTAGACAACGTGCGATGGTCGTGGCATGTGATTTAGGAGTGGGAATCTTCCAGCTGTTTTACTTTTTCACCTGTTTCCAGGTTGTGTAATTTTTTTCTAGTTGCACGGGTATTTTTGCCCCTATCCCTTTCAGCTTTACTTTTCTTGTACTTGTACTGTTAGGGGTCGATGCATTTTTGTTTAGTTCCTTTTTTACTGTAGTGTGGAACCTAGATTTATTCTTTTTCATTGAACTTTTTCATTATGTTAGCTATGTGTGTGTGTACAAGTTCTTAGAAAAAGGCCTCCCCGAGTTTGTTGTGTATTCGGCGCTAGTCTCCAGCCCCTGGCCTATGGAGGCAGGCTTTGGTTAGTTGCGATTTGCGCCCTGGTATGGGTCGGGTCGTGATAAAGGATGTTTTTTATGTTTGCTTAATCCAATATTTATTTTACCCCTGTCTAGCATGATTTAATTATCCAAAAAATTAATTCATAGGTCGATTTATGGATTATAGTTGTTGAGTTTTTCTTCCCAAATTTATATTGGGTTAATTATAGTTTATTCTATACATTCATCATCTTGATGAAAACTGATAGAGGCCAAAACAGAAAATGGATGAGGTATGTTCCTCATTTTTTTGTAAATTTCTCCCATTGTTCTTCGCACATTCATCAATGGTGTTTTCATTGGATGGTTATTCTAAAAGCACTTGGTAAATGATCATTGAACAATAATTATTTGTCATAATGAATTATTACGATGATTAAAATCTAATATTTGAAAACACGATTGTATCGAGTGATGGAGAAAAAGGATTTGGGGTCAGGTATGTAGTTATATTTTATGGGTTTTGGCATTCTAATGAAGTGGCATGATGACATATGTTTCTCTAGTGAAAGGGATGGTTAGAATCCAACCCCAATTGATTAATTAAGTCTAGTAAACTCAGATCCCTATTTCATGGCTGATATTTGCGACAAATAAAAAGTAGGTGGATGAATTGGTGAGACACGTGAAGCGTTTTTGGATTTATGGAAAATTGCATCATACATGATGTGTAGTTCATAATAATACACACCGTGTAGAACCCACCAATGGTGGTATGGGTTTCATGCGGAGATAAATATCACATGTACTGTATAAACAATACATGTCATGTGACCCAGTGTTGATGGATCAACATATAACCTAAGGGTACAAAGGCATAGGTATAATCTAGTACATGGGAACAACAAGAGTACAATGAAATAACATAGTACACGATAACATACATGGCCAGAGTATTGAGTTACGAATTGGTACATAGGCATGACCAAAGTACACAATCCTGATCCATAGTACACGAGCACATTTCAGATTACATGGTAATGCCTATGGTATCCATGAAAAATCATGCATAAACTATACACAATGTGTAATTTTCTATGTATGTTTGATGCCCCCATTCTTTTCATCCTAGAAAATTATATATAGGGTGAGTACCCTTAGTCAATCTCTATGAGGGTATATGAGGTATCCATTCATAATAATCAGATGAGTGATCCTCTCTATGGTATTAATATTTGATGGAGTTAGGAATCCCTCCTTATATGCCCTGGGTGAGATCCCATACCTGTGTATCAATATCTTCAGAGTTCCAATGTTTACTTCTTCATTGTGGGGCTATTTGGGCATGACTTATGGGATAAGATCCATCGCTGTTAGAATGTCTTGAGAAGTGAGTTCTCCTAGAACAGTTTTACCTTTAAGCCTCAAGAGAAATAATAAGTAGGAAATATTGTTATTTCCTTACCTTGAGACTTAGATTCTATATAATAGATATGTATTTTATAATCATTATTTTATAATATTCTAATTAACATATCTTTATTCTGATGGAATGATCTACCTCTGGATGCTATATGTTTAGTGATTTAGATATGTTTTACTGGGTATTGTTATACTCACCCCTACATGGACTCTTCCAATACATTTTTTGGTGTACATAGACAATGTCCCTTATAATGGTGTCCTGAGAGGACTATGAGTATGATGAACATAGTTTATTTAGATGATCTTGTTAGTTCCTTGAGTTTCATTTAAATGTATTCCCATCCTTATTTAGTAGGATTGAAACTTTTATAGTTTTGGTGGGTTGGTATTTGACCCTTCACGATTTCCTTTACTTATTTCATACTCTGATTTGATATATATACGTATGCATGCATTTTGGGTATCAATTTTATTTAACCTTTCATCATTGTATAGGTGGTTGGAGATTTGTGAGTGCATGTAGGTACTATAGGATATAGTGCTCCATTTGTGTGGTATACCTACTCAATGGTTGTTTCCAGTCCATGACCCATTGGAGATCGGCTTGGGGTGTGGTAGTCAGCTTACCCCTAGCCACTCTGGCCATAGTTGGTTTGGTCCTGAAGAAAATGAAATATTTATATCACACATAAAATGTAAAATTTGTATCCTGATTTCATCCTAAAGTTATCATAGGGGAATTGATAATGTTATTATCAAAACAGATAAATGCAGTTAGACTCAATGGAGGTATGATATTATTGGATTCCATGATAATCCTAGATGTTATAAACTTAACATAAAGTATTTATTTTGTGAAATTCAGATGATATTTTGGGAAATATTTTAGGATGAAATATGAAGGTTTAATGATAATGAAAGAAAGAGAAATGTAAGAGAAAACCTGATCATGAGAATTATGAATTTTTTGTATTTTCAAAATATTAATGGTTATTTCACAAAGAGATATTATATTTTATATATGAAAATATACGGTTAAGAATAAAGTGATACTCTCGTCTAAATATAAATTCACTTATAGGCAGAGGAATAGGAGATTTTTTATGTTATTCAGGAAGAAATAGTTATACATGTCGATAGAGAAGGAACCTACAAATTCATAAAGATTTTTATTTTTTGAATGAATAAGGGGATGTTGTGATATAAAATATGAGGATATTTTAGTGATAGGTTGGAAAGAGAATAATATTCCATAATTATTCAATAAATATGAAGAATTTTCATCTCTCGAAGTTCATTCCAAATGAGTAGTTTCAATTTCCTATCATGGAAAGGAGATGCTTGAGGTGATATTAACATTATGGTTGTATAGGAGAAAATGTAATCCAATGGATACAACATTATATTTGGTGTATCATCAACAAGGTAATACTTTTCTTGAACAATATACCAAATTTTTATTTTTCATTTGATGCCGTTATTGAAACCATGAATTGTGAGGCAAATATCCTAGAGAGACAATATATATACCCTAAAACATTGTAAAGTTATAAATATCGGGTAAGTGTTTCATAGCCTAAAACCAAAAATTATTTACCATAGTATTTATAGTATAGTAAAATATTATTCTCTTTTTTCTACTTGGGGAATCCCTTTTTTGTGAACCAAGTAAAATTTCATGTGTCCTTATGTTTTATTTTCTTTAATTTCTAATGATCAAAATTAGTTAATTATAAGTCAATTTTTAATAAAATGAAGGTCCATTAGTAGGATAAAAAAACCAATGAGAATGAATAATGAACTTTATATTTAATAGGTCCAGATCCATTTGGGTTTGGAGAGTTTAAGGAAAAATGTTTAATATTAGACAATATTCCATACCCTGATTCACCCCCTCTTATAGTATATCTCACCTAATTCCCCTTTGGTCCTAAAAATGGTATCAAAGAACATTTTAATTTTTTTTGATTTAATTTTATAACATAGTTCATTTGATAGTTTCAGTTGAAGTTTTAGTTTTCAATTATATCGTGGTGTTCCATGGAAATTGGAAAAACATTAAAGAAGAACCAGATGTCCAATATAATTCCTCAATATGTGACTATTTATTAGAAGTGTGTGATTCAATTGACATTTATTTAAATAATAATCGTATGGATGAATTATATTATTATTGTATGGATTTATATAATGATTTTATAAGAATGGAAGATGAACCTGAGACACCAAATGATGTTTCTACCAATGATGATGAATATATTATAAGAAGGATAAATGTGAATTTATTCACTAGATATAGGTGATGGATAAAAAATTAATATAATAATATTTGAAGACTAAAAAAATAAAATTAGCTTCATGAAGTCTAGATCCATGTGTAGAAATTTGTAGTAAAATTTATAAAAGGTTTTATTAAAAGGATTATTTATGCATCCATTATTATAAGGGAAAATAATGATTACATATTTTTTGAAATGAAAGTGATGTCCATAAAGATATAATAAATCAAATACAATGTAAAGAGAAAGAATATGAACTAAAAATAAATTCATATTTGGAAATCCAATAATGATGACCTTACTATACACCTATCAAACTTAATTTAGGAAAAGAAATGTTTACAATATGATAAGGTATGTCTAAAAGATTGTATTACTTAAATTAATTGTAAAATTAAGGAGAAAGGTTAAATGAAAGACATCCTCTCTATGAAATATAAAAATGATATGTCTAGTAGGAGTATTCTCAATTAAAAACATAACAGTCTAATTGAATCAAGAGGAAACAGGATTCAACAACTGAATGAAGATCTAAAATCAGTCAAGAAATAAGTAGGGAAATATAGTTCCTAATGTAATATTAAATTAAAGTATTCTTTTCATTTTTTATTTGCCTATCCTTTAGTAGTTAATAATGAATTGAACAGAAAATATTCCTCATATGAGGAAAAACATGAGAGGATTATGTTGTCCCCAAGGCCACACAACATGGAAAATATGGTATTGTATATGATGATACTTCTTCATGGTAGGTGAAGAAGTGAACCATAGATAATCCAAATAATATTTAATGTCTTTTAGTTATTAAAAATAGGATTAAGAGAGATTCTACAAAGGGTTATGGAAATACTATAAACACTCAATGACGGTATGAAAAAATGTCCAAATTTTGTTGGACGCATGGTCACAATTAAAGCTTTTTTTATGAATTTGGAAAATATTTCATGATTTTATGATAGAAATCAAATAATTCAACCACAAAAACATTATATATTTATCATTATAATTATTATTTTCCTACTAACCATGCTTAGAGTTGAAATTTTAGAAGATTTTTCGTTGGGATTAAAAGAGGAAATTTAAAAAAAATAATGATAAGTTAGTACCACTGAATAATATATTTCAAAACCTATATATGGAAAGATCATATGTTGAAAATAGTGAGAAAACAATATCTAAAATTATTTCTAAACAAAAAACCTTCTAGAGGGATAAAAAATGGGTTTATAAGTAATAAAATAGTTTACATGATATTAAAACTGATACAGAACAAGTGATAAGGATGATATATAACAAATAATGATTTAAAAAGGATGAAACAATTGAAGGGGCATATTGGGTATCCAAAAGGCTTAGAAAAATAAAATTCGAACTATAAAATAAAAGGAAATCCAACGTGATAATGTTTTATAAGGAAGAATAAGTTGTAACATGGGTTTTGTAGTATAAAACTATGAGACATTAATATATGATTACATTTAAATAAGTCAATGTTCTCAATTAATTTCATAATACACAACAAAAAATTCAAATGAATCAACAATAAATTTACCTAAAAAAGTAAATATTATGTATAGTCATCAATAGACAACAAATACAACTCAAAACCTCTTGTTTCGACATCAAAAAAAGTTTTAATTTTATTTTATCAACATTGGTATGCATCAAATTTTTTATGTTGCTTATTTGTTTTTGTATATATTAAGTTATTTATATTTTTATATTGTTATATCACTAATGTATACGTTCAGGTCAGGGACCTTGTTAGTGATCAGAAATCACGGAGAATCTATTCCTTTGTTAATTCTAAAAAAGACTTTTGTAAGAACTAAAAAAAGGATTAAGAGAGAATATATGAAGGATTATGGAAATAATATGAACACTCAATGAAGGTACGGAAACATGTGATACATATATGTGATTCATGGTCAAATTTAATGATTTTTTTTTTCTGGATTCGGATTATATTTCATGTTGGGAAGAAGGAAAACAAAAAATACAACCACAATAATGAAGGTATGGGTATCATTGTAATAATTATTTCTATATGAAAAAGGACTAAATTTTAAATTTTATAATATTTTTAGTAGGGATAGAAATAGGAAATCAACCCTAACATAATGATAAATCATCCCATTGTGAAAAAATAGAAACCTATACATGGAAGACTCATATGATGAAACTAGTGAGAAATGAAGATCTCAAATTGTTTCTAAACCAAAAAACATCTAGTTGGATAAGAAATGGGATTTCAAGTTATATAAGAGTTTATATTAATTTAAAACTGAGAAATAACATGTTATAGTGATTCTATAAAATAAGGCTTGTTTTAAAGGCTAACAACTCTTGAAAGGACAGATTTGGTAGCCATAAATCTTAGAAAAATAAAATTCATAATGTAATGGAAATGAAATCATTGGTGGTAATGTTTTCTATGGAATAAAAATTTATAACATGAGTTGTTTATTATAAAAACCTATTTTTTAATATATTATTACCATTAAATAAAGTCAATTTATTTAATAGATTTCTCTACACACAACACAAAATTTAAATGAAACAATAATATGTTTAGATAAAAATATAAATATTAAGTATGAACATTAAAACCTAGTCATTAAATTTTTAGGAATAAATAAGAGTTTCTTATTTATAATATATCTATAATATAATACAATGGTTACTTTTAGTACATATGAAACTCAATTTATAATTCTAAAACAATTAATATGATCATTTTATTCTTAGAAATGTATTTTTTTAAATATTGCTTTTTTATGCGATAAATGTTTATATTTCAAATAAATTGTTATTAATGATGATAAAACATATATTTTATACAAATATTTTGTTAAGAAAAAATTAATTAATAAATTAAATGAAATAATAATGATCATGGAAAATATTTGAAAAAATCTATTTTCTTATAAAAATAGTTTTTCATTATATTTCATCTTTTTTATTTAAGAGTTTAATTACTAATGTTTAGAATATTAATTTGATAAAATTATATTTTTTTCATTATCATTTCAATATTATCTTAATAATATTTTTTGGGTATATTTTGAAAAGATTAATTTTTTGGTGAATATTTAAAATACCATTTTTCCTAAAACAATTACTTTTATGGCATCATTACGATGAACGAATAAAATAAATATCACAAGACACGAACATTGAATTTTTTATTGTTTTATAATTCTAATTAAAAATTTTAATACATAATTTTTAATTTATAAACATATATTTTATATTTTAAAACTTTTGACACATTTTTCATTAAAAGTATTTTTATTCATTATACACTTACTATTTTTCAATTAACATATGTCAATTTTGTAAATTTAATATTATTGAATAGATATAAATTTATTAATAATTAGGTAAAAGTTATGTAAAAATGGCCATTTTATTTTTAGTCATAAAGTTAAAAAAACTTATGTGAAAACTAGTTGTTGTCGTAAGAGTATATTTGGGTTAAAGGGGTTTAACCTAGTAAAAAAGGCTAAAACATGTTAGAAAATTATTCAATAATGAGTGGTTTAGGCCTTTATTGACCTTATCTCTTCTTAATTATCTTATTTCCTAATTTGGGATCCACTTTCCTTGATAGTGTGTTTGCATTATTAAATAATTATGTGTATTTACAAAAATGTCATCCCTTTTCACTTATAAATGGGGCCTCTCACAACCCCTTCCACACCACTCTTAAAATTTTATTTTATACAAAAAAATTTCATTTTTAAAATTTCCATTCAATCCTATATTACTTATATTATCATATGGTTGTAATATTTTATCCCAAACCCTATATTTCCAATGGATCCTATAAGGAAATCCCAAAGTACTAAATGTGCATAATTTTTTTTACTAACTTCCATACTTTATATCTAACCATTAAAATTATATTTTTATAATCCATATATGGTAAAAATAAGTATTTGTTATTTATTTAATTTACATATTTTAAGGTAATAATAATTAAAAACATTTCCCCACCTCACTTAATAAAAATGAAAAAACAATTCCTTTGAGTGTACCGATTACTACCTCTATGAAGCGTCATGTATTGTTTTCCTTAACAACCACACAAAAATGGTATAAATGGGGAATTTAATAAACAAGTATTATTTTTATAAAATATTTTATATATTTAAAATATAATACAAATTATATAATTCTATTTTTCTATATAAAATTAAATCATTTACCATACATATATGTATATTACTGCCTCTATGGAACGACTGATTTCTCTATTTATTTTCATCACCGCATTACATGGTTGGTAATGAGAATGGGTATAATGGCTATATATATATATATATATATGATATTAATGATTTCATTGAGATTATTTTATGAAAAATTATAGAACATATTAATGATATGACCAACAAACTATCATCATTAATTCAATCGTTTAGAACAAGCATATTAAAAAAAATCTTCATATTATGTAATACATTCATATACATTAAATTATCTTCTAATTACTTATAATTATAATATTTCAAACTAATAAAAACTAAATAAGATCATTATTTTTTATTTTATAATGATATTACAACTAACAACCAAAAAATCATCAATTAATCGTGGTATGTTCATGTTTTGGTCGGTTTAACCACCTACATGAAAAATATTATGAATTCATATCATGGATGAATATAGGAAAATAATTAATGGTATATTATAAATATATATGTAACAATATTTTAGGTTATGGAATATTAAATTTATTACTAATCCTAATAAGTAATAAAACACCTTTCTTTCATTAATAAGCATCGAAATATGATCATTATTGATTTCATCATCATTATTTATTACCAAAACTACAACGAAATAAAATCATACATTTATAAATATTATGGATCATATAGTATAATACCATTAATTATTTTTCAATGATTAATTGTTTAATAATAATGAATAAAAACTTACTTTTTAGGAAACTTGTTGAAAAGGAGCAAGATTACATACAACCAATGATGAAATTAAGAAATAACTAACTAGAATTAATATTTATATTGATTATAAATTATGATTATAAATGAAAAATGAAATGGGTAAGGTTATGAAATAATTTATTATGATAGATTTTTTTTATATAAGTTATTATAGTTTTTTATGTACATCAGTATAACCTTCTTAGAGTTAAAATGTTTTATCTTAAAATTTGTTCTTACACGGTTGGGTTTTCCCACCTTAATATTTAATTATATGGTATTTTATAATAGCTTTAGTTAAAAATATGTTTTAATTCAAATATTGTTTTATTAATAATTTTTTAAAATGTGGGGTTTTAATAAAGGCCATTTAAAAATATTAACATGGTTCTTTCTAAATTAAAATATTATGTTTTCGGATTCACACTTTCTATAGAAAATTTTATGTCATTTTTAAGGATCCATTTTTGGAGACTGTTTTTAATCATAAATGATATTAAAATACTTCATTTTACCTTTTGAAAAGTTACTTTTGCATGGTACATGCATGTTTTTATTGTAAGTAAATGTCAAAAATGTTCTCTTAAAGAAATTTTAAATTGTTGACTCCATTTTCATTTTCATATTCAAAAGGATTTACACTTATTTGGTTTATGTTACATTATTTATTATCTAATAAATTTATATATTTATAATTTCTCGAATTGAACAATTGGTATCAAACAATATAATTATTTATCCCTTTTTGTGTGATAATTTTCGAAGCACTCATTTCTAAGGATATTTTTCTTCTATGAAAACATTCTTATGAGTTTCATTTATTACATTGATGGTATGTTCATTTTTAGTCACCAATAATTTTTGTCAATATGAATTATGTAATTTTTTGCAATCAAATATATGAGCCATCACTACCAGTGTCGTTCCTAACTATCCACCATGAATAAGAATAAATTTTCATCAAAATATTATTATTTGTGAATCACCTATTTTCAATTGGATGGATTAATGTGTGTTCACCTAGATGTCATATGTAAATTGGATGGGAAAATTATTATCTCAAATGTATAAGATTAGTCAATACATTTTTTCTCAAGGGATGATTACACCAAAATCTATTCTATTTATTTATTAGGGAACTATTGAAAATATGTATATTTATTATCATGATTTATTTGTTTATTGATTTCCCAGAAGAATTGACTATATAATGATTAATCATCTACCTTCTTTCTCCATATGTGTTATAATCATGTTATCCTTTTTATTGACATAGGGAACGTTATTTTTTTCATGTATGTTGTTATTACAATACATAATATTGTTATAAAATGTTATTCTGTATTTTTTACTAATTATCTCATATTATGAAAGAATTTGTCTTAAAAAGCAATTTTTGAGGCCCAAAATTACATATCTTCTTGATGAATTAGCATGTCTCATGAGATAAACATGTTTGTGTCTTTGATGAATATATTCACAATTCAATTACATGTCTTTACTATGGTCTTGAAGACATTAATGATATTGAGTCTATGACATTAATGAAAATAATGATTTATTGGATAAAGAATTAATTATAAGATTAATAATTACAAAATTATGCATTACATACACACAAAATTCGTTATTATTAGTCATGGGATCTATTTATTTTCATTGATATCTATGAATATATTACATTCTCTTTTTTACTTGATTATGGAATTATTTTTGATTATCTATTCCTATAATAATATTTATGTCCATATTATGCGTAGTTATGATCTTTCATTTTCATCACTTATATTTAACTATAATTATAATTTTATCTCATGTTTACTTATGTTTCTATTTTCCCATGTTTTGAAGAAAACTGTTACACATGATATGTCGTAAAGGATAGATTGTATGGATAATTTATGGGATATGTTAAAGACATAATATGGATTATTTATTTTAATATATTGTAATAAAACTTCTATTATTTTAGAAATAAATAAGCATTATCAGTTTATGATTTTTTATAATTATTGATAGTTATAAATTTAAAAGTCATTTAGAATGTATGTAAAACAATATTTTCTTATGTTATGTAATAATGGTATTTTTATGTTCACTAGTCTATAGTTGTTATTGAAGACAATATGTAAATTATTTGTTTTAGGAGCTAGATTTGAGAGTGTAGTTATGGGGTGAAATAATTAGTATAAGAGTAGGGTATATATAACATTAGAGATTATTATATTCTTTGAGCATAATTTTATGGTTGAAAATTTAAGGTTGATCATAATATCAATGGTATAAAAAATAATTTGGGTTGGTATATAATATAATTTTAATGAACTAATGCACATTATATTTAGGTATTATGATAATATAACATCAATGAAAAAACTATGAATAATTATATGTATAGGATAACATACTAAATCATTGGTAACTTATAGATTGGTTGGTTCACCGAGAAAAAACATCCTTATATGGATACCAAAAATATATTCACAATGTCACATATGTTTACCTAGGGGTAATGACCACGAAAATGGAGTATTGTGTATTAACTCAATCGCCAAAAAGTGCATAATAAAAAGGCATAATTTAACGCCTAGTTTGACAATCACATGAGACATGATTTGGTAAATATATTTATCGTTATGAACCATTATAAAGGATTTTATTATGATGTTAACAAACTAGGAAAAATACCAAAATAGTAAAATGAATATAGATAACCAAAGAAAAAACAAATAAGATCATAGGTTAAACGAAAAGTATCATATTTTAAAAAAATTCTTTATAGGGGAAAATATCCTTATTTATGTCCTAATATTCATATTTTTTATGTTATCATAAAAATATTGGTGTTTGTATTTTTTTTGAAAGAGTATCATAAATTTGATGCTGAGAGATATATGAATCTAGAAACCAATATTTCATATATCTAAAGAATGGAGTATACTGTAATGGTTGGGAATAATAGTATATGCTTATTATAATGGAAAAAATGAGATTCCTAGTCTTAACTAATGTAGTGAGGTTTATATCTTAACATAGATTAAATATTGATACACTTAGATATTTTCATTAGTAAATGATATTTATCTATGATATTATACCATATTCTAAAATTTATGAGTATTATCTGAAACATATAAGGACTTTTCATTAATAATTTTACTATAATGGTTTGGAATCATATATTAAATAGTATTAATAAACATGAAAATTGATTTTATGATAATGTTAATGTTTTTGGGATGACTATTCAATAACACATGATTAAGAGATTGATAAATATTATTTTTAACATACTATTTTTGTTGAGATAATAATGGGTTGATATACAATGAAAAGAATTATGTTAGGATTTTTTTTAAACCATGGGACAGATAAATAATCCCAGATATATTTAGTGAACTTAAGTACATTTTGAGAAATTGTAAATTTTAGAGAATTTATTATTAGGGAATATAAAAACCTGATTCACTGATGATATAAAAGATTAATTTTTTTCAGGTAATAAATGTAACTTAATCAATCCTAAGAGATTAAGGTTGATGTTACATTTGAATTTATATCTTAAATGATAAATATTTTACAAATACCCTCACCTACTTTCATCAGTGAAGAATAATTAAATTTATAAGGAAAAAATTAATTCATGGGGGAATAATGTAACACAATTATTTCTTAATATATGATTAAATTTAAAAAATTTATTGTATTTAATATATTTCTCCACAAACTACACATAATAAAAACGAAACCGCAATATATTTATATAAAAATATAAAAATTTTATATTAAAATTAATACCTAGCCCTTAAATTTGTAAGAACATATACGAGTATTTAATTTAAGAAATATTTCAATAATTTAATAAAATATTTACATATAATACTTAATAAATTTAATTGATATAGCTAAATCAACTAAAATGGTCATTTTATTCTTAGAAATGTGTTTATATAAATATTTCCTTTTTTATACATTATTAATTTCTATTTCAAGAAGAAAATAAATAATGATGATAATATATATTTGATGGAAATAATTTTTTAATACTAATTTAATTATTAAATTATAGAAAATATGAATGAAAATGGTTAATATTCAAAAAAAATATTTTCCTTTAAAAACTATTCTTCATTATATATGTTATTTTTATTTAAAAGTTAAAATCATAGTTTTTATAATTATAATTTAAAAATATTTCATTATTTCTGGTATGATAATTACAATATTATCTTATGATGAATTTAACGGTTTTTTTTCAAAATGATTGATTTTTTAAGTGAAAAGTGCAAATACAATTTTTGTTAAAACTAAGCCCTCTATAGAATCACTAAGATATAAGCATAAAATAAAACTCAGAATATCATTATCTATAAAATATATATGTTTTATAAGTAAACATACATAATTTAAAATATTATTTTTAATTTTTAAACATATATTTTATATTTTAAAAAATAAGTCATATTTTTCAATATAATTTTTTTACAATATTATAAATTTACTATTTTAAAATTAACTTGTATAATATTTATAAATTTAATATTTATTAAATGGGTTCAAAATTGAAAATGCATAGGTCCAAATTATGTTAAAAGGGATTATTTTATTTTTAGGTATAAAGGATAAATTACATACATAAAAAGAATATAACACAATAAGAGTAAATTTGGGTTAAAAGGGTTTAACCTATTGAAAATGGCTAAAACATGTTAAAAAATGTGTGATGAATTTTTTTATTCCGTTAACATCATTATATTTTTCTTATTGCATTATTTATAAATCATGGATCCATTTTATTTGACAATGACTACCCATTAATAATAAAATATGGATATTTACTACAATGATGTCGCTTTTCACTTATAATAATGGCCACTCACCACCCCTTCAATACTACATATAAAATTTAGTTTCCTCCTAAAACCATAACCTTCATACTTAAAATTTAAGACTATATCGAATCTATTGGATTTTAGTAACATTATTTTATTTTAATCCCTTAATTTCAAAGGGATCCTCCAAGGAAATCTCAAAGTTCCAAACATAAGAAATCATTTTCACTTAAATTCACTCCTTTATATCTTACATTTATAATTATAGTTTTATCATATCCATTTGGTAAAAAATGAAACAACCTCAATTTCAATATATGCATCATTTTATGTTTTGTCACACCTTAAATGATGTTATTAAATGAGTTGAGGTATGTTAGGGGTGTTTAAATAACGAAATGACTCATCATCTAAAAAATGTATATAGATTCTGATTCACACCATGAATGGTTATTTACAATGTTAATGGACTCTAGGAAGAATCCATAATTCCTATTTTAATATGTAAAATGAGGATTATTATGTGAAATGGAATTCATTAGGTGAACATGGTTTTTGGGATTCTAAGATGATGCATAGAGTTTTTCTTCATAGCATCCATCATGAGAATTCATAATGTGAATCCACATTTTACACCATGATTTGAGTTTATTACACAAAATTAAATGATCCAATTTTTTTCCTCTTTTTATTCTCATGTTCTTCCTTGAACACTATGATTTACCTTCTAGTGTTTTGTGGTACTCTCTTCCCATTCATGTCTCCTCTCTTAAATGCCCATACAAAAGTCTGATCCTGTTATTATTAATACAATGAGTGATATATTGACCTAGATATATCCTCTCCTATTTTCCTTGGTCAAATTCAATTATATACTTGATATATTAATTTAATATAAGTGTTGTTTCATAGTAAAAAAAGGTATTTATTGGTCATTGGTCGAATCAACACCTAGATTCTAGGAATTGGCATATATACATCATTTGACCTAGATTATTTTAAACAATAGATAATATTGGGTATGCTTGACCACATTATACATTTTAGATGTGTAATATCATTAAACATGATCTTATAATTATAATTGTGACGGACCAAGAATGGTTTCAGGATCTACAGTGGTGAAACCAGACATCGATACCAAACCTTATCATCAAAAGTCATTAAATCTAATGTTGGATGCCATTGTCATTAATCCATATTATAAGAGTTCTTGGAAATGCTTGTTGGTGCACATGTGTATTATCTGGAGGACTATATTTGATGCTTGATCATTTATGGTGTGCATGTGTATCCCCATTATACATATGTTTGTTGCTTGATCACATGTGTTGTGCGTGTGCAGCCATATGAGACACATTCTTGATGTTTTCTTACATGTTCATTGTGATGGTTTTGAATATTTCTTGATATGAAAATATTTTTGATCTATAATATTTATATTGTGTTGGATGTGATTTTTCTCTATCTTGTAGTTGGGTGTGTAGGGTGATCCATAAGGATAATCCCCTGAGGGGGATGTATCAGACTCTTGGATAGCATGTGCATACGATACCTCTTCAGTGGGGAAGAGTTAGGTAGTTGGTTGATGTTCAACCTGACATGGAGAAAAAGCAGGAAAATCGATTATCTAAGGACCAAACATATATGATGTGGTTATTTGATATAATTTTTTATATTTTTTATTTTTTTTACGATTACAGAATGCACCCGGATATTTTTTAACACAAGGGTCATTAGCAGTTTCCTATACAGTTTTATACCCATACCCTACTCAGAAACCTCATTGTATGTGTATAATTCATGAACAAGTATTTGGTTATGGTCAAAGAAATTTTGATGGTTTTTTGATCCGGAGGATAAATTAAATACATAATGGACCTTAGTCTTGGTTTTTTGCTGTTTTTTTCTTAGATACATTATCCACATAATTTGATCCACCATCTACGGAGATCCATATTTTTTAATTTTTATTATGTGACTTGCATACTATACTATTTTTTCATAGGTTGATACTTTATTTGTATGAAAACAATATAATGAATATTATTCATTATTTTTTAACACTTTTGTTATCACTTCTATTATACTCTGATGTTTACCTAATACCATGGTAATAGTCTCCCCAGGATTTCCCTCTTGGCCCTCACTGTTATTCATAATCCTCTTACAACTGAGGTGGAATGCATGAGGTCATGTGGCATTTTTTCCCAGAACCAGTGATTCACGTTGGAGTGTTACAAATTGTTATCAGAGCTTGAGGTTCACTAAACTGTTTCCTTTTATTTATATGATTTGGGATGGGTTATACACGAGTTAGGATGATTGAGACTCTGGTAGGGTAATTTTGTTAATTCCTGACCAACACTACAAAATGGGCCTCCAAGTATCCATAAAGTGGGAATTTGAGTTTTTATTATTAATTTTTTCATTTTATTTAAATTAACATATAATGATGCACTTGATTTTGGTATACTGGTTTATACGACTTTGTGTTCATTCATGCTTCATGTTTTTCCATGATGGATCACATGTTGTATACATGTTTCTTACATTTGAATAGAGACCACATAATTTAAATTCTTACTGAAATTATGATTTTTCTTGAAGTGAATTATTTCTTAAATTATTTTGTTTGAACCTGAAAATTCTATTCATGAGGGTAAATATATAGTTGTGATTTTGTTCACATAGTAGAGACTTGATTTTGGTTATGGGTACTACTTAATGGGTTATGACTTGTTTTTTAATACGGGTTTTTCACATTCATAATTTCTATAAAACAATAATAAAAGTATCATTAATAAATAAATATTATATTACATTAAAATAATAATTTAAAAATAATATTCATTGTTTTATTTAATAAATAGTACACTACATAAAAATATTAATTTTTAAACAAATTAATGAATTATTTACATTTTTATAATATACTTTTATAAACATGTTTTATTAAAAAGTTACTCTAATTCATAGGTACAAATTCAATGAATAGGTTTTAACAATATAAAAATATCATAGTTTTGTTTTTTTCAGTGTTTCATGTGGAGAATGTTATCAAAAATATTTGAGTTAACTAGTGGAAAAAATTTGTTAAAATATGGATTTATTGTAAAAAATTTAATGTGTATAAGAATACATTGAGATTATTCTAATAGAATTTTATCCTTAAAAGATTAAATGAAAGAATGTGAGTCGAAGCAAGGAGTATCTGAAGAAGACACCCCTAAGTATTCGAAGACTGAGAATATTTCATATCACATTCGATTTGGAAGGAGTTTTAAGACCAATAAACTTATTACTAGAAGTTTTTGAACATCTTTAAGAAATGTTTAAGCTATATCCTATAGGATCATGGAGGTTGATAACTCTAAATAAGTTGGAATTTTAATACTTGATAAAAATATATAGATAAGGATATTATAGTTGGGGTACATGGCCAGTTTCTAAAGAGGCTCACATTTGGGGTCTATAACTAGTAATGAATGAAGAAGTGGATGGTTGGGGTGTATATCCAACCTTGGTAGAAGAGTTGGTGGCTAGGGTGTAAAACCTAGATCAACTGAAGTATCGACTAATAGGGTGTAAAACCAACTTAGGAAAAAGAGATGGTGGATGGGGTATAGAACCAGGATCAACCAGATGATTGAATATTATGGTGTATACCTATGTTGATGTGACTGATGATTATATTATAGTGGAGAATCCATGTTCTGGTATTTAAAAACATGGTTGAGAGTTTGTCTTTATACTGATATTTTTAAATACTTTACGCTAATCTTTCTATCATTATTATGACCCATGAGGTGTTGTTATGAGATAATAATGATTGTATCAAAATCATAGAATGGTTGAGTTGTTGATTTTAAAGAATAAGAATTCATAAAATAAACTATTGATTAAACCATTGTTTCTTAGTGCTCAACTGGACTAGGGCTCTTCATTATGTGACATACAATATAGAATACAGTAAACCATCAGGGATTGATAATAAATATTCATGAAAATAATATTATTCTTCTCCCAAATAAAATTTTCATGCTTATAATTCAGTCATCAACTTAGTAGTCCAAATTAGACATATTATGCCTCAATTATCAACTATAATTGAACTCTCTAACAAAAATGGTTCCCATATATTGTCACCAAATCCAGTTCATCAATGTCTCAGAATGTCTAATTTTCTTTTATAATGATCTATCACCATCATCATTTGACAGCAAATAAAATTCACAACCTCATATTGAAACCTAAAATAATGATTCTATTTGTATTTTATCAACTTTGAAATACATATTATTGATTATGTTACTTATTTTATTGTATATTTCATTTATTTATATCATTAGGTTTATATATAACTAAAGTGTGGGTGTAGTTTAGGGCCGTTATCAATGCTAAAAATGAAATGAAAATTGATTCCTTTCATTATGCTATAAAATACTTAAATTGTTTTTATTAACATTGGAACGCTTTTTAATTTTTAGAAATTTTTTTAAATGCAAAAACTAAGGGTAATTTTTTGAAGTAATTTTTCCTAATAATGATTTTTTTAAGGATGATCTTAAATATCATGAATAATTATATATCCATTTGTATTGTAATATCTAGTATTTATTTGAAATTTTAATAAAATATTTATTTAATTTTTAGGTGAATCCCTAATTAACAAAGATTTTGAAAATAAGCTCGAAACACAGACATCTTTGGGATAGTACTCCTCATAGTAACTAGTGATATAAATAGAATTTCATAAAATTTTAGTGATTACTATTTTGGTTATAATCCTAGATAATAACTCACTGTACATCATGCCAATTGATAAATCACTAGAATTACAAGTATAAAACACAATGATTCAATAATTCAAAATCCCGAGCTTACATCAATAGGATAACATTACATTAGGCTCTAATAAAAAAAATAATTAATATAACTAAGATGGAAACACCAATTAAACAGATCTATATCATATAAATATTAATGTAAAAAATCCAACAGCACAATCTTGATAGTAAAACAAAAAAAATAACTTACAAAAAAAAGCTAATTTAAGATAAAAAAGTACATTTCTTGTAGTAAAACATGGAATCAAAAATCCTAAACAACAAAATATTTAAAAACACATTTACATATCATAAAGTATCTTATATTTTGGGTTAAAAAACTCTTTTAAAAACAACACGGGGGTATAATATGTTTCTTAATCACATGTATTCTTCGGCATAAATATATACATGGCCTTCCAACAATACTTACTATTTCATTTCATAGTTTACGTATCTTAAGACTATAAAAAATATTAACATATTTTTTTTATAATTATAAATTTATTGATGAGTTTTTTACACTTATTGAAGTGTTTTTCCACTAAATTTTTACTGTTATTTAAAAAATAGATTAAATACCAATTATTTTTTAAAACTATTTGTTATAATGTTTGGATTCTTTATAGAAATACCAATCAAGAAGAGAGAAACTGTGATTAAAAATAAAATAAATTAAAATTAACAATGGTTAAAAACATACAAATAGAATAACAAAATAATAATTGTAGACTTTTCCATGTATCAATACACAACACCAAATTCAAAAAGATCATTATCAGTGCTAAAATGTTCTAACAAATCCAATAATGAAGAAGAGGGGGTCTTTCTCGGGGTTTTTTTAGAAATTATGAAGACCCTAATTGATATTTCTACCAATTTTTAGTTTTTCACAAAACGAAAAGAACAAATAAATATTAATAAAAGAAAAATACATTAATATAATCATCAAAAACCCCATGATTCATATTAGGGTTAAAAAAATTATTAACAAATAAAGGCCATTATTTCACACCATATTTTTTGTTTTCTTCACTGATCTATTATCCTTAGTAATGTTTGTAAAATCCAAAAGATATCTCATTTTCAATTCCATAAGGATCTCAGTGTGATCTTATCAAATATCTTTAAATGAAAAATAGGTTATGGAGTGTCACTCCTCTTCACAGTATAATGACCTGAAAACTCAATATAACAAAAATTTAGGCATTCTTCCAAAAATGTTTCCTATATAAAATAATCTATATGTCATGATGTAGTCATTATAACATCCCTACCAATTATAGAATGATTAATATACTATGAAATGACTCATAAAATCCATCATATTCCATTAATGCATCAATCCCTAATAATTTCTCAGTATAGAGTGGTGTCCTACCACCACTACTACCAAAACGGTCATTATCAGTGCTCAAAATGGGCTTTATCAGTTCTAAAAAAGTGATGTAAAGGTCACTGTTGATAAGGGGGGGGGGTAACCTTTATTAGTGCTTACTGAGCGGGGGTAATTTATCAGCTTTAAAAAATGCTGATAAAGGAGACCTTTATCAGCGCTAAAAATGCCTTGATAAAGGTGGACTTTATCAGCGCTGAAAATGAGCTGATAAAACAACCCTTTATCAGCGCTAAAAGAGCGCTGATAAATTCCTGTTTTATCAGAACTCCTATAGAGATGATAAACTGATCCTTTATTAGTACTTCTTTAGCTCTGATAAAGGTGGATTTTATCAGTCCTTTTTTAGCACTGATAAAATTTCCATTTATCAGCGCTAAAAAAGATCTGAAAAATGCCCTATCTGCTGGTACAAAAAAATTGGCAACAGCACACTAGAACACCTCTAAAAAAATTCAAATATTAATAAGATAATTTGAGCATGTATACCCATACATAACTAAAACATAAATCATAATCTAATTAGACCAAGTATACCAATACAACAAGTATACCCGTACACCATTAAAACATAACTCATAAGTTAATTAAGTACATACAAAATTCAATTCATAATTAAGGGGTTTGGGGGCTATCCAAGGGTTTGGGGTGGCTGTCCAAGGGGGGTAGGGGTTTTTTAGGGGATTGGGGTGTTTGGGGGGGCTTCTTAGGGGGGTGGGTAGGTGTCCAGGGTGTCGTGGGGGGGGGGGGCTTTACAAGGGGTGGGGGTGTCCAGAGGGTTGGGGGTGTCCAGCGGGTTGGTAGGGTTAACTCGTACACGTCACAATGGACCCATGGATCGTTCTTATAAAATATCAACACAATCCGAATGCGTTTTGTCAGATTTCTGTAGGTCAGTTGTTGTTTTCAATTAAAATTGTGTCCTTTTTAAACCAATGAGAGACCATTTGAGTGATACCGGCCACATTGTGCCTCAAATTGAGGCGTGGATGACTCCTACACGTCACAATGGACCCGTGGATCATTCTCTTAAAGGATAAACCCAATCCAAATGTGTTTGGTTGGATTTCCGTAGGTCAGTTGTTGTTTTCACTTAAAATTGTGTCCACTTTAAATAAAAGGGAGACCCTTTGAGTGGTACCCACCACACCGTTCCTAGGATTGAGGTAGGGTTGACTCGTACATGTCACAATGAAACCATGGATTGTTATTATAAAAGATCAAGACAATCATAATGTCTTTGGTCGTATTTCTATAGGTCAGTTGTTGTTTTCACTTAATATTGTGTCCATTTTAAACTAAAGAGAGACACTTTGAGTGCTACCAGCCACACTGTGCCTCGTATTTATGCATGGATGACTCGTACATTTGAAAAAGGACACGTGGATAATTCTCCTAAAGGGTAAATATAATCTGAATGTCCTTGGTCTGATTTCCGTAGGTCAGTTTTGTTTTCACTTAAAATTTTGTCGATTTTAAACAATAGTGAGACCCTATGAGTGGTACCGTCCACACTGTGCCTTGGATTTAGGCGGGGTTGACTCTTACATGTCACAAATGACCCACGTATCATTCTTATAAAAGATCAGGACAACCCGATTGCATTTGGTCAAATTTCCGTAGGTTAGTTGTTGTTTTCATTTAAAATTGTGTCCATTTTAAACCAAAGAGATAACCTTTGAGTTCTACTAGCCACACCATGTGACAAATTGAAGAGGAGATGACTCTTACACATCACAAAGGACCCTTGGATTGTTCTCCTAAAGGATCAACACAATCTGAATGAGTTTGGTCAGATTTCCGTAGGTCAGTTGTTGTTTTCACTTAAAATTGTGTGCATTTAAAACAAAAGAGAGACCCTTTGAGTGGTACCAGCCACCCCATGTCTCGGATTGAGCCAGGGATGACTCTTACACATCACAAAGGACCCATGGATCAATAATGTAAAATATCAAGACAATCCAGATTCATTTGGTTGGATTTTCATAGGTTAGTTGTTGTTTTCAATTTAAATTGAGTCCATTTTTTAAAAAAGAGAGACCCTTTGAGTGATATAGACCACACCATGCCTCAGATTGAGGTAAGGATGACTAGTAAACATCACAAAGGACATTTGGATCGTTCTCCTAAAGGATCAACACAATACAAATGTGTTTGGTTGAATTTCTGGAAGTCAGTGGTTGTTTTAACATAAAATTGTGTCCCTTTTTAAAAAAATAGATACCATTTGAGTTGTACCAGCCACACCGTGCCACATAATGTGGAGGTGTTAAATCTTAAACGTCATCAAGGACCATTGGATCGTTCTTATAAAAGATAAAGGAAATCTGAATGCTTATGGTTGGATTTTCATAGGTTAGTTTTTGTTTTCAATTTAAATTGTGTCCATTTTAAACAAAAGAGAGACCCTTTGAGTGATATCGGACACACTGTGCCTCAGATTGAGGAGATTTTGACATATACATGTCAAAAAAGGCCCTTGGATCATTATCCTAAAGGATCAACACAATCTGAATGCGTTTGTTTGGATTTTCGTAAGTCAGTTTTTGTATGCACTTAAAATTGTGTCCATTTTAAACAAAATAGAAACCCTTTGAGTGATACCGGCCACATCGTGCCTTGGAATGAGGTGATCTTTACTTTTACACATCACCAATGAACCTTGGATCATTCTATTAATGGATCAACCTAGTCCGAATACGTTTGGTCATATTTCCATAGGTCAGTTGTTGTTTTCACTTAAAATTGTGTCTATTTTAAACAAAATAGAGACCCTTTGAATTGTACTGGCCATGTCGTTCCACAGATTGTGGCGGGTTTGACTCATACACATCACAAAGGACCCATGTATTGATATTATAAAGGATCAAGACAAACAAAAATGCATTTGGTTAGATTTCTGTAGTTCAGTTTTTGCTTTCACTTAAAATTGTGTCCATTTTAAACCAAAGAGAGACACATTGAGTGATAGTGGCCACACCGTGCCTCAAATTGAGGCAGGGATGACTCATAATCATCAAAAAGGACCCTTGAATCCTTCTACTAAATGATAAACACAATACGAATGTGTTTGATCGAATTTCCTTAAGTCAATTGTAGTTTTCACTTAAAATTGTGTCCATTTTAAACAAAATAGAGACCCTTTGAGTGGTACCGGCCACAACCTGCCTCATATTGAGGCTGGATTGACAGAAACACGTCTCCAAGGACCCTTGGATGTTTCTTAAAAATGATCAAGGAAATTCGAAGGCGTTTGGTCAGATTTTCATAGGTCAGTTGTTGTTTTCAATTAAAATTGTGTCCATTTTAAACAAAAGAGAGACCCTTTGAGTGATAGCGGCAACACCGTGCCACAGATTGACACGTGGATGACTCTTACACATCAAAAAGTACTCTTGGATATTTCTCCTAAATGATAAACACAATCTGAATGTGTTTGGTCGAATTTCCGGAAATCAGTTGTTGTTTTCACTTAAAATTGAGTCCATTTAAAAAAAAAATAGAGACCCTTTGAGTGGTACCGGCCACACCATTCATCGGATTGAGGCAGGGTTAACTCGTACACATCACCAAGGACCCTTGGATCGTTCTTATAAAAGATCAAGGCAATCTGAATGCGATTAGTTAGATTTTCATATGTTAGTTTTTGTTTTCAATTAAAATTGTGTCCATTTTAAACAAAATAGAGACCCTTTGAGTGATAGCAGTCACATCATGCCTCGGATTGAGGCAGGGTTGACTCATGCACATTAAAAAGGACTCTTGGATCATTCTTCTAATGGATCAACACAATCTGAATGCATTTGGGATGATTTCTGTCGGTCAGTTGTTGTTTTCACTTGAAATTGTGTCCATTTTAAACAAAATAGAGACACTTTGAGTGATACTAGTCACACCGTGCCTCATATTGAGGCGGTGTTGACACTTACACGTTACCAAGGACCCTTGGGTTGTTATCCTATATAATCTACACAATCAGAATGCATTTGGTTGGGTTTCCATTGGTCAGTTGTTGTTTTCACTTAAAACTGTGTCCATTATAAACAAAATAGAGATCCTTTGAGTGATACCGGCCACACTGTGACTCTGATAGAGGTGGGGTTGACTCTTACACGTCTCCAAGGACCCTTGGATCTTTCTTATAAAATATCATGGCAATATGAATCCATTTGGTCAGATTTTCATAGGTTAGTTGTTTTTTTCAATTAAAATTGTGTCCATTTAAAAAAAAGATAGACACTTTGAGTACTACCGGCCACACCGTGCCTCAAATTAAGGTGAGGATGACTCATAAACGTCAAAAATGACCCATGTATTTTTCTTCTAAAGGAAAAACACAATACAAATGGGTTTGGTCAGATTTACGTAGGTCAGTAGTTGTTTTCACATAAAATTGTGTCCATTTTAAACAATATTGAGATCGTTTGAGTGGTACCAGTGACACCGTGCCTCATATTGAGGAGGGGTTGACTCTTACGCATTACAAAGGACCCATGGATCGTTCGTATAAATGATCAACAAAATTGGAATGTATTTGTTCAGATTTCTGTAGGTCAGTTATTGGTTTCACTTAAAATAGTGTCCATTTTAAACCAAAGAGATACCCTTTGAGTGATACCGGCCACACCATGCCTCGGAGTGAGGCAGGGATGACTCGTACACATCATAAAGGACCTTTGGATTGTTCTACTAATGGATCAATTCATTCCGAATGTGTGTGGTCGGATTTATGTAGGTCAGTTATTGTTTTCACTTAAAATTATGTCCATTTTAATCAAAAGAGAGACCCTTTGAGTAGTACCAGCCACACCATGCCTCGGATTGAGGTGGGGTTGACTCATAAACATCAACAAATACCCTTGGATCATTCTTAAAAATTATAAATACAATATGAATGTGCTTGGTTGGATTTTCGTAGGTTAGTTGTTGTTTTCACATAAAGTTGTGTCCATTTTAAACAAATGAGATACCCTTTGAGTGGTACCAGCCACACCATGCCTCAGATTGAGGCGGGGATGACTCGTACACATCGAAAATGACCCGTGGATTGTTCATATAAAATATAAAGACAATCCGAATGCATTTGGTTTGATTTATGTTGGTTAGTTGTTGTTATCACTTAAAATTTTGTCCATTTTATACCAAAGAGATACCCTTTAGTGATAGAGGCCACACCATGATTCATATTGAAGTGGTCATGACTTTTATATGTCACAATGAACCCTTGTATTGTTCTCCTAAAGGATAAACACAATCTGAATGCGTTTGGCCATATTTCCATAGGTCAGTTGTTGTTTTCACTTAAAATTGTGTCCATATTAAACAAAAGAGAGACCCTTTGAGTTGTACCGGCCACACCGTGCCTTTTATTGAGGCGGTGTTGACTCATAAACATAAAAAAGGAACCATGTATCATTCTCATAAATTATCATGACAATCCGAATGTGTTTGGTCATATTTCTGTAGGTCAGTTGTTGTTTTCACTTAAAATTATGTCCATTTTAAACCAAAGAGACACCCTTTGAGTGATAGCGGCCACATCGTGCCTGGTATTGAGTTGGGGATGACTCGTACACATAAAAAGGAACCTTTAATAATTCTCATAATGGATAAACACAATCCAAATGCGTTTGTTCCAATTTTTGTAAGTCAGTTTTTGTTTTCACTTAAAATTATGTCCATTTTAAACAAAATTGAGGACCTTTGAGTGGTACCGGCCACATCGTGCCTCAGATATAGGCGGGGTTGACTCGTACACATCACCAAGGACCCCTGGATCATTCTTATAAATGATCAAGACAATCTGAATGCATTTGGTCAGATTTTCATTGGTCAGTTGTTGTTTTCAATTAAAATTGCATCCATTTTAAACAAAAGAGAGACCCTTTGAGTTATAGTGGCCACAATGTGCCTCGAATTGAGGAATGGTTGACTCGTACACATAACCAAGGAAAAGTGGAATGTTATCCTAAAGTATAAACATAATATGAATATGTTTGGATGGATTTTCGTAAGTCAGTTGTTGTATTCACTAAAAATTATGTCCATTTTAAACAAAATAGAGACCCTTTGAGTGGTATCGGCCAAACCGTGCCTCGGATTTATATGAGTTTGACTCGTACACATCGCCAAGGACCCTTGGATCGTTATTATAAAATATAATGGAAATCCTAATGCGTTTGTTTAGATTTTCATATGTCAGTTGTTGTTTTCAAATAAAATTGTGTCAATTTTAAACAAAAGAGAGACCCTTTGAGTGCTACTGGACACACCATGGCTCTGATGGATGCAGTGATGACTCATACACATTAAAAAGGACCCGTGGATCATTATCCTAAATGATCAACATAATCTGAATGGGTTTGTTTGGATTTCCATAGGTCAGTTTTTGTTTTCAATTAAAATTGTGTCCGTTTTAAACAAAAGAGAGACCCTTTGAGTGGTACCGGCCACACCGTGCCTCGGATTGAAGCGAGGTTGACTCTTACACATTAATAAGGATCCATGGATTGTTCTTTTAAATTTTCATCATAATTCGAATGTGTTTAGTTGGATTTATATAGGTCAGTTATTGTTTTCACTTAAAATTATTTCCATTTTAAACCAAACAGAGACCCTTTGAGTGCTACCAGCCACATCGTGCCTCCGATTGAGATGGTGATGACTTGTACACGTCACAAAGGACTCTTGGATCGTTCTACTAAAGGATTTACACAATATTAATGTGTTTGGTTTGATTTCCGTAGGTCAGTTGTTGTTTTCACTTAACATTGTGTCCATTTTAAACCAATGAGAGACCCATTGAGTGGTACCGGCCACACCGTGCCTCTGATTGATGTGGGGTTGACTCGTAAATGTCAAAAAGGACCCATGGGTCGCTCTTATAAAAGATCAATACAATCCTAATCCGTTTGGTATGATTTCCCTAGGCCAGTTGTTATTTTCACATAAAATTCGGTCCATTTGAATCGAATGAGAGACCCTTTGAGTGCTACCGGCCACACCGTGCCTCAAGATGAGGCAGGGATGACTCGTACACATCAGAAAGGACCCGTGGATCGTTCTTATAAAATATCACGACAATAAGAATGTGTTTGGTTGGATTTCCTTAGGTTAGTTGTTGATTCAATTAAAATTATGTCCATTTTAAACCAAAGAGAGACCCTTTGAGTGATAGCGGCCACACAATGCGTCGAATTGAGGCAGGGATGACTCTTACACATCTCAAATGATCTATGGATCGTTATCCTAAAGGATAAACTCAATAAAAATGCATTTGGTCAGATTTCCGTAGGTCAGTTGTTGTTTTCACTTAAAATAGTGTCCATTTTAAAGAAAAGAGAAACCCTCTGAGTGGTATCGGACACACCGTGCCTTGGATTTAGGCGAGGTTGACTCATACATGTCACCAAGGACCCTTTGATCATTTTAATAAAAGATAATGTAAACCCAAATGCGTTTGGTCATATTTTCATAGGTCAGTTGTTTTTTTCAATTAAAATTATGTCCATTTTAAACAAAATAGAGACCTTTTGAGTGATAGCGGTCACAATGTGCCTCAGATTGAGGTGGGGCTGACTCTTACATGTCACAAAGGACTCGTGGATCATTCTCTTAATGGATTAACACAATCCAATTGTGTTTGGTCAGATTTATGTAGGTCAGTTCTTGTTTTCACTTAAATTTGTGTCCATTTTAATCAAAATAGACACCATTTGAGTGATACCGGCCACACCGTGCATCAAATTGAGGCAAGGTTGACTTTTACACATCACCAAGGACCTTTGGATCATTCAGATAAAAGATAAACACAATATAAATGTGTTTGGTCAGTTTTTTGTAGGTTAGTTGTTGTTTTCACTTAAAATTGTGTCCATTTTTAACAAAATAGAGACCCTTTGAGTGATACCGGCCACACCGTGCCTCGGATTGAGACAGGGTTGACTCTTACACATCACCATGGAACCTTGGATCATTTAAATAAATTATCAAGGCAATCCGATTACGTTTTGTCAGATTTTCATAGGTCAGTTATTGTTTTCAATTAAAATTGTGTCCATTTTAAACAATAGAGAGACCCTTTGAGTGCAACCGGCCACACCATGCCTCAAATTGAGGGGGGGGGATTACTCATAAACATCAAAAAGGACCCTTGTATCGTTCACATAAAGTATCAACATAATCCGAATGGGTTTGTTCAGATTTCTGTAGGTCAGTTGTTGTTTTCACTTAAAATTGTGTCCATTTTAAACGAAAGAGAGACCCTTTGGGTTGTACCAGCCACACCGTGCCTCGGATTGATGCATAGTTGACTCTTAAACATCAAAAAAGACCAATGGATCATTCTTATAAAAGATAAATACAGTCTGAATGCGTTATCTCGGATTTTGGTAGGTTAGTTTGTGTTTTCAATTAAAATTCTGTCCATTTTAATCCAAAGAGTGACCCTTTGAGTGATAGCGGCCACACCGTGACTCTAATTGAGGTGGGGATGACTCGTACACATCTCAAAGGACCCATGGATCCTTCTCTTAAATGATCAACACAATATGAATGCGTTTGGTTGGATTTTCGTAGGTCATTTTTTTCACTTAAAATTATGTCCATTTTAAACAAAAGAGAGACCCGTTGAGTGGTAACGACGACGTTGTGCCTCCGATTGAGGTGGAGATGACTCGTACATGTCACAAAGGACCCGTGGATCGTTCTTATAAAATATCAACACAATCTGAATGTGTTTGGTTATATTTTCATAGGTTAGTTGTTGTTTTCAATTAAAATTGTGTCCATTTTAAACAAAAAAGAGTCCCTTTGAGTGATAGCGGTCACACCATGCCTCAGATTGAGGCGGGGATGACTCTTACACTTCACAAAGGACCCGTGGATAATTATCCTAAAGGATCAACACAATCCAAATGCGTTTGGTCAGATTTTCATACGTCAGTTGTTGTTTTCACTTAAAATTGTGTCTATTTTAAACAAAAGAGAGACCCTTTGAATGGTTCCGCATTCATTCATGTTGATGGTTCATATCATATGTTAAAATGGGAAAATTACTCATAGGAGAAAGGATGTTTTATTTAATAATAATTATAATTTTTTCTATGAACATTTACAGACAACAATGTTTCATCTTTTGATCCCCTTAACCCCTGTCAAAAATGACCACCAATTGTGCTTGTCCCCAAGTTAGATATTCATTGTATTTGTGTACAATCTGTCATCAGGTATAAGGCCCACTCATTTAGGAACACATCTATACTGTCCTGTGAATATGAGGCTTTTTGGAAGTCAGAGTATTACTAAAAAATATAAAAATAAATAATTAATAAATAAATTAAACAAACTATTAGTTGTTTTTGAAAATACCTTTTTAAGTATGCTAGTTTGTTGATGAAAAATGATCTCTTTCATAAATTTAAAAACATAATAACCGCAATCATTATCGTTTGTTTGTTTTGGACACATTAAAAAAATTATCATTTGGAGAATAAGTAACTTGTGTTGAGATATGTATGGATAGTGAAATTTTATTATATATACCCTAATATTTTTCTATAAATTTTACTTGATCACCTCTTTATTCTTATCCCCTGTCCAAATTCCAATTTTTAGATGATAATGATAAACCTCCCTATCATAATAGAATCATTAGTAAACAATAATATAAATTATATTACTTGATGTTTAGACCTAAAACGTAAGATGTAGCGTCTTACAGATTCACAAACTCTATAATGTGTGGTCAGTTTGATGGATATCCTTACATTGAATCTAGAAAATAAATATTTGGAGTATCCAAGTTCACAGCAATTAGCAACCAATATTTCCTAAAAACACAAAAAGGAATAAGTAATAAAATAAGAGAAAATATAATTGATATGATTTAATCATAGAGTATTACCCTATTATGGTTAGTATTTGGGAGAGCCTGTCATTTGTAATCTTTCTTTCAAAAGTTTTCAGCAAGTTGTTCACTATTTCATCTATTTTTGATGGATCTCATTTTGTTAGGTTCATTGATTTGGTATGAGGACATATAAGTTCACATCTTGGCTCATGGGAAAATTCCTTCAACTGTTTTTCATAAATGCGTCTGTCAACAATATAAAATGCATTTAGTCATAATTTTCACATTAGATCAGCTTTTAGAAAATAAATTCATGGAAATATACCTCATATATACATTTACAAAAATGACGCCTAGCCAACCATTTTCAAGGATCTCATTTACATTTTCAGCAGCAACAAAATATTGACTTTCCTCTCCGTATACATTATATTTGAAAACCACTATATGACTATTACAATCTTTTAGCTTCGTATCCACATGAGTATTCAATCCTAGTAAATGTGGATAGAGAAAAGGTGGTGTTATTGTGATTTTAGTAGCTCATTGGGATCAGTTGGTCGATCCTTTATATGGTTTTGAGATGACATTTATCACCCCTTTCCCTTTATCCGTCTATAACAATAATAATTTGTTCAGACCCTTTTTTCATTAATTGTTAATAACTTATCTTGAAAAAAAAGGAAATAAATACCTCTTTATCTGCATGTACTCTTAAAAGTTGTGATTTCCATGCAATGAATGTCCCAATAGCCTTTTTACCATATGAATATCATCTCCATCAATTCGAATAGGTAGCTTTGCATTTGGCTCATAAGCTACAGTAATCGTCACTTTCAGATGATCATTCAGAAGTGGTCTATTATGCAGCATGGCATCTGGGATATTGAAAAATGTATCCCTCTCTACAAGGTGATAGGTCGGTGTTGATAGATATAAATCACAATCATTATCACCCTATAGAAAATTAGTATAGAAAAATTATTATTGTTGAATGATTTACATTTCATGGGTACAATTATTAGAATATTGATTACCATGGATAAGACAGTATTTTTGTGGGGAATGGCTCATCTCAAAGCTGGTGGGGGTGGGTCGGGATGTTCACGCGCTGGTTGTTTCTGAGTTGTGTCTTCCCTTTTCGTCCCACCAATAAAATTTTCTAGCAACTCTCCCTGCCATTGCAATCGTTCTTCAAGGGTTTATATTTTTCGCTCATTTGTTCCAATTTTTCATTTTTATCATCCTTTTTTTCTTCTTCTAAAAATATACTCGGGGTGTCACCCCAAACCCCACACCTCTAACAATACCTTATTTTTTGGATGCTTCAAAGTCGTCGATAATAGGTATGTTTCATCTACAGGAGTAGCTGATTCTTGTGACTGTAAAATATAGGAAAATAACTAATTATTTTTTATGTAATATCAATTTAAAACAAATCTTTTTATCGTCATGAAATACTTACACATATTTTCCACAATTTCTGTGTTTTCTCATCTACTAACTTCCCATCCTTATTCACACGTGCCTCCTTCCATAGTACATGACATGGGATGGAAGTGTATTTGGTTTTAAACTCATCAATATACATATAAACATAGAAAGATAATTATTATATTTGTTATTGGCACCTAACAATATTATAGTAAATTTAAAATACATATAATTTTCTTTTCTAATGAAGCATACCCCATCCTCGATTTACGATAGTGGTATGTTGGTTTTCATGCATGTTCCTTATTTTCAGTACGTAGTTTCAGTTTCATAAATGAAATATTGATAATCAAATTTATGAATACAGGTATACTCAAACAGTATATTATCACCCACAATGAACCTGAAACTTCTCATCCCCACGGAGGCCAATAAATGCATCCCATGATTCTTGGGATATCAGGTGAGCGTAGACAATTGGTGGGTGCAGGTTTGTTTTAAATTTGGAACCATTCAGGTCAAATCTTATTAAAATGGTTTGAAAACCACAACGAATCCTTCCTGCATGACTTTGTATATAATCCTTGTGTGAATCGACTACTATAAATGTACTCTGTAAGAGATTGAGAAGATTAATTCATTGTTTCATTATTTTATTTGCTAGTAAGTTAAAGAAATAAATTTATAATGTTACCATAATTGCTTCCCAGATCACAGCCTTCTTCCCAGACACAACATGTTTCCATGAATCAATTCCAATCGGCACACGTTGCCGAGTGACAACACCAATGTAGCTAATAAACATAGCCTTGTTGGGATTCACATGTTGGCCTCGTGCATTCCATCTGACTTCAAATTTGATGCTTGTTCTTTTCTCCTTAGGAACATTGTCTAACACCCTCAAAATATGACGCACCTGTGTTTTCTGCGATGTTCATCCTTCATTCCCAAACATTTCATCGATATAAACATCATCTATATGTTCATCTGAAAGGGTATCAATGACATGTACTGATGGTTTTTGGACCTCAACACTAGGAGCAGCAGGAGCCGCAACAGCAGTAATAGCAGCAGTTGTAGTAGGAGGAACGTGAGAAGTAGGAGCCACATTAGGAGGAGCACCAGGAGCACCAGGAGGCGCAGTAAGAGCAGGAGCAGGAGCAGTAGCAGCCACAACAGCAGCATCATGAGAGACTTGTTCAGCCTCAAGGTTAGGATCACCATAATGCGCAGAAGTCATTATCTACAAAAGTTGTTGAACTGTAAATTTAGATTAAATTTATTCAGTAATGATATGATAATAACATGAGATAACAATATCTATATTACAAACAAAATATAACCTATTTATTGAACTCTCTTTATTTTTTTCATAGTTTTAAGGTATTTTACACCTCAATAAATTATCTAAATCTCTTCATTGTTGTCTCCTATAACATACAAAACATCATCTACATTGGGGCCGCTCTAAAATGATTGTGACGTACCACTGAAAGGATTTTCCTCAACTGAATTTTCATCAGAACCTTCAGTGGTTTTGGATGATAACATAACAATTGACCACTTCCAGTTTGCGGGATCTAGAACATAAAAAACATTTTCTGCTTGTGATGCCATTATAAACTATTCGTATTTGTACCCATATTTACTAAAATCAAGTTTCACGAATCCCCATTCATCTATATTAACACCACAATTCTTTTCAACCCATTTGAATTGAAAAATCGGCAATTGGAATGTCGTATAATCAAACTACCATATTAGTTTTATTATGCTAATGTATGACATATTTGCATAAATTGGATTTCTATCCTTACTACCAGAAACATGCATCGCTTCAACCACTAGTGCAACTCCACTATTTTTCATGGTACTATCATTATCATGTTCATATGTATAGAATGAATAACCATTAATTACGTTACCACTGTATGATAATACATACACACTTGGTCCAGCGGCTATCCATCGATGTCGTTCTGAAATTGAATTCGGATTTTCATCCAACTGCTTAATAATATGGTCCTAAAACCATCCTATAAACTTGTGATTATGTGTATTCAATAACCATTTTTCAACCCTTGATGGATTCAACTCCCTAGGAATTTCTTTGTGAGTTTCAATATATGGAGCAACCTCCCAACTGTTATGCAAAACATAAAGATGGGCATGCTCTTGATCTATAATACTGATTGTCACAACTTCTCTTCTAGAAACTCCCTCACCCTCAATGTGTCCAGTGTGATGAGATTTCAGGAGACCAATTCTTTCCACATCAGATAGGTATTCGGTACAAAATTCAATGGCTTCCTCAACAATATATCGCTTCACTATACAACCCTCTGACCAACTTCAATTTTAGACATACCCTTTCAAAATATTCATATACCATTCAATATGATACATCCATCTATAGTTCATCGGTCCACAAATTCAAATCTCTCTCAGCAAGTGAATCATCAAATGAACCACCATATCAAAGAATGTTGGCGGGCAAACATTTCTATTTCACATAATATGATGACAATTTCATATTCCATAGCTGGAAATTTCACCGGGTCTAAAACATTGCTACATATAGCTTTGAAAAAGAAACAATGTTTGGTTAACGTATAATGAACATTCTTGGAAAAAATGCAACCTAAACAATATAAATTAGATCATGAATCAAAACATGTAAATCATGTGATTTCATACCTTTTAACATAAAATAATTCATTGACACAATGTTCTTGATATTTTTTGAATACCCCTTTGGAACCTTTACATCATTGAAGACGTTTAAAAACTGATATTTCACTTCCTTAGAAAGAGTATAAGTAGCTGGAGGAAGAAACATTTGATTTTCACCCTTCAAGGGAGTTGACTCCTCTCATATTCCCATGTCAACCATGACCATCCTTGCCGTAATTCCATCATTTGTTTTTCCAGAAGAATTTAGCAACGTTCTGATAACACTGTCACATTAAATTATTTTCCACATGAATCACATCACGAAAATTTCTGTCGTACAAAAAATTATATTATGGTAATTAAAAAAAACTGATCACTTTTTTCAACCGATTTTTAAAATATTTTTTAAAAATGGTTTACCAAAAAAGTGTTCAGATCTTTTACATTCTCAAACAGCTGATCACCTATTAGTGGAGACAGTGCTGGGCGTTGTTCTGAACTTCCATTGAACGATGTTTTCCAAGACCGATACATATGCCGATGAGGTATAAATCTACGATGTCCTAGAAACACATATTTCTATGAATGTTTCAACCTAATTGATTCTGTATCTTCTTCGCACATGGGACACCCTTGAGTTCCTTTAACGAAATAGCTTGAATAATTTCTATAAGTAGGGAAAACATTTATTGTCCCATACAACATCACTCTCAACGTGAAGTTTTCACTTATATAAGCATCATACAACATAACACCTGAATCCCACAATAAATTCAAATCCTTGGTCAAAGGAGCCAGATAAATATCAATATCGTTACCTGGTTGTTTTGGTCTTGATATAATCATAGATAACATGATGAATTTCCGATTGATGAATAACCAGGGTGAAAAGTTATAATTTACCAACATTTCAGGCCATGTACTATGAGTGATGTTTTGAAAACCAAAAGGATTCACTCCATTTGTAGATAACGCAAGATGAAGGTTTCTCGGTTCTTTTCCAAATTCAGGATACTCATGATCAATTTTCTTCCATTGAGGAGAGTTAGGAAAAAGACGTAATTTCCCATCTTTATTTCTTTTATCTTCATGCCACGACAATTGTCTTGCAGTTTCTTCACTTCCATATAGATTCTTAAACATTGGAATGATTAGAAATTACCATACAACTTTTGTAGGATTAGATTTATCATTCTTGTATCGAGAAGAACCACACATTGGTAATTCTTTAAGTGATTTGTTCTCCTTGTGAAACAATATATAGTCTTTCATTCAGGCATGTATTGTTTCAAAAATCATACCCATCGAGCGTAGAATTCTTCTAGCTTCATATGTCTGGCTTGAGATATCATTATCTTCCAAGAGCATGTCATTCAAGAGAGAAAGTAGTTCTGTAAAACTGAAATCACTCCATCAATTTCGTACATTCAATTTATACAAATTCAGTACACCTGAAAATTTTGTATACTTATTGACACCATCATAAAATGTCGTCATTGCACAACCCTTTAACATCTCAAACAATTTTGGGCAATAAAGAAGTTCATCTTCAATTGCCTTTGTCATTTCCTCAATACGATATTCATAATCATTGAAATCTGTAATCACATCCTCCATATGGTCTTATTCATTATCCATATTTGTATTCATATCTGATGATCCATAAAATGCATCTTTATCCCAGCCAGTAGCTACATTCTCTTTTTCTCTATGTTAATTCCAACATTTATAACTCTGATATATTCTGTGACATATCAAATGTTCTTCCAACTACTCTAGAGTAAGTATTCTATAATAACAACAACATAAACAAAAAAATGATTTGAGAAGTATCCTTTGTGTGATCCTTTGCATCCTTGATGAACTCTACACTCCATTCTTGTACTCTATTTTAAAATGATTAACATCCACCCAATCTTTATTTAGCTTCATCCTATTTAAATCTCAAATGTTAGTATGTATGGTTCAAGTACACAAAAAAAGACTTCCAAATATTTTAGAATAGAATCAGTTCCTTATAAAAATATATATTAATTGAGCCTAACAATTAGTATTTATTCATCTTCATTAACTATAATTACTTTATATTCATTATAGTTTCCTCAAATCACCCTAGAAAAAACACAAGAATAATAAACAATGATACATCTACCACTTCTAGGTCTCTTCCCTACATTCAATATTGTCATGCCTAAATACCCATATATCCATACATACACATGTTACAAACACATAAAAAACCTTATCCACATTTGAACCAAATTACCAATATGGATTTCAATCAGGTTACTCAACTCAAGTGGTGTTGTGTAAGAAATAATAAGAAAATATAAAAAGTATATAGTCACATATAAGTCTCAAACTGGTTTTAATAATCCAATAAACCCAAGGTATCATTCCATCTATTAGAATACTTCGAAGGATCCCATATGCGACAGTAGTCCCAGAGGGTGAAGGTTCCTGAAGAGGAAGGGGAGAACACGCACCTATCAAGGTTCATGGTCGGGTCACTGAGGTTGCAGGTGGGGAGATAATCCTCCAAGGGTTCATTCCATATTTTACAAACCATGTCCTGGTACCCTATGATGTTAACCCACTACTGGTGGAAGTGAAACTGTTTCTGATGATCATGCCAAGAAGAAATGGAAACAAAGAGGGGAGAGTGAATCAAAATACCTCAAGTAAGATGAAAAAACATGCTATTTTAGAATAGGATATTGACTTTCATGTTGGATAGACACCTATCCAATAGATTCCACAAGAGGTTATGGCCCCTGTATTGTTTCACAAGGTGAAACTGTCACATGAGAAGCTAAGATCGATGAGGCCCTTCCCAGCCATGAACTGAACAAACTCCATGATGGCCTTCCTCTAGAATGGTCTTTACCTTTCCTCTATTATGGGTTGGAAATGAAATTAATGTCACCCCCAACAAAAAATGTATGGTTTCCATGATCGAAGGTATTTTTTTCACCCAATATAGATTCCCTTTGAAGAGTGTCATGTCGTAAAAAAAGTCATAAAGAATGAGGTGTCACCGTTGGACACCTTGGTAGTGATGAATTGATTGATGTCTTGAACAGTCTCAACAACATATTTATTATGCCAAAATACACATTTGTTCTTGTTGGAGGGGGAAGAGTGTAGAAATCCATGCAACATAATCTTCAAGGATAATTCTATGATTATTATATGGTTTTTTTGTTATTTGAAAACAACAACAACAATGACATTATTCCTTTTTATTTCTATAGTGAGGAAGTCCGATTTAACATGGGAACTAAAACCATGATAATTACATATGAAGATAATAATTTTGGGTAGGACAGGGCTCTGACATTGGATCTAGAGCTAGTAGCATTATTTAAGTGGTGGGATGATCTCTCATTGAGTTCCCTTGATTTTGAACATGTTCATAATCTATTCTGGTTGGTAATACTCATATGAGTGGGAGATAAGGATCCAAAGAGGAAGGCAAAGGATGCGTAATGAAAAATGGGGGGTGGTGAGGGAGTTCTATCTGGATAAATAAGTATTTGGAGCAGGATGATAGGCTGATAGCCAAGGGAGAAAGAACTAACACTCCTAGGAAGGGTCTTGGCCACTATAGAGAAGAAATAAGTAACCTCATCGAGGGAGAAGGACATAGATGGAGGTAGGGGTGACAAGTCTTGAAATCATGGTGGTCTGGGCATCATTCCTTACAAGTGCACTAGCATACAAAGTCACTTAGATTGCATGGAGGAATGAAGGGGGGAACCCCTCGAAGAAAATAGGGGTCAAGCATTGGATGACCTAGAAAGGAATCAGAACTGGGTGGTGTTGTCCTTAAGAAAAACGGGTATCCTTCATTCCATACTTTATGGTGACATGGTGTTGGATCTAAGGGAATCGAGGATACCTAGGATGAATCTAGTGAAACTGGAATCCAAGTGTGAAGGACCTTAAATTTTTCATAATCTTCACTCTGATAGTGTAAACTCATTGGTCACCATTGATGATGATCATATCAATATTTCCACCAATACTTGGTTTCTTAATAGATATTTTACATGAATAAACCATCCATTTAGTTTGAGATATATGGATTTGATCTAAAAATCCAACATCCCAGTTATATATTGTTTCGTGTGGTGTTGTTCCTCCACAAGCCCCTTCTCACATCAGGTCGTTATTCTTCCATGACACTCCAAAAATTCTGGGACACACCCCCTTTGGCCCATGAATCATGACCATAAACCTTCTTCATCCCCTACCCATATTTCACATTGTGTAGGCACTCTATAGATAGAAAATTCACTTCACCCACACTATATTTTCTAGTTGCATGATATGAAACTGTGTAAAATTTTGGTAAAATAAATTCAACCATAAAATACATTATCATAATCCTAATCACAAGATATTAAAATGTGTTTCCAATAATCTCATTGAATGAAGTTAAAAAACATGGTTCATGTCCCTATTGTATGATATAAAACTTCGAAATGAATTTATCCTTCAACCAAGAGAGCTCTCTCTTTCTGATGCCGATCACTTACTACACCATGTTGAATAACTAAATAAGGATTAATTCCCATTTAATATCATGGGATATCAAGAGACAAAAAATTTATATATCATTGGCTCAGCTCACTCATTGAACTACATCAACAATTCCATCAATGAAAAGAAGTTTTTCACTCACTCATAGATGCACTCAATCTATTAAAAAATTGCATTCAATCTATTAAAAAACAAAACATTGTGGTCAAACATTGTTTAAAATATATATTTTATGTTTAATAAATGAAAAAAATCACAAGGAATTCTATTTTCCTAACTTAATATACTTTTATAAAAAGAACAACACACATATTAAGAAATCCCTTTTAAAGAAAATCACACCATGTCAAACATTCCCCAAAGATTCCACATTATGATTCACAATAAAAAAACTATTCTAATAGAAAATCCTAGAATAATGGAGTAGTGATAAAAGAAAAATAAATAATAAAGGTTAGATAAAAACTAAACTGTAGAAAAATAAAATAATTAAGGTAATCAATGGGAGTAACTCATAATCAAAAATCGTCCATTAAAATAATTATGGGAAGGAATCTAATTTTAATTAGAGAAACATAGGATGATATCTGACCTATAGGTTCTAATGGAAATTGACTCAATCATGGAACACCACCTAGTTATGTGTCCAGACAATCAATATAAATGAGCCCTCTTGGGGACATCAAAAATAGACTCACGTGATCACCTCAAGGATAACTAGAGTAGAACCCATTTGATTACTCAAAAATCTAAAGTCTCCCATGTACCAACTACCAAACATAAAGCAATGTATTCATCACAATCATCAATAGTTAAATCCCAAAATCAAAAAATGATTTGGAAAACATGCCTTAAACATATCAATAACTAATTCAAGGTATATATAGAACCTTGGGTTGGACTCCTTATAATTGGAGATTATCTAAAGATGGTTTGAGTGAAATTTGAGAAATTTTGGTGGTTTTGGGGGGTGTTCATGGTTTGATCATTTTAAAGGAAAATAATGTCAATGGTCCAACTAAACCATTCATCATATGATAAACCACTACAAGGGGGTTCATAGAATTTTCAGACCGTTCAATGCGAAGCTCGAAGGGCGGCGGAGGTCTGACACGTGAAGCTCAGCGTGCGGCGGAGGACTGACAACGCGAAGCTCGAGGGTGGTGAAGGTCTGGAAACGTGAAGCTCAGTGGGTGACAGAGGTCTGGAAAAGCAATGCTCGAGGGCGGAAGTGGTACGGCAACACGAACCTCAGTGGGTGGTGGAGGTCCGGCAACGAGAAGCTCGAGGGCGGCGGTGGTTCGGAAACATGAAGTTCAACTGGTAGCGGAGGGTAGTCACAGGGTTGCAGTTCCACGAGTGCTTTAGTTTGCGATGAAATGAGGGAACTGTGTGACCGAATTAATAAAAAAATGGACTATGGTTTTATCAGCGCTAACAAAGAACTAATAATGGTCCTCTTTATCAGTGCTAAAAAAACACTGATAAATCCTTCTTGTATCAGCGGTAACATTTTAGCGCTAATAAAAGGATTCATTATCAGTGCTAAAACCATAGCATTGATACATGTGTTCTTTATCAGCGCTTTTCTAGCGCTGATATATAGTCCCTCTATCAGCACTAGAAAAGAGATGATAATGTTTCCCATTATCAGCGCTAACAATTTAGCTCTAATAAAGGGTTTCTTTATGTACAATTTTTTCTTAGCGTTGATATACGGTGGAGCTTCCCTTGCCCGTTTTTGTAGTAGTGCAAGACCTTTTGTGGTAACTTAAATCTCCCATATCATACATTACAACATAGTCATTCCCATCACAACGTTATTTCATATGAAACTTCTTAATCTAATATCATGTACCAATTAAGTTAATCTGATGAACATTTTAGAAACACTAAGCACATTATTTTTAGGGAAATCATTTACTGTGGTCTTTTATTTCATAGTGTAGCGTCTTTCCATCACTTCAAAACTAATTTGATGTAAAATTAATTATGAAATGTTATGTTCCTTCTATGATGAAAATATTCATCTTGGTTTACAATTTTTTATTACATAGAATAAATTTAATCCCATATAGCACAGATTGCGGTGTGGTTACCTCCTTTATAAAAAAAATACTCTCTCCCATCTAGGTTTACTTATTCATCTGTAACCACCAATATGACATGAAATATAATCTTGTGGAATAGTATCAGAACCTTCTCATAAATGTTTCTTATATATCAATAATACTAATCATTCATGACATGCAGTGTGTTGTATTGTACACCATTTCATAATGATGTGAATTTGTCAGAACAATTACTCCCTTCTACCCCAAATGACATTGCACAAGCTCAAAATTATTTTAACACATTATTAGTACATAATAGTCTTAGTATTCTTATGGTATCACCAGGTAATTAATTATTCACCAAATATGGTTCCCATGTATGGTAACCAACTCCACTTCAAAAAGATTGTATTCATGTCCTTCACAACCAATATTTCAATATAAAAAATAGAAATCATTTTTAACAATAATTGAAAAAAATCCACTGATAAACTTTGGTTACAATATAAAATAACAAAACTTATTTAATATTTTTTATTTTTTACTCTGTTAGGCATTATTTTGATTATATTGCTTATTATAACATATATATTCATATATTTCTGTATTTCAGCTACTAAAACACGAAATATTAGTTATATCACTCAATATGGGTCATTCATAATGATATAATATAATTGAGAATGGGTTCCTTTCATAGCACTGAAAAGTGTTAAAAATGGACACTCTTTCTTAATGTTGATTTTTATCAATGACTTGTAACAGTGAGAACTACCTTTTTAATCACCAAAAAATTATGTTTTAGTTGTAGTGGGTTGGGATATTAATAAAATTTTAAATAATTCCCTTAAATACCATGAAAAATAATATCTCAAATTGTTTTATAATTTCAAATAGTAATATATTTTAACTAAATTTATCTTTACTTTTAATAGGAACCCAAAATTATCCAATAGTTTGAAAAATTTCTAGAAACCCAATCATCTTTATAGGACATATCATCATAACATGTGATCTTACATGAATATACACTACTATATATCTACACCATAATAGTGATGACAAATTGTTTTATCAAAGCTAAAAATGTAATGATGTTGTAAGCGCCTTTAAAATATGGTCGCTTTTATTAGTTAAACATTTATTAGTTTTTTGTTCATTTTTTATAAACACCCCCATTATTATAACTAAAAAAAGAATAGATAAAATTAGAGGTAATCATTACTATTAATTTTCCAGTTCCCAACACCCATGACACCACCATTAGAAACACTTTAAAATACCCCTATATCAACCCTAAAACACCCTCTCATGCATTTAGTAGTGCTATTAATACCACTCTATAAATGTTCACTTGATATACCACCCTCCCCCGCCATTAACACCGCCCACTGATCATTTCCATCCTTGCATGCCCAACTCAATTTGAACAGAAGGCCTCCCTATTCATGCCCTTGTGCCCTTACCACTGATCCATATTATTTTGTTATATTTTTTTGAAATAAATATTTATTAATATAAATTTAGATACATCTATTTTATTCATATATTTAATCATATATTTATATATAATTATTTTAAAGTCATTTATAAATAATGTTTTTGTGTGTGTATTTATTTATATTTATGCATGCATGTTCATATTTATATTTATATATAATTATATATATTAATGTTATAATATTTAAATACATTTATAATAAATTTTTTGTGTGTTTGTGTGTGTGAGTTAATATTTTTATATACATATGTGTGTGTTTCGAGGCATTTCAGGCCATTTTTACCTCAAAAATTTGTGATCTTGGTACACCTCAATTAAAACTACATAAATATCTTTACAGACATCAATTTTAAAGGTGGTAAAGCCCAATAAAACATCCAAATCAAAAGTTAATTATGGTTATTTTAAGATCAAGTCAAATTTTAAACTTATTTTAACATATTAATAAACTTTTAAAAGTGTTTCTATCATCAATGTTTTATTGAATTTATAAAACTCAATACTAACTAGAAAATATTGAATTAATATTAAATTTATTTTTTTTAAATATATTCACTGAATATATTATATGTTAATTATAAATACATATTTATTGTTATATAAATCATTTTTAGGTAAATATTATATATATATTTCAATATAAATATATTTATATCTTAAAATATGATTTTTAATAATATATATATATATATATGAAATGAACCTTTTAATAGTTCCAGAAAAGCCGTGATAAATCCTCTTTATTTTATATAATATAAAAAGAAATGATGTAGGGTTCTCTTTTATCTTTATTGTTTAGTTATGATAAAATATGCCTATATCATCACTTTTTTCTAATACTGCTAAAATCAAGATGTTTATCAAAACTTTTTTTAGCATTGATAAAGGGTTGCACAGAATAAGCATGATTATGTAGTAGAAATCAAAGTCATCTACAAGGGTGAATACCATTGAGGTTAAAATACAAGGTGAGATATCTCTCTATAATGAACCAATTGATTAATTAATTGAAGTATAAGTTTACAACATAACAATTAAATAATTAATAAACCAAACCATACATTAGTAAGAGAACATTACATGAGGTAAATCCGTCATAACATTGAGTAGTGTTAACATGATTCATTCATATATATGTTTTGGAATGTTAATATAGTATGGTAATTATCTAGAGATCATAATTTCATTTCATAGAAACACCAAAACTATCATTAATGTCCAACGTCAGTGGATATATCCCATCATGTAGCTGCTAGTCATAACGAAACAACACTTACACCATGAAAATATCATCCTTGACCATGAAAAACGAAATCCTAGGACTGATCCCCATTTCAATCCCAAATGGTATGAATTTTTAATGGGTTCTGTAACGTGCTCGACCCATGAGCCACTAATATTGTTCCCTGATTTGGGTCATCACAAGATCTCATGCACGCCTCCCCATATGCAAGAGGTTTCTAACCAGTATCAATGGTCTAATAGGTAACATAGGGAGACTATACCCAAATTATAAGAGTAATCAATAAAAAATCATAACATAAATAACATAAACAAAGTGAAAAATAAATAACATGCATAATTAAACATTTCCCATAACTGGGTACAACCATATATCACAATAAATATGTCATTCCATGCTACATTGTCAACTGAACAAAATTCCAAAAGAAAGATAACAACATGATCCTCAAAATGGTCTGGACTTCAAGTCTAGAACCTCACCCAACATGGACCATGTCCAAGTCAACTCCCTAGTATTGGGCCCTTTCCCTTGTCTTGACCTTCAAGCTTGAAATCATTTTGGGTACCCAATGGTGGCCTGAGTAGGGTGTGAGTATAAATAGTAGGCCACCACCAATGGTGTCTAAAAAATATCTAGCAATGGAAAATAGTGCATGTAAGTAATAAATGCTGACAAGTATGGGTAAACAGTTCATTGGGCCATTCTAGAATATGCTCATATAATTCATACTACTGTTGAATCTAGGTTCAGTACTTAGGAATTTCATACTTTAATCTTTCTTTTTCACATGTTCAATGGATTAGGAATATTAAATGTTTCCATGAATATGAGAATAAAATTCAAAACCTATCTCACTTGGCATCACATTATATCAACCTCATAATCCTCACCTTGACGCCTCCATCTAGGTGAAATGTAACCATTAGGGGAATAGAAGTACTTCCCCTTCCCTAACCCATCCATTTATGGGTGGAGATAGATCCCCATTTCAACTCGACCTATGGGCATAGATCCTCAAGTCGATACCCCACTCAACAAAGCCATGTGCACATGCTTATTTATCATCCACCATAATCAACCACAACCAACATCATTTAAAACATCATAACAATGCAAATAAATGGGAAATTAACATTATTTCCTCAATCCAATAACACATTCATCATATATATCATTTTACCCTTTATCCCCATTATCAATTTCTCATGACTATCTCTCTAATCCCAATAAAATGTAAATATAGTCTCCTATCATTTTCCCATTTATCCATTTAGCCATTTTTCATGCCAACCAAAAAAATTTGTTCACCATTACCCACCCAAGTGTAATAGTAAAACTGCAATTGCATTACTAAAACCCCAATTGCACATCCTTTAATCATATTAACATATTCATCATGGGATCTATGTTCTCTCACAATATCCTACATGTACCTAGCTAATCATATGTTTGATAATTATCGACACACCCCAAATGTGACCCCAAAATTGGTCACATCATCCTCCATGCATCCTTCAAGAATCACGAGGGTTGTATTAGGTTGTTTAGACACCCAATACATCACATCATGTCAAAGTAACCATGAACTCATAAAAATAGGGAATGAAATAAAACCCCTCATGCAGAAGTCTGGATAAAACTCAAGGGATATTACTTGTAGACCACCTACCTTGAATCCAATTGTGAATGCATCCTTAATTGGAGCCTTAGATCTTTATTTAACCAACCATTGAAGCTTTACTCTAAACCTCAATTAAAAATAAGGGTTTGAGAGCTTCATATGGAGATGGAGAAGAAATAGAAACCCTAAACCCAAAAGAAATGAAAGGAGGGGTTTATTCTTACCCAGAAATTTAATCTACAACTCACGGCACTCCAAACATCCCTAAGATGTTGAATATTGATCCTTATATGATATTGGAGCTTTTGGGACATCACTAGGGATGGAGGAGGAAGAATGGGGAGAAATACCGAGTGGTATAAGAAATCATCCAATGACTTTTTTTTAATTTTTTTTAAATTTCTCTACCACACGGTTTACAAGCACAGTATTCCAAACCATGCATGAATTGTTCGAAGGCTAATTCCCACATTCCCTTCCACTCACATAGTTTTCAAGACCGTGTAAAAACCATGCGGATTTTAACTTCCAGCACGGTCTCCCCTAGCATAGTTTTCCAAAACATGAGTAAACCATGTGGACTTCCCTGTAGGCCCCTTTTCCATCTTTTTCATTTCTGAACCCCATGAACACCCCCAAGCCTTCACACAGACTTAGGAAACACTTAATTAACCAAAAAATGGGGAGAAAAACTAAAAAATAAACAAAAACATACCATACGGATAAATACAAGATCTTACAACCTCCGAACCATATAACAGCTCATCGCTAAGCTGCTCTTCCCAAGCATCATTGATTTCCCAATGAAAAGAGATCAGGAAAATGTGACATTATATCTGATTCTCTCTCCCATGTTTCTTTAAAAAACCTTCTATGTTTTCATAAAGCATGAACCAAGGGCATGACCTTACCAAGAAAAACATTCTCACTATAATCCACAATATGAACTGGGTTCTCCTCAAAGGACACATCAGCCTCAATCTCGACGTCATCCGTGTTTATCACATGAGAAAGAGTAGGGAGATACTGTCAGAGTTATGAATCATGGAAAACATCATGCATCCCACTATACAAATGTGGAAGAGAAAATCGGTATTCCACCAGTTCGATTCATTCCACAATATGAAATAGTCCCACGAATCTAGGCACCAACTTTCCATGTTTCTTAATTTGATGGTGACAAAACCTCGTCGACTCCGAAGAAAGACACTATCATCCACCATGAACTAATTAGGTCTACAACACCAATTTTCATATGAATTATTCCTACATTGAGCTATTTCAGTAAACTTTTGAATCAAATGACCCTTCTTCATTGTCTTCTATACAAGACTCGTTCCTAATAGCTCAGAACCCCCAAACTCTAACTAGCACAATGGTGATCTAAATGGTCTCCCAAAAAGTTCTTAAAAAGGTTCCATATGAATAGTATCCTAAAACCTATTTTTGTAAGAAAACTAAACGAGTGACAAGTGTTTCTCCCACAAACCACCGAAATCTAGAACACATGCTCTCAATATGTCTTCTAATACCTGAAATGTATGCTTCGACTGCCAGTTAGTCTATGGGTGGTAATCCATTCTCAAAAACTCTCGGGTACCAACTGGCCTATAAATTCCATTCTAGGAGTGGGAGTTTAATCATGGATCATGATTTGAGACTATATTTCTCAACAAACCAATAAACTATAATATTTCATGAAAATAAATTTCCCCCCACTGGTCGACTGTATGGGTCTTCAATATCAGCATGAAATGGGCCACTTTGGTTAGCTGATCTTCCACCACCCAAATTTCATCATTCTTTTGAGGCATCCTCGGAGGACCCACTACAAAGTCCATTGAAATTTCATTCCACTTCCACTCTAGAATAGGAAATTTCTGCATCAACCCACCTGGAAACTGATATTCACCCTTCACCTACTGATAGGTAAGGCATCATTACAAAGAACTCAAAACTTCTTTCTCCACTCATAGCCACCAAAACTGCCTATGAAGATCATGGTACATCTTAGTCAACCCTGAATGTACTTACCACTATGACATATGGAACTCTCGAATCAACTCCTACCATACATCTGTATGTACCACTACATGACCACGAACATAACTAACTCCATCAACACAAATATTCCAACTTGAAGGTCACTCCTCAGCTTTAAGACTTTCATTCACAGTCAAAAACTCAAGATCAACCATCTGACTCTTTTTAACTCAGCTCAAAAGTTTGTAATCAACTGCTATTGATGCAAGCGTCGTCTTCTTGTTCCCCTCTTGTACCACTAAATTCATCTATGAAAATAAGTAAATAATCACCCACTCATAATTGGATTCCTAAACTACCTGATTATTAGTCTTCTGGCATAGATCATCAACAACACTATTCTCTTTCCCTGGTGTGTACATAAACTCAAAATCTGAAGACTGCATGTACTCGACTCACCGTTACCGTCGAAGATTTAAATCCCATTGAGATAATATGTACCTAAAACTTTTATGGTCGGTGAAGACCAAAAATGTTTGGACCACTTTGTGTATAAGGTAGTATTTGATGTCAAAAGTTGTCAATGAATATAAAAATTAAGGAGATAAAGAATTACTATAATGAAATGGAGGAATGGTGCAGTATCATTAATTTGAGGTTGATTGATGAAGAATGAGTATTTGATGAAGACCATGCAATTCTTCATGATTTCATGAGAACCATGAAAGTGATTACTTGAATAATAGAATCAAATGGTTTTAATGAAGTATATATTAATGGTTGAATAAGATGAGAGAGTGATAAAGTGTTGGAATTCTCATATTCCCATAAATTTCACATTGTACATAAATCAGATGATGCTTGGAGGATTTGTACATTCCAAATATCATATGTTTGGAGGACATGTGTTGCAAGAATTATGAAGGAAAGGGGATGTAAAGATACTGTCATTAATATTCTATATTGATTGGAATGATTGTTACTACTAAAAGATAGGGAAAGGAAGTGAATTTGACAGTAGATATTATGTACAAGGTACAAAATGGCCTAATATTTTGAGAGCAAGTGGAGCCTTAAGATCAGAAATTCAATATTTTTCATAGGAAATAGGTGTGAGAAAAACCATTTTTGTTTTTGAAAAAATTGGAATGTGCACGAAAAAATGATGTGCCTGAAATAGATGGTTGAGTTTTTTTCCCACAAGAATCACCACGGATGAGAAATAGTAAAAGTCAGAAAAGGTAAGAGGTGTAGGAAAAATAGGAGATGTTCGCGCAATGTGCATGTAACATCAAACCTGTTAGTGTAAAATTGGTTGTGAGAAAAATGAAAGTTTGATGTTTTACATGCAAGAGAGGTTTCATATTAATAATGATGAAAAACATCATAGTCAAGAGGTTACCAAAAAAATCTAGGTGGTGCGCGAAAATAATGGAAGGTGTGCATAATATAAATAAGTGAGGGGAAATTTTATGCACAGGAAGTGTTTTTATGTGAAGGGTAAAAAATACCTATAAATATGAGGTGACCTCCTCTCATTTGTCAAGGCATGATACTTAAACAAATCTCGAGCTCTGATGTGTGGAAACATTTAAGTGTATATTGGTGCACGAAAAGAAGTGTTGCGCAAAAAATAAAGTGTTGCGTGAAAAAGGGAAGTTATATACAAAAAAGAAGAGTTGCACGAAAAGAAATTTTCACCCCAAAAGATGTTTTTATGTTAAAGGATTGAATTTTAAGCAGAAGACACATAAAAGGGTGCATGAAAAATTTAGGGGCTCTGCATGCCTTTGACAAGTGCTTATCACTCTTGAAGTGGATTCGTGAAGAAGGAAGTATCGCGAACCGTTCAGTTTTACGAAGATAAGTAGCACCACACACAAACGAATGATGTTTAACTCCCTTGACGTGCTTTGACAAGAGAAGAAGAATGATACCTGAAACTAAACTCATATCTAAACCGAAATAAGGTAGTATACTGATACACTTATGTGTTAGTATTGGAAAATAAATGAATAGAAGAAGAATAAGAAGAATAGAGTGTGACCAACTGAATATTGTGAATTATTCGGGGAATTACAATTATGATGATGATTTTAGTATCTGGTTTGTGTGTTCAATGCTTTCTAGTGCATCAATCCAAGACGTTAATTCAAGAAGTGTCTCATGCTTAACTAAGATAAAGACTTCAATATAAACCTATTGAATATACCTTCACATCTATAAACTGAGTGGGAGTTCACCCAAGGCACTAATCCAGGGGGAGTCAACTAGAGTGACCCAAGGGAAGTAGTGATCTATCCCTGAATATTTAGGCAGTGGGCCCGGTATATAGTGATTGTGCCCGAAACATTGCAATCCACACCTAGTAAAGATTAGTGGAATTTGGTATGACCGGAACCCAGACGGTGAATGTTCCTTTGACATATCTCTTAGTAGTGAACCAAGTAAAAAGTGTTGTGTTGTCCTTGTGAGTGTTTTTGTAATATCCCAGGTAAATAAATAAATAGTATATTTTCATTTTTATTAATATTTTTTAAATAATAATTTTACATTAAATGGGGATGCAATGTTTGATGGCTTACCTGATACACAACAATGAGTTTTTTTGAAATCTTACATTTCACACTAATAATATAATATTATTTTTTTAAATTGTAGTTAATGTCTAGTCATTGTATTGGAAGAAAATAATAAAACTAACGACAATATTATTATACATCTATGTTGAATATTTTTACATTTATCCAATAAAATTTAGAGGCATAAAATAATAAATGAAAATTATTTTAATCATAAATACTCTTATATTCACACAAAAATTGATTTATCACCTTTTAATGGAGAAACGTCATTAAAAATATATTTTTTAACTTTTATATGTTATATTTGAAAAAATAAAATTCAATTTTAGAATCGGGACACCAAAATTTACTTTGGATGAAATTTTGGTATTTTTCTAATAATGTTCATTTTTTAATGAATAGTGAAAAACACAGTATTTTAATTTAAAACTACATTTTAATCTATTTTATTTATTTTTTTTGATTATCTTTATAATTGGTTTTAAAGTTTAATTATATTATATTTGTAACGCTTAATCCAATTTTCATCATTGGAGTTAGTTTCACTTTGAAGTAGGACATAAAAAAGTGTTAATATTTTAATAGTTATTGTTTCTTAAAAACACGCTACTTGTTTTGAAAATGGAAATTAATTTTAAATTAATTAAAGAAACATCAATTTTTTTAATTTGGTAAAATATACATCATTTTTTAATTTGGAATATCAATTATAACATAGGCTTATTTTTTGGTATTTTTCTGAAAAACTTCAATTTTTGATAAATAGTGAAACTTATTAGTAGTAGTTAAAAACCGACCTTTTCATTTAAATGAAATTTTACCACTAATTTGAATTGAATTTATAAAATCTAGCATACATTGTTGTTATTATTAAGTAAAATTTCCTTCAATAAGATGAAAATAACTTTTGATAAATAGTAACTTTTGACTTTTATTTACCGTAGTTAATGGTAAATAGGGAAATTCAAGATAAAAAGAATATCATAATAATAATAAATTACAATAACACTTGTACTAACATTATTTGATGTTTAATGTCGACCATGGGCATCCATAGGTCCATTTTGGGACCTCATGGAGCAACTTTCAAGTGATAATGACACTTTAGATTAATTAACATAAAGTAAAGACAAAAATGGCATAAACAATATTTTAGGAACTCAATTTATACATGGGGTTATATTAGCTATCTTTTTTACTATAAATATTCATTGGGAAGCTTAAAATATTTCCTAAATAATGGTATTTTTTTATAATTTTTAGACAACTAATACATTAAATTATTTATGACACAATAACGATGCAGTATTTACCTCATTAATAAATGATTTAAATAAATAAGTTTATAAATATTAAAACAACATCTAAAAAGATGTATAATTATTATTGGATGATTTTATTTCAACCATTATTCATTTTATATTCGACATTAAGTAGTTTTGGAACTTTAGAAACCGAATATCATTATATAATAAAATAATAATTTGACACTTTCCTAAAGAGCCCCTCCCCCCTTATAAAGAACCCTCACTTATAACACATTCCTCACACGTCTCAAGCCCCTTCGATCGTCCAAAAGCTGCCCAAATAAATTTTCAGGATCCCTATATTCCTTATAGAAGCCTTTCCTTAGGCAGAAGGCACTTAAATAAGTCATTTTGGTTCAATCCAAATGATGTTACCCAAATTAAAGGTAACAACAACTCTTAAATTATTTTGTTTTATTTTGATTTATTTTACTTCTCCAACACCTATACTCTCTTTATTCATTTAATCTATAACAAAAAACGTATCCTCAATATACTAAGAGGTTGTTATGAGATGTATTAGAACTACACTTATATACACCTCCATCTAATTTGTGAAGAACATTCTGTTTCTATGGATAGAAAACTAACACCTCGCGAAATAATTATTGTTCGATTATCTCCTAGCGTCTCTCATAGAGGCCATTAAGATGACACTATATTTTTATATGTTATATATTATGTTTATGTTTTCTTTATTATTATGTATTTTACATTTATATCATATCTTTATGGTTTCCATAATGGGTAAATGCAATAATTTCATTTGAGGAAGTGCGGACTACCACCCCGTCAAATTGATATGACTCGTTAATGACTTATGTGGGACCTATAAGGAATGTAGATACATAAAATATATATGATATTATACTGGAATTATGATATAAAAATTTATAATTTCGTTTTAATTCACTTAAATATGAAATATAAATGAAAGTAGAGTTCATGCGTACGTACGACATACCATCTCCATGAACGGTGCATTTCAGTTATTATCTCCAAATGATATGTACAGATATAAATACATATATATATACTGGGTATATATGATATATATGATATCTACATAATTAATACCATTCTAGAGATAATGGACTATTGACCACATGAACAACATGTAATTATAAGAAGTTCATTTTTGACTCAAGTACCTAATATCGACAAAACGACCGTTATTAATAGTAATGACTAAATAATGATTATAACATTGTAATAAGTGATACAAAAGGAATAAGAAAATTAATAAATGTTCTTAAGAGAGTATGAATTAACATTAGTTTATTATTCATGATATTAATTAACGATTGAGTCAAGTCAGACACGAGGTTAGGGACTTCATCTCAATATCCTTTCATTGAGGAATATTTTTGTTAAATACATGACAATATTTTATATAGTGTATAAAACCCAATGACTTTTCATTTCATTCAAATGGAATATTTTTTTCTATGGGGAATTTTACTAAATGAAAAAAGGAATTTTTCTTTTTAAAATAAGCGGTGACAACTACCTTTCAGCCACTGTGAGTATTGTATGATCATTGGCTTCCTTAACAAGCCGAAATGTTTTCAAAAGGAAAATAAATACCATATAATATTTTTACATATTTCGGTATTGAAAATGTTTTTGATGATGGATATTGTGTCAATATATTTAAATGATATATTGTGATTGAAATTTGGAAGTGTTATCTTTCTTTTATGTTTGTTTTATGTGTTATGAATGTGTTATGGTTCTTGGGAATTGTTTATATATATGGTTGGTTCCATGATAATCCTATGGTGGGTGAGCCTGAGATAACTCTCTAATGCATTGGGAAATGAGATGAAGTTAAATTTTATTGTTTTTACTAAGATATTTAGGGAATATACTATGATGGGTATTCCAAATGTGACTCCCTACGTAGCTGTGAAAGCTACAATGTCAGTATGTTATGTATGCCACAAGTTACCTTAATGATTTATGTTTTCTATGCGTTATTCATAAATATTATGTTTTCATGAGGTATGTTAAATAGCTTATTCTATGTATGTAATTATGAAATAATGTTTTTATTCTTTTTTTATAACCCTTTTTTGAGCTTTTTATGCTCATCCCATGTTTTTGAAATATTTTTCAAAGTACATAAAGTGGAATAGGGTCAAGGATGGTATCATGGAAAAGTCAAGCTGTCTAAAAAATGACCTAATTCTATAAAAATCTAAATCTAAAAAGATCCTCAATGTGAATTATTCATTTAATTCATGATTATGTAATATATTAAGGGTGGGTCCTTATAGTTGCTTTCAGAGGGTGGTTTAGACAACTTTAAGAGTTATGGAATTGTCAAATTACTATACATAAATTAATTTATGTTAATGATATAACATTTACAGATTACCATGTTGCTTCACCTAAGATATTTTTGTGCTCAAAATGGGGTTCCATAGAGAAAACTAGGAATCTATGTTGGGATGACATCAAAAAGAAGAAAATGGTGGTGGTATACATGAACGATATCATCCAGATCAACAATAGAGGAACATGTCAGTTGTATATCATTTCATGAGGCAACATCCCCCATCATTCAGAAGATCTTAGGACCCCATGCTATCATAAGGGTGTACTAAAGCACTGGAAATTATTTTGATGTCATGGGGTGTTCAAAACATCAAATGGATAGTCCTGTTGTTTACCATGTCGAAGCTGATGTTGATCATTGGTGGTCGATGGTGAAAAATATCTTGGATAGTGAGGAGATTGATTCTCTTGATTAAGATGAATTAAAAGATATGATCCTTGAGAAATATTTTCCTAAGGTGGATTGACTGAGGATAAAACAAATTCCTAGATATGAGGTAGGAGTATGACTCAGGGGGCTCTTATGAAGCAAAATTCACTCGATTGGCATGGTATGCTCCAAATTTCATATGATATCTTGATAGTAAAATCAACAATTTTTAATCAAGATTAAATCCAAACTATCAAAGGAATATCTCTTCTTGTGTGTTCAAAAGTTATGAAAAACTTGTTCGTTGTGCAGAGAAGGTGGAAATGGAGTTTGAAGATGATTAGGTGTTCTTTGAAAAAAAAAATATGAGGGCAAGGTGGTAGAAAAAATGGACGAACACTTCAACATAGTCTGATGGTAAGAATCTTATGTTTACAATTTATGAAAATTGTGGTAAAAATCATGTTGGGGAATGTCTTTTGAATTCTGGTAAGTTCTACTAATGTGGTAAAATGGGACATAAGGCTCATAATTACACTAAAAAAACATGGTAATGGTAAGAAAAAATATGATTTATAGTTGTGAAACTGTTTTAAGTGCATTGAAATGGGTCATTATGAAAATGAGTGTCCAATGAAGATCTCAACTGAAGGAAGGAAGCCAGACTACAAGCAGAAAGGGGTGGTGAAATCATTTTCAACTACTTCAGCAGATGTGGGTCCATCAAATCAAGTAGTATCAGGTACACTGTCTGTTTTTTCAGATTATGACAATGTGTTATTTGATTTAGGGTCTACACATTCATTCATTTTTTAGAAGTTTTCTAGTAAATAGGGAATTCCATCTCAAGATATGAATCCTGAACAAAGGGTAAAAATAGAAGGGGGAATGTTAAGACAAAAAGAAATAATAAGAACCTTGATGTCCTTGTGTGCAGAAAGAATCTACCTACAAACTGTATTGTTTTTCCTCTAGTAGAGTTTGATGTTATTTTATTCATGGATTTTCTGTATGTTTATCATTATATGATTGAACGCAGAGCTACAAAGGTTTATTTTTATAAAGATTTTCAATTTGTGTACAATAATGAACTCTTCCTTTTGATAACTTAACAGGAAGATGAGAATCTAGTAACAAGTGGAAATGAATGTTACCTTGAACATATTGATGAAAATAAATGAACTATTGAGATTAATGATGTGATAGTGGTAAATTATTACCATGATTCTTTTCATGAGGAGTTTCCTGATATTATACATGATCGATAAGTTTACTTTACTTCTGACATAGTTCCTCATACTAATCCAATATCAAAACCCCCTTATTGAATTGCTCAAATTGAACATTTAGAGTTAAATAAGAAATTGCAGGAGTTATTTGATAAAGGTTTCATTTGACCTAGTGTATCACCATGGGGTTCCCCTGTCTTGTTTATTAAAAATAAATATGGTTCAATGAGAATTTTCACTGATTATATAGCATTGAATAACATCACTTTTAAGAACAATATTCCTTTGCCTCATATCGATGATTTGATTGATCATCTCCAGGGAGTATAGCATTTTTCGATGATTTACTTGAGTTCGGGGTACCATAAGTTGATTGTAAAATAATAATACATTCCATAGACTGTGTTTTGTACTAGATATAGCCATTATGACTTTGTATTTATGCCTTTTGGGTTTAACAATGCACATGTTGTATTCATGATCTTATGAATAGAATTTTCCGTGATTTCGTGGATAATTTTGTGGTTGTGTTCATTGATGATATTTTGGTTTATTCTAAAAGTGAATAGGAGCCTGAAATTCCTTTAAGGGTTGTCTTTCAAACCATAAAATAAAAAAAACTATATGGGAAATTCAATAAGGGTGAGTTTTTTTACAACAAATTTCATTCCTTGGTTACATTGTTTCAAAAAACAACATAACTTTTGATCCTGCTAAAACAAATGTTTTTGAAGAATGGACAAGACCGACATATATAACTGAGATCCATAGTTTTCTTGGTTTGGGAGGTTATTATAGATGAATTTTTTAAAAAAATTCAAGGTTATATAGCCCATTGACTTTGTTAACTCGAAATGGCGTTAAGTTCATTTGGACAAAATAATGTGATGATTGTTTTCAAGAAATGAAATGATGATTGGTGAATGCTCCAATTTGGAACTGCCTTTCAGAGATGTTGAGTTTTTTATTTACAGTGATGCATCATTGAAAGGAAATGGTTGTGTCCTTTTGCAGAATGATTAGGTAATTTCTTATGCTTCCCATCAGTAGAAACCTCATGAGTTAAATTACCCTATTCATTATTTGGAATTACCTTCTATTGTTTTTTATTTAAAAATATAGTGGAATCATTTGTATGAAGTAAAATGTGAAATATATACTAACCACAAAACTTTGAAGTATATATTCAATCAAAAATAATTGAACATGAGATAGAGGAGATGGTTGGAATTAATCATGGATTATGATTGTACGATTTATTACCATCCAGGAAAGAAAAATAAAGTGGCTGGTGGTTTGAGTAGAATATGTAATGCTTCATTAACCATGATATATTGGGAACAAGATCCATTGGTTTTTGAATTGATGAACTTTCAAATAGAAGATTTTGGTGTAAGAAATTCTTTTGTTTTGTTTTAGATGCCAGTAAAATCATCTGTATCAGACAAAATTAAGCAAGTGCAGAAAGAAGAAAATGAGTTGCAGAAAAAGGGAGAGTTGGTTAAAAAAGATAAGTTCCATGATTTTAACATTGATAATGATTGTGTTTTATGGTTTTGGAAAATATTATGGGTGCCTTGTTATTGAAAGTTGATAAATGATTTGTTAAGTGAAGCCCATAGTTCCCCGTTTTCAGTTCATTATGGCAGTACTAATATGTACATAGATCTTAGAGAGTATTACTGGTGGGATGGAATGATAAGAGATATTTCTAATTTTACTGTGAAGTGTTTGACTTTTCAGCAGGTTAATGTAGAGCGGTAGATATAGAAATAGGTGATTATGTATTTACCAGTTCTAGAGTGGAAATGGGAAAATATATCCATGGACTTCATTATGGGATTTCCATAGAAATCCTGAGGTAACAATGTAATCTGGGTTATTTTTGATCGATTGACTAAATCACTTATTTCCTTCCAATTCGAGATACTATTTCTCTAGATCAGCATTCTCAGTTGTATGTTAAGGAGATAGTCAGGTGGCATAGAGTTCTTCTCTCTATTGTATCTGATTGTGATCCTATGATTACTTCTAACTTTTGGAAATGACATCAGAAGTCCTTGGGTACTGAATAAAATTTTAGTACAACTTTTAATCCTCAATCAGATAGGCAGTCAAAATGAACAATTCAGACCTTGGAAGATATTATATGTGCTTGTTCACTGGATTACTAGGGATGTTGGGACCAACATATTTCATTTGTTAAATTTTCATATAATAACAATTTTTATTCCAGTATACTAATGGCACCATTTGAGGCATTATATGGAAACAGTTGTGTATCTCCATATTTTTGGGATGAATTAGGTGAATGGAAGATGATAGGACAAGAATTGGTAGAAGAGATGGCAGAAAAGGTTCAGTTGATTCAGAAGAACATGAGAACAACTCAAAGTAGGCAGAGAAGTTATCAGGATATCCGGAGGAAGGATCCCTCTTTTGAGGTAGGTGATCATGTCTTTCTCAATGTTTATCCATGGAAAAGTGTGATGAATTTTGGTAAGAAGAGAAATCTGATTCCAAGGTTCATTAAACCTTTTGAAATCATGAAGAAAGCTGGATCAGTTTCATACAAGGTGTATTTTCTTCCAGGTTTGTCCCAAGTACACAAGGTTTTTCTTGTATTAATGTTGAGAATGTATATGCAAAATCCATATCATGTTTTGATCCTAGAGGTAGTTCAGTTGGAAGAGAATCTCTGTTATGAGGAACAACCAGTCCAGATTATTGACTGTAGAGAGAAAGTGTGGTAGAATAAGGTAATTCCCCAGGAAAATGTTTTTTTTTGGAAAAAACATATGGTTGAAGAGGAAACATGTCAATCTGAAAATGCTATGAGAGATAAATACCACCACTTATTTGATAAGTAAATAAAAATTGCGAGGACGCAATTTCCAAAAGGGGGGAAGGATGTAACATCCAGGTAAATAAATAATATGATATTTTCATATATATTAATGTTTTTGAAATATTAATTTTACTTTAAAATGGGATTCCATTTTCGATGGCTTACCTGATACGTAACAACAGGTTTATTTGAAATCGTACATTACACACTAATAATATAATATTATTATTTTAAATGGTAGTTAACACCTAGCTGTTGTATTGGAGGGAATGAATAGAACTAACTAAAATACTATTATACATGTTTGTTGAATATTTTTACATTTATCCAATAAAATTTAGATGCTTAAAATAAGTAAAGAATTCGATTTTAAGCATAAATAAACTAATTTTAACTAAAAGGTACATTTAGTGGACAAAAATAATTAAATATAGTTTTTTCACTTTTATATGTTATTTTTGACAAAATAAAATTCTTCTTTATAATCAGGACACCAGAATTTTCTTTGGATGAAATTTTGGTATTTTTCTGATAATGTTAACTTTTTAACGAATAGTGAAAAATACTGCATTTTAATTCAACACTGTATTTTAATATAATTTATTTATATGGTTAAATTATCTTTATAATTGGTTTTAAAGTGTAATTAGATTATATTTTTTCCAATTAGTCCCATTTTGTTCATTTAATTAATTTCACTTTGAAATTGGACATAAACAAGTGTCAATCTTTTAATAGTTATTGTTTCTGTAAAACACCATACTTATTTTGAAAATGACAATTAATTTTAAATTTATTAATGCAAATTATATGTTTTGAATTTGATAAAATAGACATCATTTTTGAATTTGAAATATCAAATATATCTTAGGGAGAATTTTTGGTATTTTTCTGAAAAATATCAATTTCTGATGAATAATGAAACCACGTAGTAGGAGTTAAAAACTGACGTTTTTATTTAATTGAAAATTTACCATTTCTATGAATAGAATTTACAAAATCCTACATACATGGTTGTTATTAGTATGCCAAATTTGGTTCAATAATATGAATGTAATTTTTGGTGAATTGTAACTTTTGACTTTTATTTACCACAGTTAATGGTAAATAGGGAAATTCAAGGTAAAAATAATATCATAATAATCAACAATTCTCTTAAAACTTGTCCTAACATTATTGGATGGGTCATGACCGACCATGGTCATACTTGGGACGATTTGGGGACCCCATGGATCCACTTAAGGGTGATAATGACACTTTAGATTAATTAACTTAAAGTAAATACAAAAATGACATAAACACAAATCATTAAGTAAATCAATTTTTACATGTGGTTATATAAGTTATACTTTCGACTATAAATATTAATTGGAAAGATAATAATATTTAATACATCCTGGTATTTGTTTTATAATTTTTAGAAAACATATAAATTATGTTATTTATGACACAATAATGATGTAGTATTTACCTTATTAATAAATGATTTAAATAAATGAGATTATAAATATTAAAACAATATCCAAAACATGTCCAATTATTATTAGATGATTTTATTTCAACCATTAGTCATCTTATCTTTGAAATTAATTTGTTTTTGACATTTAGAAACTGAATATCATTATATAATAAAATAATATTTTCACACATTCTTAAAGAGCCCCTCCCCCCTTATAAAAAGCCCTCACTTCTAACTTATTCCTCACACCTCTAATGTCCCTTGAATCATCCAAAATTTTCCCAAATAAACTCCAAATATTCCTCTATACCTCTTAGAGGGCTTAACATAGGCATAAGTCACTTCAATAAGTCCTTTTGGTTCAATCCAAAGGGAGTTACCCAAATTAAAGGTAACATTTTCTCTTAAATTATTTTGTTATAGTTTTTTCTATTTTAATTCTCCAACCCGTTAAATCTTTTTATTATTTTATATTATAAAAAACTAGTATATTAAATATACTAGTATGTTGTTATGATAAGTATTAAAACTAAACTTACACACACATTCATCTAATGGTTGAAAAATATACTGTTTCTATGGATGGAAAACTAACTCCCCACGAAACGATGATTGTTCGATTATCTCCTACTGCCTCTCATGGTGGTCATTAAGATGGAACTATATTTATATATGATATATATTATTTTAATATTTTCTTTATTATTCTGTATTTTCCATTTATAACATACCTTTATGGTTTCAATAATGGGTAAAGATGATAATTTCATTTAAGGAAGTGTGGAATACCTCCCCCTCATAGTGATATGACTCGTTTAAGCCTTTTGTGGGAAGTATAAAGGATGTAGTTAGTGAAATTATATATGATATTATACTATAATTATTATATACATATGTATCATTATGTTTTAATTCCATTAAATATGAAATAGAAATGAAAATAGCATTCATGCGTTTGTACGGCTTACCGTCTCCATGAACAGTGCATTTAATTTATTATCTCCAAATGATATGTACTGTTATAAATACATATATATTATGGATATATATGATATATATAACATGTAAATAATTAATATAATTTTGGAGATAATGGACTATTGACCAGATGAACAACATGTAATTATACAAATTTCATTTATGAGTGAAGTACAAAATATCGACAAAATTATCGTTATTATCTTAAATGATTGAATAATGTTTATAACATGGTAATAAGTGATAAAAATGATTAATAAACTTGAAAAATATTCTTAAGAAAGTATAAATTAACATTCATTTATTATTTAGGAGATTAAAGAATGATCGAGTCAAGTCAAACACGAGGTAAAGGAATTCATCTCAATATCCATTCATTGGGGAATATTTTGTTTTAATACACGACATTATTTTATACACTGTATAAAACCCTTTGGATTTTTATTTCATTCAAATGGATTCTTTTTCTTTGATGTGTTTTACTAAAATGAAAAAAAGGAGTGTTTATTTTTAACTTAAGTGGTGAAAAATACCTTACCGCCGATGTGAGTATTATTTGATCTTTGGCTTCCTTAACAAGCTGAAATGCTTTCAAAAGGAAAATAAATACCATATACTCATTTTACATATTTCTGTATTTAAAATGGTTTTGATAATGTATTTTTATGTCAATATATTTAAATGATATATTGGGATTGAAATGTGGATATTTTATCTTTCATTTATTTTTGTTTTATGTGTTATGAATTTATTATGGTTGTTGGTAATTGTTTACGTATACGGGTGGCTCCATGATAAATCTAGTGTGGGTGATCCCGATATAGCTCTCTGATGCATTGGATAATGTGATGGAGGTAAAATTTAGGGTTTCTCCTAATATATTTAGAAAATATACTATGATGGGTTGTAATGACCCGTCCCCCGGGGCCTGTGTCGTGACTACCCCAAACTCGCCTTCCATAGGCCAGAGGCTGGAGACTTGCACCGAAGGCATAATTATCTAAAAATTGGGAAGGCATCACCTTTTAAGCCTATAAATTCACAAAATAGAGCACACAACTGGATACAAATCACTAAGTAAACTTTATAACAAAAGAGTTCTAAAAAGTAAAAGGGGTTGGAAATACAATCCCAACTATAATGTACAAGGAATCAAAATATAAATGTATTAGAAAAAGGGAAAACAACTCATGGATCATCCATCAGAATATCCTACCTGAAGGGTAGGTTCAGATAGCCTCCACAACACTCCATGTATGTCTGTCTCCTCCGTGTACCATCATGTCGTATGGTCCACCGCCGAATACCGTCTGGTCATGGTGGTCTTAGCCTCAGTCAGCGTTTTCCATCATCTGAAACCAACACAACGAGGTGCGGGCATAGCCCGTGCATGGGTGAGTATAATGATACTCAGTAGGGACCCCAAGACCCTCATGTTCTCTCAAAATCCAACACGTTTAAACCACAATTATGAATTCAAAAGATAACCCCACATAGGTATATGCCCATACATATACCTAAGTTATTAAGTAAACCATCTCAATCATGAGGAAAATACAAAGTTACTGACTCAACTCACACAGGTATACCAATTTTGTAAAGAGTTAGAGATGATTAGATATATCCACAAAATAATCTATTCTTTCGAACCCACGTAGGAATCTAGTAAAAAAATAAGATTTGTTGAACCCACATAGGATCCAAGAATAGTAGTTAGAGCATTCGATCCCACACAGGATCCAGGAACAGTCAGCAGAGGTGCTGAACCCACACATGATCCAGGAACAATAGTCATTGCTGTTGAACCCACACATGATCTAGGAATAGTTGTCAGAGCTATCGAACCCACACAGGATCCAGGAACAGTCGTCAGAGTTGTCGAACCCACACAAGATCTTAGAAATGTAGTCAGAGCTTTCAAAACGACACAGAATCTCGGAATAGTCGTTAGAGAGCAGCCAGCCACATGGATTCCACACAAAGCATGATTGATTATAGGAGGTTCTACTACTCAAGCCATGTTTCTATACATAAACTGCCAGGAATACCCACAAACCAGTATCCCAAATGTATGCCACGTCATAGGGGTCTCAACGCAATAGACGACACATCAATTGGATGCCCAGTGAATGAGTTATTACCCTTTTAGTCCCGAGGCCCTGATATGATTCATGCATGATCCAACCTGACAGTAACTCAAGTATACCCAGATCTCCAGTTAGGTATACTCAAAGGGACTTTCATGCTCCAAGATTACCAATGTCGTTGATAGTTCATCAAATGGACATCGGGTACCAAAGGTATGGCCAAAAGAAAATAAAGGGTCAATAGTCGGCTTGGGTCCAGTCAGAGCCAGTCTGACCGACCTGGCCCGAATTAGTTTGTGCCGACCCATTGGGTTCGACTCGGACCAGCAGGTCATGAAGGCCACGAGTAGTGTGAGGGAGAAGACCGGTCACGAGGGCACGAACCAGCTGCGGGTCAGTGTAAGGGCGGTACAGCCTGGAGGCGCCACGAGGTGTGCAGAAAGCCAGCTCGACCGGGCGTACGTGGGGCGTGGCTCAGCCCGGATGGTCGAGGCCAGTTTAGCCAGTATCGTGAAAGGAATAACATGGGTGGATTGGCCCCAATAGATGAGGTTGGTTTGGCCAGTAGTTTCACAGGGCGCGCATGCCAGCGCGGTTTGGACAGCAGCGGCACAGGGCGTGCGTACCAGCGCAGTTTGGCTAGGGTGCATGGGAGGCCGGAGGGCAGGCCGGGAAGTCGGCAGGTGGCAGGAAGGTAGCCAGGCAGGCCGGGGGTAGCTGGGCAGACTGGCAGGCAGCCTGGCAGTGGGACGGCTTGGTGAGCGGTGCGGCCGGTGGGGGCTCGACCGGGGTCGGTTCATCCGTTGGTGGTGCGGGATGTCGCGGGGGCAGCATGAGTCACGAAGGTTGTGGGTAGTGCGAAATTTTTCTTTTCCACCTTCTTCGCCTCGCCATTTTGTCTCCAGGTCAAACAATATAACAAAAGAGTTCGACGGAGTGAGTCGGGCCATGTTAGTTTGGCCCGCACCCCATGCGTTTAGGGTGATAACAATCGGTTAATCAAGGTAGGAGAATGATGAACAATAACTCACCCTCAAAAATAAACATATCATCATTATTCATTTTGATAGAAATGATGAACATGGAACATAAATGAAAACAACTCCTACCTTAGTTCGTTGTTCAATGATGATTTCACGGGAAGAAGACGGAGGAGATCATCGTTTTTCGCGTCTGCCACACACTTCCATTATCGAGCTCCTACATCTGCACGTTGAAGATGATGTGGAGGGAAGGTCGGTTGAAGACGTCCCACATCGGTAGGATCCAAGGATGAAGGTCGAAGGAGATCATTGTCGACGTTCTTCGTTGGAAAAACGTGTCCTTCGATCATCGTTCTTCATTCTTTGTTCTTCATTGGTGAGAGGTTTTCTCTCTCCTCCCATGTTTACACCAAAAAGAATACGCCAAGCCAAAGAATAAATTAATTTAATCTATTATTTAATTTTTTTCACAAAATAAAAAATGGATTAATTAATTAACATGGAACCCCTTAAATAATTTTCTCTATTATGGTTTAGGGGTGGTTGTACCATTATGTGTGGAGATCAAGAGTTTTCTCCCCACTTAATGGGGAGTTCAAGAGGAGTTAACCTCATGTGGTTCCCACCATATTAAAAATGAAGAGGACGTTATGTTCGGGTGGGTCCCAGCACCATAACCTCTCATTGGAGGTTAAGGTGTAGTGGTCCCCACCTCCAACTTCCACATGGAGGCTTAAACAACCATAATAAAAATAATGGTACAAATTTATTTTTATTTAATACATTAATTAAAACCCCAAAAAATAACATTTAATTCTGACCATCTGTCAACAAGGTGAATGTATTATTAAGAGAATACCGGCACAACGAGTTAAACGGTGACCTCATATTTCAATTCCGAGCACTGGTTCAAATGTTATAAAAAACTGCTTGTCCGTTTACTGAATGTACCCGAACAAAACATTAGAATTTGATTTCGGGCACACCGGGCCACAGAATCATGCGCTGTAATTTTTTGCGTAATCATGAAATTCCCATTTTATTATGAAAAAAATTTACATGAAATTTCCGGTTTGTTACATTCTCCACACATCATGGATCTACGTCCGCGTAAGACACAACTCACAACTAAAGGAACAAGTGGGGGTACTGAGAATGCATCTGAGCCTCCCACTGCCATGTGCTCTCCAGGAGGTTCCCATGATGCCAGTGAATTCACACCAGAGGTATCGACCATCCATTATCGACCCACTCCTGTCAATCCTCAATCTCTACTGGAACCTCCATCAAAGTCACCCCATCGTCAAAATCCATCTCACTATTGTCGATGATGTGATAAGGGTCATGCATGTATCTCCTCAGTTGGGATATATGGAAGAATTTGTGCACCTGGTGTGACTGAGGGGGAAGAGCTAAGTGGTTTTATACCTCTCCAACTCTGCTAAGGGCCTGGAAAAAGTCCAATGAACATCGAATATAAGTTTCTGCCTTTGAAAAATCTCCACAGACCTCATCGAGGTGAGACCCGTAGAAAGACGTGGTCTCTATCCTCAAAGTCCAAAGGTCTTTGTCTCCTATCAGAAAATGACTTATTCCTTCTATCTGCAGTCTTTATTCTCTCTTGGATGATCTGAACCTTCTCCGTGGTAGCTCATACCATCTATGGTCCCACTAGTGCTGACTCCCCGGGGTCAGTCCAAGACAAGGGTGATCTGCAAGGTAACCCGTACAACACCTTGATTGGTGCCATCCCTATTGGATTGATATCTACTATTTTATGAAAAATCCACCAAAGGTAAGTGATCCTCCCTACTGCGACCTATGTTGAGGACACAAGAATGCATCATGTCCTCGAGGGTCTAAATGGTCCACTTTGTCTGGCCATCTGTCTGAGGATGCAAGGTGGTGCCCAGACGAAGCTGCATCCCGGAAGATTCATGAAACCCCTTCCATTGATGGGATGTAAACCATGTGTCACTATTGGAGGAAATAGAAGATGATACTCCATGTATCTTCACAATATCCTTCACATAGAGGCACTCCAAGCTATCTACTGAACCCTGCTCTCTGATCAGTAAGAAGTGATCCGACTTGGTGAGTCGGTTGACGATCACCCAAATCGTGTCGTGACCCCTAGATGTACGTGGAAGTCTTATCACGAAGTCCATGGATATCTCATTCCACATCCAATATTGGAACCCTAAAGGTTGAACCAAGCATGCAGGTACCTGATGCTCTGCCTTCACTTGCTGACAAGTGAGGCACCGAGAAACAAACTCTGAAACTTCTTTCTTCATTCCCGACCACCAGTGCTATCATCAGAGATCCTGGTACATATTTTCCACTCCTAGATGTACCACTAGTGGGGATGTGTGAAACTCCATCAACACTTCCTCCTGATTTGAAACTTGTACTATAGTACATCCTTTAAAGAGGATGACATCCTCCCCACCTTTAGAAAATACATAAGCTGCCTGTCATGTTGATATCTCAGCACGTCGTGTCTCGTAGTGAATATACACATGTTGTGCCTCCCTGAATCATTGAATAAGTGGGGGAGGAAATGTAAGAGACCGAAGGAAGGCTTCTCCATCTCTATCCACAAAGGATATCTATAGAGAATCCATTGTTCTTTTGCCTTCCCTAGAAGATGTATACCAGATATTCTGCTGAGGGCATATGCAATAACGTTCCCCTTCCCAGGAGTATAAACTATCTCAAATTCATAGTCCTAGAGTAACTCAAGCCAACATTGCTGTCTTAGGTTAAGGTCCTTTTGAGAGAAGATATACCTGAGACTCTTGTGATCAGAGTATATAGTAAGACGATCCCCCATCAGATAGTTCTGTCACATCATCAAGGCGAAGACCACTAATGCTAACACCATGTCATGGGTAGAATATCTCTTCTTATGTTGTATCAACTATTGTGAACCATAATTGATCACTACTCATTCATGCATCAAGACACATCTGAGTCCGGTTCCTGATGTGTCACAGTAGACTATGTACCCAACGCCTTCATTTGGAAGACTCATGATGGGGGAACTAGTCAGCATATGCCTCTACCCCTGAAAGCCCTGCTGGAATCTCTCTGACCACACAAATGGTTTCCACTTCTTCGTCAAGTCTGATAGTAGTGATGAAACATTAGAGAATTATGGTACAAACATCCGGTAATATCCATCCAAACCCATGAAACTTCATACCTCTGTCACACTCCTTGGTGGATCCCATGAAAGTACCGCCTAAATCTTCACTAGATCCACTACTACTCCAGCCTCTGAGATGACATGACCCAGAAAGTGAACCTCTCGGATCTAGAACTAGAACTTAGAGAGCTTAACATAAAGCCGGTGCTCTTGGAGTGTGTCCAGTACTACCCCAAAATGGTAGGCATGCCCCTCCTCAGTAGTCGAGTAGATCAGAATGTCATCGATGAAGACTACGAAAAAGCGATTGCGGTACAAATAAAAGATCATATTCATGAATCCTATGAACATTTCTGGAGCATTGGTTACACCGAATGGAATAACCATGAACTTGTAGTGGCCATATCTACATATAAAGGTCATCTTCTGTACATCCTCGTCTCGAACTCTGAGATGTTAATAGCCTGATGTAAATGATATCTTCGAGAACCAATATGATCCCTTCAACTGATCAAATAGGTCTTTAATCCTCGAGAGTGGGTACTTTTTCTTCACGGTCACCTGGTTAAGGCAGCGATAGTCAACACAAAGTTCCATTCTCCCATCCGCCTTCTGGGAAAACAGAATCAGGGCTGCCTAGGGAGAAAAACTAGGATAGATGAATCCCTTCCCATGTAATTCCTCTAACTGTAACCACATCTCATGAATCTCTGCAATAGCTATCCGATAGGATGGTGTAGATATCAGTGTCATCCTAGGGTATAAGTCAATGTAAAAGTACACCTCTTTATGAGGAGGTAGACCTGGTACATCAACAGGGAAAACATCTACGTACTAGTCCACCACTACAGAATATATCGAAATATCCACATCTACTGCTCCAAGGGTAAGGAAGGCCAAATGATGAGTGATCAGCAGTACCCTCCTCCAAGTATCTCTATCGTGTGCTGCAATGGTTCCCTTCTTGCCGGTTAAGATAAACCTAGTTCCATTTGTGAGGAAACACCGCACTTTGCGCCTAATACAGTCAATCATAGAATGGACTGTAGATAACAAGTCCTTACCCAATCTGACATTGTAATCCCTCAACATTGCTACTAGGAGAACCCATCCAAATATCTCACCGCATAGAGTAACCTCACACTGCCGGCACCAGTGTGTAATCATCGAATATGCTCCTGTATAAGTCTATAGACTTAAGGATCGAGCCAACGGCTCCATCAGAATCATCGAACTTTGAACGTGGGTAGTGGAAATGAAAGAGTGACTGGAACCTGTGTCTTTAAGAACTACAGATAAGGTGGTGTAGAGAAAAATCGTACCTTGAATAATCTCCGGAGCGACATAATTGTATTCCTCAGCTACTTGGAGCTGAGTTCTCACATTTCAACCTTCTCCCTATGGTTAGGGTGGACCTCTGGTGGAGGTGGTGGTGACACCTCATAGTTTCGTCCACTTCCAGCTACATGACCTACTCCTCTTCCATGTACACCTTCTCCCGGTGGACTGCCTTGATCGTACCATTGCCTCTGCCAGGGAGGTCCCTCAACTATCTGCTGATCATCCGAACGACGAGGCAAACAGTCACGAGCCTTGTGACCCTACCCACCACATGTGATACACTACCTGTTCCTCATATGACTGTCTATGTCTTTTGTGTCTCGCACAACCGAACCCATGTCCGGAAGTTATCCACCAAATGGCCTAGTCCACTTGGATATCTACAACATCTGTCTACTGCCAACTGTAGATGTATCCGCTACATGACCCCCGGTGGTGGGTCTTGCTACTAGTAACTTCTCAAAAAGTAAACTCTACTCTAGGAGGTATCTCTCCAACACCTCCACCTACGTCAGGATGCTGAGGGAGATCATCGAAGCCCTGATCTCTCGCATAAGCCCGTGCTCGATGGTCCGGGCCCTACATAATGGGTCTCGTACAATATCTGTGGAGCAGTGTGAGATGTTAGTGAACCTCACAGAGTACTGTGACACCGTCATGGTTCAATGTTGTAGATGAATTGCCTCCTACATCCGCACTGTAGGTAGGGTGGACAGGAAAAACATTGGATGAAATAGGCTCTCAAAGTCTGCCCAATGTAGTCTCGCCTCGTCATGAACCGGGAGCATCGAGCTCCACCATCATCATGTCGCTGTCTAATGGAGACTCGCAGAAATGATCACCGTAAGGTTAGTTGGTATCCCTACTTGTCTGAAAACTCTCACCATAGCCTCTAGTCAATCCCGAACTGCCTGTGGGTCCGTATGACCACTGAACCTGGGCGGGCTCTGGCGCTAGAACTTGTGCAACCCGCTCAGGCGGCATGCACTCTCTTCTTACTAGGGATGGTGGAATTGATGGCCCAATGTGTAGTGATACCAGTAGTGCCTCTACTAGAAAAGGGCCCTACACTGAGGCATCATCGCTCGAGGAGATATCTGTGCATACTACTCTTAGAACAGTAGTTGGATATCTGTGTGGAGGCATCCTAAAAAGAAATAGGTGTGCCATGTTCAATAAGTTATACCTAGTGAGCTCACTCAATAGGTCACAAAGATAAATCATGAAAACACACATGCAATCAGTGTTTTCGTGCACTGAGTTGGAAGTCAGAAGTCAGTGTCCTGGTGTATGGATATGTCAGCCGCCAAACCAACACTGGACTCCCTGAACTGAAAATCACACTTAGTACCCTTAAAACTAGTGCTTCACCAAAAATATCAGAGTAATAAGTTTTGTGTTATAACCGACTCCTCTAATACCTATTTTTCATGAACCATCCCCTAAGGCTCATGCTGGGACTACCCAAATCCAACCTTCCATAGGCTAGGGGATGGAGAGTAGCACCAAAGGTATAATTCCCTATGAACCGGGATGGAATTTCCTTTTAAACATGTTAACGAACACAACAGAGAACACAACTAAATAAAAAAAACTAAGTAAATTGTATAACAAAAGAGTGCTGAGAATTAAACGGGGTCAAAAATATAAAACCAACTGTTAAGTAAAAGGAAACAGAAAGTACAGGTACTGGAAAAAGGGAAAACACCTCATGGATCGTCCATTGCAAAATCCTACCTAAATGGTAGGTACAGATAGCCTACACAACACTCAATGTCCATCCATCTCCTCCGTGTACCGTCACGCCGTAAGGTCCACCTCCGGATACCGTCCGGTCCTAGAGCTCTCAACCTTAGTCTGCGCTGTCCATCATATGCATCCAATACGATGAGGTGTGGGAATTTACCATGTAGGGGTGAGTATAACAATACTGAATAGATACCCTGAGACCCTCAAGGTCTCACAAAATCCAACAAGGATAAACCACAAGTATGAAATCAAAAGATAACCCCACATAGGTATATGTTCATAAATATAAATAAGTTATCTAGTTAACCATATCAATCATGAGAAAAAAGCAAACATACTGACTCAGCTCACACATGTATACAACTTCTGTGGAGAGTTAGAGATGATTTGATGTAGACACTAAATCAGCTATTCTGTCAAACCCACATAGGATCCTGGTACAGAAATCAGGGTTGTCGAACCCACACAGGATCCAGGAATAGTAGTCAGAGCTTTCGAACCCACACATGATCCAGGAACAGTCGTCAGAGCTGTCGAACCCACACATGATCCAGGAACATTAGTCAGAGCTATCAAACCCACACAGGATCTAGGAACAGTAGTCAGAGTTGTTGAAAACACATAGGATCCAAGAACAGTCGTCAGAGCTGTCGAACCCACATAGGATCCCAGAATAGTAGTCAGAGATGTCAGACCCACACAGGATCCAAGAATAGTCATTAGATAGCATCAATCCACAGGTTTTCCGCATGAAGCACACTTGATTCCAGGAGGTTATTCTTCTCAATACATGTTTCTATACATAAACTACCACTAATACCCACAAAGAAGTATCCCAAAGGTCCACCACTTCATATGGGTATTAACGCAATAGACGGCGCATCAATCGGAAACCCGGTCTGTGAGTTATTAGCCTTTTAGTCCCAGGGGCCCGGATGGATTCATGCACGATCTAAGCTGACCGTAACTCAGCTATACGTCGAACTGTAGTGCGTTATACTCAAAGGGACCATCACACTCCAAGATTACCAGTGCCACTGATGGTTTGTCAAACAAACACCCTGTACCAAATGTATGGATAAAAAATAAAGGGTCGGTAGTGGGCCTAGGTCCAGTACGACTCGGTCAGACCAAACCGATGGGTTCGTCCCAGCCCGCTGGGCACGGCCTAGCAGGCCGCAAAGGCTGTGAGTAGCGCGATGGTGCAGACTGGTCACGCGGGCGCAGACCGGTCACAGGTCGGTGTAATAGTGATTCGTCCTAGAGGCACCGTGAGGGGCACGTAAGGCTGGATTGGCCTAGCGCGTGAGGGGCGCGGCTCGGTGGCTCGGCCTGGATAACTGAGGCTGGTTCGGCCAGCGCCGCGAGGGGCTTGGCTCGGGAAGCTCAGCCCGAATGGCCGAGGCCGGTTCCACCAGTAACGGTGCGCGGGCTGATGCAGTTCAGCCGGGGCGCATGGGAGGCCAGTGGGAGGCCATGAGGTGGCTGGGTAGGCCAGCTGGCGGCTGGGTAGGTTAGCAGGCAACTGGGAGGCAGCCGACCAGCAGCTCGGCCCGGCGAGCGGCACAGCCGGCAAGGGCCCGGCTGGGGCTGGTTTGGCTGGTGTTGGTGTGGGACACCGTGGGGGTGGTGTGGGTCATAGAGGCCACTGGTAGCTCAGACGTTTCCTTTCCTCTATCATCTCCTCATCGTTTCATCTCCATGCCGAAGAATATCAAAAAAGAGTTCGATGGAGGGAGTTGGGCGATGTTTTTTTGGCCCGCACCCTCCCCGTTTAGGGTGATAACAATCGGTTCATCAAGGTAAGATAACGATGCACAATAACTCACCTGCAAAAGGAAACATATCCTCATTCTTCGTTTGGATATAAAAGAGGAACATGGCACATAAATGAAAATAAATCCTACCTTTTTTCATTGTTAGACGATGATGTCGTGGGAAAAAGATGGAGGAGATCGTCATTCATCGTGCCCGCCACACACATCCAATCTCGAGCTCGTGCGTTGGCTCATTGACTACGACGTAGAGGGAAGGTAGGTTGAAGACGTCTCATGTTTGTAGGATCCGAAGGAGAAGTTCGAAAGAGATCATAACCGGTGTTCTGCGTTAGAAGAACACATTCTTCATTCTTTGGTCTTCATTCTTCATTAGCGAGAGTTTTTCTCTCTTATCCCAAGTTTCCACCAAAAAGAATATGACATGCCGAATAATAGATAAAGTAAATCTATTATTTAATATATTGGCACAAAATTCAAAATGTATGAATTAATTAACTTGGATCTATTTAATTACTTTGGCTCCATTAAGGTGGATGGGTGGTGACACCATTAAGTGGGGGGCTCAAGAGGTTTCTCCCCACTTAATGGAGAGTTCAAGAGGTTTTAACCTTGGGAGGTCCCCACCATATTAAATATCGATATGAGGATAGGTTCAGGTGGACCCCACCACCATAACCACTCATGGGAGGTTAAGGTGTGGTGGTCCCCACCTCTATCTTCCACATGGAGGCTTCAACCAAAAAAAATAAATATAATGCTACAAATTTATTTTTATTTAATTCATCCATTAAAAACCCAAAAACTATATTTTAATTCCGACCATCTACCGTAATGATGAAAGTCTTCATAAGAGAATATTGGCGCTGCGAGTTCAACAGTTCCCTCAGATTTCAATTCTGAGCACCGATTCAAAGATATAAAAACTCGCTCGTACGTTTACTGAACATACCCAAACAAAACATCATAAATTGATTTTGAGAACACTGGGCCTCAGAATCATGCGCCGTAAATTTTCGAGGACTCGTAAAATTTCTATTTAATTAAAAATAATAATTTACATAAAAATTCTGGTTCTTTACATGGGTATTAAAAAATTTACTCCCTACGTAGCTGTGAAAACTATAACATAAGTATGTTATGTATTCCACAAGTTACCTTTATGATTTATGATTTCTATGTGTTATTAATAAATCTTATGTTTTCATGAGGTATGTTAAAGAGATTATTTTATGTAGTTAATGATGAACTAATGTTTTCATTATGCGTTTTATAACCCTTAATTATCTTTTTATGCCTATCCCATTTTTTTGAAATGTTTTTAAAAGACATAAAATGGAATAGGGTCAAGGATGGGATCATGGAAAATTCATGCTATCTAAAAAATGGAAAAAGACATGACTCTTTTTTTCAATGTGTTTTAATTTTGTGAAAAAAATGGAAACCAATTAGAAGTGTCTAATTTGTAACTTTTGAGATGTAATATAATTGTTATGGCCTAATTCACTAGAGCTCTAATCCTGAAAAGATCTCCACTGTGAATTATTCATTTAACTCAGGATTATGTAATGTATTGAGGCCTTGTACTTATATTTTTAATTACTGTACATATCCATCATACAGGTTTAATCATGTTCCTACCAACATGGGAACAAGATCTAGTAAAGAGTAGAAAAAGTTGAAACCATGATTCACCCGCTCTAAGAGAAATATAGGGTTCTTCAATTGGTATCAAAGGGAGGTTCACGTATGTTTGATACTCTAGAGTAATTCTATTCAGAATAAGATTCTAGTTTCTTTCCTAATGTCAAAAATTAATTATATTCATGATGAATATTTAGTCATTTCTAAGAATAACACTACATCTAGTTTGACAATGAAAAATAAGAAAAAGAATGAGAAGAAGCATTTGAAGAAGTCCCTTATGTCCAATGAATATGTAGTTTCTGTTTCTCCATGCCCTTCCAATAAAAAAGAAATACAATTCTTGGAATGTAAAGAAAAGGAGGCTTAGACTTCTATAAGAGGGGAAGAAGACACTAATATATCATTTTTCAAGTGATCAGGAGAATTTAAGAATTTATCTACATGATGTTCCTGAAGAAAGGGTTGCTACTATTTTTATAATGATTCAATTTATGCAGGCTAAGATCACCCGACTGGGAAGGGAAGCTGAAAATATGTAGGAAGGATTAGTAAATAAAGTATCAAAATGTTATAATATCTCTAGAAATATTGAATCCCTTGAAAAAACAATGAGGAAACATGAAAAAATACATCATTATTGTTCAAATAAGATGATGAGGAAGAAATAGTCAGAAATTCTCATGAATAAAAGATCCATGTGCATAAAGGGAAAATGAAAAATTGAACTAATGTCAAGGTTCTCCAATTGGATGGTATATTTAATAAGATAAAGGAGCATGACTCTTTCATTCAGAATAAAATGATGATGTGTGAGGATGAATTTGTTATAATAAATAAGGGTTGTGAAGAGAAGATGACGATTATTGAATATCAAAAGGCCATTCTAAATAGTCAATGTCTAGAATTGGGTTCTTAGTTGACCAATCTTGGGAAGACACATATTGATACTTCACAAAAGAATGAAACATTTTCTAGTGGTACTCAATGCTCAGTAAAGGACTCTATGGTCAAAAGACCTCCATCATTTGATATGAAGATCATGAATTCACTCATTGATCTATCATAAGAAGATAAGAAAGTGAAGGAACCATCCATACCAACTTTTACTATTGTTTTTAAATATTTTTCTACAAAAAGTTCTTGTTGGAAGAAAAATTATAAACAATTATGGATGAGGCAAGGTGATGAGAAGAAACCTACCACCATGGATAGAGTGGATAGGAAGAAAAATATGAAATATGGATCCCTAGATAGAGAAAAAAAGATTAATAATAATTCCCAGCTAACTTATTCAGAAGCTATAAAAAAGGAATGATTTTTCGGTCAATGTTGGTGGTACAATATATTTGGGCACTGTGAAATGGATTGTTGGTACAATCCCTTAAATAAAAAAGCAAAGGGAAATCCTATATCATAGTGAAGATATATAGAGAAGAAGAAACAACATCTGTAGTTCTAGAAGCATTTGTTTACCACAAACCGATTTGGAATTCTTGATAACATCTACGATGTATGCAACAGAAGGGGTCAAAATATAGGTACCTGCCCATCTCAAAATGGATTCACTATTTGTAAGGAAACAACACCTAAAATTCTGGCTAAGTATGAAGAAGCTAACTTGGGATGAAATCAGAAAGAAAATTGTGAACACACACATCCCCAAGAAGATATCATGCAAGTAAGCTGAGAAGTCCCTGCATTTTTGTTCCAAGAAAATGAAGGGAAATTCATCAAAAATACAAACTAAGAGGGATGACACTCAGATGAACTCATGAGGAAGATCCATACCTACTACAGCAGTTCCAAATGACATGTTAGTCATCTTGCTAGAAGATTTTGAAAGAATAAGGAAACATGAAAATGAACATGCCAGGTCTAGTGGTAAAGGAAAAGAAATAATTTCCCATGATGAATACATTGTGAAAAAGATATTTAAAACAAATAGAAACAGATGCCTCATATATGTTCTATGTGAGAGATGTAATAAATATGGTAACATTTTAAAAGGTTGTCTAACCGTAATACCAAATCAATAAATAGTCCTTAAAAGGAGTATGAATGTATCATTCATGATGGATATTAAGAAGAAAAAATCTCCACACAAATTGGAAGATAATGTGAAGAGAGACATTCCCCATCAACACATATCCGAACATATGTTCAAATGTGAAGGCATGAAGACTGGTGAAAATTGAGGAACATGGTTGAGAAATGCATCTCAACCATCCATCTCATATTAATGAAGTAAAAAATAAACCGTGTTATTCTGTTAATAATTGGTGTACTGTAGTTGTGATAATAATACATATAATTGAAGGTGAAGCATGCCCTCAGGGGGAGAACCCAATAAGTAGTGAATGATGTTCACTCTTGATAGCTAAGATGAACATGTTTCCATCATTGGAATATTATTTAATTGATATTAAACGATTAAGACGATGAAGAATCACCCTTGATGAATATGATGAGGAGTTTTTCCAGTGAAGTGGAGAAAAATGAAGATGCTTCCATAATTATTGTTTCAATCCGTATCACATTCAGTTGGTATTAAGTGAAATTACTCTGGAAATTTCTTGAAGAACATGTCCTTGGAAAAGGTATGAAATTTATCAAAATATCATCCTTTGTTACTTAGAACAAATATCATTTCACAAAGGGGGAATAACTTAATTAATCAGTGGAATAAGAATAATATAAATTTCCCAAGGCCACATATTTTTTCAATTGAACATGAATGTTTTTTATCCGTTTATTAAAGTGAGTGCAAGAGTTTCAGGGTGATTATTTCCTATCACATTCAATTTATTCAGCCAATAATTAATTTTTAAAACCCTTGAATACAATGTACATGAGTTCTCATCTCATGTCGTATCATGACCAGTGAATAATGGACATCCTTCTTGTCTAAATCAAATCCTCTTGTTTTCTACACCTAGCATTACTCAAGTAGACTTAGATTTAAATGATTGATTACAAATTTCGTAAGTATATATTGATACCCTCTATACTATGAACTTTGTATTTCTTTTCAATAATGGGGAGATAACATGTAATGAATGTTTGAAAAGTAAAGATGAGAGAGAAGATTATCATTTTTCCATTAACGTATTCATTTCGGGAGATTTTTAAGGTATTCACAACAAAATAAAAAGGGGGATATTATTGGGACCGCATTCTTTAAAAGGTTTTATATGTTCTCAATAGTTGTCAATGAAGATAAAAATGAAGGAGATCAATAATAACTCTAATTAAATGGAGGAATGGTGAGGTATCTTTCATATGAGGATGATTGAGGAAGAATGAGGATTTTATGAAGACCATGCAATTATTAATGATTTCATGAGAACCATGTAAGAGCTTACTTGTAGAATAGAATCATATGATTTTCATGATGTATATAATGATGGTTGAAGAAGAAGAGAGAGTGAGGAAGGTATTCACATTCTAATACACCCATGTATTTCACATTGTATCTAAATCAGACAATGCTTTTCTGATTTTTACTTCCTAAATATCATAAGTTTAAAGAACTTGTGATGCAAGAATTATGAAGTAAAGGGAGAGTAAAGATACTGTCAATCATATTCCGCTTTGATTGGAAATATTTTTACTGCTGAAATATAGGGAAATAGTATGACTTTGAAAAAATTTATTATTCCCCAGATACAAAATAGACTAATATTTTTAGTGAATGTGGAGTTTTAAGATCATCACTTAAATATTTGGAAATGGAAAGAGGTGTGTGAAAAACCAGATTTGTTTGTGAAAAAATGGGAATGTGCGCGGAAAAATGGTTTTCACAAAATAGTTGGTTGATTTTTTTTTTCACACATGTAGTTCCTTGGATCAGAAATATTGTAAATTGGAAAATCCAAGAGGTACGCGAAAAATTAGTGATGTTCACATAATGTGCACGAAACATAATACATGTGCATGTAAAATTGGTTGTGTATAAAATGTCGGTTTTATGTTTCTCATGCAATTGAGTCTTTAACATAAGAATGATGAAAAATGGAAAATTCATCAGGTGTGGAAAAAAATCCTGGCGGTGCACAAAAAAATGGTAGGTGAGTGTAATATAAATAAGTGATAGACAGTTTTACCCATAGGAAGGGGGTTTATGTGTAGGTTCAAAGATGCCTATAAACACGAGGTGACCCCCTCTAATTTGTCGAGGCTCAACACTTAAAAAAATCCCAAGCTCTGGTATGCAGAAACATTGATGTATTAAGTGGTGCATGAAAAGAAGATGTGTTGCATGAAAATGAAAATGTTTCAAAGAAAAGGGATGTTCTACACGAAAAAGAAGAGTTGAACGAAAAGAAAATTTCCTTTGAAAAGGTGTTTTCATGTGTAGGTCTTGAATTTTACGTGCAAGACACCTATATGGGTGCGTGGAAAATTTAGGGGTCCCACAGGCCTTTGACAGGTGCTAAGAACTCTCGAGGTCGATTCGTGAAGAAGGAAGTACCATGAACCATTTAGTTTTATGAAGAGAAGTAGGACCACACACACATGACTATTGTTTAACACCTTTGTTGTCCTCTTTGAAGAGAAGAAGAATGATATGTGAAACTAAAATCAGATCATCACTGAAAGAATGAAGTATACCGATACACCTAGGTGTTGGTATTGGGAATTAAAGTATGATAAGAAGAAGAAGAAAAGAGTGTGCCCAACTGAAGATTGTGAATTATTTAGGGAAGTACAATTGATATGATGCTTTGAGTATCTGGTTTTTGTTTTCAGTGCTTTCAAGTGAATCAATCCAGGACTTCGATGAAAGGATTGTCTTGTGATGGACTAATACAAAGACATAAATGAGAACCTATTGAAGATACCTTCACATATATAAACCGAGTGGGACTTCACCCAAGGCAGTGAGCCAGGGGGAGTCAACGGGAATGACATGAGGGAAGCAGTGATAAATCCATGAACATTTAGCCAATGAGCCTAGGACAGAGTGACTGTTCCTGAACATTTATAATCACCAATTAGTGAAGAAGAGTGGAATCTGGTATGACCAGTAGCCTTTCGGCGTATGGTCCTTGGAGGTATCCCTTAGTGGTAAACCAAGTAAAAAATGTTTTTTTGTCCTTACGTGTGTATTAATTTACTACAAATATCCATCATACAGGTTTAAACAAGTACTTACCAACGTGGGAAGAAGATATAGTAAAGATGAAAAATGCTGACAACTTGGTTCACCCCCCCCCCTATCTGGGCGATCTAGCGTCCTTCAACCAGAAAAAGTTCTCCCAACAAGTAGTTCCTCACAAACGATAAGACATGAACCACAACTGGTAGCTCCAGGTCATGAGTAGGATAATTCCTTTCATGTAGCCTTAACGATCTCGACCCATAATCCATAACCCAATCTTCCTACATCGACTCTACCCCATGTCCAACACGAGAGACATCACAAAATATAGAATACTTCTTACCTAGTTCAGGAAAGATCAAAATTTGTATGGTAGTCAACCGATTTTCCAGCTCCTAAAAATAATTCTCACAAGCCTATAACCAAAAAAACTTAACACCCTTCTTCATTAGACATGTGTTTTTCCTGCCAAATGAGAGAAATCTCTAATAATCATTCAATAATATCTCTAAAAACCCAATAAACTACAAATATCAAAGACGTTCATGGGCTGCTCCCTAGACACCACAACCTGCAACTTTTCTGGATCCACCAACACACCTGACTCAGAAATGATGTGTCCTAGAGAGTGCACTATATCAATCCAAAATTGAAATTTTATTATCTTGATGTAAATAACATCCCTTATTTGTGTACTCAAGATAATGTAAATATGTTTTTCATAATCATCATGAGTTCTGGAGTACACCAAGATGTCATCAACGAATACAACTATAAACTGATCCAGATATGGGTGGAGAATCTGGTTCATTAAGGTCGTGAACACCACTGGTGCATTGGTCAAACCAAAAAACATCACTAGAAATTCATAAAACCCATACCTATACGGAAATATGTCTCAGATATTTCAGAATATCTCACCATCAACTGATGATATCCCTATTTCAAATCAATCTTAGAAAACACTGAGGCACCTCTTAGCTGATCAAACAGGTCATTGATTCTTGGAAGTGGGAACCAATTCTTAACTTTCATTTGGTTAAACATATTAAAATAGACAAATAGACTTAGTGATCCATAAAAAAAATATAAAAGAACACTAGATATCCCAATGGTGATGTAATAGGATGCATAAACCCCTTACTCTCTAACTCATCTAACTAAACCTTCAGTTCTTGGAGCTTTGCTGGTGCTGTTCGATAAGGTGGAATGGAAACTGGCCCCGCTCTAGGAATCAATTCAATCGTGAACTCATCATCTCTATTTGGTGGTAACTCCAAGAAGTCATCAGGAAACACATCCTAAAATTAGTCCACGTCCAAAGGAAATACTGAATTTCTTTTCTCCCCATCATCTTTCATAAGGCATGCCACTTGGGATGTAAGTTCCCCCAACTGCTAGAGTAGTGTCCCAACATGGACCGTTCGAGTATCCCACTCACCACGAAGGACATAATTGATCCCATCGAGAGGTGTGAACATTAACCAATGTCAATAACAGTTGATACGGGCATGATATAACACCAGCCAATCAATTCCCAAGATTAGGTCAAAACCTTTGATCTCTAAGAAAAATATATTTAACCAATAACAATACCCACCAACCTCTAGAGAACAACCCTTACACTACTTGATTTCTTCAATTCATACCCGTAGCAGATTATCAAGCAAAATTACCCCCACATGAAATTTATATGGTTAATCCAAACACATATACCAACTAAGAAGAAATAATGGAATGTGTATCACCTGTATCAAATAATGCACTATAAAATATGGAAGTTACAAGAATTGTACCACAATCATTAGACAATCCTAACTCACAACCTTCAAGTGAAACCAAAACTGTATAGATACGACCATTACCTTTTTCCCAGGATTCATCTTGAGTACCCTGCACTTCATTGCTCTATTGGTAAGGGTGACCTCACCCCAGAGTTACAAATTCACTCCCCCTACCAGTATAGCACATGGATCTGTAACTACCTTCCTGATACAGGGTAATCAACCACCTTCCAAAACATATAATTTTAATGCTTCCCCCTTGCTGGAAGGTTCCATAGTGGTGCTTCCAACTATCAGAAGAGACACCACTTGCTCACCCACCTGGTTCCACAGTTTCACTACCTAAATATCCCTGCGGGTTCCCCTTAAAGATAAGGTATTGATACACCACTTCAAAAAACCATTTTAGATGAAATATATTCACTTTAGATCTGATATCATGTCACAAACCATCCTAGGATTGTTTCTCTATGACTTTCTCGTCTCCGGTCAATGTCAGAACAAAGCATCTCAAATCGGTGAAATGACATGCATATTCCATCAACGACATTATACCATGAGTGAGCCTCATGAAATCTGTGGCCTTCTCCTTACTCAAGGTTTAAATATTGAAGTTCTCCAAAAACATCTCCTGAATAACCTTCCACATCATTCTTTCAGCCTTCTCGGTCTAAACAATGATTTCCCAACAATATTTTTCTAGACCTCTCAGCATATAGGCCACCAAATTGACTTGAATATCAAGAGGATTATCTAGATTATCCAGAATATTATGGATGGAATCTATCTATAACTCTACTTCTTCTTGCCTATCATCTCTTAAGGACACTACTAACATGGTATTTAATTCACATGGTCATATGCCTTATGTTTTACCCGAATCTCAACAGTTTCCCTATTCTAATTTACTCTGACCACATGTTAATCAACCTTTTCTTCATTTTTATACACAATTTTCTAAAAACTACTTACCCTTTTCAATTTTCTTTTTAACCATTCATACCATCCCAGTAGGCACAATTTCATTACCTTTAATAAACATATGCATCTTAGCCTTTACATCCCACACAACCATCCCATGTGTGTTCCTATCATGATGCATGTCATTTTCCTACATAGGTTCCCATATTGATGGATGAATGAACAACCTCGTACCTTTCCGTCCATGAAGGAAATATCAGAAATCCGTAAAATCACACAAAACGTGCATCACCCAATGGTGAAATATCATAAAATGTAACAACACACAATAAGTACTATAATCCACTCCTATGGTGTCTTGGGTTTCCCCCCGTAAAAGGGTTAATTACTCCCAAGGACAAGATCATTACCAAGGTCAGACACTTTCCTAACCTCCCATATACAATTCCCCAAATATTAAGAAAGAAAAAATAACTCCTCTGATACCACTTTGTAACATCCCAGACCAGAGAGAAACTAATATGGTTCCCTGAGCTAGGTTATCAAAATACCTAAAGCGCACCACCCCACACACAAGAGGTTGCTTAATAATATCGAGGGTCTAACAAGTCAAGCGGGGAGACTATACCATAATTACCAGAGTAATCCACAATAGATAAAAAATTAAATAAAAAAAACAATGAGAACAATCAATAACAATCATAATTAACAAATTCCTAAAACTAGGTACAACCATATACAACAGTAAATAAATCATTCCATGATACAGTGTTAAGTGAAAAAAACCACAAAAGAATGAAAACAAAAAGATACCCAAAATTGTATGGAATCAAAGTTTGGACCTACCCCAACATGTCCCAAGTCCAAATCAACTCCCTAGAATAGGTCCCATTCCCTTGTCCTATCCTACATGCATGAAATATGCTCAGGTTCCCAATGGTGGCCTGAGCATGGAGTGAGTATAAATCAGAAAGAAAATACCAACAATGTAGATAAAAAATACATCAATTGACAATGGTTAATTGAAAAGATAAGTGATCTAAAAGATGGATAAAAAGTTCATTGAGCCTTTCTAGGCTCTGTTAATTTAATTTATACTACTATTGAATCTAGGTTCACTACTTCGACATTTCATAATTTAATCTACCTTTTTCATGAGTTAAATAGATTATAAATATTCAATGTTTCCAAGAATATTGGAATAAAATTCAAAACCTATATCTCTAGGCATCACATTATAACAACCTCATAATCCTCTCCAAGAAGCCTTAGTATGGGTGGAATGAGACTATTAGGGGAATAAAACTCCTTTAGCTTCCGTAACCCATGCATTTAGGGGTGGAGCTAGATCCTCAGTCCAAATCGATGGTTGGGCATATAACCCAATGTTGATACCCCACTCAACCCATTGATTTTCCCATGATTATTTATCTTTCATCATAATCAACCATATCCAACGTCATTTACAACATCATAAAAATACCAATAAATGGGAAATTAACATTATTACCTCAATCCATTAACACCTTCATCATATATATCATTTAACCCTTTATCTACATTATCCATTTCCCACACCTATCTCACTAAGAATATTTAATTATAATGCTAGTGTCCTAGAAATTTCCCATTAATCCATTTAACCATTTTTCATGTTAACCAAACATCTTTTTAGTATATTACCCACCCAAGTGTATTACTAAAACACAAATTGAATATCCTTTAATCATATTAACATATTCATGATGGGATCTATTTGTTCCCACAATGGCCTACGCGTGCTTAGTTAACTCTATGACCGACAATTATCAGCCCACCCCATGGGTATCCCCAAAATGGGTCGTATCGTCCCCCATGCATCCTGTGAAGACCATGAGGGTTTTATTAAGTTTTTTAGACACAGAATACATCACATAATGAAAAACTAACTAATAAATCCTCAAACTATGGCAGGAAATAAAACCCTACATGCACAATTACACATAAAACTCAACAGATATAACATGTACACCAACTACCTTGAATCTGATGGCGAATACACCCTCAAATGGAGCCTTAGATCCAGATTCAACCATCCCTTGAATATTTACTGTAAACCTCACCAAAAAAAGTTTTTATTGATATAGATGGCGATGAAGAAGAAATAGAAATCCTAAACCAAAAATCAATACATGGAGGTGTTTAGACTTACCCAGATATTCAATCTGCAACTGAAGGCCCTCCAAACAGCTTTACGATGAGGGAGATTGATCATTGTAAGCTCTTTGAGCTTTTGAGGAATCACTAGGGCTGAAGGAGGAATAAAGGAGAGAAATCCTGAGTGGTATAAGAAATCACGTAATGGGATTTTATTAATTTTTTAGAAATTTACAAGCCACATAGTTTACCCACACAGTTTACCAAACTGTGTGCAAACCATGTAGAGTCTACTACCTTCACACCCTTACTCTTTCATGGTTTTTTAGACCATGCACAAAACATGTGTATTGACACTTCCCACATGGTCTCCCCTCACACAATTTTACAAACCATGCACAAACCATACAAACTACCTAGAAGGCCCCTTTTCCACTTTTTTTATGTTTGAACCCCTGGAACACCCTCGAACCATCACAAAGACTTAGGAAACACTTAATTAACCATAAATAGGACTAAAATTGAATCATAATCAAGGAAATACCTTAAAGTGAAATCTAGAATCTTATAGGTTCCATTGAAATATATGTGACTATCAAGGAAAGATCCTCTTTATTTCCTCAATGTGCATATTTTCGTTATAAATATGTAATTTTAATTTAAAACATGTGTCACACTACCGAAACTAAGTTAACGATCTTGTATTTTTATTCAATGTTTATAACAATAATTGATAATTCATTTTTCAGGTATTTGAAATGATCTTACATCAATCCAACACTCGATGTGGTTGACATGAATATAAGTGCATGTATTTAATAGAAAAGTGTCATTGTAGTTTAAAACACAAATCAAATAGTCAAAACTGATAAAAGGAGGTTGTATTGTTTTCAGGTTCTACAAATATGGTCCATAATTCATTTATTATGTTTAATAATTGACCAAACAACAATATGATTCATGATGTGATGGATATCACTCAACAAGTGTGTTTTCAATATAATAGTGTCATTTTATTTTAAAATTCATGTCACTAGTAAAAAATGATAAAAAAGATAATTTTATTATCATAAATTAGGATAATTATCCATAATTTATTTTGTGACATATAGAACTTGACATAACATTAATCTGACACATAATATGGTCGGTATGACTCGAAGTCTGTGTTTTAAATATTTAAGTGCCATTTTAGTTTAAAATATTAACCAAATCATGAAAATCAAGAAAACATGCTCATATTATTTTTAATCTATATGAAAAAAATTCATAATCCATTTTTAATGTGTAGACATTCATTGTATGAAAATATAACACACGATGTGGTCAATATGACTCGAAGTAGGTGTTTTCAGTATAAAATTAAAATTTTAGTTTATAAGATATCACATATCCAAAAACAAGAAAATAAGCTCATGTTGTTTTTACACTTTAGGAAAATAGTCCATAAATCATTTAAGACATGTATGAATCGACTACACATCAATCTAACACCCGATGTTGTCAGTACATCAAATTTATAAAATTGAGTTAACGAGCTTAGATTGTTTTCAAAATTTAGTAAAATGGTCCATAATTAATTTTTTATGTGTAAAAATAATACTCGAATCAATACAACACATGATGTGACCTATATGACACAATGTGTGTGTTTTTAATAAAAAAAAGTGTCATATTAGTTGATAATGCATGTCACACTACCAAAACTGATCAAATAAGATTAGATTGTTTTAAAAATTAGATAAATTATCCATAATTCATTTATCAGGTGTATAAATTTAATTCTCACCAATATGACACACAATGTTATCTAAATGACTCAATGTACATGTTTTCAATACAAAAGTGTTATTTTATATTTAAACACAACACATATACCAAACCAATATAAAAAGTTTATATTGTATAAAAATTTTATTAAAATAGTGTAAAATTCATTTGTGACCTATAATAATTGACCAAAAATCAATTTTACACTGATATGATCAGTATCACTCAATGTGCATTTTTTCAACGAAAAAGTGTCAATTTAGTTTAAAACATTCATGAAATAAAAAAAACATGAATAAAAGATAGTACTATTTTGAAGCATTTGTAAAATGGTCCGTAATTCGTTTATGACAACAACGAATCAACCAAACAACAATTTGACACATGATGTGACCGATATAAATCAAATTTCATGTTCTCAATATAAGGTTTCTATTTTTGTTTTAAATTTGTGTCACATCCTTAAAACTAAGCAAAATATATTAGATTATTTTCAAACAATAGGAAAATGATCCAAAATTCATTTTTCATGTGTAGGAATTGGCCAGACATCAATCTGACCCATGATGTGGTCAATATGAATCGAAGTGTGTGTTTTCAATATAAGAGTTCCATTTAAGATTAAAACACACAACAAATAGTCAAAACTAATAAAATGATGTTGGAATATTTTTAAAATTTATGAAAATGGTCCATAATTAATTATTGATGTGTACGAATCATTTGCATATCAATCTAACACACTATTTGACCGATATGTCTCAAATTGCGTGTTTTCAATATAAAGGTGTCATTTTAGTTTAAAATGAATTTCACTATCCAAAAATAATAAAATGAGATTAGATTGTTTTAAAAATTTAGGAAAACAATCTATAGACTTCTTGTGATATATAGAAATTGACCACATTTTAATCTGACACATGATGTGGTCGGTAAGACTCAAAGTGTGTGTTTTCAATATATAAGTTCCATTTTAGTTTAAAATAGGCATCACATCACCAAAACTGAGCATACAAGCTTAGATTGTTTTTTTATCATTTTATATATTATTATTGGATTAATTTTTTTATCATTTCAATATGATACATATTTAGTTAATTTTTAAGTAGATGATTCTTAAAGACAAACAAGAAGTGGTGTGATGGTTGAAGGCTTGATAACTAGTTTGAAATCTATCCATCTTGATAGGTCTCCTCATTATAACAATAAGTACAACTTGAATAAGATAGACTCCTATAAGGGTGATTATCAGTTAGGTTAAAATCTTATATGATAAGTATCCCTAAGACACATCAATTGATAAATCAATATAATATTAATTTGACAACATATCGATTCATTAATTTATAAACCAAAAACAACTTTAGTAAGAGAACACTCTAATAAAATAAAGAATTAGAAGTCATAAAAACCATTTCAAAATTGTTTAGTCTAGGTTAATAAAAACTCCAAGTATTTTGAGGTCATAAATCATTAGTTATTAGTGATTTTATTTTTGAGGTAGTCTCTATATGTTTCATTTTTTAATCATTTACAATTGGTTTAGATTTTACTTTTCATTGGATTTTTGATAAAATTTAACACAAAAATATAGTAGATAAAATTAACCTAACCACAACTAATATATATAGTGACGATAATGTTTAGCGGTGATAATACTAACTTCAACTAATTATGATTTTATTATATTTATTTAGCAGCGGTTTTTTAAAACCTCCGATAAATATTTCTTTTAAATATTTATTTTTAAAAAAAATATTAAATAAAACATATAAAATTAAAAACACTCAAATGTAATAAAATAAAACATAAATTCACATTAAACCCATCATACATATATTGGAAATTATATATCCATACATCCACAGTCATCATAACCTAAGTCACCATAACCTTAGTCAACCCATAACTTCTTTCTCAGTATATACATTTAAAATATGTCCAAAACAAACCGATGATTAATATATGTCCATCTCATGACCATTGATGCATCTATATACCTTCGTCATATCTCATCAACAGGAATAGACCACATTATCTCATCAGTTATAAAAAAAAGTAGACAAAAATTAAAATTGAACATAATAAATCCTAATTATAGTATAATAATTGATAAAATTTAAACATACCAAAAAAACTATTAATCATAACGTATACCTTGTGAAGTATTTCTTTGGATTAGAATGGTTAACCTCCTTCATACTGTTGGAATTTTTCACTAACAATAAAAAAAATATTTTAAAAAAGAAATTAAAAAGACAAAAGACATATAATATATTCATAATTTTTCACACAAATTTGTTATATTGTAAATCAAATAGATGAAATTTTAATATAAAAAAATAATATATCATGAAAATCACTATGAAAACATAAAATTACCTATTTAATATATGATTCAAAACATGAAACTAAAAAGGGGTAAGTGCATAACAATTTAATTAATTTTTAAATCTATGTGCGATGTGATTGAAATTTAGTTAAAAATAATAATTTTATATGAAAACAGGTTCTATATTTCAAAAATTACTCCGTATTGTATTTTTCCAATTTCATGTTAATATGTGGTTATTTTCTATTGTTTTGACTGTTTCACACACGTTTTAGTGTTTTAAAATAATAAAAATGTGTTTGTGGGATTCCTTGAAAAACTCTAACTCATAAATATGTCATATTAGTTCCTACATTTCACCAATCAATATAAAGTAATTTTCCTACGACTTCATGGAAATATGATGTCATTTTCCTATTTTGACACCCCGACACACATTTTTACAGGCTTTGGTACATTTAAAAACTTTTTACTATGTCATTTTGACAACACCACAAGTCGTATTGATGTGTTGTATATATGTAAAAATTAAAAATAACTCAAATGACGTTATCCCATGATTTTAATTCAATATGAGTGTTTTATATGGTTCTGACTACTACACAAACGTTTTAGTGTTTTAAAACAGTAAAAATTTATTTATAGGCAACGTTAGAAAACTATATCATGGAATTCTGTGTTATAAGTTCCTATATTTTAATATTAAATATAGACATTTTCCTCCAATTTTTTAGCAATCCAATGTCATATTCCTAGTTTTGACCCCCTAAAAAATGTTTTTAAAGGATTCGATACCTTTAAAAACTTTTTACTGAGTCAATCTAACAACATAACTTGTTATATTAACATTTTTTCGTCACTTTCACATCAAAAATAACTTAATGGTGATTTTCGGATGATTTCACATCAGTCTGAGTTCGTTATCTATGGTTTTGACCGTTACACGCATGTTTTAGTGTACTAAAACACTAAAAACACATTTATGAGTATCCCAAAAAAATATAACTCATCAGGACATGTCATTAGTTATTACATTTGAAAATTAAATCTATATTCATTATCCTTTGATTTCATGGTAATATGATATCATTATCTTTGTTTTCACCCCCTGACACACATTTTTAAAGGCTTTAGTAACTTTAAAGACTGTTTATTATGTCATTATTACCACAATAATGTTGGATTGATTTTTTTGAGTACATGTAATAAATAAATAAATAGGGGTTTTACAATTATTTAAAATCAATACTATGTATTTTTCTATGGTTTTGACCATTACATGCATGTTTTAGGATTTTAAAACACTAAAAACACGTTTATGGGCATCCTAGGAAAACCATAACTCAGAATGACGTTTTATAAATTCCTATATTTCACCAATAATTAAATGGAATTTTATTCTAACTTCATTTAAATCCAATTTCATTTTTATATTTTACCCCCTTGACACATGCTTTTAAAGGATTTGGTAGAAAATTTAGCAATTCATTTCGACTACACCGCTTGTCAAATTGACATGTTATCTGCATGTACACTTCAAAAATAAATCAATGGAGGGTTTACCATGATTTAAAATCAATATTAAACTGTTTTGTATGGTTTTAATCTTTACAAGCACATTTTAGTGTTTAAAAACACTAAAAAAACATTTAAGTGCATTATAGGAAAACCAAAACTCAGAATGACGTGTCGTCAGTTCTTGAATTTAAAAAATTAATCAATCGTATTTTTACTATAATTTCATAAAAATATGATGTAGTTTTCTTGGTTTTTACCCCCTTGACACACATATTTAAATGATTTGGTACCATTAAAAACTATTTACTTAGTTATTTCGACCACTCCACACATTTGATTGATGTTTTGTATATGAATACGCATTAAAAATAACTCAACGATGATTTTTCCATTATTTCATGTCAATATGAAGTTATTTTCTATAATTTTGACCTTTACATGCACGTTTTGGTGTTTTTAGATAGTAAAAACACTTTTACGGTCATATCGGAAAAATATTACCATGAATTATGTGTCGTAAATTCCTACAATTCAAACATCAATCCACAAAATTTTTCCTTTGATTTCAAGAAAATATGATATTGTTTTTGTAATGACCCAAACTATTATCAATGGAATTGTTTCTCTTCTTATAATTATGTTATATAATATAAATGACATACATACCATGTAGAGCCTAATAAAAACATTATTCTCATAAAGGAGGAATGAAATTTGTAGTATTTAACAAAATAAAGGAACCTATCTTGATGGAATAGTAACATGAACCTTGGAATAGTAACATAACCATTAGGAATAGTATTTCGGCCAATAGAATAATATTTTAGTCTATGAAAGTATAAATAATAATTAGGCATCTTATTAATTATAACATGATATAATTACATCATAATATAAGTAAATAATGTATTAAAAATTATTAATTAAGTGTTTAAATTTTTATAAAACACAAATATTTATTTAAATTTTTTGTAACTAAAATAATGATTTAAAATAATATTTATTTTCATAATATAGATTCATAAAATAATATTTTTTTGTATAATTATTATAATATATTTTTTTGGGACCTTAATTAATTTATTAATGTTTTATAAAACCAGTCATAAATTTAAAATAGATATTTTTTCTAGGTAAATGATCATTTTAATTAAAAATTAAATTTAAAATATTTGGATAATTATTTTCATAAAATATAGTTCATTTTTTAAGTCTACACATTGAAAAATGATTAGGGTGTTTTTTTGGGGTTTTTCTAAAATAGTTGTATTTGTTATGAATAGTGAAATACTGTAATTTACGATATTTAACAACTACATGAATTTTTGAGTCATGTATGATGTAATAAAAATAATATAAAAAACTAAATCTCCAATTACTATACTTATTCTTCAGAATAAAAAATATTCAATATCTTGAGAGGAAATAATAATCTAAGGAATGAAATAAAAAAACAACCCTCTCCTCCCTATAAATACAACCCCTTACAACCTCTTATCATCACACATTAAAAGCCTTAAACTTTATCCAAATTATACCCAATACTCTTCCAAAGACCCTCCCCCATATCCAGGAGACTTTGGTCTCAAAAAAATACAAAAACCAATTTTTATAAGGAGGTTCACAAGGAGAATATGTAGAAGAGGTAAAATCTTATTCCGTTTGCTTTTAATTTTTTTCCATGTTCTATTCAGTTATTATTATCTCTTAACCACACCTAATCTAAGTGGAATGATAACTATATTATCTTATATATAATGTAATATAAATATTTTAATATAATAATCTATCATCAAACATCTTCTATTCTCTCTTTTATTCTAAAAATGAGAATATCATCTGTGAGGTGTTGATTTTTTGCCTTTGAGGATGAAATGTTTTAATTTCCCTTTCAAACCTTCAAGAATAGTTATAAAATGATTATAATGGTTGAAAAAGATTTCAAATTTAATTTTATAACGTTTTTATGTTCTGTGACTAATATTTATGCACAATATTAAATAATAAAAAAACAAGTTTATTGTGATTGAAAATCGCCAAAATTAATCTAAATGATTATCATTAATATTTTATCTAATTAATCATCATAATATCTGATAAGAAATAATATACAATACCAACTAAACTTTATTTATGTTCATTAATAACAAATAATTTCAATTTTGGATAATTACCCCCATTTGATGCTATCTTGCATACATGTATACAAGTGAACCGATAATGAAAACCAAGAAAACAAGCTCTTATAAATGATGGTATTGAACACTATAACTCATCAAAATGAACATAAACAAAGATAATAAAATTTTAATTAGTTAAATAAATTCGAAATAGGTTATTTCTTTATAAATTAGTCAATATAACATTATTATTTAGGATATTATTGTGAATAAAGAATTCTGACATACGGTAAGGGGATTGTCGAACCCAATTTCAATTCTTTAGTTTTTTCATATTTCATGCTAAATTTTTGTGGGTATTTAAAGTTAATACTCCTAAAATATAATTTCATAATTATTATCTTTTATTTTCTAGGATATACATGTTTCAAATCTGGTTTGATGAAAAATATAAAAATTTTCCAAAAGAACTCTTCCTTCTAAAAACACATCTTTTACTTCTCTTGAGATTGCTTCTTATTCACTCAAAATTGGTGATTATTATACCAAGTATGTTATTACCGTTATCTGGTGGTATTCCTAAATTTTATCCATAATTTATTCTTAATAAATTTCTTGTGAAACTCATTTCCTTTCCATGGGTTATTTTATGTCTAAGATTGTTATATGTTCTATATGGAATGCATCTTTATGTAAATGTTGTGATATAATGGGTGATCTAGGAATTATATAGCACTCCAATGAACTAGGTAATGTGAATAATCTCATGATATAATATTCAATATGTGTGAAAATTATTCTATATTTTTTCACAATGATGATGATATGATTATGAACATATGTTATTCATGGACATGATGATATCTTAGTTCAAAACTGTGTGTGGTGTTTGTCCACTAAGACATGATATTTAATTTTATGCATTTACACATTATATTCCTTGATATAAGGTTTCCTATAATAACTATGATGATTATCCCATGCTTATTTTATGAAAATTATTATTATTATCAACCAATTTATATTGATTCATGTTTTTTATCTACCCTCTTACTCAGATTTTTAGCTCACCCATTTCTTTGATGTATATACTCAGGTGATTAATTATTGTAAGGAGAAAATGAGGGAATATAAGAAGCTTGATAAGAAGGAGTTAAATTAATCCTTTAGTAATATTATGTAAATGTTTTTATGGACTTAATTTTCTCAAGGAACTAAAACTTTGGATCCTGGTTGTGTAACTATTTTATGTTATTTACCATTAAGATGATGTAATAATCATATAAGAAATGTTGTGTTGATTTAGTTGGTATCAGATCCCTATTTATTTTATTTGGGAATTAGTACTAGATAGAATTATTTAAAACAATTATGTATAATGCTAAGTATATGTAAGCACCGAAGAATTTTTGTTTAATAAAATTATAAATATATAGATCCCATAAGATATTTCTTTAGATTTAATTTCACAATAGAATAAATTATTTATTCATGACATATTGACATATATTTATTTTAAATTTTTTATATTTTAGAAAATGGTGCTAATAAGGAGAAAATAGGACAATAACATGTGAAAGGGAGAAAGCAGCGATTTCCTGAATGACATACTCAATGCCTTGGGAGGTCAATTTCACTATCTCATGGTAATGTATAATCATCTATCTCAAGATATGAAAGATAACCTGAATAATTATGAATTTACACCTTCCCAAAATAGGTATAAACTATATATCGTTTATTTTATGTGGCAATGAGCACCGACTTTTAGTGGATCTTCTAATCCACTCGTCATGGAACAATGGTAAGACTCAATAAAGAAGATATTTTATGTGCTTCGCTATTCTGAGATACAGAAGGTGACTCTGGTTTTCTATCATTTATATGGAGAGGCCAACCCATGGTGGGTGTTACATAAAAAAACTAATATAAAAGATTAAATTTAAAATATGTAGTGTGAATACATTAATAAAATATTTCTTAATTTTTATTTCCATTGAACTATTCAGATGAAGATGCTGAGATAATTAATCAAGATAACAAAAAATGATGGTGAATCTATCCCAGATTATGAAACAAATTTTACAAGGCTTTCAAGGCATTCCTTGTTTTTATCAAAATAATTATTGGAAAATAGATAGATTCTTTAGTGCTTTCAAACCACACATTCAAAATTATCTATAAATTTGAGGCTTTGAGAGTTATGAAGATGTTTTTTTAATGTGATATTAAAGTGAAGATGGAGTTGGGAGAATGGTTCCATGGATATGGAGAAAAAAATAAATATGGAGTTTCAAGATAAATTATATAATGAAATAGGTGGGAAGAAAACTCAACCGCATACATGTAAACAATATTTCAATAAGCGCCATGGGAATTGTCTAAATGGGATGTGTAAATGCATCAAGTGTGGTAGAGTGGGGAACCAATATCACGAGTGTTAAATATATATGAGGAAGTATGAAAATATATTAGTGGAAAGGAGTGCAACACCTATGGTTCAATGTTTAAACTGTATTAAGAACTGTTACTATGAAAGATAGGGCACTAAACCTCAACTCTTTGAGGGTAATCAGTTTCAGCAGGCACTATATCCAAAAGAAAAAGGGAAAGCTTATTCCACCACTAATACTAAGGTGGATCCCAAAAAATGATATAGTGAAAGGTATGCTAGTTATTCATTCAAGAATACAAAACATACTATTTGATCCTAGTTCTAACAATTCATTAATATCTTGCATATTTATTATAACTATTAAAACACACCATCAAAATATGGTTGTTGGGTTATTTTTGAAATAGAAAATGGGGAAATTATTTCATCTGAAGAATATAAATCCACCTCGGTTAATGTTTTTGGACTGAACCCCCTAGAAAATCTTTTCCTACTTAATTTGGTGAAAATTCATGATATATTGGGGATTCATTGTCCATATTTATACAAATACAACATCAACTGTCACACAATGTAGATCAATCTTCACATCCAGAGGCATCCTCTAATTATGTTAATGTGTAAGTAGGAGACTGAATTTCATTGAGGATCATCATCTCAATTGTGGATATTTCTACATTATGAGAAAGTATATCAATCTCAAATGATGTGGAAAAAAGAAGAGAATCATGATCGAAGACAAGACCATTGTGAGGAACTACATTGATGTGTGCCCCGAAAAATTTCTCGGGCTTTCTCCAAACAGAGTGGTTGATTTCTCAATTGAACATAATCCGAGATCTCTGAATATATCAAGGAATACATATAGAATTTCGACCATTGATTTGAAGGAACTAAATAAGTAGTTACAAGATAATCAAGAAAAAAGTTATATATACCCAAGTGCGTCACCATGGGGTGCACCAATCCTCTTCATCTGGAATAAGGATGGTTTAATGTAATTATTCATTTATTATCATGAGATTAAAAATTCATGATAAAGAACAAGTACACCATTCAACAGATATATTACTTTTTCAATCAACTATGTGGTGTTGTGTATTTCTCTAAGATGGACCTTCAATCAGTATATCAACAATTAAAGGTGATAAAAAAAGATATTCCCAACACTACCTTTCTAGCAGCCTATGAACACTATTTTTTCAAAGTGATTCTCTTCAGAATCACAAAACCCTCTAAAATATTTATGGAATTAATGAATATATTCTTTAGATATTACCATGAATTTTTTTAGTAGTCTTTAATGATGATATTTTTATATACTCTATGTGAAAGGGGGAACATGGGGAGAATTTTAATACTGTACTAAGGAATTTTAAAAGGGATAAAAATTATTCAAATTATAGTAAATGTTTGATATAGATAAAAGAAGAATTATTATTGGGGAATGTTATCACCATAAAAGGAATATATGTGGACCATTACAAGATAATCGCAATCGATGATTAGCCGAAGCCAACATCTATAATAGAGATCCATTGTTTTATTAATTTAGATGGGTATTACAATTTTTGTGTGTGACTAACATATCATAATTTTCATACCCCCTAATAATTTTAACTTAGATGGTATAAAAGTTTTACTGGACTAGTGAATGTGAATATTGCTTAAAATAGATAAAAATTGGCATATCATTGTGCCAGTACTCACACTTCTGAAAAGTGGGTACACTTTGTGGTATACAATTATGGTTAAAATAATATCTTAGGATATGTGCTGATGAAAAATGATAAAATGATAGCCTATTCCTTAAGGAAATTAAAAATTCATGAGAAAAACTATCCCAGTCTTGATCGAGAAATGGTAGATGTGATATATAAGGTGAAAGTATAGTGGCATTGTCTCTATGGAAAAAAGTGTGAAATATATACTGATCGTAAGAGACTCAAATAAATATTCACATATAAGAAGCATAATATGTGCTAGAGAAGATTGTTATAGATTATATAGTATTATGAAATCTCAATCCACAACCATCTTAGCAAAGAGGATAAATTGGAAGATGCTCTAAGTAGAAATGATATTAAAATATTATAAATGATAAGAATTAAGAAGGATACAATTTTATTAGATTTTCATAGGACGGATATGGGAATCATTTAGAAAGTAACATCATCAATCCTTTCTAAAATTATTTCTCAACCATCAAATATACAAAAAATAATGTATTCTTAAAGAGATGACGTGTAATTTCTTAATAAGGAAGAAGATACCATAAAGGAGAAATCCTCGGATTTTAAAATTTATTAGGAAGGCATTGTAAGATTTGGGTCACAATTATATATATCATACAATCCAAAGATAAAGAAAGAGCTTCTGAGTGACCCACATATCCCAACCGTCTTTATTCACTCAGGGATCACAAATATATATTGAAATCGATGAGATAACTAATATTCGGAAAATATAATGAATGAGATAGCTAGATATACATCAACATTACTTTTATGTCAAGAAGTTAAGTATGAAAGAAAAAAGTTTAAGGGGATGATGCAATACATATCCATACTAACATGAAAATGGGAAAACACAACTATGGACTTTTTTATAAGACTTATGAAGACTTCTAGTGGAAACAATGCTATAAGGGTTGTTATGTATCATCATACAAATACATCTTAAAATATTTAAATTTGAGAAGAATTCTCACTTTTTATACTTGTGTAGTTATAAATAATATAAGTGGTTAGGTTTTATAGAGTACCACTATTGAATATATTAGATCATGACTAGATTTTTACTTCCATGTTCTAGAAAATTTCCCAACACGCTCTAAAAACTGAGTTGAACATCATTATCTTATCATCCTCAAACTAATTTCCAATCAGAGTAGACTATTAATACACTAGAATACATATTGAGAGAATATTAAATGGACTTAAAAATAGGATGTGACAAAAATCTACCTCAAACCAATGTCTCTTACAACAAAATATTCCACTCGGGCATCCAAATGGCTCCATTTAAATCCATTTGTGTTAAAAGATATATAATGCTAACATGATGGGATGGATTCGGGGGATGTAAGATGATAGGACTTGAAAAGGATTAAGAAATGGTGGAAAATATGAAAAGAAATCATCATCAAATAATGAAAACCCTATGTAGATAATCGATCTATGTAGACAATCGTTATTGGGACATAGGGTTTGTGGTTGTAGACACAGTATTCCTATGCATATCTCCATGAAATATGACCAGTGATTTAGGGAGAAGGAAACCCTAGTCCCATGTATATCAGTCCCTTCGAGATTTGTGATCATGTTGGAGATGTGGACTTTCAACTAGATATTTCACTGAATATGTCTCATGTACATAATGTATTCTATACATACCTATTTATAAAGTACATACAGATCCCCCGCATCTACTCAAGCCAAAGGTGGTATAGTTTGAAAATGCACTCTCTTACGAGAAGAATCCATTGATGATATTAGACCATAGAGATAACGTTCTATGGAACAAGTGTAATCACCTAGTAAAAGGATTATAGAAGATCCATATGTATGAAGAGGAAACATGGAAACTAGAAGAAGCAATGAAGGAGAAATACCCTAACCTATTTATACAAAAAAAATCAAGGGGAAAATTAAAAAAGAGGGAAGAATGTAACGAACCAAAACTTTATCAAAGGAATTGTTTCCCTTATAATAGTTATGTTACATAGTATAAAACATATTAATATCTTGGACATCCTAATAAAAACATAATTGTCATAAATGAATATTGAAATAAGTAATATTCAATGAAATTAAGGAACATATCCTTATGGAATAGTAACATGACCCTTGGAAAAATAACATGGATATTACGAATTGTATTTCAGAAAATAGAATAATAAACACATATATAAAAGTATAAATATAATTTAGGAATAATATAAATGATAATATGATATTATTATATTACATTATAAGAAAATAATGTTTTAGTAATTATTAATTAAGTGTTAGTATTTTTATAAAACACAAATGTTTATTTAAAATTTTATAATTAATATAATGATTTAAAAGAAAATTTATATTAATCAAATAGGTTCATAAATTAATATTTTTTTGACTTATTATTATAATATAATTTTATGAGAACTTAATTAATTTTTCCCCATGTGATAAAATCAGTATTAATTTTAAAATCAGTATTCTCCAAGTAAGTGATGATTTTAATTAATTATTTTTACATGTTTAAAATTATTTTCATAAAATAGAGTTCCTTTTTTAATTCCACGCATCCAAAAAAATTTAGGGATAATTTTTGTGAATAGTGAAATATGGTAATTTATGATATTTTACAAATACATGCATTTTTGAGTCATGTATGATGTAGGGATGATGTAATCATCATAATATAAAAAAAAATAATTCTCCATTTACTATGTTTATTTATGGTAATAAAAAACATTTATAATCCTGAGGCAAAATAATAATATAATGAATAAAACAATAAAAAAACACCCCTCTTATCCCCTATAAATACCGCCCCTCACCACCTCGTCTCCTCACACCTTTCAAGACTTTAATCTTTTCCAATTTCTACCCAATGCTCTTCCTAAACCCCAATAAGACGTCTAGGAGAATTTGGTCACCAAAAAATTAAAAATAAATTTTCCCTAATGAGGTTCTCAATGATAAGATGTTAATAGGTAAGATCCTCTTTTTTTTATTTTATTTTTTATTTTATTTATATTCTTATTCTATACTCACCACCCCTTTTCCATGTTGTATTATTACTACCATATCATATATATAATAGAATTTTATTATTATAATTAAATAATCCATCATAAAAAATTCTTCTCCTCTCCCTTTTATTCCAAAAATGAAAACAGCATCTCTGAGGTATTGATTTATTGCCATCAAGGATGAAAATTTTTCATTTTCCATTATCACGTTCTAGGGTGGTCATAAAACAATTATAATGGTTGAAAAATATTGTAAAAAGTATGTTCTATATTTTTTTTGTGATGAAACAAACTTATATATAGAATATTATATAATAAAACAAGATGAGTTCTTTACGATTGAAAACCTCCAAAATTAATCTAAACGATTATCGTTAACGTTTTATCTAATGCATCATCCTCATATATGAAAATAAAATATTATTTAAGACCAATAAATATTCTATAAGTTCATTAATAAAATATAATTTCAATTATGGATAATTATCCTAATTTTAAATGATCTTTCATACATGAATACATGTGAACAGATCCTGAAAATCTAGAAAACAAACACTCTCAAACAATGAAATTGAACACAATAACACATCAAAATGGCCATAAATGAACTTAATGAAATTATAATGAATCAAATACATATATAATAGGTTATAGGTTTGTCAATTAATTAATCTAATTTGATTATATATTATATTGAAGTGAATAAATCATTCATACATATGGTATTGGGTTTCTTTAACCTAATTTTATTTCTTTGGGTTATTCCAATTTCATTCCATATTTCTGTGGGGATGTGAATTTAATATCCGTAAAATATAATTTTATTGTTCTATCTTTTATTTTCTCGGATATACATGTTTTTATTCTAGTTTTATGACAAATACAATGATTTTCCAAAATAAATCTTCTTTCTAAAAAGGCATCTTTTACTTCTCTTGAGATTGTTAGTTCTTCACTCAAGATTGATGATTATTATACGAACTATGTTATTCCCTTTTTATTTTGGGAACACCAAATTTTATGAATGAATTTATGATTAATTAAATACTCATGCAACCCATTTTATTTCCAAGAGTTATTTTATGACTACTATTACTATACATTCTATGTTGAATTCATGATTATTTAATTATTATGATATGATAGGTGTGCATAAAATTATATATCACTCCAATGAGTTAGGTAATATGATGTATTACATGAGATATTGTAAAATATGCATGAACATGATGCCATATTTTTTCAAATTTATTAGGTTATGATTATTCACATATGTAATGTTTGGACACAATTATATATTTTTTCACAACTATGTGTAGTATTTAACCACTAAGACAAGATGTTTTATTTTTATGAATTTCCATATTCCATGACTTTATCTTATGATTCCTCTCATGACTATGATGATGATCCCAATATCGTTTTATGATGATGATTATTATTCTAACATAATTTATTTGGATTCATTATTTTTATTTATCCTATTAATTATATTGTTAGCTGACCCATTTCATATATGTATATCCTTAGGTGATTACTTCTTATAAAGAGAAAATGTGGGCCACTAATAATCTAGATAAGGAGTTAAATTAATATTTATGTTTTATTATGTAAAAGTTGTGTATGTTCTTAATTTTCCCAAGTCACTAAAAGGTTGGATAGTGGTTATGTAACTCGTTTATGTTATTTAATATTAAAATGATTTAATAATATTGTAAGAAAATCATGGTTTCATTAGTTTCCCTAATTTTTATCCCCAATACGTGATTTTAAAGGCTTTTGTACCGTTAAGAACTATTTACTAAGTTATATTGACTAAACTATATGTCACATTGATGTGTTATATACATGTACACAAAGGAATTAATTAAATAGTTATTTTCCCATGATTTCACATAAATGTGATGTTTTTTCGATAGGTTTGATATTTACAAGAACGTTTTACTGTTTTTATACATTAAATATGTGTTTATAGGTATCCTTGGAAAACTGTAACTCTTAGTGACATTCTTTTGTTTCCTAAATTTTAAAATTCAATATATGTTCTTTTTTTATTGATTTCAAGGAAATATGATGTCATTTTCCAGGTTTTGAACCATGACAGAAGTTTTTAAAGGCTTGGGTACCATGAAAAAAAGTTTACTAAGACATTATGACCAAAACACTCATCAGATTGATGTGTTTTCTATGCGTATATTTCAAATATAGCCATAAAATGTTTCCCTAGGATTTCATTTCAATATGAGGTCATTTTCTTTGATTTTTCCCATTACATTAACATTTTAGTGTTTTAAAGAACTATACACATATTTACGGTTATCCCAGATAAACTATAACTTGAAATAACATTTTGTTACTTCCTAAATTTATCTTAGAAATATATATTTATTTTCCACTAATTTCATAGAAATTAGATTTCATTTTCTTGTTTTTAACCCCTCACTTTTGTTTTTAATGGCTTTGGTTACAGATTTGTTCCAACTACAGCACACATAAGATTTATTTTCAATTTGTGCGTTCAAATTTTTTTACTAAATGGTGGTTTTACCATAATTTAAAATCAATCTGAGGTCATTGTCTATGGTTTTAATCATTACAAACTTGTTTTAGTGTTTTAAACACTAAAATAATATTTACCGAAATCATGGAAAAATCATAACTCTAAATGATAAATTTTTGGTTCATACAATTCAATAATTAATATAATTTAATTTTTCTCTTATTTAATGGAAATCCAATATAATTTTCCAAGTTTTGAGCCCTCTATACTTTTTTTAATGGCTTTGGTTCCAATAAAAACTATTCATTGAGTCATTTTGACCACACCGTGAGTCATATTCACATTTATTCTATGAGAATATATATATAATAACTCAAAAGTGGTTCTATCAAGATTTCATGTCAATATGAGGTTAGTTTCTATGGTTTGGACAATTACACACACGTTTTTTGTGTTTTAAAGCACTAAAAATATGTTTACTGGCATCGTGAGAAAATCGTAACGTGGATGGATGCCCTATTGGTTAATTCAATTTAAAAATCAATCTAAGGTCATATTAGTATGATTTTATGCCAATTCAACATCATTTTATGGGTTTTGACCCCCCAACACATGTTTTTTAAGGCTTTGGTATATTTAAAAATGGTTTTCTAAGTCATTCTTTCTACATCGTGCATTGGATTGAAATGTTTTCTATTTATTAACATAAAAAATAAATCAATTATGGGTTTCCCATAATTTCATGTCAATATGATGTTTTTATGGTTTTTACCACCAGACACATGTTTAGCGTTTTAAAACCCTAAAACACATTTATCGGTGTCCTGAGTAAACCATAACTCAGAATGATGTTTCGTCAGTTACTATATTTAAAATATTAATTTATTTCCATTTTACTCTAAATTTATGGAAATTAAATGTTCTTTTCTTAGTTTTGACCTCCTCGACACATGTTTTTAAATTTTTTGATACCATTAATAACTTTTTACCGAGTGATTCCGACCACACCACCCATAATATTGACATTTATCTATACATACACATATAAAATAACTCGATGGTAAATGTTTTATAAGTACAAATTAATATTATATATTTTTATATGTTTTTATAGTTTCATGAGTGTTTTACTGTTTCAAAAAACTAAAAGCGTGTTTAATATAATATTGGAAAACCGTTACTCAGAATGATGTACCGTTAGTTCATAAATTTGAAAAGTTATTATATAGTAATTTTCTCATATTTAATATAAATATAATAATGTTTTCCATATTTTGATAACCCAATAAATTTTTTCAAATGGCTTGGAACCTTAAAATTTATATACTTGGTCATTATGGGTGTACTGCACATCTTATTAATGTGTTATCTATGAGTAAATTTATAAAACGACTAAATAGTCAATGTTTCATAATTTAACATAAATAATAGGTAATTTTCTATGGTTTTTACCATGAAACTAATGCTTTCATGTTTTGAAACACTAAAAATGAATTTTAGGGCATCCTAGAAATATAGTAAGTTGGAATTATGTGTCATTAGTTATTTCATTTGAAAAATATACATATTGTAATTTTTATATTAATTCATGGAAATATGACATTGTTTTTCTTGTTTTGACCTAAGGACACATGTTTTTAAAGGCTCTGGTTCCATTACACACTATTTATAAAGTACTTTTTATGACACCATGATTCAGATTGATGTGTTTTTAATGAATTCACATAATAAATAATTGAACGGTGGTTGTATTAGGATTTCATGTAAATATGAGGGTTTATCTATGATTTTTACTATTAAATGAATGTTTTAGTGTTTTAAAACACTAAAAACTGGTTTACGAGCATCCTAAGAAAACCGTTACATGGAATGACATGTATTCTGTTCATATATTTCAAAAAGAAATATATTGTTGTTATCCTATGATTTGTTTTCCATCCAATTTCATTTGTCTCCATTTGACCACCCTAAAATGTTTTAAATGTCTTTGGTACCTTTAAAAACTGTTTATTTAGACATTTTGGGCACACCATACACAATATTGACGTGATGTTTATGCATAAATTCCACAAATAATTTAACTATGGTTTTAATGTAATTTTATTTCAATATTAGTTATTTTCTATAGTTTTGGTTGTTCCATGCATTTTTCATGTTAAAAAACACTAAAAATGTTTCTACAAGAATCATGTGAGAAATTTTACTCAGAAAGATGAGATGTTGGTTCTTACATTAAATAAATAAAAATAAGGTCATCGTACTCTGGTATCATGGCTATCTAACATGGTTTTCTTTTTGACCCGCTAACATGCATTTTTAAAGTCTTTGGTATCATTACAAAATATTTCTTGAATCATTCTGACTACACCACACATATGATTGATGTGTTGCCTATGTGTGCACATCAAAAAAATTTTAAAAGTGGTTTCCCCATAATTTCACATCAATATGAGGCCTTTTTATATGGTTTTTAATATTATACATATGTTTTCCGTACCTCTCAGGGGTTTTTCAGAGGCTGCTTCTTTCATTTTATTGGAAATGGATTCGCTATTAAAGATGAGTTCTACGCTATTATGACGGCAATCATGTATGCTCTCCATTTTGGTATGAATGATTTATGGGTAGAATCGGATTCGTCTGTTGCAGTTAAAATTCTGAAAGAGCATTCGAGGAATGTTCCATGGAGGACTCTACCAGCCTCGATTGATTGTGTTTGGCTTCTTAGGTCTCTATCCATTGATGTCACACAAGATTACTGTGAGGCTAATATAGTGGTGGATGCTCTTTCAAAAAGGGAAATTAATGAGGTCACCTCCTTTTGGTCATTTGTGGCGCCGGACTACTGTGCTAGTATTGTTCATGAGAATTATTGTGGTGAGGTGTATTCTCGTCTTTGTAGAGCAACTCCGTGATGCCTTGTACTATACTTTTAGTTTTATTTTATTTGACTTCCTCAACAGCAGGTTCACCTGTCTCTTAGCTTTCTTGGTATGTAGTCATTTTACTATTTTTTTCTTCGTGGCATACAATTTTATAGGCTTTGGTAACTTAAAAATATTTAATGAGTCAAATTTGAGAAAACAATATAGTATTGTTTTCAAACATAAGGATATTGATCCATAATTTGTTTTCTGATGGTTGGAAATAAACCAAACATCAATCTGAAACCAGATGTGGTTGGCATGACTCAATGTGCATGTTTTCATAATAAAAGTATCATTTTAGTTTTATCTATGGATGTTAAATGTGTTCTTCAAAAATGTGTGGATGAGCTATGAAATTTAGAATTTACGTTGACATAATGATCTATAAGGTTGTAAATTTCCTCAAGGATTTTACGGGTCATCTGCTAAAATATAAATACTAAATCATTTTCCCATTACCAATACCACTTATAATCGGTTGTCCTATAATAGAATTTTTCTTACACCTTTTATTTAAACTTTTCAATTTCTATATGTGATTCTTGATAAATAATTATACTTAAACCCCCCAATGGGTGTAGTAATAACTGATGATGATTCCATACCAAAGATAGTTGATGGAGTAAGTCCATAAAACTTCCCTCATACACGTCTGGGATGATCTTTCACTAAAATGAATAGAACGAAATCATTCTCCGTGAAAATTAAATTTTCATTAATAAAATGGAAGAAGTGGTACAATAAATAGTCTATCAGGATGGGATAATAACGTAAAGACCATGTGCATCACCTCTTACAATATTCAAACATTTTGGGGGAAGTGATCCCATACTGGTAAATATAGTGATAATCCCATTCAGAATATTCGTAGATTCAAGGATGTCTACAACCTTATTTCCTTCACTCCATGTGGGAATTACATACACCTAAACCCTTATGAGATAATTAATTCTCTGGATGATATAGCAGAAATTAAATGGGATAGTCTCTTTCCCATGAAGGGATTTTTAGATTATTAATTAGTTCATCACCACCACATCTAGATCTATATTTCATGATTTATAGATTCACAAGTTACTTAGAATTTCTATATCCTCTTCCATATGATTTTCTCCATGACCATAATTAGAGTAAAATTCAATCACCATAGATCCCCTACCATCTTGGACCACACCACCACCTTGTGAAAATCCATTCAATTATGATCTATCCAGGATTAATTTCAAACCAACATGGGGAGGGTTCCATTTCACATATCTTCCCTATGAATTCAATCATGAAGAAAAATATGTGTGGTATCTATTATGAAACATCACTTTCAATGAGGGAGCCTTATTCTAGATCCCCAAAAAATAACAACTTTTAGTTAACATACCTCGTGACCTCACCATTAGGGTGAGCTATGGGCTTTGGATGACCTCATGTCTAAATTTATTTCATGCCTCCCAAATCATCCAACAACCCCTAGAAAGCAGAACCACTCACACCTTATGGTCATATTTATTATGTACTACTCAATTAAACCATTTTTGAATAAATTAATCTATTAATCCATTTTGAACTCCAAAGTCAGAGAACTCTCCCAATATCCTCCATGTACTGAGGACCCACTCCTCATGAAATAAATGGTAATGTTTAGATTCCTCACATAACCTTGTGCAATAGAGATATTTAGAACCAAGAGTGACGCCTCTTCGTTGAATCTCAATATCTATTGTAATGGAATGATGTAATATCTTCCAAACCAAGAGATATTTTTTGGAATATCCTAGAACCAAACAATCACCCCCATTATTCTCTATAAGTAGATCTATGATGAATAGAGAAGTATTTTTTTGATAAAAAGGAATATGATGGATAGAATGTGAATACCACTGTGTCTTCCTATTCATTAAGAATGATAATATCAAGAAAATCATGTTTCATCGATGTAAGAGTATCTTATATGAATATAGGATACTTACTATCCTCTTTCAAGGAAATATTTGGGGTGGGGTAGCTCGAAAAACCCTACTTCATACCTTCCTAGTTATGATTCCAAAAATTAATATCGCCAACCACAAAAGACAATGCATATGATGGTGAAGATACCTAGAATATACTTTTATTCTTTTCTAGATTATTATAATACGACCATTTGGTCAATCTAGAACTGACTTATAATTTATAGAAATGAATTTACCACACAAATAGAAGCTTTTAATAACATCCCAAGAAATATGTTACTGCATTTTGTGCATGGAATTCTCCACATTCAGCACATTAATGGCTCAAACATTATATATTTGGCCAACATCGCTCAGAAATACCAATGAAATATTCCATCATCATTATCATCCATCAAAAAAATTCAAAAATAGTTTCACGATTCTCCAAATCACTCTTTTGGGAACAAAATAATTCTAGGAAATCGATGATGATTGTGAAGGGTTCACTTCCACATCTTCTTGAACATTAACCTATTAATAAATAAATATTGACAATAATTGTTTAAAATATCTATATGTAAAAATATTATCTAATAAATAAATATTTCATTTCAATTTCATTACTATAAAAACATAATAATGAAAAATAAAATTTTTCAACAAACATGTCTTAAACCAAGATAATTTGGGACAACTAGATGCATCAAACGATGCCAAATTAGCATTGTTTGACCCATGAATATGACCAAATTTAATTGGGTTTTAGTATTTTTTGTTTTTAAAATATTTTTTTATCATGTTTTTTTAGTAATGAAATAACAAGAAATATTATTGAAAATAACTTACTCCAAAGACTTTGGTAGAGTCATTTAAAAAACTGCCATCATGTGTCCTATGAACATTAAACCAAATATCTATTTATCAAATAGAGTGACCTAATTTTCTATCCTATATATAAATAATTTAAACTATTTATAAAAAAAATTTCTTATAATTAAATTATGTAAATATAAATGGATAAAATACAAACTATAATTTTTCCTTTTCTCGAAAAACACTGAGACCTAGTGATGTGATGAATGACTTGTTTCTCATGATTTAAAATATTTTTAGACAATTAATATAAAAAATAAAAACATTAATAAATAATTTAATTTTATTGTGTTTATATTATTATGATATTTCAAAACATGTAATTACCTCATATGGTTCATCTCTATTAATATTGGAAAACAGTTTCCACTGCTCATGAGAAATGCCTTCAAAAACATTCTCATTAATATGTCATGATCTCAAAGATGAGCTATGAAACTCATTCCATTATCTCCATTTAGAATAGGGCCAATTATTTCCCATACTTTTTAGAGTCCATGGGTGTGAAATGGAGCCAAGGACATCAAAATGAAAAAACATCTTGAAATAAATAATATAAAACTTTATAAGTCTATTTCAAAATTTTATTTATGTATTTTAAATTAGTTATCAATGAATTTTAAAATAATATAACCTTTAATTCATTACAAAAGATTTTATTTTTATTGATATGGGAATATTCTTCCAATATTTATAATTAATGGGAAATCTATCTATCTCGTAGACAAGTTGCCAAATATTTTTCCCACATATTTCAGTTGTGTCACAAGTAGGCATTATAAAATCATAACATGGAATAATAATCTTGAAGTTATTAAGATCTCATACATCTATCATGTTCATATTTATATCCTTTATATTGAAATATTTATTTTTAAAAAACATTAAATAAAAAATTAAAAATATATAGTTTTCTTTTACAACGATATACATACCCGTAACGGTAACTCACCAATATCCCCTAGATTTAGGGGTATAAAACTAATCTATAACCATAGGTGAATCAAACGATGGGATACAAAAAATATCTAGGGAAATTTATGGCACTCTAGTATTCTTAGATATAATAAAATCACTCAAATCCAATGAAGCTGATGTTAGTGATGGTGTTCTCTGAGATGTTGATCGATAAAGATCTTGAATTTTTTTATCAGCATTCCTGAAATTTAGATGGATCAGATAAATTAAAATTAAAGAAAATAAAAAAAAATTAGAAATTAAAAAAATATAACAATGTATATATGTACAAAATAGTTATCAATGAAAATATTATAATTTATTTTTCTTACTAATTTATGCATTCAATTGTCTTTGTCTTTATTGTCTTCATTTTTATCAACCCACATTGTGATGAGTTATTCATTTTCACCCACTCTTATAACTTTTAGTTTTTCAATATTTTGTGGAAAAAACCATTCAATGTTTTGTGGTTGATGATGTTCACTGTCAAAAAATGTCAATTCATCTTCATCACCCATATCATATAAGTCTCTATTATTTAATTATACAAAAACACTCCAACCTTCATGTATTTCATCCACATAATAAAACATCTTCTATAGTTACTCTACGATAAATTGATCATGATCATAATGATTACTGGTATAGATCAAGTGAGTGAAGTTGATATAAGTAAAATTTAATGAATCTTTCAATATACCCCTATCAATGTAGACCCACGTTCATTTTATTAAGACAACTAAAAACTAACCATGATAGTTTAATTTAATTATATCATTTATTTTTCCATATTATCCCACATCTAAATGTTTAAATACACCACTATTTTAAGTTTTCAATTCTTATTCATGATTAATTGTATGAAAACTCTATCCATGAAAATTGTAGGAATCAAATCTATTATCCTACCATAGAGGACCTCGAGGAAAAAAATTCAAATAATTTGATATTTTGTCTTTATTCTAAATATTATTTATCTAGACAAGAATATATAAGGTGTCACTTTTAACATAGAAAAAATAATCACATGTAAATAATATGAATATGAGTATATAATTACACAATATTAAATCCATTCAAAAGTATCAGTATTCAATGGTTTTGATAATTCCATCTCATTTTGAGATCAACCCTTTAGTCACATTCTTATTTTTAATATCAATAAATCAATAAATGAATCTATGATAATACTATTTAAAACATCCCATAATTCTATTAATTATTTTATTAGAGGTTGATGGTATACATCAATGTCATTTCAAGGAATTTTACTTCCATGAATAATCATCAAATATTGAAACAAGTATTATTTATATAGATTCATTGAGGTAGATTATTTGGGATAAAAAAGGAAAAATTTTATTAGTACATAAAGTAAAAAAGAGTTTAAACCATCTAAATCCAATCTGAAACATTCATTCATAGAATCTAAAGAAAAATATATATATAATTATTCAATCATACTCCATGATGTTTAATATTTTGGTTGTCTCATAAATCCATCGTTACTATCTTGATAATGACACTTCATGTTATATAAATCCTTATACGACATGAAAAATATTTTCAAGCATGGTTTCAAAGGAAAGTATTGCAATACATTTGTAGTATTTTTTTAATGGGGTATCATTGATTATTACTATCATTTTTGTTCATTGAATATTATCAAAATTCATGCTATCTTAAGCATTCTTCTTTATCAGACACTTCTCCCTAAGAAATCATTCAATCCTTAGGGAATGCATGCATCTTTTTATAATCATGTCCATGTTTTTTATGTGTTTTTTCTTTTCATATAATGATATAGGGATATTATATTTACTAAATTCAACATGATGAAATTATAAAATCATGGAAATTTCATTATCAATATTTCCAAAAAGACATTTGATATCATACAATTCAAGTTGAAAATACATGTGTGAATACATGTCACAACCATAATATAGTTCTTGTTATTAGTCTTCAGCTATTCATAAAACTCATTTTTAGTCTCTAAAGTTATGAGAAAGAATTAACTTATCAAGATAAACATAAGGTTATTTTGGTCTATTAAATTCTTTTATATTTTATACTGTAAAGTCTAATTCATAATTTATAAAACATTTAACATAATTGTCCTTTAGCAGATCAATTTTTGTTTCATTGATAGGATTTTTTTATTTAAACATTCCAAAAAATTTGATTAACCATACCAAATTCAACATAAATATAAAGAATTAAACTATTTAAATATAAAATTCAAATATACATTCTTTCAATTCGACTATTACTATAATTTCCAATTAGTAAATGAATACTTTATTCTACCATCCACTAATCAATGTTCAATTGTAAAATCTCAAAATCCTTCCAAAACCATGGTATACCGAGGTATGGTTTGAGTTAAATTAATCCAACTTTTATCCATAGTTATTAGATTATCACTCTTCACCCTATAAATTCATATAAAAGATATAAATTTTTAATCAAACAAGTACAATCAAAATTAAACAGCAAACAACGTCAGCATTGACTGGGGTATGGTCTTGAACCGATATAATAGAAATTCAACATAAACAAGATTAAATCCATCATTAGAAACATATAAAACACTCAATTACACAGATATTTCTATAATTTAATAAAAAACCTCGGAAAAATTTAATAAATCATACATTAAATGATTTCGAGAGTTGTAGACACTGGAAAAATAAGACAAGAGGCCTTTGGGGGTCCTCATTAAGTAGAGGGTGTCTCTACGATGTCCTCATCAGGAAGGAGGGGGTTGGGGTCATAGATATTAGAGGGGGGTGGGCGACCATCGTTGGGAGAAGGGGGTTAGGGCCATGGAGGTTTCTAGCATGGGGGGGGGGGGTTGGGGTCACGCCGATTTCCAAAATGGGGGTTAGGGTCACATCGATCACTGGTAGGGGGTTTGGATCATGGTGTCCATCATGATAAATAAGGGTTGGGGTCACGATGACTGCCAGTAGGGGGTCGAGGTCATGATGATAGGTGGAAGGGGGTTCAGGGTCACAACAATCATTGTGGGATGCATGGGGACAATGTCATGATGGTCTCTATTGCGATTGGGGAGGGGATCAGATCGAGGGTCCCCTAGGGGGGCACGAGGGGGGGCAAGGTGATTAGGGGGAGGGGGTTGGAATTGGGGGGGGAGGTTTAAAATATTTAGAAATGTTTTAAATAAAACTAAAACTAATATTTAAAATATAAAAATATAGTATCATTTCAATTATACCATCGCTATATTATAAATTTTTTTTAACTTGATTTGTTTCTCAGTAGTTATTAGAACTGAAACTAATAAAGAACTACTAAAACCTGTTTTTTGATTTTTTTTGACATTAAATTATTTAAATCCCCATAATATATAGATATATATAATTATTAATATAAAAATATATTGATTATTTAAATATATTTATTATAATTTTATAAATATATATATATATATATATTAGTAATTTTATTTATAATTATATAAATTAATATTTATAGTTTTATAATTGATTATTTAAATTAATAAATAACTATAAAATCCATTTAAATAGATTAATTATATAAATTTCAATCATTATTTAAATGTGAAAACTTAATTAACAAAAATGAATAAGTATTATTAATATATATTACAATCATATTAAAAATATTACATGTATAGTAAATATATATACGTATAAATATGTTTTTTAAAATGAATAAATATATTTAAGTAATATTAATGAATATATAATAATAAATGGAATTATAAAAAAAACTAAATGAAAAAATATATTAAAAGGTGATTTCTTAATAATTACGTGAATTACAAACACATAAAGAATGAATAAAAATGAATAAATATATGACATTAATTATATAAAAAATAAAATTATTTTAAATTAATAATATTAACTATACAAAAATATTAATAATTAAATTTAATCGGATTAAATAAAATAAAATAAAATTAAATAGGGAGACATATATTCATGATGAATAGATTAAAATAAATTTATATTAAAAATTAAGAAATATTAAAATCAATAAATACATAAAATGATAAAAATTGAGTGATATTAAAAAAACAATAAACAATATTAAATACCTAAAAAAGACTTGCACATAAACTTGTAGGTACAAATGACAAACTTACTTATATAAACATACAAATATATACACACACATATAAAAAAATACTCACCTGAACTACTTGAGCCATCAGAGCAGACTCATGATGAGGTCCAACTAAATGTAAGTGATAATTCACTTTGTTTCCTATAACATTTAAATAGATCCAACAGGAGGGTGGTTTTCCGTGTACAATTTGGAAACACTTAGAGATTTAGTAATCTAATGATATTATCAAAGGGTTCGGGTTCGACTGGTGGAAAAGATCCTTGGCCTCTTCAGGATCCCACTCCACTAAAATGAAATTTTGATCCTCAAGCTAACGATGAAAAGACATTGAAAAATCCCAAGACCTACAAAGGGGGCTCTCATCTAAGAAGTAGGGGTGATGGAAAATTTCAGTTCAGAAGATGAATTTTCTAATCTTGTTTTTTGATAGATTCTATTTTCTTGCACTATGAAAGTGGCGTGTCACTATTTTCAGCATGACATCTTCTCATGTACTTTATGTTTGTTTATTTAGTAAATTTCAGGATAATGGGTCTTACCCATGGTTTTTATATTTCAGAGTATTGTTTTTATTATTTTAATGAACATATGTCCCAAATCCCTATCTTATTAATTAGTTCTACATCTCATGTCCAAGAGATCAATGACTATGAATTTCCGATGATGATTCTCATCAACATCCCACGTTAATGATCTTCCACCTATGAATTTCATGTTCTTCTAGCTGCACCCATGCGTATCCACCAGATCTTCTCATCACCTCATTATGATCATCCATGTTACCTAATCAACTGCATTTATACATTATATCATGGTTTTTATAAAACTATATCACATATATGAGACACCCAAAAATAATTAATTAATTAAAACAATCGAGATACAAGAACAATGTCAATAGAGTTAGATCACACACATCTTAATGGAAAAAATCCAAGTGCACAATCTCAATAGAAAATCGAACAAAAATATCTTACAAAAAACACAAACTATTTTTTCATAAAAAATAACATATCTGGTAGTAAAATATGAAATCGAAAATCATAACCTTCAAATAATTTTAAAACATTAAAATATCGTAATGTTTCATTTATTTTTCCAAAAAAAAATATAATAAAAATAAAAAATTAGTATAATATGATTTTTAATCACAAGTTATTATCCCTATTAATATATACTTGGCCTTCTGACGACACATACAATGGTATATCTCTTTTTACTTAAGGTAATACTATCAAAATTAAATTACTATATATTTTTTTCTTATTACAAATTTCCTGATAAGTGTTTCTAATTATTTAATTGATTTTCCTCTAAATTATTACTATTATTTATAAAAATGGAGTAAATACCAATTATTTTTTTAACTACATTTTTTATAATGAATGTTGGAAATTTTTTAAAAATACCAATTAAAGTAGAGAAACAACATTATAACATATAAATAATATAAAATAATAATAATTTTAGGCTTATTGATGTATCTATATACTACACTAAACTCAAAAGGATCTTTATCAACACTAAAAAAGCATTGAGAAATCCAATATTGAGGAAGAGGGGGTCCTTCTCGGTTTTTTTACCAATGGAAAGACCCTAATTGATATTAAAACCAATTTTTAGTGTTTCATCTACCCAGAAATACAAATAAATATGAATAAAAGAAAAAATAAATTAATATAAGAATCAACATCCACGAGATTCATATTATAATAAAAAAATCATAAATAAATAAAGGCCACTATTTTACATCATATTTGTGATTCCCTTCACTGAGGTTCTATTCAAAGTCTTTTTATAAAATCTATACAGTGCCTCATATTCAATTCCATGAAGATATTAATGTTATTTTCTCAAATATCTTTGAATCCCAAATAGGCTATAATGTGGCACTCCTCTTCACAATATAATGTACCATGACCTTAGTAAAATATTAATTTTCGAATTCCTCAAAAAATATGTCCTCCATGACTCAATATATATGTTGAGGTGAATTCGTTATCATCTCTATAATTGTTGTATCATTATTCATATAATATTATGTGACTCCTAAAATCCATCATATAATAGGTATGAAACAGTCCCTCTTAGATTCGTACTACAGATTGGATTTATCTTGCAGCCTGTTTTTGTATTTTTAGTCTCCCATGTCTTAATATATTGCATAGTAATTAGATTAATATATTTATTTATAATCCAATTTATTCCATCACTTATATATTAGTCTTATGTAAAATAGTTCTTGACATTTTAGGATTCTTCTATGTTGATCCACTCCCAATTATAGTAGATATCAATAGACCAATTTTCTATTAGTCAATAACCCCGGTGTGTGTAGCCATTGGTGGGTATCCAACATGGTGGAAAACAACTGGTTGTGGGATATTTTTCAATGGTCGGTGAACCAACTCTTTAACTCATTGAATCCATCTATCTATATAATGGGTTTCAATACCATGAATTTTAAATTGAAAAAAAACTATTTGTAACTCTGTAATCCTTCGACGCTTCATGTAGAGATGAATAATTGATTTTTCCACTTATCTAGTGGATGTAGAAAATATTATTGAACCAAATTAAATATACATGTTATTCATTTTTCACTATGTATGTTTTTTTTTCATCATCACAAAACTCTTCTACCCCAAAAAGGTGGTATCTTTGAGATATGGGTCAAAATAAAGAAGTTGCTGATAAGTTTTACCATGAGAAGAAGAAATTGTTTACAGTATCAATGAATTTTCATCATGTTTTCCTGTGACTATTTGGGCAAGTCACATTAGTGATAACTCATCGATAGATCTAGACAATTGAAATTTTTTTGGATATATTTTGGAAAATCAGCGTACATTTTTAGTATTCTAGGAGTCATTTCCATCTATTTTGAGCATTCAGGACACATCCATATGGTTATTGGTTATTCAAATTATCACTCCATCAATGAAATAAAATATCAGTAACATGATTAATCATACGCCTTTTAATTATTCCATATGGAAACCCAAAATAAAAGATTTTATAAATATTAAGTATTTATGAAAAAAATATTAGAGACCATTAATCCCATTGAAATACAATAAAAATATTCATCAACAAGTGGAAAATTTTATGATAAGGCAATGAAAAATTACCCAACAATTTATGTGGAGTGGGTTATTCACAATAGGAAGTATGCTACCGAAATTAGAGAGTGGATCAATAATAGTATCATCCAAAAAATTTACAATGAACATGATGCCTCTATTATTTGGTGAAAATTAAAAAAGTTATATGCAAGAACAACCACACATAAAAAAGAAAACATGATACTTCATCTCTTCAACATGAAGTAATAAGATGAGACAAATGCATCAGAGCACTTGAGTGAGATTCAAGCCGCCGTTATTGAGTTGAATTCCATTAAAATGCTGATTGTGGATGAGTTTTACGAAATTTTTATGTAAATTTCTTTCCCCATGACATGAGACACATTAGTTTTGTCGGTCAAAAATTTATCTCAAGATGGAACTCTCACTATTGAAATGGGGAATGGTAGAATAATGAATGAATAATCTTGAGGGAAAGATGAAATTTATACACAGGAATTGGAGACTATTATCCCTAAAAGATATGGTAAGAATAAATGGTAGGGAAAAAGTAGAGGAAGGGAACCCCATGACAAATGTCTTCAGATAATAAAGTGATCAAAATACAGATCGAGACATGATAATAAGTCCCACCACTTTGGAATGTTAAAAATCTACATTTAGGAGTGTAGGAGGTTGGAGGAAGAGAATAGAAATTAAGACGTTATGACCAAATATATTTATGTTTTAGTTCTCATTGAAGGGATCATTATTTTTCAATAATATAATTGGGTCAATCTTGAAAGCCAAGACACGACATGGGTGATTGGTTTGGGTTCCTCCTACCATGTTACCACCATGAAGGATTTCTGTATGATAAGCACTATGTAAATGGGAGGTTCTATTTTCTCAGCTTCATTGATGATCATTATAGAATAGTGTGGGACTTTTCATTGAAAAATAAAGATCAAGTATAGGATTACATCAAGAAGTTTCATTAGAATATGGAATGAGAAACAATAATATGGTTAAAGAGTGTGTTAAAAGAAAATGGAGAAGAGTACCGTGGTCCATTTTAGGAGTACTAAAAGAGGTTTAGAATCATGATTAAAAAATAATTATTGAAGACACCTTAGTATAAAAGTGTTTCTAAGAGGATGAATAAGACAATTTTCAGGAGATTCAGGTGTATTCTCTCAAATAAAAAGCTTCCAAACACCTTTTTGGGGGAGCCAATGAGGAACATAATTGATCTTATCAACCATTATCCAGTATTTTCATTGAAATATGACATTCCAAAAATGTGTTGTGATCGGTAAATATGTTTAGTAAAAATACTCGAGAGTATTTGGATGTAGGGAACTTTTTCACATCCTGAAGGATGAGTGCCAAAATCTAGATGGAAAATAAAATAAGTTAATATTTTTGGGAAAATCTCTTGATGATTTTAGATATGGACATTGGTGTCTTATTATCAGGTGGATCATCAGAATCACAAATTCGGTGTTTCTTGAGGATCATATGATTGCTAATTTTGAGAACACTGAAAATGAAGAAGAGTTTCAATTTTAGGAAATTATAGTCAATCTAGAACCAATGTCACCACCATCAGTTCCAGATAGTGTGTGAGAGACCCATGGAACTGATGATATATCACTTCCAGGTAATATGTCTCCATATATTGATATTTCTCCATCATATGGTATTATATATGAGATTACCCTCGAATCACAATTGAAATGATCTACCAGAGAATGAAAACTATGTCGTATATACTGACCACATGATTATGTGATGCTCAGTGATGGGGGAGAGCCATAAAATTATGATGATGTGATCAGGAGTCAGCAGAATATGTAATGGAATAATTTTATGCAGGATGAGATGAGATCATTTCACAGGAACCATACATGTGATTTCATAGAGTTTCCACATTGAAATAAGGCACAGAAGAACAAGTGTGTGTACAGAATTAAAAGAGAAAATGGTAGATCACAGTCTCTATATAGATCCAGAATGGTTGTGAAGTGATTTGGTGAAATAAAGGTATTGAATTTGATGAATTTTTTCTCTATGGTTAAAATTTATTCTATCATATTTATTATTGGATAGACAGCTATTCTAAACCTTGAGGTTCAACAAATGGATGAAAATAAATATTTCTTTCATGAAGATATTTATGAGGGGATATATATAGAGAATCTAGTGGTATTTTAGGTGAATGTTAAGATAAACTTCGTATGAAAACTTATTTAATTTTTTTATGGTTTAAAATAGGCCCCAAGGTAATAGTAAATAAAATATGACTTATTCATAGTGAAAAATGAGTACTTGAGGAAGACTATTGATCACATCATTTTAATCAAATAAATTTCTGATTGTGATTTCATTATGTTATTGATTTTGGTTGACCATATGACAATTATTAGAAGAGATAGCACTAAGATCTATTGGTTGAAAAAGGATTTGAACATTTCATTTGAAATGATGGACTTTTTATAAACTATATAGATTCTTGGTACAATGATTACTCATGATATGAAGAATCATAAGATTTGGATGTCTATAGAGTAGTACATTGTGAAGATTATTTAAAGGATCAACATGATTAGTGAATAACTAATTATAACACCACTTGTGAGTCATTTTTGGCTCATAACATGTTATAGTCCATCATTATAGGAGTAGAATGTATAGACAGAATAGTTGTTTATCATCAATTAGTTGGAAGTGTTTTGTATTCCATGGTGTGAACTAAACCACATATTTATCACACTATTGGTTTCGTGAGAATATTCTTCTCAAATATAAGAATAGAGCACATGAAAAAAAATTCAAATAGATATCGAGGTATATTCTTGGTACATCAAGTCATTGATTATGTTTCAGAAGTGATACCACTATTTTAGAAGGATGCACAAATGCATATATGGATGGAGATGTTAACATGATGAAGTCCATATATGGGTACCTGATATCTTTTTTAGGGGGAGTAGTCTCATGGAAATAAAAAATTTAGATTTTTTTTTCATATTTACCATAGAAGTAGAATATATCATGGTCAGTGAAGTCTATAGGGAGATACTATGGTCAACATACTATTTTACAGAAGTTGTGAAAAAGTCAGGAGAATTTTATTCTCTATTGTGATAGTCATAACACTATTCATCTCAGAAACAACCTAATATTTCATTCTAGGTATAAAAAAGTAATGTGTGACTCCATTAGATCCAAAATGTGTTGGAATGAATATTGTTGAAAGTTATTAAAATCCACACCAACAATAACAGGTTAGACATAATGGTGTAGGTTCAACTGAAAGGGATGTTGGACAACTATAAGGAGACTACAGATCCAGATTTAACATGAAATTGGTCATGAGGGGGATATTTGATGGGGAAACACTCAATTAGGGGAGAGGTCAATGGATGAAATTTATTTTTAGCAACAACATTGGTTCATGTCCCTTTTGGTGGGTAGACAATGCGATGGACAACAACAAATGACAGAATATTTTTAAAGGGTTGATGAAAAAAACCTTGACATCATTGAATTAATTCATCTATATAATAGGATTTAATTCCATGACTTCGTAATCAGAAAAATAAACCCATTGTAACTCTTTAATCCTCTAACGCTTCATCCAGAGAGGAGTAATAGATCTTCCCCTTCTCCCATGGATGTAGGAACTCTTTTCAAACCACATAAATCTCATGTGTTGTTCATTTTTCCTTTTGTTTGTCTGTTTTTCATTTCCAAATACCTCTAGTGCCCCAACATTCTATGATGAATTACCTCACATAACTTTATAGTTTTTTGTTACATAGAATCAATTTAATCTTACATAACTTAGACTATGGTGTGGTTACATTGTTAATGAAAAAATTCACTCTCATATTTAAGTTTACATATTAATCTCTAACCACTATTAAAATGTGGAATACACTGTTATGGAATAGTCTCACAATTTTCTCATGATTTATTATTATATAATAGTAATATTAATCTTTCATTAAATCCAATGCAGTGTGAGGTACACCATTGCATCATGATATGAATTATTTACCAAAATACATCCATGATTCTCCAAATGAATCTATGAAATATATCACCTTTAGAAATTGGCAAGATTTATAACCATAATAGATGAAAAATGAAACGAACAAATTCATGTTTGAATATAAAAAATAAAATTTATAAATTATTTTTTATTTTTTCAACTCTTGTATGCATGATTTTGAGTATGTTGCTTATTGTAAAGTATATTTTCATTTATTTGTGTATTTCCGATAATAAAACACTAATTTGTATCTCGATCAGTTAGTATTGGCCATTACCAATTCCAAAAAATCATTGATAATGGGTTCTTTATTAGTACTAAAATGAGTAAAAAAGTTACACTCTTTATTAATCAGGTTTTTCTCAATGCATTTTTTAGTAAGAAAAACCTTTTTAGTAAGAAAAACCTTTTTAATCACTAACAATGGATGTTTCAGTTGTAGTGGTTTGGGTTGATAATAAAATTTTAAATCATTCTCTTAAATACAATGTAAAATTAGATCTCTGTTTGAATTATAATTTCTAATAGATATTTATTTTAATTAAAATTATCTTTAATATAATGAGTAACTCTAAAATATCCATGATTTTGAAAACTAGAGAGAAAACAAATCATCTTCATTGGCCTCCTCATCATAATTAGTTATCTAAATCGAATATACACTATTATATATCATCCATTTAACACCATGCAAAAATGGTTTTATCAACGCTAAAAAATTGGTTATGTTTTAAGTGAATTTAAAACTCAGCCTCTTTTAATAGTTATACTTTTATCAATTCCTCTCTTTTTAGTGCAGATAAATGTTGACTTTATCATCACTAAATAAAGTGAAATTAAAAATAGAGTTTATCAGCACTAATAAAATTTTTAGGAACCCAACTCCCATGAAACCACCCTTATTAGCCTCACCAGTATCCATTTATAAACACTCCCACACCCTCTCGTTTCATTATCAGGGCTCTTTAGACCCCGTTATTAGTGCTCACCCTCTAGCATGCCCACCTATTCCTTTAAAATATCTTACAATCCATTACTACATGTATACACATTACTAGATTTGAAGCTGAGACCTCCACCTTCATGTCCCTAGTCCCTTACCACTGATCCATATTATTATGATCTATATTTTATGATATATCTATTTATTTATATATATTTAGATATATCTTTTTTATCCATATATTTAATCATATATTTATGTATAATTATTTTAAATACTTTTATCAAATTTTTATGTCTGTGTGTTTATATTTATATTTTAGTGTGCATGTTCATATTTCTATTTATATACAATTATATAAATTAGTATAATTATTTTAAAATACATTAACAAAATAAGTTTGTTGTTTTTTCTTTGTGTGTATGATAGAGTTTATATTTATATATACATATGCGTTTTATTAAATGTAAATAAAAGTATAAATTTTTATTTACATATATTATAAGTTCATATTTATTTTCATGTACTAGAATGTATACATGAATAATTTTTTTGTTAATATAGAAACACACACAAAAATATATTTATATATAACATTACAATTTCATTTATATAATTATATACATATTTATACATTTTTGTATCATAAATAAAATGGATATATTTTTTATTTTAAATGAACTGAATAAATATTTTTTATTTACATATGATCTATAAATTTAAGAACACATATTATATTTAAATATTTAATTGTACAATTTAATGTTTTATATGAAAATATATGAAAATATGTATATATTTAATTATAAATAACACTACAATAAAAAAAATTAAAAATTCACCCACCATAATATCCTTATGAGTTTAATCATAAGGAAGTATCCGTAAAAAATAAATTAGGCCCTCTTAAAAGAATGTAAAATCTCGTAGAATATTAGAAAATTATTATATCCCAACTAAAAACTCAGTTTTGAAGGAGTTTCTGGCCATTTAAAAAAAATAGTGATATGAGTATTATTCAATTAATACGACAGTGATATCTTTATAGACATTGATTTGATATATGGTAGTGCCCAAAAAGAAAAACCAAATCAAAAGTTAATTATGGTCATTTGAATTTAAATTTATATTTTCAACGAATTTTATTATATAATCTACAATCTAATATTTATTAAATTCTTATTTATCAATACTAATTTAAAAATTAATAATTAATATAACGTTTTAATTATTTTTAAAATATCATTCACTAAATATATTATATTTTAATTGTAAATACAAAATTAGTATTTTATAAATATTTTTTATGAAAATATTTTTTATTTATTTCAATATAAATATATTTATATATGAAAATATTATTTTTAATTATAATAAATATATATATATATAAAGTGAACCTTTTAATAATGATAAGAAAATATGTGAAAAATCCTCCATTTATCAACCCTTAAAAAAGAACCGATAAAGGATGACTTTATGAGTGTTAAAAAAGCACTGATAAAGGAGGTGATTTTTTTTTTTTAAGTGCATATAAAATATTCCTATATCATAACTTTTATTAAATGATAAAAAAGAACCTCCTTTATCATAACTCTTTGATAAAGGGTAGTTTTGAATAAGGGTGATTCTTTAGTAGTAATCATAGACTTATACATGGGTGATTACTAGTTAGGTTAAAATACTAGGTGAGAACTCCCTCTATAACATTACAATTGATAAAAAAAATAAGAATATGTTTACAAAATAGAAATTAATTAATTACTAAAAAACCTTACATCATTACGAGAACATTACATGAGGTAAAGAACCCATAACATTAAGTAGTGTTAATGTAATTCATTATGGGAGATGTTTGGGCATGTTTATGTAGTATAGAAATTACGTAGAGATCCTTGTATATTTTCATTGAAACACAAAAACTCTCAGTCATTTCAAACTTTTTGGTTCTATTCCATATTTTAGATTCAAGTCAAAATGAAATAGTACTTGTGATAACAAAATATCAGCCTCGTCCATGGAAAACACAATCCTCATTCTAATAATCCTTCCAAAACCAAATGGTATAAAATAAAAATGGGTTCCCTTTTAATTTATGTGACTATTTAGGGAAAATTCCCTTTCCTACCCAAAATTGCATGTTTTTAATAGAATGGTTCCATTTTAGTTTAAAGTGCATGTCACATCCCTAAAAATAATAAAACATGCTCAGACTGTTTTCATACTTTAGGAAAAATATCCATAATTAATTATTCAAATGTAGGAATTGAACTCACAACAATATGATACATTATGTGTTTAATATGACCTGATGTGCATGTTTTCAATACAGAAGTGCTATTTTAGTTTAAAACAAACATCAAATAGAAAAAACAGGGAAAACATACTTGCATTATTTTCTAACTTTAGGACAATGATCCAAAATTAATTTTTGATGTGTATGAATTGACCATATATCAATATGAAACGCGATGTGACTAATATGACTCAAATTTAATGTTTTCAATATAAATGTGATATTTTAGTTTAGAGCACATGTCACTATCCAAAATAGACCAAATGAGTTTGGATTATTTTCAAATTTTAGGAAAATGATCCCTAAATCATTTTTACCATATAGAAGTTGATCACATGTTAATCTAACACACAATGTGGTCAGTATGAATCATAGTGCATGTTTTCAATATATATATTCCATTTTAGTTTAAAATGTGCATAATAACACAAAAACTATGAAAATGAGCATAAATTGGTTTCAAAATTGAGGAAAAGGCTATATAATTAATTTTTCATGTGTAGAAATTGATCGCATGGCAATATGACACATTATGTGGTTGATATGACTCAAAATATTTGTTTTCAAAATAAAAATTTCATTTTATTTTAAAATGAATCACATAACCAAAACCAAAAAATGAGCTCAGATTTTTTTCAAACATTATAAAAATAGTCCATCATTCATCATTGACCTATAAGAATCAACAACACATCAATACAACACCCAATGTTGTAATTATTACTCAAAGTGTGTGTTTAAAATATTATGTTCCATTTTAGTTTAAATCACACATCAAATAGAGAAAACCATGTAAAATAGATTTGATTATTTTTGAAATTTAGGAAAATAGTTCATAAATTACATTTGACATGTATGAATCATCCATACATCAATCTGACACATGATGTGATAGACATTTCTTAAAGTTCATTTTTTTAATTTTAATGGTTCCATTTTTGTTTAAAGTGAATGTCACATCACTAAAATTGAGAGAAATAGACCATCTTTATTTCAAATTTTAGGAACAATATCCATAATTCATATTTCATGTATATTAATTGATCGCATTCAAATATGACACACGTTATGGTCAATATGAGTTGAATTATATTTTTTTCAATATAAAAGTTTGATTTTAGTTAAAAATGTATCATATAGAGAAAACTGATCAAAAAAACATGGATTTTTTTAAACCCTAGGAAAATTGATTAGAACTTTTTTTTGTCCTATAGGAATTGACCTCACATCACTCCGACACCATATATGGTTGGTTGACTTGAAGTGTGTTTTTTCAATAAAAAAGTGTCTTTTTAGTTTAAAACACACATCAAATATCCCAAACCGACCAAACAAGATCGTATTATTTTCAATATTTAGTAAAAAGGTCTATAATTAATTTATGACATGTGAGAATCAACCAAACATCAATATGACATATGATGTGACCGATATGACCAAAGTGTGTTATTTTAATAGAAAGGTGTCATTTTAGTTTAAAACATGTGTCACAGTGACAAAATCGATAAAAAACTCATATTATTTCAAAATTTAGAAAAGTGGTTCCTAAATCATTTTTCATGTGTTGTAATTGACTATACATAAATCGTACACATTATGTGGTCAATATGACTTAAATTTCATGTTTTTAATTAAAAAGTTCTATTTTACTTCAAAACACACATCGAATATCCAAAACCAATAAAAGAAGCTCAGATTATTTTTAAACTTTAGGAAAATGGTTCTTATTTTATTTGTGACTTGTAATAATTAAACAAAAATCAATATGATTCCTGATGTGACTGATATGACTCAAATTTTTTGTTTTCAATATTGAGGTTTAATTTTAGTTTAAGAAGCATGTAAGTAGAAAAAACTAAGAAAAAAATCATATTTGTTTTTAAAACATTATAATAATGATATATAATTAATTTGTGAAATATTGAAATTGATTGCATATTAATCCGACACATGAGGTGGTTGATATGAATAGAAGTACTTGTTTTCAATATATATGTTCCATTTTAATTTAAAACACGCATCACAACACCAAAATTGAGAAAATGTGGTCAGATTTGTTTCTCAACATTTTATATGATATTACTTAATTAATTTACTTATCATTTGTATCTGATACTTATTTAGTAAATTGTAATAGTGATAATTCTTGAAGAAAAACAAGAAATGTGGTAATAATTGAAGGCTTGTTCACAAAAAGAAATTCGTTTGTAATTGGATTCCATCCATAGTGAATTTTTTTTATCACCATGGACTAGAGAAAATTCAAGAGGAACCTATTTTGAGAACAAAAAGAAATGATGTGACATTTAATAATGAACTTCAACTCAATCTGATACATGGTGTTCCTAATATGAATTAATGTATATGTTTTTAGTTTAAAATTAACATTTCAGGTTTTATTTATTTATTTATATTATTAATAACGTACAAATTGTCTTCCAATATAGGTACATTATTCATATTGAGATGAGGTAGTTTTTAAGGTGATTAATACTATGTATGAGGGTAAATGTCCAAAGATAACAGAATATTTATATTTTAGAATGTGTGTGACAATTTTTACTTAATCATTTAATTGTACAAAACAATATTTATAATATCTATAATATAGTGTTTTTCTTGTATATGTGTTTTAAAATTTATTTCAATTAAATTATCTATTTGATCCGGTATTTTGTCTTTTAATTTTTTTATTTCTTTAGTGTGATGTAATTTTAATAGCAGACTTCAATAGTAGTTACTTTTATCAATTCTATTAAAATTTCTGATAAAGTTTCCCTTATTAGTGCTACTAAAATAACATTACTCCATAATATTTATAGTCGTCTTTATGTAACACCTGGTAATGAATTATTAAACAACTATAGTTCTCATGTATCATAAAAAACCCTACTTAGATAAAGTATCACTATGTATTCTTGTATTTCACAACCAATATATCACCATAAAGAGTTACAACTTTTTTAACAATAATCGACAATAAATGCATCTGACAACCTCTTGTATGAACATAATATAAAAAACATTATTTTTTATTTTTTATTTTTCAACCTATAGAATATGTATTTTGTGGACTATGCTTCTTATTTTTCTATATATTTTATTTATTTCTGACTTTAAGTGTAAAACACTAAAAAGTTAATGAATTAGTTAGTATGGGATTTTGTTAATTCTTAAAAATCTTTGTTATTCGGATCCTTTCTTAGCACTATAAAAGTGTTAAAAAGGTCCACTCTTTCTTAATGATTTTTTTTCTCAATTATTTTAAGGGGATGAATTTTAAATCACCAACAAAGGATGTTTTAGTTGTAGTGGTTTGGTTTGATAACAAAATTTTAAATCATGTTATTAAATATACAATGAAAAATTATATCTCAATTTTTATTATAATTTCTAGTAGCTATTTATTTTAATTAAATTTCTCTTTACTTTTAAGAGTAACCCAATGTTATAAAATAGTTTACCAACTAGATCAAAACCTAATCATCATGATAGGTATCATTATCATAACTAGCGATATAATTCCAATATAAATGAATCCTACGTGTCTGATTATTTGTTAGTTTAAAATCCTAGATGAGAACTCTCCCTTCAACACACCAATTGATAAATCACTAGAAGAATAAGTTTACAACATACTGATTCATACATTACATTAGGTCAATCCCCATAAACTTGAGTTACGTTATCTTAATTCATATTGATTTGATGTTTTTTAATTTTTTTATCATTTAATGCACGTTTTATTGTTTTAAAACACTAAATATGTCTTTATAAGCATCATGGGAAAGCTATAACTTCAAATGATGTTCCGTGTGTTCCAACATTTCACCAATCAATATATGGTCGTTTTACTCTAATTTCATCACAATTCAGTGTCATTTTACTATTTTTTACACCCCAATACATTTTATTATAGCTTTAAAAATAGTTTGCAAAGTCATTTTGACCACACTGCAAGTTAGATTGATGTGTTTTCAATGCGTACAAATAAAAAAAATCTCAAAATTTTTTATCCAATGATTCCATGTCAATATGAGGTTTTTTGATATGGTATTTACTGTTACAAGAATATTTTATTGTTTTAAAACATCCAAAACTAATTTTTGGAATTCACAGAAAAACTGTAAGTCAAAATTATGTGTTATTGGATCCTACGTTTCAAAAATAAATCTATGGTTGTTTTCCTATGATTTAATAATAATATGACATCATTTTACTATTTTGATCCACCATACACATGTTTTTAAAGGATTTGGTACCTTTAAAAACTATTTACTGAGTCATTATTAAAATACCACATAGCAGATTGGCGTGTTGTCTATGAGTACAAATAAAAAAAATCTCAATGGTTGTTTTCCTATAATTTCACATCAATATGAGATATTTTTATATGTTATTGAATATTACATGAATGATTTATTTTTTTAAACACTAAAAACATGTTTACAAGAATCCTATGAAAATAGTAACTCTAAATGGAATGTTTTTGGTTCTTAAATTTCTAAAATAAATCTGTGGTTGTTTTATTTTGATTTCATGGAAATATAAAATCACTTCACTAGTATTGACCCTCTGACACATGTTTTTAATTGATTTTCTACCTTTAAATTCTATTTATCAATTCATTCTAACCACAAGACACTTCATATTGATGTGTTTTCTATATGTTAATGTAAACACTAACTCAATGGTGGTTGTACCCTGATTTCATGTCAATATGAGTACTTTTTCTATGGTTCATTCCATTAAACGAATGTTTGAGTGTTGTAAAATACTTGAAATTTGTTTTCGGGTATCCTTGGATACCCATAACTCAGAATGATGTTTCATTGGTCGCTAAATTTGATCGTTCAATATATGACATTTTTACTCTTATTTAGTAGCAATATAATTTTTTTCTTATTTTGAACCACCAATACTTGTTTTTAAATTCTTTGGTAGCATTAAAAACTATAAATGGGTTTACCATGAGATCACATCAATATCATGTTGTTTTTTATGATTTTGACCATTACACCAACATTTTTATGGTTTAAAACACTAAAAACACATTTATAGTTATACCTGGAAAACTGTAACTCTAAATAAATTGTCATATATTCCTATATTTCAAGTAATATCTATGTTTTTTTCCTCTAATTTCAGAGAAATATGATTACATTTTCCTATTCTAACCCCTGACAGTCTTTTTTAAAGGCTTTGGTACCTTTAAAAACTATTTACTAAGTCATTCTTACTACACTGCACAACAGATTGGTGTGTTGCTTATGAATACACATAAAAAATAACTCATATGTGTTTTACCATGATTTCAAATCAATATACGGTTTTATATGATTTTTATCATTACATTAACACTTTAATGTTTTAAAATACTAAAAATGTGTTTATGGGCATCTTAGAAAAACTATAACTCGAAATGATGTGTCATTGGATCCTACATTTAAATAAATTAATTAATCCTTATTTTTATCTGATTTCATGGAAATATAACATCGTTTTCCTTATTTTTCCCCATTAACACACATTTATAATGGATTTACTACCTTAAAAAATTGTTTATCGAGCCATTATAATCACACTACTTGTAATATTGACTTGATTAATATGAATACCTGTAAAAATAACTCAATAGTGGTTATATCATGATTTTAAGTTAGTATGAGGTTTCTGTGTGTGGTTTTGACCGGTAGACAGACGTTTTAAGGTTTTGAAACACTAAAAAAATATTTAATGCAATCATGGGTAAACTGTAACTTGTAATGATGTCTTATTATTTACTTCTTTTTCAAAATAAATATATAGTCATTTTCCAATGATTTCATTGAAATACGATATCATTTATTTAGTTTTGACCCCCTAACACATGTTTTTAAGGGATTTGGTACCATTAAAAACTGTTTACCTGGTCATTCCAACTACATCATATATCATATTGATGTGTTGTTTGTGCATACTTGTCAACAATAACTCAATGACCGGTTCCCATTATTTCACATCAATCTAGGATTGGTTTCTATTTTTTTGACCATTACACACATGTTTTAATGTTTTTAAAGACTAAAAACACATTTAAAATAATATTAAAAAAACATAGATCGTAATTATGATTTTTTGTTTCCAACATAAAAAATCATTTAAAGGTAATTTTATTCTTATTTCAAGGAAATCATATTTCATTTTCCCATTTTGACACATTTACATACGTTTTTAAAGGCTTTGGTACCTTTAAAACTGTTTATTGAGTCATTATGACCATAGAAAACACCATATTGATGTGTTTTCTATGACTAAACATCAAAAATGATTTGAAGTTATTTTTTAAATTATTTCACATCAATATGAGGTCTTTTTCTATGTTTGTTATAGTTACATTCATGATTCAGTGTTTCAAAACACTAAAAAGTTTCTTACATGAATCCCAGGAAAACCATTTCTTGAATGAAATTTATTTTGTTACTAGATTAAAAAATCAATCTACATTAATTTCCTCTTATTTCATATCAATCTGAAATTATTTTCTAGGTATTGACACCCCGATATATTTTTTTGAACGCTTTTGTACCTTTAAAAACTATTTATCGAGCCATTCTGATTACATCAAATGTCATATTGACATGTTGTCTATGTGCACATATAAAAATAAACTCAATGTTGGGTTTTCAATTATTTCACATCAATATTAGGTCATTTTATATGGTTTTGATCATTATACATAAATTTGAGTTTTTTAAAACACTAAAAACACCTTTATGGGTATCCCGATAAAACTGTAACTCAAATTAACAATTTTTCATTTCCTACATTTAAAAATCAAATTGATGGCCAATTTTTATGATGAACCAAGCTTGATGTACATGGACATTACATCAATTTTGGGTAAAACCTAATATATGACATAAAAAGACACCCAAATACCGTGTTAGTTTAGTGTCTTTTGATACTCAGAACATAATCTTCAAATCAAGGTGAATGATATTTAACATATCCCATAAAGATCTCCTCATATTGCTTTCTTACCTAAAACCATTATTTATATCCTTCGAAAAAAACATATAAAGGGTGAGCTCAAATGATCATTAAGGGAAAACATGGAATAAATGAAACAAACAATATACATTTGAACTTAAAAACATGAACATATACTTTAGAAATAAAAATTTTGAGTTGTGAAATAAATCATGGTAGTACGTAAGGAATAGTTCATAAAGGAACATATCATGATAAAATAGAATGGGAATAAAAAATGTAATTGTGGAAAACCATGAATCACATGATATTATTTCTATAGTAGCCAAGGCATTGCTGCCAGGACCATCATAGTGGACAAAGTCCATTACTAAATTGGGTTAACATGTTGTTCTATCCTTGTATTACTAAAGGAGATTTTACTTGCTATTCCAGCCATGCCTATCTCATGAGATATAAATCATTAAACAATGCATTTGATAGTGATATAGGTCCCACCGATCTCATAATTAAATCATTCATTCTTGTTCCACATAATAAACATAAATCATTAATCATAACCCAAAGAATAACATGGGTTTCATAAACATCATCCCATCATAACATAGTCCATATAAAACAAATGGATATAATTTAAACATAAGAAAAATAAAACCATATAAAAAATATAGAAATTATACTTGAAAAATAAACATACTAAAAAATGTCAACTTATGTGGAAAATATTTTTGATAAAACACTGAATTTAATTCCTGACGAAAATATCATTTCTTCTTCAAAATCATTTTATTTTCACAAAATTCCATGAAATTTTAAAAGAATTGGATTTTTTTAAAATAATAATGAAATCTTGTATTGGAAGCTTCATTAAAATAAATCATTATGATACCGTTAAAATTTTCTCATGTTGTATAAGTTAAAATAAAATATTCTTCGCATACTTTTGCAGGAAAAGTCAAAAAGTACCTCATATGGTAAAAAAATAACGATTCCTTCCATTCCTTGTGTTAAAATTCAAAATTGGTTAAAAATGACATTAAACATACATGGAATAAATTTTATCATTTTATGAAAACATTTTGATAAAACATGGACATGGATGATAAATATAACCCTGGTAAATACTTACATATGAACAATCTCAGATAAGAACAAGATTTGAATAATTATCCATTAACTTATGTCCAATTTATTCCGTATGTGTTCGAGACTCTTTTATAGTGGGAGTAAACATATTATTAACTTGTAACAGAACCATAATAACATTTATGATATCATATATGATTCACATACGACTTTATATTACCCGTTAATTTGTCAATACAATGTTAAAGCAGCGTTTTGGGTAAAATTGTGTCATTTATCGTACATGTTTTGGCTTGTAAATATTAAAATGATTACTTAGATCATGATTAAATATTTACATATTTTATCACAAGGTTTATATATAATATATATTCATCATATAAATATATATAATAGATTGATAAATGGAATGAAATACACCGTTCATGGAGACGGTTGGCCATACATACGCATGAATGTTGTTTTTGTTTCCTTATTAATTTGAACGGAAGTAAATGAAATATATTAATAAATAAAATAGCATTATTATTTAATAAATTTCAAGATTACATATTATATATACTTTATAATCATTGTTGAATGGTTAGCATGGAGAATGAATCTCATCGCATCGTGGAGACGGTAATCCGTACGTACGCACGAGCAATGATATCATTCCCATAATTATTGAATGGAATTGTGTTGGATGATATAATATATCATAATTATAATAATGATATTACCTGAATATATAGTTATTACTTCCACCAATATACCCATTCAAGTAAGGTGGTGGTGGAAAAACAGATTACACCACAGCGTGGAGACAATATTCCGTACGTACACACGCACGGTGATTTCATTTTTAGTAGGATTGGTAGAAGGTTAAATAGGTCTGTTTCATATTTATAATAACATATCAGTATAATGTGGATACTTATGTTCTTACTTTATAATGAAAAAAATAATACAGAATAAGTAGAATAAGGAATAGATTTGACATAATTGGTAAAATATATTACCTTTTCTTTGACGCACCTCTTCTAAACCTCCTTTTAGGGAAATAATGTTGGTCTTTGAAGAGAACCAGGACCCCTAGTATCTTTCTAGGGAAGTGGAGAACAAAAATGGACAGGTTTTGGCCGAGTTTTAAGGCTCAAAATGTTGTGATTCGGAGAGGGATGTTGTTCCCTTTTATAAGAGAGGAGAGGGGAACATTTGGAATCCTCTAAAATATTAATTTATAATAAACCCAAACCCCACCTTAACACTTCCAAAGTGACTAAAATTATTATATGAGGTAATATATAGTTGTAATATCATAATCCATTTAAATTTAGGCTTGTTTTTATTTTATTTTAAACCGTATCATTTTGATTTATCCTTATTTAATCTATTTGATTTTATTTTTGGTAATAATATTCTAAATTTTAAATGTTTATAAATACTTACGTATGTGTTCTGAATTTTCCATAATTATATACATTATTAAATTTTAGACCATATAATTTTCAATTTGTAATTTTTAATATTTTTTTGTGATTTTTAAACAAGTTAATAATATGTTATTTTTATAAAATATCAATAGTATCAATTTTGACACTATTCAATTATTGGAATTTAAATTAAATCCATAAAGAATATATATTCGAACCAAAATATTTAATAGGTTCATAACATGCCATATTCATCTAAAAATTCATGGAGATCATTAATTTATTCATATAACATTTATTTTAATATTTTTAATACAATTTATTTGATATTTCCCTTAATAAAATAATTACTACAACATTTGTGAATAATTATTTAATATACATTTTTTGCATAAAATTTAAAAATAAAATAAAATTTTGCAGATAAATCTAATATATTCCATTATAATACTTTTCATGGAATTTATCATCTAAAAATCACATCATTTAAATTGTTATATTTAATAAATTTTGAAGGTGACAACTTTGCCATCATTTAAAATAATATAATATAAGTGTCATAATCTCTTTTATAAAGCTCCAAATGGCCAAATATTTGACCATTACACGCTAATGGATTACATTTACACGACCAATAAGTTTTGGTCCTGTTTCTGTTCCATTTATGGTCACTATTAGTATAATAAAAACAGTATTATTCATTTTTTACTAAATTAATAATTTCTGCATCACTATTGTATCACCATTAATGATAATTATTTAATCCCTAAATATTATAAATAAATTAAAATGATGTAGATAATTTAATTATATTTCAGGTGACTATTTATGTTTGAAGTTTTATGACATTTATCTCTAAATTAATATTATTACACATATAAGATATAAGAGACTGACATGTTGTCACTTTCTTTGGTTTTAATAATAATTACATATTTTTTCATGGTCAAAAGTCCATGAAATGAATCTATTCCGACCCTTAGGTGATACAGGTTGACTTTTATTCATCCAGTAGAATTTTGGAAGGTGTTAGGGTAATTTTATAATCATATTTTTACCCTTAATTACATAATTTACCTTTAACAATAGTAAATAAAATTTACCATAGTTACTATTCATAATGTCTAAAAATAAAAAGTAGCCTATTAACATAATCTGGAGCTACTGATTCCAAATATGAAATGTTTTTACCTATTAATTCAGTGTAAAATTAATGATAATGACTTACATTATATTTAATGGTAAATATATATTCTATTTATACTTTAAAACTACTCAATATAATAATTTAACCATATAAATTATATTGCTGACAATAAGTTGTTTTTAATTAAAATTTAGCATATTTTTAGTAGTCATCAAAATATGAAAGTTAAAAGAAAAATATTGAAAAATTATGGAACGTTAGTTTTTATATACTTATTGAAATTAATAAGTTCATTTTTTATGTTGAACTTATAAACGTGTCAAAAACTAGATTTAAAGTGGGTGCGCCATTAAAAGTTAGCAAAACTGCATTTTTTTAAAAATACATATTTTACTCGAAAAATTTATTTTGTTCTCATACCATGTTCTAGAATATGTGTAAGATGAATGATAATGTTATAATATTCAAAATATAGTTAATTCTATTCATAACAGCTACTTCATAATAATATATCGTTGTTTTGTGAAACTCTGTATCGCAAAAAACACATGCTATCGAAGAAGGTCACTCTTACGTGAAACACAAGAAATGAATAGTGTTGTGTATACTACAAGATAACATGGTATTGTGTATACTGAAAGCTAATCTTGTTTTAGCGTATAACACATGATATCAAAGAAATTAAAAAGAATATATCTCATAAAATCTCAGGGTGTTACACTCTACCCCCCTTAAAATGAAATTTACCCTCGAAATTCGTCGGGGTTATAAATCGTTTACTACTTGAAAGATTCTTTCATAGAAACCCACATCATAAAAATGAATACTAAAACTTAATTTTAAAAATTGATGCAAGAAACTTAACGGTTTTTCAAATTAACTCATCACAGGGTTTCCCCATACGATAACATAGGTGAAAACATCGATATAGAAGACAAATCCAACCATCATGTTCTGATGGAGGGTCATAGAGAACATGTATATGCAAAATCCAATAATCACGAAGCCATAAATTTGTGATGATCTAAATTACCATCTATTTCATCAGATATTAGGGTACTAGGACAATATATTTTTTGTTTTCAAGATCATTTCCCTAAAGTTGAAGAATTGTTTTTCATAAGAAAAATAATTATTTTATTTTGGTACATTATCGCTGTTTGTTGTGCATTGAACAATTTCCACTTCACCTATTAATGAAATGAAGTTTAATTTGTCATTCATGAAGTGTTAGCAGATCATGTGATAGAACGATAGGTCATTCCATCTGTTCTCAACAAAAAGGTTAGAACATGGTAGCATAAGTCCACATATAGTGTGATAATAAATTATTCTTAAAATGAAAAATAACATATACTATACATCAATGGATAAAATTAAAATCCTTCCAAAAAATAAAAATATAAAAATTAATAATGAGGTGAACTAAATCTACATCACATTTGTCTCCCATATCTCATAAGGTAGTTCATGATTGTCACGTTCCAAACATATGAATACCTTAATCATATATTCTCTTGAAAAATTAATACCCATTGAACCTTATTGAAAACTTGAATGTTTTCAAATGTTTACTCTATAGACATACCAAAATCCCAAAAGTTCAATATACTCAAACCATGATGTCACTTTTTCCTTATATCAGTCATGATCTCATTATCCAACATATTATTTTCTTTTTATCACTTCATTATGTGCTAATCATCATCTTTCCAAAAATATTTCAATCTCTTTTCATGGTTACCGGCACCATAAAATTATTGAAAACCACAATAAACCGATACATAGATATTCCAATATTTCACGATACTATAAATGAGATTCCACAACATTATGTTGGAATCCCGTTACAAAAACACTTAATCATTCCACCACATCGTTGTCATACTCAACATCACCAATAGTGATCTCATGTGACTTCGCTTTTTAATTTTCCTTAAGAAGTTGTTGACCTCAATCATCATTAACCATTGTATTAGGGAATTTATTAGCATATTTCTGCATTTCCATGCACTTATAGCACTAATGTGTTGTTGGTGCGTTCTCTGTAGTACTTTCTCTATTCACATCATTAGCTACCTTTTTCCCATTACTTCGACACTCATCTACTCGATGACCTAATTTTCCACACATAAAAAATTTTCTAGTCCCTTTAAGACAATCTCTACCATGATTCATTCCACACTTTGATCATAACAAAACATTTGTCTTCTTTTCACCATTTCTTTGAGATTTTTCCTCAAACACCAACATTTTTTCTTGTCAAAACCATGAAATGGATATATAACACCAACTTCTAGTTCTTCCTTGATATCATAAAACACAATTTCTTCATAGATATTGAAGTCTCTTATCACTAATGCACTTTGAAGACTTGGTTTCAAGCCACTAAAGAATTGATCAACTTTACTTTCAAGTTGGATGATAAAGTCATATGCATAACTTGAAGGCCTTGTAAAATTCACCTCGTATATACCTACAGATTTAACATCTTTTTGGTTAAGCTCAAGGAAATCCTTTTACATGTTTGTTTAAAGAATACAAGGGAGGTACTTCTTGAAAAAAAAATCTCTTAAACTCAACCCATTCCATCGATTCAATTTCATCATGGTGCCTTGTATTATTACTTAGAATCCACCACTTGTCTGATTCACCTATTAAAAGGTAAATAGACAAAATGAATTTTTCATGTACAGAACAACAATGTATGGAAAAAATCTTTTCAATGGTACTGATCCATTTTTCAGTAATAAGTGGATCAGAAGACCCATTTAAATTAGGTGTACATTGCCTCATTAAGGACTCAATAGAATATTTTTCCCTTTTCTTCTCATTTGGATGTCAAGAAGTCTTCATAGCTTGTGTAAATATAGAAATAAAACTTTTCACTCCATCTCCCATAACATTGGATTGTTCCGGAGCAAAATCATTGCATTGTCCATTACATTGATCAACATGGTTCTTTCAGGTTTCAACCATCATATAAAACCCAAAAATAATAGTTTGGGAGGCAAAAATCATGTTAGTAAAATAACATAATCAAGGGGAGAGTACGTTCAATTTCTAACATATTAGGTTTAATCCCGGGTTATTCATGATCATTATCATAATTCTAGGATTGTAACCTATACTTTATACTTAACCTTATAGACATCCCTCGACATACCTTAGATATATTTCTAGGGATCTCACTAATGTTTTTGCGTCCTAGTTTCCAAAGGTTAACTAATCCTTTGATCTGATACCAACTATGACGACCCAAGATTGACATACATGGACATTAAATCACTTTTATAGAAAACATAATACAAGAAACAAAAAGATTCCCAAAGACCATTTTATTTTAGTTTAATAGGAAACTCAGAACATGATCTTCAAAACATGGTGAATGATCTTCAATATCTCCCATAACGATTTCCCCCGTTTGTTTTCATACCTAAAACCTTTATTTCTATCCTGGGGAAAATAAAACATATAAATGGTGAGCTCAAATGTTCAGTAAGGTTAATCATGGAGAAAATAAAACAAACCATATACATTTGACCTTAAAAACATGAACAATATGTTTAAACATCAAAATCTTGATTTGTGAAATAAATCTTGGTTGTACGTAAGGAATAGTTCATAAAGGAACATCAATCATGATAGAATAGCATGGGAATAAAACATGTAATTGTGTAAAACCATTAATAACTTGATATGATTTCCATAGTAGCCAATGCATTGCTGCCAAGACTATCTTAGTGGACAAAGTCCATTACTGAACCATGTTAACCAGTTCTTCCAACCCTATATTACTAAACCATATTTTACTTTCCGTTACTTCCATGTCTATATCATGAGATATAAATCATTACCCAATGCAATGGAGGGAGATATAGGTCCCACCAATCTCATAATGAATTCATTCTTTTGTGTGCCACAAAATAAACATAAATAATTTATTATAACAGAATGAATAATATGGGTTTCATAAACATCATCCCATTATAAAATAATACATATAAAAAAAATGGATATCATTTCAACTTAAGAAAAATCAAATCATGTAAATTATAGGGACATTATACTTGAATCAAAAAAATTATAAATAATTTCATCTTAGATGGAAATAATTTTAGACAGAACACTATAATGAATTATTTAGGAAAATATCATTTCTTCTTCAAAATCATTTCTTTTAACAAAATACCATGAAATTCTAAATGAAAAGGTTCTTTGTTGAATATAATCATGAAATCTTATAGATGAAGTTTCATGAAAATAAGGAGTTATGAAACCGTAATAATTTTCTTATGCCGTATAAGTTAAATAAAACATTCTTATCGTACATTTTCCAGAAAAGTCAAAAAGTACCTCGTATGGTAAATACAGTAGCATTATTATGTCATATATTTCATGATTACTTATTATATATACTTTATAATCATTTTTTAATGGTTAACATGGAGAATGAATCTCATCGCATCGTGGAGACGGTAATCTGTACGTACGCACGATCGTTGATATTGTTCCCAAAATTATTGAATACAATTGAAGTTGATTGTATAATATATCATAGTTAAAATAATTTTATAACAAGAATATATAGTTATTATTTCTACCATTATACCAATCCAAGTAAGGTGGTGTTGGAAAGATATTACACCACGACGTGGAGACGGTATTCCGTACGTACGCACGCTTGATGATTTCGTTTTTCGTAGGATTGGTAGATGGTGAAAGAGGGTTATTTCATATTTATAATAACATATCAGTATATTTTTGATACTGATATTATTACTTTATAATGAAACAAAAAATGTAGAGTTATTAGAAGAATAATGAAATTTGAAAGAATCGGTAAAGGATATTACTTTTCTTTGACGCGCCTTTTCTAAACCTCCTCTTATGGCACTAATGTTGGTCTTTTAAAAAGACCAGAACCTATAGTATGTTTCTAGGGATGTGGAGAAGAGAAGTGGATAGGGTTTTTCCAACCATGAAGTCTCAAAATTTTGTGAATATGAGAGGGAGGAGGTTCTCTTTTATAAGAGAGGAGAGAGAAACTTTTGGAAACCTCTAAAATATTAATTTATAATAAACCCAAACTCCAATAAAAAAATCAAATGTGACTAAAATACTTATTTGAGGTAATATAGGGTTGTAATATCATCATAAAATCAAATTTAGACATGTTTTGATTTTATTTTAAACCTTATAATTTTGATTTATTCTTATTTAATATATATAATTTTATTTATGGTAATAATATTCTAAATTTTAAATGGATATAAATACATAATTATGTTTTGTAAATTGTTCATAATTACAAACATTATTACATTTTAGACCATATAATTTTCAATTTATAATTTTTAAATATTTTTTTTGATTTTTAAACAATTTAATAATATGATATCTTTATAAAATTTCAATAGTGTCAATTTTTACACTATTCAATTATTAGTATTCAAATTAAATCCATACAGAAGATATATTCGAAAAAAAATATTTAATAGATTCCTAACTTGTCATATTTATCTAAACAATTCATGGAGCACATTAATTTGATCATATAAAATTTATTTTTATATTTTCAAAACCATTTAATTGATATTTCCCTTGCTAAAATAATTACTATTTTTTATATTTATTTAATATACTTATTTGATGTATAAAAATTAAAAATAAAATACTATGATTCAAATAAATATATTATCTTCAATAATAATACTTTTACTATAATTTATCATCTTAAAATCACAACATTTAAATTGTTATATTGATTAAATTTTGAAGGTGAAAACATTTACATCATTTAAAATAAAATAATGTAAGTGTCATAATCTATTTTATAAGGCTGAAAATGGTCAAAGATTCTACCATTGGATGATTATTGATTACATTTACATGACCAATATGTTTAGGTCAGGTTTTTTTTCATTTTACGATCACTATTAGTTTAATAAAAACTGTATTGCTGATTTTTCACTAAATAAAAAATTTCCACATCACTATTGTTTCACCATTAATGATAATTATTTAATCCCTAAAAATTATAAATAAGTTATCATGATTCATATAATTTAATTATCTTTCTGGTGACTATTTATGTTCTAAGTTTCATGAATTTTATCTCTAAATTAAAATTATTAAACTTATAAGATATAAGAGCATGACATGTTGTCACTTTCTTTGGTTTTAATAATAATTACATCTTTTTCATGGTCAAAATTCCATAAAATTAATATATTAAGACTCTTAGGTGATATGGGTCATCTTTTATTCATCCAATAGAATTTTTTCTGGTGTTAGTATAATTTTATAATCTTATTTTTACCTTTAATTACCCGATTTACCATTTACTGTAGTAAATAAAATTTACCGCAGTTACTATTAATAATGTCTAAAAATAAAAAGTACACTGTTAGAATAATTTGGATCTATTTATTCCAAATTTGGAATCCATTTTTCCAAATTTAAAACATAGTATTTGTAGTATGTAATTTAAAATTAATCCCACTCTTGACAATACTGGTTTTAAAAGATAAAACATTGCAAAATATTGAAATGTTTTTACTAATGAATTAAATTTAAAATTAATGTTAATGACTTACTATCACTACCAAACAATAGGAGAAGGGATGTTTTTCCCTTTATCAGCGCTAAACAGATTACGCTAATAAAGGTGTACCCTTTATCAATGATTTTTTTAGCACTGATAAAAGGTAAAATTTATGAGCGCTTTTTTAGCGATAATAACGGTATCGCTTTATCAGTGCTAAAAAAGCGCAGATAAATGAGTTTTTAGCAGCGCTTTTATTTTAGCAGTGATAAAACATACATTTATCTGGGATTTTAACGAGTGCTGATAAAGGTTCCATTAGTTTTTATTTAATAAGCCTAACAGGCCATCCTCGCTCGAATGTGGTCAAGCTTTCATGGAAGATGAACCACGCCCCTCGTCCGCCGCCACCTTGTCCTTCTCCTCCTCGTCCTCCTCCACCCCATCCCTCCTATTCCTCATCCTCCTCCTCCTCCGTCGCTGCCACCGCCTACTCCCCCACCCCCGCTGCCACCTCTGCCCCCGCCCCCGTAGCCGCGACCGCTGTTACCTCTGCCACCGTCTCCGCTGCCAGAGCCCCTGCTACCGTGATCGTCTCCACCTCTGCTGTCGCGCCACCTCCGCCGATGCCACTACCTCCGCCTCCGGAACTGCTTCCACCGCCGCTGCTACCATTATTGATATTCATTTTCAGGTAATTTTTTTTCTATTACTTGAATTGAACGTGTGAAATCATGACATGAGGTGTTATTTCAAGAGTCAATGGATGATATAGTTGATAATGTTTTTGGATTCATGGTTCCTTATATATTATATAATTATGGAGGATCACTAGAGTCCTATGTGGTTGTCTTAGCCATTAAACATTCTAGTATAGAAGTGGGATTATAATTTCATTAATTTTTTATTGGTTTGACATAAACTCATTGCAAGAAGGTTGTGATTTGGGTGGTTGTTGATAAACTCAAAAAAAAATTTCTCTTCATTCATATAAATGAGGTGATGAAAGTGGAATAACTCACGTACTTGTATGTTTTATATTTTTTGAGACTTAATGAGGTTCCCTCTATAATTGTTTCATAAAGTGATCTATGGTTGAAATCTAGGTTTTTGAAATCATTATAGGTTTCACTAGTTTTCCACGGTAAATTATGAACACATTATCATCTATACATGGATATATATATACAGAGAGGGAAGTTAGGGTTCTAGAGGATAATATCCAAAATCATGCACATTATTTCATTGGATATTGGGAAATGAATTTTTTATTGTTGATTTCCCCTATAAAAATTATTATCAGGATGTGATAAAGATAAATCCCTACATTTTTTATATGGGAATCCATATAGATATCCCTAGTACTATGGAGAGTTGGGAGAGTGGTCCATAGTTGGTTCGAGTGTAGTTCAAGAGATAAAAGAGATGGTGCAGTTGATCTGGAAAAATTTAATCATTACACAGAGTCATAATAAATTCAATATGAACCATTGGAATCAACTATTGGTGTTTTAGGTTAGTGAATAGGTCTTTATCATAGTTTCACATCACTTGGGACATCAACAGCTAGGTTATCAATGTCTGTTTGCACTGAGTAATGGGATAAACATAGTGATTTTTGGTCCCTAGGGAGTATTTCTTATTGGTTTTAGTTAACATATAGTTTGATAGATATCCATGATGTTTTTAATATTTTCCATTTAAGTAGGTATATACTATAATATTTACATGTGATTAGACAGGGGTGTTGATCTTGATCCTGATAATACTTTGGTTCCACAACCAATTCAGATTATGAATCTGGAGTATAAGGTACTACATGATTAAATGACCCCGAGCCTAGTTAATGTGGTAGTTCAGACAATATATAAATTATACATGGTGTAATGACTCATTGATGTGGTAGTAGTGTCCTTATTCATTATAGGATACATGATATTGAGGTATTTCTAGGGTAAAATCATTTATGGTCAGGAGATTATAAAGTGTCATTAATTGGATGCACAATGTAACTATTTTACAAACTTTGTAAAGGTTACATATTATTTAAATAAAAAATATAATGTTTTAAATAAAAAGATACATTTTTTTAGTGTATCTAAGTCAATAGGATTACCCGACGTGTAAATTTATTACATGTAGATTCAGTGTCACAAAAAATGTTTTTTGGGGTCCATAGAGTTCTTGAGGATTCATATTTTTTACAAAATTATCCTATTGGATAGATCTATATCCCGATGATATTTTGGGTCACTCCCTCTCATCTAGTTCACATTGTTCTATTCTTGATCACTATTATGGTTGGATTTCTTTTCTTGAGGTATATGATCCATTTGACTACTGTTTGGATTATTTGTACCTATGGATTGGATAAAAATTAGTGAATAGATAGTGATTTATATCAAAAAAAATTAAATTTATTTTCATGCATTGTCTTTTGGGGCTTGTGGTATGTCGTAAATGGTGTACTCGGTTTTAGATTATTATATTCTCATGGGTTTGCCATATTTTATATTTTCTTTTCAGTTGGAAATATCCTCTGCTGTGTGCCTCTCCTCTTCCACAAACTCACCTCTGCCGTGTTCTTAACGACACCTTTGCAGTGAGTTTTCTCTGGTTACTCATTGGTTTCCTCTTGTTCTCATGTTATTACTATTTTATATTTATGGTTTTAATGTGAAATGTACGGGTTAAACGCCCTACAGAAAATCGTGGTCGTTGGTGGTCCTTGTTTGCGCATTAAATGAATTGAATGTTGGTTGGTTCTTGCTGAACATTGTAATATAAAAATTTGTTATTTATGTATTGTTGACTTATGAATGAACACCCCAGGATGATAAAACTTCTATGATAACCCCTGAATTAACAAACAAAATTTAATAAGTGATGATTTGTAAAATATAAAAGTTTGATTGTTTGGTTTGTATGGTGTTGCAATTATGATCACAATTTTGTTTTTGTATGGTGTTTCAGTTGTTTCATGATTGATATTCCATTTTTTCCATGTTGTAGTTCTTCCCCCATTAAATATCAATCCAAACATTACCCATTACAATGGCACCACCACTTTGATACTTGTGCAATTCCACTGAATCCTAGAAAACCACTTCTAGAGGACTCTATGAGACAATTTAAAATATATTGTATATAGTCTTGATAAATTGAACATGCTTCACCATACATGGATTTCATATATATTTTAATGACACAAACCATTTATCTCCAATATTTACACCACATGACTAATCTTCTGACTCAAACTTGGAATAATTGTCATTTTAAATGTTAAATGTCATGTGAACCTAGGTCACACACAACGTATCTCCAAGACATTTACTTTAGCATGAAACCATGTACATGCCATGAAATAATGGTAGAACCATATGACATGTGTTTTACTTCACTCACACCATGTATAGATACCATAGAAACGTGATGTGTATAGACTATACACCCCTCGTGGTCACGTAAGGACTACACACCGTGTATTCCAAAAAAATGTGATACATAGCTGGCGAGGTGACCCAATATGTATCTAAAGTACACACCTTTAGGTAAAGTAGTTCTAAATGTCATGTATTTTCAAATGTATTATTCAGTCTTTGTAAGACTAACATGGAATAAATTTGATATATGTCAGATTAAATCAGGTATCGTATACTTACACAAGGATCAACCTACTGGACACACCATGTATATGGATTTCGCATGATTTTAAAGGCATTTGTACCATGATTTGTCTTTATAAAACCCAAAAAACTCAACCCGATTAATTAAACCATAATATAGGTATGTTCGAGATCGAACCCATAAAGACGATGAATATGAATAAAGAATGGATGAATGCCAATTAGTTGTCAAGAGATTATGAAGATGGTGTGAAAGTGTTTATCAAGTTTGCAGAAGATCATGCATGTCACCCTTCTCAAATCCTTTGTTTGTTTGACGCTGTAGTTATTCAAGGCAAATTATTCCAGAGGAGTTATAAGAACACCTGATCTATCACAGAATAGATAAAAGTTATACATATTGGAATAAAATGGGTAAAAACGATTGTAGGTAGTGGCTCAGATAACAAAACATTTTATAGATCATCTGATATGATTAGAAGCATGAAAGGTGAAGACGATCATATAGAGGGTGTGATTATATATGTGAATGATGATGAAGATCATATTAAGGAAATTATAAGTACAGTTGAATATGAACATAGTGATTTCCCAAAATTGTTTGAGAAGTTAAATAGTTGTGAAAAAACGCCATTGTATGCCGGTTTCACTAAATATACATCATTGTCAGCCATAGTGAAACTTTATAATTTGAAAGTAGGCAACGGGTGGAGTGAGGATAGTTTTACAGAACAATATGCTCTCCTGAATGACATGCTCCAAGAAGATAATGAACTCCCAATCCGAACATACGATGCCAAACAAATGCTATGATCGATGGTTATGATCTCTGAAAGAATACATGCCTGCCAAAATGACTATATATTGTTTTGTAAGGACCAAAAATCACTTAAAGAATGCCCAAAGTGTGGTGATTCATGATATAAGAAAGGTGATTCTATCCCTAGAAAAGTTGTATGGTACTTTCCAATCATTCCTAGGTTTAGGCACATATATTGAAGTGAGGAAACTTCATGACAATTTAAATGGCATGCAGATACAAGAATTAACGACGGGAAACTACGTCACCCGACAGACTCTCCTCAGTGGAAGAGAATTGATCAGGAGTTTCCTGAATTTGGGAACGAGCCGAAAAACCTTCATCTGGCGTTATATACAGATGAGGCGAATCCTTTTGGTTTTCAAAGCAACAGTCATAGTTCATGGACGGTTATGTATGTAAACTATAACTTACCATCATGGTTATGCATAAAACGAAAATACATCAAGTAATCTATGCTTATATAAAGACCAAAAAAATGGGTAATTATATAGATGTTTATTTGGCCCCATTGATTGAGGATTTGAAAATATTGTGGGATTCAGGAGTTACATGATATGATGCTTACAAAAATGAATATTTCCCATTGAAAGAAATTTTGTACGGGATGATAAATAACTTTCCTGCTTATGGAAATTTGTCATGATATAGCATTAAAGGAACTCAAATGTGTCCCGTTTTGGAACAAGGTACATAGTTAATTAGGTTGAATTTTTTTCAAAAACTGTGTTTCTAGGACATCACAAATTTCTACCACAAAGACATAAGTACTGATCATGGACGAAATCATTCAATGGAAGTTCAGAAGAAGGTACAACACATTCTCCATTACTAGGTGATCAATTGTTTGAGAAAGTAAAAGATTTGGACACTACATTTGGTAAACTGTTTTTGAAAAACCTTATGAAAACTGGTTGGAAAAAGAGATCAGTTTTTTTTGAATTACTATATTGGAATTTCCTGTATGTCAGACATTTTTTTGATGTTATGCATGTTGAAAAAATGTATGTGATAGTGTCATCGACACATTGCTAAATGCACAAGGAAAAACGAAGGATGGAATTATGGCTAGATTGGACATGGTTGGGATGTGAATATGAGAAGAGTTGGCACCAGTGAAGGGTGAAAAATGAACATTTCTTCCTCCTGCTTCTTACACTCTTTCCAGGTAGAAGAGATATAAGTTTTGAAACTTCTTGAATGATGTAAAGGTTCCAGAGGGGTATTTATCAAATATCAAGAACATCGTGTCAATTTTCAATTTAAAATTAATGGGTCTGAAATCACATGACTTCCATGTTTTGATGCAAGATCCAATTCCTATAGATTTACATTGCATTTTCCCAAGAATTTACACCATACATTAACAAATATCTATTTCTTCTGTAATTTTATATACAACAAAGTTATAGACCCGAAGAAATTTCCAACTATGGAAAGAGAAATTTCCATCACATTATGTGAATTGGAAATGTTATTCATTCCAACATTTTTCAATATGATGGTCCATTATATGGTTCATTTGGTGAGAGAGATTCAACTATGTGGTCAAGTACATTATAGATGGATGTACCCCATTGAACGGTATATGAATATTTTGAAAAGGTATGTCAAAAACCGATGTCGTCCATAGGGTTGTATTGCGGAGCAATATATTGTTGAGGAAGCTGTTTTATATTGTATCGAATACTTATCTGGTGTGGAAATCATTGGCCTACCGAAATCCCGTCAGACTAAGCGACTTGAGGGTGAATGAATTTTCTGGATGGGAGGTTGTCACAATCAATATTATAGATTGGGAGCTGGCCCACCTTTTCATTTTTCATAATAGTTTCGACGTTGGCCCATTTGTTCAAACCCACAAAAAAATTATTTTGCGTTTGAATCATTCTGGGGATGAAAAATGGATATCATATACACATAATTGATAGTTTATAGGATGGTTTCGAGACCATATTTTTAAGCAATTAGATGAAAATCCAGACACAATTTCAGAATGACTTCGATGGCTATCCGGAGGACCAAGTGTGTATGTATTATCTTTCAATGCATATACAGTTAATGGTTATACATTCTATAATAATGACCATGATGAAGATAGTGCCATGAAAAATAGTGGGGTTACACTTATGGAGGAGACGATTCATGTTTCTAGTGCCAAGGAAAAAAAATCCAATTTATGCGAATATGTCAAACATTGTCATCATCAAACGAATATGGGAGTTGGATTATATGAAATTCAAAGTGCCGATTTTTCAATGAAAGTTGGTTGATTATAGGAGTGATGTTAAAATAGATGAATTAGGATTCGTGAAAGTTGATTTTAGTAATGATGGGGAGAAAGATGAACCATTTATAATGACATCACATGTAGTACAAGTATTTTATGTTCCATACCCCAGAAACCGAAATTTCTCAATTGTTCTGTTATCGACCAAAACAACTAAAGGGTCAGATGAATTTTCAATGGAGGTTGACCCTTTTATAGGGACTTCATAATTATTTCGCAGCAGTACCGATGTAGACAACATTTTGTATGTCAGAGGAGACCACAGTGAAGGTATTTACATAGTTGATATAAGAGTCAAATCTCTTCATCCTTTAATGAAAAAAAGAGAGTACAATAATAAGGTTATTTTTTTGTTGAAATATACATTGCGTTACTTTATGTTATTATCTATTTTCTAATTGATATAATTAATCTAAATTAAATATTATTCATCTTCTGTAGATAATGACTTCTGCACCTGCTGAGGCGCCCATCCCCGAGACACAAAAGGTCTCTCAACCAGCAGCTGGTGATCCCACAGCAGAGCAACAACTGGTTTCTCAACCAGATGCTGGTGGTCCTGGTGCAGAGCAACCACAAGTTTCTCAGGCTGTTGTTTCTGGTCCTAGTGCTTAGTTACAATAGGTTTTTCAACCTATTGTTGTTGGTCCCAATGCCGATTCTTGATCTCCGGGGGAACATATTGATGCTACTTTTGAGAAAATAGTAGGAAATGAAACCCTGAAAGCGAAAAAAAACAAGAGCATCGTAGTTTTCCAGTGTTAGCCAAAATCCTTAAGGTAAAATAAAAAGGAATCAAATTTGAGGTGGGATGGAATAAGCAAGGCCAACATGTTAACTCCAATAGATCTATCTTTAGTAGCTACATTGGAATCATCACTCAAAAACATGTGCCGATTGATGTACAGTCATGGTACCATGTTGTCACCGGGATGAAGACACTAATTAGGGATAAAATTACTTTAACATTATGATATCATTTTTTAATTTATTAAAATAAAATAAAATACCAAAACATTGACTAATTATTCATCTTCCATTGAAGAGTGCATTTATAGTAGATGCCTCTCACAAGGAATATGTATTAAGAGTTACAGGAAGGATTCATAGAGGTTTCCGCAATATTTTAATGAAATATCATCATAAAGATGAAAAATGAAAAATCAAGCCACACCCACCTCCTATTTATGCACAATTGATATTCCAAGGATTGTGGGATGAGTTTAGCAACCGTCTTGGGCAGTATGAATTTCAGGTACATTGTGTGGGGTAATACATTGCTTGACGTTTTCTTGTATTCGACACTGTGATTGACAGTTTTTTATTTATAAAACAACAAATAAGTGCTGAAAATAAAAAACGTGCAACAGAACCAGCATGCCCATACTGTAAAGAAATGATGGGGTACGCTTCACTTGAGAAAAAAAGTTACATCTTTTAAATCTACCATACAACTTGTTTGTGACATAAAACAACACCATAAACATTTTTATCTGTTTATATGAAAATTGATGGATTGAAATCAAAATCCATATCCATCTCATGCCATGTGTTATAAAAGGAGGATCATATAAATAAATAGGGGATACTGATAGATGAAAACACACAAAAAGTGTTGGAAACATGTGTATGTTTGACATAATATAAATTTTATTTTTATTAAATCTCTATTACATTACAATAACTACTTATTTTTTAATATTTTATATCTGAAATTTTTAAAAGAATCAACAACAACCGCACCAGATGCAGACATACTTTTGCCAGCCTTGAAGCAGCAAAAATAGTATGGCCTCGTCCGAGGTGTGGGTTTTGTGGTGACACCACGAACATATTTTCAAAAACAAAAACAAGCTGAGGATACAAATGAAAGAAATGGAAAATATGCAAGAAATATTATCTATTTTTCAAGAAAAATTAGAATACCAGAGAGAGATGATATAAAAATTTATGGGGGAGAGGAAAAGGGAAGAAACAACTCAACAACAACCTGTGTGTGATGATCCCCCCCCCACAAGCTTTGAGGTTAGCCATTCCCCTAAAAAACCTGACTTAGATGAGGTAATCAATGTTTTACTAATTTTTTATATGAAATGTTATTTACATAGGCAACAATACCTTTCCTGTACTAATATTCCACAGGGTGAAAATGACTGTGATTTATATCTATCAACTCCCACCTATCACCTTGTAGCGAGGGCTACGATGTTCAATACGCAAAACGACATGCTACACAATAGACAACTTCCAAAAGATTATCTCTGTGGGTCAATTAACATAGCTAATGAGTCGAGTGCCGAGCTACATGTTCAAAATGACTATGATGGCATTCATATGGTTGAAAAGGTTGTTGGTACATTCATCGCATGGCCGACAGTTCTTGTAAAAAATCATGTCAACAAAAAGGTATCCATTTCCAATTTATTTTTCAAGATGGACCTTTATCATATAATGAAAAAAGGTATGAACCGATGAATGATATTACAGAACGAAAAAAACTGTGGGGTGAAACGAAATATCATCTCAAAACTATTTCAAGGATCAAACCACATATTGAAACGGTCTACTAAGGGCACCTTCACCCCGCCCGTTCTATATCCCCTGTTAATATCATTGCAAACTCATGTGGAAACAACATTGAAAGACAAAAATACTCCCACAGTTGATTTTGAAAAACATATGTATGGAGAGGAAACACCAGATTTTGTTAGTGCTAAAAATGTAAATGAACTCCTCAAGTATGAATGGCTAGGCGCCTCAGTTGTAAATGTATACATGATGTATGTTTTCATGATTTGATTTTAAAAAAGATGATATACTCTGATAATTATGACTAAATACATTTTATATTTTTCGCAGACGTATATATGAAAACGATTGAAGGCATATCCCGATGAATAAATATTTGGACTCGTTAGTCCTCACATCACCTCCACAAAAGACGAAATAGACTCTGATAAAGAGGCGGAAATAATGTCATCCCTGGTCAAATCGTTTGAATTTTTTTTACAAATGACAGAATATTTTTAATACAAACGATGCATGTGTAAAACTCTACAATTTAATCATATCACCTATATTTTCATTTATTTATTTACTTATTCCTTTTTTTATTTTTAGGAACCATTAGATGCTGATTGTAGTCAATTTTTATACTCCAAAGATTTATTTTCTGGATTCAATGCATGGATATCCAACAAACTGACCATGCATGATAGTGTTTGTTAATTCCTAATACACTAGATGCAACATTTTAAAACTAAACAACCTATTATACAATTTAGGTTATATTTTAATGGGGATTCTATTATTATAGGGTGGTGCATCAATACCATCTATGCATGGAATGAATCCAGGGCCTAAGGATAAGAACGCCTACAATATCTACAACTGGAAATGTATCCTGTTATATATAATAACATTGCACTACCCAAAAACATATCAAAACAAATTACTTATTGTGGTTGATATTTCTACAGTGTCCAAAACAAACAAACAGAAAGGGATGTGGTTATTAAGTTTGTAAATTTATTAAAGAGATCGTATTTCATCAACAATCTAGAATACATGAAGAGGTATTTTAGAAAATAATTACGAGTTAATTAAAAATACTTATTAATCCTTTGTGTATTTATATTCTTTCAGGACTACCATGACTGTCGCAAAAACTCATATTCAAATGATGATATAGATGTGTTTAGAAACAAATGGGCAGCATGCCTGATGGAAGATTGTACACAGATAGGATAAAGGTGAATTCCTACTACTTATGTTATCTATATATGATTATTGATTATTCTCTAAAATTTTTTGGTGAATAACCTTGGATGATGAAGAAATGACATATTAGATAATATCGTGATACAATGAACACACTGACTTCCTTCAATCATTAGATATGATGATTTTTGATGAAAAATGATCCAATATCCGAGTAGGAATCTTAAATTTTTTGTTTACGCCCTTTTTGATTAAATAGTCGGATAAGATCAATCCCTTCGATGGATATGTACCAATTGTTGATTGAGAATGCTCCGGTGTTTTGAAATATTAATTTATTACTCAATAATTTCTATCCCCAGATTTATATTATTGATCTTTGAATAAATAAAAATTGAATTAAAGAATTTTCAGTTAGATAAAGGGACTAAATATAAATATTTATGAAATTAAAGTAGAGGGATAATATTCAACATGCAGATATAGTATTTGAGAATCTGGAGAGAACCAGACTACACGCTGTGTACAAGGATGAACACACATTGTGTAGTTGGGTCCATGTAGCCTCATGGACATGGTCCATAGGTGGAGTGGTACCAGCCACCGTTTGGTTTTTCTCACACATTGTGTACCCCTTGGTTCATTTTTATGAAATTTCATTATTCTGTGTCTCGTTTTTTAGAACTTGTATTCGAGCACATGTGTTGTTGTTTGACTTGCACAATTATTTCTAGTTAGATGCATGAGATAATGGGTATCATTGACGGACTTTTGGAACTTTTGGCTACTCTTATTCCTTGAATTAGATGTAAGATGGATATCCCCTTACCCATTATTTTCAAATGTGTGTGGTGCAATAAGGCGCAAAGGTCGAATGGGGATGCATGCTACTTTAAGAACACTACCCTTACCATCTCATTTGGGATTATTCTAACTAAGTATATATATATATATATATTATCTGTATCCATATTGTGTATTTGGTTACTCTATTACCATTAGAGGTGAAGATGTGTGGGGTATTCCACTGCCTTTATAGAATCCAGATGTTATTCCCATGCTAGGTTGTCTCGTAGGAAGGTATTTATGTTGTGATTCTGGAACAGAAGTTGTGTGTCACCCAATTAATCGCCGGTTTTTTGTGAAATTGTATGCTTCCCGGATAACTTTTGATCACATATGGATTACAATTGGAGGAGTATAGGTTCAAAAAACAGGTGGTTTATGAGGACTCGACGGATTATTTTTCTGTTTGTCACTGCTTGGATCATTCAGTGGCGGTTTGCAATAAGGGAGTTCCCCAGAACAACAACTGGTTAAGGACTGTAGAATGAAGTCTGTGGTTATTCTTGGCTCTGTTTGAGGAGAAGGAGATGTCCTGAGTAAGGCGTTGGAGGATGGTGCAAGGGTGGTACCTGTTCTAGAGGAAGAACGACCAGAAGGAAGTGGTAGGGAGGCTTAACATACAATGGTGTCTGATCAGAGGGAGTAGAGGAGGTCAGTAGGGAGTTATTTGAGGATGGCCAGGGTATTGTGGCAATTTTTGGTAGGGTGAATGATTTGTAAAGGCCGGTGTTGGTTGCTGAAGAGGATCTCTTCGAGGAACACAGTGATGGGGAGGTGACTACAGTTCAACCTGAGAAAGGGTGATAGAGGTATGGATAAATCGTCCATCCTTTTATCCCTTTAAATAACATGATTGAACCATCATAAATCATTTATTATTATTAAGGTGGTTCAAAGCCTAAATATCTCAGAGTGTTTCATCCCCTGGGAGATGATATCTTAATAGGGATACCCATGTCACTACATACTTATATAGGGATTGTCTACTTAGATAGACACAATATAAAGAAAGGATATTAAACCACTAAATAGTGTAGAAACCTTATTTGCGCACCTTTTGATGGAAGGCGGGGATGATAGGTTGCTGTTGTTGACCTTCTTGATGATCCTATTATTGTTTGAAATAAGAATCAAAACAAAATCTAGAACATGTTGATTATGTTATGCCTTAGGGTGTGGATAAACACTGACATAAGTTTTTGTTGATGAAGTGATCATTAGAATAAACTAAGTCACTATATAATATCTATTTAATCCAATTATGATTTAGGGTTAATGTGTGTACATTGAATTAGATTTATGAATATGATATTGAGTACCCTATTTAAAACAATTGAATTTGATACTGATTTTCATTCACTAGTTTTCTCCTACATTAGATTTAATGTGAGGTGTGCACGATACTCTTTATAACTATGGATAAAAGAACAATACTTTTTATAACCCAAGCATGCAATGAACCACATGATTATGGGTTAGAAATTACGACGGGAAATTGAAATTTCATTTATTGATGGTTTCATTTTTTGAACCAGGTCTTGGGATAGGTTATTAAGAGTTTTAATGTCTCTAATGGGTGTTTCAGACATATATTGGGGATAGAAGGATGTGTAACACCCCAAGCTTCCACGGTATGTTTCCCTTCGAATAATGCAATAGCGTGTGTTGTACGCAACCTCGAGCTCTAACACACACCACAACTAATTAAACTAGCCGTTGTGAATAGTAATACCTACTTTTTGAAATTTTATAAATTTTATTTATCAAAATGGACTTCATTTTTGGATTCGGAATATCGAAATTAGCCTGTGTTGAATTTTTGGTATTTTTCTGAAAACTTCTAATTTTTTATGAATAGTGAAAAATACTTAAAAATAACTTTTTTAATAAAAATAATTTATAGTGATAAATTATACTATTTAGTGGTTATAAAGTATAATTAGAATATATTTTTACCATTTTATCCAATGGTGGTCATTAGAATTAATTTAACATTGAAAATGGACATAAACAATTGCCAATCTTTTGATATAAATTATTTCTTAAAAATGCGCTATTTGTTGTGACAGCGGGAATTAATTATAAAATTAATTAATGAAACTTATATGTTTGTAATTTTTTAAAATAGACATCATTTTTGAATTCAGAATATCAATTATAGCTTAGGGTGAAATTTTGGCATTGTTCTGAAAAACTTCAATTTTTGATTAATAGTGAAACCACTAAGTGGTAGTTAAATAACTGATTTTTCGTTTAAATGAAATATTACCACTTCTGTGATTTGATTTTCAAAAATACGACATACATGGTTGTCATTAAGAAGTAAAATGTGGTTGAATGAGATTAAAATAATTTTTGGTGAATAGTAACTTTTAAGTTCTTAATCGCGATTAGAGGTAATTAGTGTAGTTTAAGGTAAAAATAATGTTTTAATAATATGATATGATCTTGACACATGTCCTACCCTCATTGGATGTGCCATGACCGACCAAGACAATCCATGGGTCAACTTGGGGACCCCATGGAGCCACTTTAGTTGGAAAATGACATAAATACCTTTTATTTAATGTTAAAATAAAAAATGACACAAACATGAAATGTTTTACTAAAAAACTTTTTATATTGGGTTATACAAGTCATATTTTTGACTATAAATAGTCATTGAAAGATGAAAATATTTCCTACATCATAGTATTTTTTTTAGAATTTTTAGACATTAAATAAATTAAATTATTTATGACATCATGATGATGCAGCGATGACCTCATTATTTAACGATTTAAATAAAATGAGAAGATAATGAAAAATACAAGGCTTACACTTTTCCAAAGCCTATTGGATGAGGATCTTTCGAACCCTTATCACCTTATCCACGAATTTTATAAGTTTGGGACCATTATAATCCGAAAAGCATTGTATAATAATGTAACATTTCAATCTTTCCAAAAGAGCCCCTCCTCTCCTCTTATAAAAGGCCCCCGCATCTACCACCTTATTCACACTTTAAATCCTTTTGGTTCGGCCAAACTCTGCCAAAATACTCTCCCAACTTCTCTCCCTTCATCCTAGAAGCTTTAATTTAGTAGTAAATCCATCCTAAGGAGTCCTTTTGATCAAATCAAAAGGAAGAACCCGAAGAAGAGGTAACATTTTCATCACCCTCTTTCAAGTTTCTTTCTTCTTCCACTACCTCTTTGTTTATTATTTCAATTCTAAAATTATAACTCCAGTATCTTCTATATACTATGATGTTATTATAAATATGGAACAACCATATTCAGTATTCTACCCATCATTTGAATGACATGTCACCATACATGCATACTTACGGCTTACCGTCTCCACGTCGTGGTGTAATTGTTATTCAATATATTATTATTTAGATGGGTATAATAATGATTTTTAATTCATGTAAATAATAAATATAACATGATAATGATTCTGTATATATGATATACTATCCAATTATATATTATTTTAATATCAAAATAATGATATTGTCGCTCGTGCGTACGTACGGACTACCGTCTCCACGAACGCGATGAGATTCATTCTCCGTCGTATCCATTCAAGTATAAATATCATTTGATGATTTAAAAATAATTTTTAAGGACATGATATCATTCTTTATATGAATAAGATACAACCTATTCATGAAAAACACGACTTACGTAACAAAACATATCAAAGAAAACGAGTAAGTTAACACCCGAAACAACGATAAATCTAAGATATTGTTAAAAAAGCAATGTTAAAAGATCATATATGATATCATATGAATGAATATGATTCTTGTATAATTTAATAACAATTATTTCACCATAATACAGGAGGTTAACCTACCCCAACCAAGGAAAAGTACAAGGTAAGGGTTTACTTCACAACCTCTTCATTATCCAAGGTTATTTATACATAATTATCTAATGGGACCTCGTTAACATCCACATCCATGTTTCTTAAAAATGTCTTTCAAAACATTTTTACTATTAAATGGAAAATGTGTTAAAGTCGTTTATACCCTTATACATTTTTGAAAGGAATCTTACCGTCATTTTCCAAACAATGTACTTTTTGACCTCTTTGACAAATTTAAGGTAAGAATGTTTTTTTTACTTATACGGCGGGTGCGGCTATTTTCCGCCATTATAACTTCGTCGAAGCTTCCCTAACAAGCATATAAGAATATCTTCAAAGTAAATGTATTATTTTATAATTATGGGACTTTTAAATGATTTCAAAAAGGAGAGATATTACTCTCAAATTTCTTTGATTTCATCCATGTCAACATCCTTTGATGGGTTTTAAGTTTAATTGAAATTGATTTATGATACAAAACTTCCATTGAACATTTTGTGAAATATTTGACTGTGGATGTGTTATTTTTATACCATCCATAGTTTATGGAGAAATTGTTGACATTTCATATTCTATTTTTAATACGAATATTTATGTTATGTTTAAACCTATTCATATGAGGAATTTATTGGACTTAATATGTGACGGGTGGAGCCCACTATAGCTCCTCGATGCATCAGTAGGTCTCATGAGACAACTAGAGGTGGAATTAGCTGAGGCCCTTTCCCAATTGGATTTATGGTTTTGGCCGAGGCCTTAATCATTTTAGATGTCTTGGCTGAGGCCTTGACAAAGTGTTTCAGAATGTCTGGAATTATACATTCCATCATTATGAAAGTGGTTATTGATATTTCACGTGATTATTCGTCTAGTAGAATATCCATGTGAGTAAGTAATGGCATTATTTTATTTTACTTTTTCCATATTATGTTGAAGGTCAAGTTCAATAAGTCTTTTGTTTTAGTTGTACATTTCCTTAAATGCTTATGTTTTCTTATGAAAGTTTCCGCTATATTGTTATCCTTACAGAGCATTTGAGCTCACCCCTTTCAATGTTTTATTTTTCCCAGGATGTGAAGAAGTGTATTATGATTGACTTGCAAGAATAGTCAGTGAGGATATGAGTGTGGACTAGGGAGACCATGTTATTGCAGTTTTCATTTTTATGATGTAATGTAATGTTTATGAATGTATCTAGTGTTTCCAAGGCTACAAAACTAATCGGTCTTTCGAGACATGATCTTTTGTGATCATGCCAATGTTATAAAGTAATTCACCGACTCTGGGTAGCTGGGGTCGGGGCGTTACAGTTGGTATCAAAGGCAGTTTAGTACTAACCTTGGAAGCTAGATTTAGATAAACTCTGATTAGAGCACATATCCCGAAGATAGACTTTGAGGATTAGTATAGATGAACTTCCTAGAATTTTGGTATTGTAGAGATGTTGTGAGTTTTCCGAGAAATACATCCCTATCTGGATACGAGCAGGTAGAGGCGGCTCTGGCACAGATGTACCTAGGGGTAAAACCCGAAAACACTGCTTTGAGCTAGACTCGAACGGGAACTGGTGCACGACAACGGGCCTTGCTGTACTCTTGGTTACGACACTCTCGAGGGATATGCTTTGGATAATTCCCATTTTCTTTACAAACCACTATGAAGGGTTACGAGTATATACTTCCTCAAAGAAAACATTTTTATAATTATGGATTATATCCATAATTAGTTCAATTTATGTTAAGTGTTTTACAAGTATGGAATTATGTATTTTGATTCATGAACTAATCTAGTTTATGCCGTTATTTAGAAATGGTGCCTAGTGGAAGGAATGGAAACCGTATCAATGCACGCACTCCGTGTAGGGATTTCCCTCCTGCTCAAGATAATTATGGTGGAGCTAGTGATACAACTGGTGCTGATCAGCTTCTCACCGTACTAGGACAACTCACGCAGGTTATGAATAACAACCTTACTCGTATAGAGCACCCTGATCCGCAACGTGGAGGATCAATGCTAGACCGTTTCATGAGGCAACAACCACCAACCTTCAATGGGAGTACAAATCCTATAGTACCTGAGAAATGGATAAATTCTTTAGAGAAAATATTCCATGCCTTGGGGAGTAGTGAAAGGGAGAATGTAGTCATGGCAGTTTATCGCCTCACTGGAGATGCCGATCAATGGTGGTCACTAATTCAAAACACAAAGGAAGATGATGAATTAACAAACATGGAATGGCAGGAGTTCAAAGAGATGTTCTTAGAAAAATACTTTCCTCGAGACAATCGAGTGGATATGGAAAGGCAATTTCTGAGTCTGAGGCAGAAGGAGGATGAGAATGCCGCAAAGTATGAGGCTAACTTTACAAGGTTAGCAAGGTATGCTGCAGATTACATACGTAACCCAGGAAGTAATACTGATCGTTTATTTGATGGGTTGAGACCATTTCTCCGTCGAGCTTTAGTATCACAAACCTTCTCCTCATACGAAGGTATTGTCTCGTGCGCTATCAAGACGGAAAAGGAATTCTCTAAGTCTTATGACTTTAAATCAAAGCAAGATAAGAAGAGATCCGCTGAAAACTCTGGGAAAGGAAATAAGGAAACAGGGAAGAAGGGTAGAAATGAATTTCCACCCTGTGATAATTGCGGTAGGATGCACCCTGGTTCCTTTCTAAAAGGAAAAGGAGTATGTTACAAGTGTGGTGAAAAAGGCCACCAAGCTCATGAATGCAAGGGAAAGAAAGCGGATGTCAACGTGGATTGCTATAATTGTAGAAAGAAGGTACATTATGAAAATGAATGTCCAAAGCATCAGGGGAACTTACCTCAGAAGAGGCCAAGGGATCCGGGCCAGGCTTATGCTATCACTACTGCTGTGGTGGAAGCTCTAAAAGATGTGGTGGCAGGTAATTTAATGGTTTCCTCAAGTTTAGCAAATGCATTATTTGATTCTGGATCATCGCATTGTTTCATATCTTCCCAATTTGTTATGAAAATTAGATATTTCCAATTTGATTTAATAAGGGAGTTGTCGGTCAAAACCCCTAAGGGAAGTATTGTTGCAACAAAGTTTTGTCGATTAGTTACCATTAGAGCACCTAAATGTTCTTTACCTGCTGATCTCATCGTCATACGCATGATTTAATTTGATATAATCCTCGGTATGGATTGGCATTTGGACCATGATGCAAAAATTTATTGTAAGAGGAGAGAGGTTACGATTCTTGATGATGATGATAAGGAACACCTTATCTTTATAGCGGAATCGTCGCCACATAATTCTTATCTAGATCCACCCCTAGTAGATCAACTAAATTCAATTATTGGGGAGGAAGAGAAGGAAATTACTGAGGGTGAGGAAAGGAATATTCAAATATAGGATGTACCTATTGTGAGAGAATATGTTGATGTGTTTCCGGAAGATTTACCTGGACATCCTCCAGAACGAGAAGTTCAGTTTTCCATTGACTTAATTCCTGGATCAAGGCCCATATCGAAGACCCCTTATAGAATGACCACTGTGGAATTAGTTGAACTAAAGAAACAACTAGAGGAATTGAGTAATAAGGGATTTATTCGCCCTAGTGTTTCTCCTTGGGGAGCCCCTGTTCTTTTTGTTAAGAAGAAAGATGGATCTATGAGGTTGTGCATTGACTATAGGGAGATCAATGCTATAACAATAAAGAACAAGTATCCCCTACCTTGCATTGATGATTTGTTTGACCAACTGCATGGAGCTCAATACTTTTCAAAGATTGACCTTCGGTCTGGATACCGTCAATTGTGTGTGAAGAAGGAAGAAGTTCCAAAGATAGCATTTCGAACAAGGTACGGGCATTACGAGTTTACAGTAATACCCTTTGGATTGACTAATGCACCCTCTGTTTTCATGGATCTAATGAATAGAGTTTTCAAGGAATATCTTGATGACTTTGTAGTGGTATTTATTGATGATATCTTGGTATACTCCAAAAGCCACGAAGATCATGAAAATCACTTACGCATTATCCTGAAGACTCTTAGAAGACATGAATTATATGGGAAATTTAGAAAGTGTGAATTATGGATTCATGAGATTTATTTTCTTGGCCATATTGTCTCTAAGGATGGAATTTCCGTTGATCCTTCTAAAACCAAGGCAATCCAAGAATGGCCAGCACCAAAAAGTATAACTGAGGTACACAGTTTTATTGGTTTAGCAGGTTATTATCGACGTTTCGTCTAGAATTTTGCCAGATTGGATAACCCAATGACAAAGCTCACACGTAAAGGGATTAAATTTGTCTGGACAAAAGAGTGTGAAGAATGTTTTGAAGAACTAAAGAGAAGATTATTCAATGCCCCTGTATTGGCTCTACCATCGGGGAATGATGGTGTTGGTATTTATAGTGATGCATTGAATAAAGGACATGGTTGTGTCCTTATGAAGAATGATATGGTCATTGCCTATGCATCATGACAGCTAAAAATTCATGAACAAAACTATCCTACTCATGATCTTGAGTTAGCAGCTGTGATCTTTGCTTTAAAGATATGGAGACATTACCTCTATGGTGAAAAATGTGAGATTTATACTGATCACAAGAGTTTGAAGTATATTTTCACACAAAAAGAACTCAACATGAGGCAAAGGCGATGGCTTGAACTACTCAAGGATTATGATTGCACGATACATTACCACCCGGGGAAGGAAAACCAGGTGGCAGATGCATTGAGTAGAAAAGACCATGGAGTTTTGAATGTGATGATAATTGAAAGGGGACCAATTTTCTTGGATCTAGTGAAGATGGACATGGGAATAACTAGGGAAGGTGAAACATCAGTGCTTTTTCAAATGGTTGCCAAACCATCATTACTAGAAAGGATTAAGAGTTCTCAGACCAATGATGAAGAATTTCAGAAGAAGATTAAAGATGTGAATGATGGAAGATTGAGGGACTTTGTGTATAAGGATGGAATTTTGAAATTCAGGAAGAGACTTTGTGTTCCCGATATACCTGATCTAAAAATGGAATTGCTGGATGATGCTCATAGTTCCAATTTCTCTATACACCCTGGGAGCACCAAAATCTATAGAGATTTGAAGGAACATTTTTGGTGGGACAATATGAAGATGGAGATTGCTGATTTTGTGTCGAGGTGTATGGTTTGTCAACAAGTGAAAGCTGGAAGGAAACATCCTGGTGGAGTATTGCAACCTCTTCCCATACCTGAGTGGAAATGGGATAATATTACGATGGACATTGTCATGGGACTACCAAAGAATCCTAGAAGGAATGATGCAATATGGGTCATTATTGATCGTCTTACTAAGTCAGCACATTTTCTGGCTATACGGGAGGATCTACCACTTGAACGTCTAGCAAGATTATATATTAATGAAGTTGTAAGACTTCATGGAGTACCCATATAGATTGTTTCTGATCGTGATCCTCGTTTTACTTCAAGATTCTGGAAAAGTCTTCAAAAGGCCTTAGATACTAAACTTTGTTTGAGCACTGCCTATCACCCTCAAACAGATGGACAATCAGAACGGACTCTTCAAACCTTAGAAGACATGTTGAGATCATGCTCTCTTGACTTTCAGGGTATGTGGGATCAATACTTACCACTGGTAGAATTTTCCTATAAAAATAGCTTCCATTCAAGCATTCAGATGGAACCTTATGAAGCGTTATACGGAAAGATATGTCGTACACCAACCTGTTGGGATTACATTGGTGAAAGAAAACTTGTGGGACCAGAACTGGTGGAAGAAACAATGGAAAAGGTGAAGGTAATCCAAAACCACATCAAATCAGCTCAAAGTAGGCAGAAGAGCTATGCCTATAACAGAAGAAAGGTTTTGGAATTTCAGGTGGGAGATCTTGTTTTCCTAAAGGTATCTCCATGGAAGGGAGTTATACGTTTTGGTAAGAAGGGTAAGTTGAGTCCCAGGTACATCGGACCTTTCGAAATTCTAGATCGTATTGGGGCTGTAGCTTATCGTTTGGTGTGCCGCCAAATCTCTCCAAAGTTCACGATGTTTTCCACATATCGCTATTGAGAAAATAAATGCCCGACCCAAAAAATGTACTTACCTATGAGGAATTAGAACTGGAACCCGATCTATCTTATTGAGAAGAGCCCATCAGAATTCTTGATGTGAGGGAGCAGATGCTAAGAAATCGGACGACTCGTCTGGTAAAGGTTTTATGGAGAAATCATAAAATGGAAGAGGCAACGTGGGAACCTGAGGAACTTATGATGAAGAACCACCCGAGTCTTTTTATACAGTAATACCCTAGAAATTGCGAGGACGCAATTATTTGAAGGAGGGGAGAATGTAACACCCCAAGCTTCCACGATACGTTTCCCTTCGAATAATGCAATAGCGTGTGTTGTGCGCAACCTCGAGCTCTAACACACACCACAACTAATTAAACTAGCCGTTGTGAATAGTAATACCGAATTTTTGAAATTTTATAAATTTTATTTATCAAAATGGACTTCATTTTTGGATTCGGAATATCGAAATTAGCCTATGTTGAATTTTTTTTATTTTTCTGAGAACTTCTAATTTTTTATGAATAGTGAAAAATACTTAAAAAAAACTTTTTTAATCAAAAAAATTTATAGTGATACATTATACTATTTAGTGGTTTTAAAGTATAATTAGAATATATTTTTACCATTTTATCCAATGGTGGTCATTAGAATTAATTTAACATTGAAAATGGACATAAACAATTGCCAATCTTTTGATATAAATTGTTTCTTAAAAACACGCTATTTGTTGTGACAGCGAGAATTAATTATAAAATTAATTAATGAAACTTATATTTTTGGAATTTTGTAAAATATACATCATTTTTGAATTCAGAATATCAATTATAGCATAGGGTGAAATTTTGGCATTGTTCTGAAAAACTTCAAGTTTTGGTGAAGAGTGAAACCACTAAGTGGTAGTTAAATAACTGATTTTTTGTTTAAATGAAATATTACCACTTCTGTGATTTAATTTTCAAAAATACAACATACATGGTTGTCATTAAGAAGTAAAATGTGGTTTAATGAGATTAAAATAATTTTTGGTGAATAGTAACTTTTAAGTTCTTAATCGCGATTAGAGGTAATTAGTGTAGTTTAAGATAAAAATAATGTTTTAATAATATGAGATGAGCATGACACATGTCCTACCCTCATTGGATGTTCCATGGCCGACCAAAAAAGACCATGGGTCAACTTGGGGACCCCATTGAGCCACCTTAGTTGTAAAATGACATAAATACCTTTTATTTAATGTTAAAGTAAAAAATGACACAAACATGAAATGTTTTAATAAAACAATTTTTATATGGGGATATACAAGTCATATTTTTGACTATAAATAGTCATTAGAAATCTAAAAAGATTTCCTAAATCATAGTATTTTTTTTAAAATTTTTAGACATTAAATAAATTAAATTATTTATGACATCGTGATGATGCAACGATGACCTCATTATTTAACGATTTAAATAAAATGAGAAGATAATGCAAAATACAAGGCTTACACTTGTCCAAAGCCTATTGGATGAGGAGATTTCGAACCCTTCTCACCTTAGTCACGAATTGTATAAGTGTGGGTCCTTTAGAATCCGAAAAGCATTGTATAATAATGTAACATTTCAATCTTTCCAAAAGAGCCCCTCCTCTCCTCTTATAAAAGGCCCCCACCTCTACCACCTTATTCACACTTTCAAGCCTTTTGGATCGTCCAACCTCTGCCAAAATACTCTCCCAACTTCTCTCCCTTCATCCTAGAATCTTTACTTTAGTCAGAAAGCCATCCTATGGAGTCCTTTTGATCAAATCAAAAGGAAGAACCCGAAGAAGAGGTAACATTTTCATCACCCTCTTTCAAGTTTCTTTCTTCTTCCACTCCCTCTTTGTTTATTATTTAAATTCTAAAATTATAACTCCAGTATCTTCTATATACAGTGATGTTATTATAAATATGCAACAACCATATTCAGTATTCTACCCATCATTTGAATGACATGTCACCATACGTGCGTACGTACGGCTTACCGTCTCCACGTCGTGGTGTAATTGTTATTCAATATATTATTATTTAGATGCGTATAATAATGATATGTAATTCATGTAAATAATAAATATAACATGATAATTATTCTGTATATATGATATACTATCCAATTATATATTATTTTAATATCAAAATAATGATATTGTCGCTCGTGCGTACGTACGGACTACCGTCTCCATGAACGCGATGAGATTCATTCTCCGTCGTATCCATTCAAGTATAATTATCATTTGGTGGTTTAAAATTAATGTTTAAGGACATGATAGAATTTTGTATATGAATAAGATACAACCTATCCATGAAAAAAACGACTTATGTAACAAAACATATAAAAGAAAACGAGTAAGTTAACACCCGAAACAACAATAAATCTAAGATATTGTTAACAAAGCAATGTTAAAAGATCATATATGATATCATATGAATGAATATGATTCTTGTATAATTTAATAACAATTATTTCACCATTATACAGGATGTTAACCTACCCCAACCAAGGAAAAGTACAAGGTAAGGGTTTACTTCACAACCTCTTCATTATCCAAGGTTGTTTATACATAATTATCTACTGGGACCTCGTTATCATCCACATCCATGTTTCTTAAAAATATCTTCCAAAACATTTTAACTATTAAATGGAAAATGTGTTAAAGTCATTTATACCCTTATACATTTTTGAAAGGAATCTTACAGTCATTTTCCAAACAATGTACTTTTTGACCTCTTTGACAAATTTAAGGTAAGAATGTTTTTTTAACTTATACGGCGGTTGCGGCTATTTTCCGCCATTATAACTTCGTCGAAGCTTCCCTAACAGGATTATAAGAATATTTTCAAAGTAAATTTATTATTTTATAATTATGGGACTTTTAAATGATTTCAAAAAGGAGAGATATTACTCTCAAATAGCTTTGATTTCATCCATGTCAACATCCTTTGATGGGTTTTAGGTTTAATTGAATTTTATTTATGATACAAAACATCCATTGAACATTTTGTGAAATATTTGACTGTGGATGTGTTATTTTTATACCATCCATAGTTTATGGAGAAATTGTTGACATTTCGTATGCTAGTTTTAATACGAATATTTATGTTATGTTTAAACCTATTCATATGAGGAATGTATTGGACATAGTATGTGACAGGTGGAGCCCGCTATAGCTCCTCGATGCATCGGTAGGTCTCATGAGACAACTAGACGTGGAATTGGCCGAGGCCCTTTCCCAATTTGATTTATGGTTTTGCCCAAGGCCTTAATCATTTTAGACGTCTTGGCCGAGGCCTTGACAAAGTGTTTCAGAATGTCTGGCATTATACATTCCCTCATTATGAAAGTGGTTATTGATATTTCACGTGATTATTAGTCTAGTAGAATATCCATGTGAGAAAGTAATCGCATTATTTTATTTTACTTTTTCCATATTATGATGAAGTTCAAGTTCAATAGGGCTTTTGTTTTAGTTATACATTGACTTAAATGCTTATTTTTCATATGAATGTTTCCGCTATATTGTTATCCTTACGGAGCATTTGATCTCACCCCTATCAATGTTTTATTTTTCCCAGGATGTGAAGAAGTGTATTATGACTGACTTGCAAGAATAGTAAGTGATGATATGAGTGTGGACAAGGGAGACCATGTTATTGTAGTTTTAATTTTTATGATGTAATGTAATGTTTATGAATGTATCTAGTGTTTCCAAGGATACTAATCTAATCGTTCTTTCAAGACTTGATCTTTTGTGATCATGCCAATGTTATGAAGTAATGCACCGACTCTGGGTAGCTGGGGTCGGGGCGTTACAGGATGCCATTGTTTTTTGGGAGGATATCAAGGACTATTTTTGTAGTCATTCTATTGAAATGTAGTTTCATTAGGCTACTCATAGTATGAAAGGGTAATTCACAACATAAATTCATTTAATAGGATGATAATGGTCATGAATGGGTAAAAGGGGTGAAGTATGGTTTTGGACCCAAAATATAGTGATTTCACCACTTGGTTCATTCCATGTAACATGATTTAATACTTATTATTATGTGGGTGATGGGTTTATAATGTATAAAACTCCTCATGTTTATTCATTTGGGTAACAAGTTCTTAGGGGGTGTCCAAACCCCATTCCCCTCCTTCCATCCCTTTAGATCTGAGTGGATTATGGGTTGTTCGTCATTTCGAATCAGTGTGGTATCTTCTCCTACATCTTCCTTGCTTCTCTATCTTTTTTCTCAAAGATTTGAAATCCGTTTTTTGGGTTCTAGGTGTAATTATTATACCACAGTATGGATAAATCATTGTTCTTCATGGGAATTTTATATATGACTCTTAGAGCATGTCTCAAAATTTCATAAACAAGTAATCAATCATTATTTGATACAGATTATATTTTTTAGAAGATTTATTTATGGGTATTCAAAATTTAGGCATAATTTTTCATAAAGTTGATAATATAGATTTGTGATTTAGTGTTATCTAGGATTTGAGGTGCGTTAGGAGTGGATCACAACTAGTTTCTCAGCATTCTGGCTTTATTGGACTACACGTTGAGTTTGGATCCTATTATACCATGCTGGATTTTTGGTTAAAATTAACTAATTATGTATGTTAATGTTTTTGGACATTAATATATGTGATCATGGACTCATTTGTGGTTGTTATGAACTGAAAATAGTTTATTGTAATTCTGGTTGAGGTAAGGGCATTGACCTAACTGTGTCTCTTGGTAAACTGGTTATTTTATGTTTTGGGCCTCACTTGTATAATTCCATTTAGCAACCCCATTCTTTAACACATATTATTAGATTATTTTAAACATAATCATGAATTAATTAAAACCTAAATATCTTGAGGCCTAGTGTCTTTGTGTATTTTTCCACCTAGAAGAGATCAACATCAGCAACCTATCATCCTCCCTCTGGTCACCTTCTCTTTTATAGTTCCTGAAGGACATTCTTATACATTGAAAATATAATTTTTTATATCCTCGTTAGGTTAGTTAGTTATTACGTCTTGTAATAAGATTAGAATGGTTTTTCTCATTCAGACCCTTCTATGGTTGGTCTGTAATCAGGTGATGAAAGACCTCTTCCTTCTGTAAGGGGTAGGCCTTACAAAATGCATAAATGGAGTCATTTTCTAGCTGGGTAAAGATCAAGTACATTTACAAGAAGGAGTATCTTCCAGAGGGAAATATAAATATAAGTATTAGAATTATATCTGATTCCATAACTATCTGTTTACCAGAAGTGGTTTTTTCCCTCTGATCCCAACTGAGCTCCCCAAGACCTCCCTCTCATGCCACTAGTCAGGCATAGAATGAGGTGAATCCTGTATGTGTGCTAAGTGCTTTCCTTTGAATTATCTAGGTATCTGGATATGGAGGTCTTTCCCTACCCACCGATCTGAGTACTGAAACGATTATGTAAGAGTCTTGGTGCTTCTTTCTCTATGTTATCTTTTATAGGAATTCATTAGTGCATATCCTTTGTAGGACTTCTTCCCTAGTATCAACCACTCTTTTTATACAATATATTATAGAATAGAATCTATTTTTGAATATAATAGGATGTACACATCCCATGATTAGCTAAAATAAGGATGAAACCATCGTATAGGTATAACTAGAGTGAGTCATCATCTACTATCTTGGCATCCTTGTAGTTTTCTAGCAATAAGAGTAAATAAGTGTCCCATTTCCTGATTGTTTTTCATTTCTTATATAGACTAACATGGGAGAAAATATCTTGGGAATGTTCATGGGTCCCCTAGGTGTCATCATAGCCTGAAATCATCATGAAAGTCCCCACAATCCACAAACTATCCCACAAATATTTACCTACCCAGGTCATCACATCACATTGGGGAAGGAATTCTCGCTCTATTGTCATCTCTCCTAGACCTATGAACTAATGAAAATAAATGTTGTAACATGTAACAATTGACATTTTAATAATGTATTCTTTCATATTAATGATTAATTTACTTCATTGTTATATTACTAACATAATATTTTGTTTTCGTATGCAGGTGAAATCTTTTTCCTGAGTTCGAATGCTTTTTTGGGAATCCACCGCCATGGACGACAATTTGTTAGAGCAGATGGATGCAAAAAAGATGGAAAATCAATGTTTATTAACTGTTTTTTTGGATAATTGTAATTGAAAATAAAATAAATCATTATTTGAAATGTATATAGTAGTGTGTTGTTTTGTATTCATGATTTAAAGTATTTGTATTTAGCTTTTTGTTCTTCTATGGTTTGTGTGTGGGTGTTGTTCGTGCTGTGTCCAGGTGTTGTTTGTGCTGTGTGCAGGTGCTATAATGTTTGAAGGTTCTGTGCAGGTTCTATGCAGTTTTTGGTTTTGCACATGATATTTGGCCCTTATCAGTGCTAGTGAAGCACTGATAAATGGATAATATATTAGCTCTATTTTGAGCGCTGATAAAGTTATTTTTTATCAGAGCTCAAAATAGAGCGGATAATTGTAGTTTTTATGAGCGCTATTTTTAGCGCTGATATATTATAAATTTATCATCGCTGAAAATGGTGCTAATAAAGACTACCTTTATCAGCGCTTACATATCACTGATAATGGATCACTTTTATCAGCCCTATTTTTAGCGCCGATAATGGGGACCCCCCTTCATCTTCGTCGAGACTGACATCGCATTTTTAGCAATATTAAAGGCAGTTTTTAGAGCTATTATAAGCGCTATTTGTAATAGTGAATATATTAAATGGAAAAAATATATTCTATTTATACTTTTAAACCATTAAACTTTGTAATTTAACCATATAAATTATCATGATGAAAAAAGTTGTTCTTAATTAAAATTCAGTGTATTTTACTATTCATCAAAATATGAAAGTTAACAGGATAAAATAAAAAAATTATCGAAAGTTAATTTTTATATCCTTATTGAAATTAATAAGTATATTTCATCAAGTTCATCTTATAAATGTGTCAAAATCTATATTTAAAGCGGGTGCACCATCAAAAGGTGGAAAAACTACATTTTTCAAAATTTCATATTTTACCTAAAACATATATTGTGTTCTCATACCATGTTCTAAAATATGTGTAAGATGAATGATAATGTTATAAAATTCAAAATGTAGTTAATACTATTTATTAAGGATAGTTCATAATTATATATCGTTGTTTTGTGAAACTCAGTATTGCGTAAAAAAAATACTATCGAGGAAGGTCACATTTGTGTGAAACAGAAGACAAGAATTGTTTGCGTATAATACAAGATAATACGGTGTTGCATATAGTGAAAGCTAATCTTGGTGTAGCATACAAAACAAGACATCAATGAAATTAAAAAAAATATATCTCATAAAATCTCGGGGTGTTACGATTTTCCTATGATTTCATGTTAATTAAAAATTGTTTTTTTTGTTTTGAACATCTAAAAAACGTTTTTAAAGGCTTTGGTGCCTTTAAAAACCATTTACAAGGTCATTCAAACCACACATCATGTCTGATTGTCTTTTTTTTCTATAAATACACTTCCAAAATAATTTAACAGTGGTTTTACCATGATTCCAATCAATATGAGGTATTTGTCTAATATTTTGACATGTACACTCATGTTTTATTGTTTTAAAATACTAAAATTCTATTTAGGAGCATCATAGGAAAATCATTACTCATATTGATGTGTCATCAGTTTTTGAATATGAAAAATAAATCAACATTTGTTTTCCTATGATTTCATGGTCATCATACAACATTTTTCTTTTTTTGAACCCCTAACACACATTTCGAGGGATTTGGTACCTTTAAAAATGTTTATTCAGTCATTTTGAGCACACCACACATTATATTTCCATTATGTCTACACTAACATGCCAAAACTATTTCAATAGTGGTTTTCACAAGATATCCTTTCAATCTTAGGTAGTTTTAACATGATTTTTTACCATTATATTCACATTTTATTGTTTTAAAATGTTAAAAATGTGTTTATGTTCATCTTGAGTAATCCATTACCCGGAATTAGGGGATGTTGGATCCAAAATTCCACAAATAAATCTATCCTAATTATAATCTAATTTAATGGATATCTAAAATAAATTTCCTAGTTTTTCCCCCAGAATAAATTTTTAAAGTCTTTGATACCTTTAAATTTTTTTTACTGAGTCATTCTAACCAACAATGCACGTCAGATTTATGTGTTGTCTATGGGTACACATCAAAAATACCTCAATAGTGGTTGTCCCACAAATTCACATCAATATTTCTATGGGTTCAAACATTAAATGTATTTTTTTCTCTTTTAAATCACTAAAAACACATCTACAGGAATCCTAGGAAAACTATCATTCAGAATGACTTTCTATCAGTTCCTACATTTTAAAAGTAAATATTTAATTATTTATATCTAATTTCATGGAAATTTGAGGTTTTTTTCCATGTTTTGACCCTCAAACACAAATTTATAAAGGCTTTGTTAGCTTTATAACCTTTAATAAGTCAAAATTGTGATAACAAGATCATATTGTTTTCAAACATAAGGTTAATGACCTATAATTCATTTTTTATGTGTAGAAATAAATCACACATCAATCTATCATAATATGTGGTTGGTATGACACAAAGTGAATGTTTTAAATTTCAATGTTTTGTATTTGTTTTATTTATCCAATTTTTATGTGTTCTTTTAAAATATGATAATGATCTAGGGAATTTATAATATACCTCGGTAGGATGAGAAATAAGGTTAAAAATTTCCTCAAGGATCGTAATGATAATTAGTTGAAATAAAAAAACTAAATCATTTTCCATTTTAACTATCACTGATCCTATGCTTACCTAATGGAGTCTTGTTATTGTAAATTTTTTTCGAGATTTCAATTTACCTTTTTGATTCCTAATCAATGATGCTACTTGAACCCCCACTAGGTGTAGCTATAACTTTTGATGAATATCTAACAAAGTCATGTAATGGAGTAGTCCCAAAACCCACCCCTCATAAACGTCCAGGACGCTCTTACCATAATATAATTGCAGTTGAATTTTTTGGGGAAACCCATGATAATTGTGAAGGTTTCACATCCTAGAGTTCATGAATTTTAATATGTGAATATAAAAATTGTAACAATATTTTTTAGAAATATATGAAATTCATTATATTATATAATAAATAAATTTTTCATTACTATTTATTTTTATTTTATTACTATAAATATTAATAATGAAAAATAAATTATAACTACTAGTAAGTATAAAAACCAATTAATTGGGGTCTATAGATGTATCAAATGATGCAAAATTCACATAATTTTATCCATGTAGATGGACCCATTGAATTGAATTTAACTACTGCTTTTTTATAGTATATTTTTTATTATTATGTTTTTATAATAATGAAATTACATGAGATAATAATGAAATGTACATACTCTAACATATTCGGTATGGTCATTTATGGAATTACAACAGGGTTTCCTATGTACCATAAACCACATTTCTCTTTGGACAACAACATAACCTAATTTATTATACTTTGTAAAAATATAAACATGATAGAAAAAACCTTGGTCTATAATTAAATAAATATTAATAGATAAAATGAAAATGAAAATTGTTCTTTTTCTCTAAGAACTCTCAGGACCCTTGATATGAGTAACAACTTATTTCTCATGATTCATAGTATAGTTTTTATGAAAATACTAAAAAATAGAAAAATTAATAAAAAATATAATTTTATTGTGTTTACATTGTTAAGATACTATTAAATATACAATTTCCTTCCAAAATGCATCTATGTTAAAATCAATAAACATCTTCCACTATTCACGAGAAATGTTTTTAGCCACTTTATTATACATATGTCATGATCTCTTAGATGTATTATTAAACTCATTCCATAATATCCATTTAAAATCTCTAAATTTCTGACCAAATATTTTCAGAGACCATCGGCGTGAAATAGAGCCAGGGACATCAAAATGAAAAAATATTAAAATAGAAAAAATAACATTGTATATGTATATTTCCAAATTTTACTCATGTATTTTAAATGAGTTAGAAATTAATATTAAATTAATATCACCTTTACATGATTACCAATGATCTCATTTTTCTAAACTGTGGAAATATGCCTCCAATCATCATAATTAATAGGAAAGCTTGCCATATCTCAAGAAATATGCCAAAGAATCTTCCCATATATTTTAGTAGCATCACCGATATGCACCTGTAAATCATCAAATGGAATGATAATATGTAATTCCTTCAGATATCATAAATCCATCATATTCATATTAATATACTTTATATTATTATATTTATCTATTTTAAAAATGTGTGAAAATAATAATAAAATATATTGTTTTATATACAATGATAAACATACCAGTAACAGTAACACGCTAATATCCTCTAGATGGAGGGGTGGCCAACTACTCCATATTCATAGGTGAATAAGACAGTGGGATTCCAATAAAATCTAGGGAAATGGACTTATCACTAGTAGTCTTGGGTACAATGGAATCAATTGGATCCACTGATGTTGATTGTGGTGGTGGTGTGCTCTTTGATACTGTTCAATAAAGATCAAGAATTGTTTTATCATCATTAATGCAATTCAAATGGTTCATATATATTAAATGATTAAAAAATGAAAAAAAATCACAAAAAAACTATGTATATTTGTATTAAACACTTATCAATCATAAATTATAATATATTTTATTACCAATATATACATTCAATTATCTTCATTTTAATTGTCTTTATTGATTTCGTCCTCCACTATGATGACTGCATCATTTTCAACCACTCTGGCATTTTAATTTATATTGATATTATTAGGAAAAAACAATTCAATATTTGTTGGTTTATTAGGTCCATGGCCACAAATTTAAATGTGATCTTCATCACCAATATCAATTAAGTATATCTTCTTTAACAGTATGAAAACAATCCGATCTTTATGTATTTTTTTCACATAATAAATCATCTTCACCATTGAAGTCAAGATAAATAGATTGTGATATGAACGCTCACTAGTATCGATCAATTGTGACAAACTGGAATATGTAAAATTTAATAAATCTTTCATTATAACCCTATCAATGTTGAACCACTTGCATTTGAAAAAAAAAACTAAATACTGACCATTATAGTTTAATTCAATTATATCATTCATCTTTTCATAGCATCCCACCTATGAAAGTGTAAATACACTATTATTTTGATTTTTCAAGTCTTATTCATGATAAATTGTATGAAACATTAATCCATGAATATTTTAGGTAGAAAGAATCTTATCATCCCTTAGAATATCTTGAGTAAAAAACATAAATTTATTTGATATTTCATATAGATTTTCATCATTCATTATATAGACAATAATATATAATGTGTTACTTTTAACACAGACAATAAAATTACATGTCAATAATATAAATATGATTATATACTTACACAGTCAGGGAACCATTCAAAAATATCATTATTAACTACTTCTGTTAATTACATCTCATTTTGAGCTCAACCCCTTAGTCTCCACATTATTTGTAATCAAAATTATAAAATAAATGGATTTGTAATAAGACTATTGAGTTCCACTTATATATGTGTTTTTACAAACTCTAATATAGTTAGTGTACAATTTTACCCATTTTCAATTGGTCGTACAATACTTGGAAATACTAATGACTGGTTTTTAGAATGAGATTTAGTAGAGATATCATCAACAAATATGACATGATTGAATCAAGTCTCAATCCCCTAAAAATATATAGAACATATGTTTAAGAACTTTTCATCTATGTGACCATCAAAAATAGAATATTAAAATTGTTATTTTTTCCTCACATATGATTTCATAGTGTAAGTACTCTTAATTTATGTGACCATCAGAAAAATAACATTTTAGTTGAGATTTATTCCTCACAAATGATTTGAAATGAACTAATTACATGTTGAAAAAAAATAAAAAATAAAAAAATAACACAATGATTTTGATAAAATTATATTCAGCAATGAAAATAAAAATAATATTAACATTCCTTTCAATTGGATAGATTCCTCAATAATGTACCGGTCCACCATGTTTACATTCTTCAACCAAATGAATAGTCAAATGAATCATGATTGTCAAGAATGAAGGGGGAAATAAGATATTAAAATTAAAAAGTATCGAAATAATTATTTCTTGATTTTATCAAGATCATCTAGATTTTGAGTTTTTTCACAATGCTCTCTAAATATTTTACCAATCTAAACTAGAATCATATTTACTTTTTCGAGTAACTTATTATTGAATGACAATATAATCCACTACTATACAAAAATATGTGATTCTTGAACTTTTAGTCCTTGTAAATTTTGATGTTTTAAGTCAATGTACCTTTATGTGTTACATGAATATCTAACTAGAACATTTAAATTATTTATAGTTATACAGAATATTAATTTATCATGATTTTTCATTATAAAATATATATAAATAATACTTTACATTATAATATACCCATAGACCAGGATTTATATTCATTGAATCCAAATCCTTTTGAGCAATAAGGTGATCCTATAATTTACCTTGTTCACTAAGAAATGTAAAAATTACATTATCATAGAGTTTATTATAAATATGTATTATGTCAATATTATTAAACATCAAATTAAAATCTCAATAAATAGGTTGAATAATATACACATTTTCCATCCATTGTTGGGTTCTAGATGCTTCAGAAAATATACATCATTCCTTTCCCCCCACTTTTTTAACATGAGTACATTTTCCAAATTCTTTTGTGACATTCATTAATATTCCCCATATTTCTGAATAGATAGCATCTTCGTTGGATTTCTCAATTCAACATCTCCATTTAATTGTGTCTTGTGAAACATGAATTTATGTAAAGAATGAATAAATTGATGATGAAAAAATCCATTTTCAACTTTGAGGTAGTAATTGAGGATGAAAATCATAATTACAAAAGAGAAATACCAAACCAGTATGATTGTTATAACAAGTTAAAATTCCTAATATATGAAAGAAACTAATTTTCCACATTAAAGAAGCATGCATTTTGAATAGTTTTCTTTTTGAAGCATCATATATTTCTATGCTATCTTCCCATAATTACCACAATTATTTGATTAGAAATTTAAGGTATAAATCAATTTCATTTCCAAAATTTTATTTCCTGGAATAATCATCATAATAATGTAAGAATTATTCTTCATAAACATATATGTATGTAGATTATAGGGGATCAAAACAACTGGAAAAATTATATAATTAGTACTGAATGTACGAAAAGGGTTGAAACCATCGTAACTCAATCCCAGACACAAATTATTTATATTTGAAGAAATTTATGAATATAATGGATCAAAAAACTTCCATGATGTTGAATATTTTATATATATCTTCAATTAATTGTTACTATCCTGATCATGCCACTTTATGTCGTATGAAATCTTAGACAACATGAATAATCATTGAAAGTTTGGTATCATCTGAAAGTAATGAAATAACTTTGTAAGAGTTTTCTTATTATTTTTCTTCCCAGGGTTTCAGTGATTTATACTCTCATTGGTGTTCATTGAATTATATCTTCTTGTATTATATCCTATGAATTATTCTTTATCAAAATCTTTTCCCTAGTAAACAATGCAATCATTAGGTATGCATGTATCTTTGTATAATCATGTCATAGTTTTTTAAGGACTATTTTGATTTCATACAATAACGTAAGAATATTAGATTAATTAAATGAAACATAAAGAAAATATAAAATCATATACATTTCATTGTCATTAATTCCAAAAAAACACTTCAAATGATATAAAATGAGTAGAATGTACATGTTTAAATACTTGTAACACCATTCATAGAGATCTTGTGGTCCATCATCAACTAAATCATAAAATAAATTTTTTGGTCACCGATATTCTGGGCAATATTATCCTGCGCATGATCAACTGATGGATTTATTTAACTATTAAAATATTGTAAATTTTATCATATAAGTCCAAATGTGCCATTTATCAAATTTTGAACTGAAATCTCCTTTAGCGTGTCACACTGTGTTTCATTGATATGATTATTATTATTTTAAAATTTCGTATCATTGGATTCACCATGAAAAATCGAACATACATATTAAGAAATAAATGGTTTCAATCTCAAATTCTCAAATACATCAATTCTATTAAATAATCACATGAATTTATAATCCAGACACATACATTTTATTCTACAATCTACTCATCAGTTTGCAATTTTGTAATCTAAATTTTTTTCCTAATCCTTGGAATAATGAGGTACGCTTTGAGGTAATTTAATTCAATTTTTGTTCATAGCTATTGGATTTGAACTCTTCTCCCTACACATTCAGATAAAAGGATATAAATGTCTAATCAAACAAGTACAGTAAAAATTAAATATCACCTAACTTCGCTCTTAACTAGGGTAGGGTCTTCATTCTATATAATAGAAATTCAAAATATAAATTATTCAATTCAACATTAAAAAAATAAACAACACAAAATTGAAAATAAATTTATATTAATTAATAAAAAAATAAGAAAAATTCAACCAAACATAACTTCAATGATGTTTGGCATTGTAGAACCAGAAAAATCATAAGAGAGGAATTTGGGGGTTTCCATTGAGGAGTGAGGGATCATTGTGACGTCCTCAAAAGGGTGTAGGGGGTTAGGGTCACATGGATCAGAGGTGGGTATTGTTGGAAGTAGTGGTTCAGGGACACAAAGTTTGCCGGTAAGAGGGGTTGGGGGAATGCTAGTCGCTGGTAGGGGGTCAGGGTCACAATGGTCACCGACTAGGGGCTCTGGGTCACAAAAGTCATCATAGAGAGTAGGGGGTTGGGGTAACAAGGATCTCTAGTAGGGGAGTCAGGGTCATGGTGATTGTTTCCATGTTTAGGGGGTCAGGGTCATAGTAACCATCATTGGTAGATGGGGGTACGGAGATCGGGGGTCGCTGAGTGGAGAGAGGGAGGGGGAGGGGGCAAGGGAATCGAGGGAGGGGTTGAAATTAGTTTTTAAAAAATATTAATTCTTGTTTAAATAAAAATATTGCTAATTTTTTTTTAAAAATAGTAGTTATATTAAATTGTCTCTATTATATAATTTTTTGAATATGTTTTATTTCGTTACGGTTATTAAAACTGCTTCTAATAAACTACCACTGTGAAAGTCATTTATTTGTAGTGACATTACGTGTGGTAAAACCCCATAGTATAAAAATATATATATTTCTAAATATAATAATATATTTATTATAAAATATATATATTTAAATTTTAATATTAAATAAATAAATAAATAAATATATATATATATATTTATTTATTTATAATTTTTTGAAATAATTTTTTTCAAAAATATATATTTATAGTTTGATAATTAACTATTTAAATTAAACAATTTTTATAAAATTAATATAAAAATATTAATTATCTAAATTTCAAGCTTATTTTAAATGTTAAAGCATAATATAAAAATGAATAATTTTTATTTATATACATTACAATCATGTTGAAAAAAATACATGTATTGTAACTAAATATTTCAAAATGATTAAATATATTTTTTACATTATTAATGATTATATAATAATAAATGAACAAATAACATTAAATAAATTTCAAAAATATTAAGAAGTTAATTTTTAATAATTACATGAATTACTAACACTTAAAAAATTATGAAAATGAATAAAATATATGATATTAATTATATATATAAAAAAATTATTAAAGATGAATTATTTTAACTATACAAAAAAAAAATTAATTTAATTTTATTTAATTTTATTTAGTCAAAATAAATTAAACACACAGACTAATTTTTTGGATTGATAGAATAAAATAAATTTATATTAAAAATTAATAAATATTAGAAATGAATAATTATTACAATGGAATAAATTCATTAAATACTAAAAATTGAGAGATATTAAAAAATAATTAATGATATTAAATCTATAAATATACTTTCACACAAACATACATGTACACATGATAGACTTACATATGTAACATACACATCTACAAACACTCTCATATAAAACATATCCTCAGATGAACAACTAGAGCTATCACGACTGACTATGTATTAGGTCCTACCGAATGCAAGAGAGAATTCACATAACTAGATCGTCATTTTAAATAGATCCAATGGTATTGAGGTTATCCTTGCATAATTTTGAAATGCTCGAAGATGTTTTGATATTACGATATTTTCAGAGGGTTCAGGATTGATTGGTGGATAGGATCATGGGATTCTTTAATATCCCACTCAACATGATCGAATCCATGACACATAGGATTAGTTTGACAAGATATAGAAAAATATAAATAATTGGAAGAAGGTATGTCATCCGAGAACCATCGACGATGGCAGATTTGAGTCCACAATATGAATTTTCTTTTCTTATTTCCAATAAGATTCCATTTTATTTCATTGAAGCGGTGGTGTGTCACTGTTTTCAGAATTTCATATCCTTGTGTGCTTTATAATTGTTTATTTTCATTAAATTTTGGGATCTTGGTCCTTAACCGTGGTTGACATCGTTCGATGTATTATTATTATTCTTATTATTATAATTTTAATGGGCATATATCCAAAATCCTCATGTTCTTAATAAAATTTTCATCTATTATTAATGAGATTAACCACCAATACATTTCTAGTTCCTTGTCTCCTCAATATACCATTTCAATGAGGATTGACCTCTTAATTTCATGTGATTCTCTTACCACACTCAATCATATCCACCAGATTAGCTCATCTCTGCATCCAAAGACTCTCTGTCACCCATTCAACTCCATATAGACATTATATTCTAGTTTTTTCAAAACTATATCTCATAGATGAGGCACAAAGATAAAAAATATTTTAATAAATAAAACAATCGAGATTTAACATGTATATCAAAAGAGTTGTAGCACATAAATCTTAAAATACAAATGCCAAGATCAAAATTTATACAGAAATAAAAATAAAACTATATTTAAAAAAACATAATATTTTAGCCTAAGAAATTACATATCTTCCAGTAGAACATTCAATAAAAAATCATAACCTTCAAATAATTTTAAAAAACATTATCATATCATTATGACTCATCCATTTTTGGAAAAACAATTCTATTAAAAACACTGCATGGGTATAATAAGATTTTGAATCACAAGTTATTATCCCCTTAAATATATACCTAGAATTCTGACCACACATACTATGGTACATACCTATTTACCTAGGGTAACACTATAAAAAATAAATTCCCATATATTGTTTTTTGATTATACATTTTTTAATTATTGTAACTATTTATTTAAGTGATTTTCTGCAAAATTTATACTTCTATTTATAAAAAATTGAGTAAATAACACTTATCTTTTCAACTACTTTGTTTTAAAATGTATGTATGGAACGTTTTTAGAAATAATACATAAAATAGAGAAACGCCATGATTAAAAATAATTATTATAATGTAAACATGTTTAATTAATTATAAATAAAAGAATATAATAATATTAGTAATATTTTCCATGTATCTATACACTATAACAAACTCAAAAATATCATTATCAATGCTAAAAAATCACTCAGAAATATAATATTTAAGAAGTAGGGTTCTTTATTAGTGTTTTTTCAGTAATGAGAAAGAACATAATTGTAATTAAAACCCCCTTTTATTGTTTTATCAACCCAAAAGAAAAAATAAATATTAATAAAAGAAAACATAAAATAATATAAGCATCAAAATCCACATGATTCATATTAGAGTAAAAAAGTCCATTGTTTCACAGCATATTTGTGATTCCCTTCACCGAGGTGTTATCCCATCTCATGTTTATAAAATCTACCCAACATCTTCTTTTCAATTCCACAAGGATCTTAGTGTGTTTTTTAAAATCTTTTTAAATTTCAAACTGGCTATAATGTTGCAATCATGTTCATGGTGTAGTGACTTGTGACCTTATTAAAACACAAATTTTGGTGTTCTTCCAAAATGCGTCCTCCATGAAACAATAACTATATCGGGGTGTATTTTGTCTAATGTATCTACTATTTGTAGTATGATTCATATAATATGGAATGACCCCTCCAATCCATAATAATCTAGGGATGCATTAATCCCTCCCAGTTTCTCCCTATATACTGGCTTCATCCCAAAACCATTTATGGTATTTTTAATATTCTATGTAATATATTATATCATAGTCATTAGATTAAAAAAATTATTGATTATCAAACATAATAATATAATATAAAATTCTAACTGAGTTAATATAATAATGATTTTAGGAACAGTATGATAATTATTACCATAGACCTATTATGTTGTGGTCTTTAATTTCACAGTGTAGCATATTTCCATCACTTTTAGATTGATATGATATAAAAACAATTATAAAATCCTAGGATTTTTATAGGATGAAATACCTCATTTGGATTCAAAAATTTTTCTTACATAGAATCAATTTATTCTTAGATAAAATGGATTGCAGTGTGGTTAACTCCTTCAAAAAATACACTCTAACTTCTAGGTTTTCTTATTCATCTATAACCACCATTATGATGTTGAATACACTCTTATGGAATAGTATCACAAGACTATGAATTATTCTTACATATAAGTAATATTTATAGTTAATAACATCTACTGTGTTGTTTGGTACACCATTACAACCTGATGTGAATTCTTCACCAAAATACCTATAAGATTCTCTAGATAGATTAAAACAAGATAACAACTGTTATAACAATTTATTTGGGCATAATAGTCATAATATGACTGAGGTATCAACTGGTAATGAATTACTCACCAAATATAGATCCCATGTGTGGTAAATAACTCCACATCGACAAAGGTTCACCATGTCTTGTAATCTTTCACAACCAATATATCATCATTAGAAAATGAAATTTTTTTAACTATAATTGATAACAAATTAAATTGAAACCTTTGGTTTGCAATAAAAAATAACAATTTTTTTATTTTTCATTTTTCAACTTTGGTATGAATTATTTTGATTATGCTACTTATCGTAATGTATATATTCATTTATCTATTTATTTCATCTACTAAAACACTAAAGAGTAGTTTCATTAGTTAGTTTAGGCCATTCCTCATACGGAAAAAGAGTTATGAATGGGATTCTTTCTTAGTAAAAAAATGATTAGAAAGGGACACTCTTTTTTATGGTTTTTTTGTCAATTCAATTGTAGTAGTGATAAAGAACCTTTTAATCACCAACAAAGGATGTTTTAGTTATTGATCATTGGGTTGATAATAACATTTTAAATCATTATGTTAAATACAAGTAAATATTATATCCTAATTTTTATTAGAATTTCTAATAGCTATTTATTTTAATTAAATTTATCTTTACTTTTCAGCGAAACTCAAATTTAGCCAAGAGTTTGAGAACTAGATAGAAACCAAATAATATTGAAAGTTCCCTTAATCATAACTAGGGATCTAACATGAATATCCAATACTAAAGATATTACATTTAACAACACAAAAATGGTTCTATCAATGAAAAATAAGTGATGTTGTTGTAAGGGATTTTAAATATTTCCCTTATCAATTCTCAAAATAATCACTATAACATGTAGATTTTATCACAACTAATAATTTTTTATGAACACATCACCCATGACACCACATTTATCAATGATCACCATTACCCCAATATCAACAGACCCCCAGCCTCCCATTCCATTATCAGTGATCATGAAACCCATTTATCAGTTTACACTCACTAGCTCAGCTACATCTTCCTTTAATAGTGATCACCAACAACTACCACCTATACAAACCTTACAAAATTTGAACCCGAGGTCTCAACCATTGTTCACATATTCTCCTACCAATGCTCTATATTATTTGGGTCTATATTTTGTGACATTTATATATATAGATACATATTTTTTATCAATATATTTAATCATATAATTATATGTAATTATTTTAATACATTTATATAATATGATTGTGTGTTTATATTTATATTTATGTTTGCATGTTCATATTTATATTTATATATAATTATATATATTGGTATAATTATTGTTAAATACATTAATAAAATAAGTTTGTTTTTATTGTGTTTGTGTGTCTGTGAGTTTATCTTTAAATATACATATGTGTATGTAAAAATGTAAATATAATTGTAAATATTTATTTACATATATTATATGCTAATATATATTTACATGTACTATAATATATATGTGAATTTAAATCTATTTTTTAAAAAAGATACACAAACAAATGGATATTCATATATTACATTACATGTTCATTTGTATAGGTATATATATATTTTTACATTTTTAGATCATAAATAAAATGGATATTTTTTTGTTTAAATCAATATGAATAGTTATTTTTTATTAAAATATAGTTTATATATTTAATAAGCCATTTTATAATTAAATATTATATTTTACAATGAAATGTTTTATATGTAAATATATGAAAATATGTATATATTTATTTTCAATTACACAACAATAAGAAAAACATTAAAATTTCAACACCCTAACATCCATATGAGTGTAAAACCAAGGAATAAATTTAGTCTTCACCGAAAAAATAAACACATACACTTATAAATGATGGATAAATCTCAAAGAATATTAAAAATTTAAGACATCACAACGAAAAACTCAGTTTTTGTGGTGTTTTAATCCTTATAACCTAAAAAATAATGACCCTAGAATTCATTAAATAATACGATGTATATATATTCATAGAGGTAAATTTCATATACCTTAGAGCCCAAACGAACACCCAAAAAAATATCTAATTATATTCATTTGATGATTAAGTTATATTTTCAACTTATTTTGACATATTAATTATTTTTCAATTTTTCCTATAAACATATTTTTATTAAAATTATTTTACTCAATTGTAATTAGATAATTATTAATTAATAGTATTTTTTAAATATTTTTAACATATATTTTACATAATATATTATATGTTAATGGTAAATACATATTTAGTGATATATATATATCAAATTTATGAAAATATTATAGATATATTGAAATATAAATATACTAGTATATTAAAAACAATTTTTACTAATATATATATATATATATATATAAAGGCAACCTATTAATAGTGCTTAGAAAAGTCGTGGAAAATAAATTTTTTATCATCTTATTGGAAATAATTGTTAAAGGGTGTGCTTTTATCAGTGTTTTTTTAGTGATGATAAAATATTCATCTTTCATCACTTTTAGCTAATGTTGATAAAAGAACCTACTTTATCAATTATTTTTTTATCATCAATAAATTGTAGCGCTGAATAATCATGATTCTATAGTTTTGATCATAGACTTTTTCATGTGTGATTACCGATTAGGTTAAAATCCTATGTTTGAACTCACTTTGTACTGTGCCATTTGATAAATCGCTAGAATCATAGGTCGAAAAATAATTATTCATTAATTCATAATCCAAACCATACATCAGTACAAGCACGTTACATGAGGAAAATCCCCCCATTAGATTGAGATGCATTAACATAATTCATTTGGATTGTTTTAAAGCTTAAGTTAAATGATTCATAAGTCATTTTTGACATGTAGGAATCAGTCAGATCTCAATATGATACATGGTGTGACTGATATGACTCAAAGTGTCTGTTATGAGAAAAAATGGCATTTTATTTCAAAATACATGCCACTGACTAAAAACTGAGAAAACACACTTGGATTTTCTTGATATTTTAAAAAGTGATTCATAAGTCATTTTTGACATGTACGAATCATCCTCATGTCAAAATGAAACACAATGTGACTGATATGACTCATAGTGTGTGTTTTTAGTTTAAAATAACATTTTAGAAAAAATGACATGTGACATAATCAAAACTGATAAAACTCATTCAAATTTTTTTGATACTTTAGTAAAATGATCCATAAGTTATTTGTGAAATGTTTGAATCTACCTTGCATTAGTAAGGTATACAGTGTACCCAGTATAACTATAATTATTTCGTTTCACCTTAAAATTGATAGTTTATTATTATACTATTTCATATTAATGATTAATTTATTTCATTATACTATTATTAACATAAGAATTGTTTTATTATACATGTGGATTCTTTTATCGAGTTGGTACAGTTTTTTCAGCAAGTGATACAATGACTGTGCTTATTTGAGAGAGGTTTGGGTGCTTAAGATAATGAAACATTGTTGTTTTTTATTATTTTGATTGTAATTTCAATTAAAATTATAAAAAACATTTTTTTTAAATTGATATAATATAATTTTTTATATATTTATGATGTAGTTTTTATTTCAATTAAATTATGAATCTTCCTTTTAAAGGTTGGTTCTACAGTGTTTTTTAATTCAAATAACATAGTATAGTAGTGTGGAATTTATTAGTGCTATTGATAGTTCTAATAAATGGGTCCACCATTTTACATCACTTAGGAAGGCAATATTTTTCGTTCTATTAAATACCATTTTTCATATTGTTAAAGGGACCATTTGTGGCATGTTTTAGTTCAAGAACCCCTATTTGTATTATGTTTTTCTCCCCTTCACAAACATTCATCAACTATTCCTAGGATCAAATCATCATTCTATGAATTTTTAGCATTTAATACATTTTCCATTCTACTGTTTTTGACACCGAATCACTCCTTGAAACAAAAATTTCTTAGATCATTTGAGAAAAAATGAATTATAATTATTTTTGAAAGAGTGACTGAAGTTAAATTTTTACAGTAACACTTGTAAGGATCTAGTTTTCTCCATCCTTAGTTCTCCAAGCCGAACACATAATCCCTTATGGTGTTCCATCCTAAAATACAAGGGTTCTATGATTAAATACCCATCCAAGATTATATATTATCTACTATCCATTTGCTGAAATTGATGTGGTGTTGGGTTTTCAACCGACAAAGTTGTACAATAATACTCACATATATTACTAATTTTATATTAGAATCACTTAATTCTAGGACTCATTCAAGGAAATCTATAGGCTTAATTAATCTATTTATACATGGGAATGATTCACCACTCCGCATAGTCTACTATGTTTTAAGTTAAACAAAATGAGAAATTAGAGCTTCAATTTGATTTTTTGAAGATTATGTGTCCCACACATATCACACAACTATTGGAAAAGGACTGAATCAGTATATATAGATGTCCAAGGTTTCTCCTTGGAGAAAAAATTTCTTTTAAAATGTTTTTATATGGATAAAATATATCCTAAATGTTTCAAAAAGTTATAAATTTTAGTAATTTGTGAACAAATACTTATATTAAATGTTTAACATGTAAAGTATCAATATAAATATTCAACATCTATTAAGATTTTGTGAATATTTATTTCAATATCCCACATTCCCAAATTCCACACATGTAATTCCCAGGTTTTGAGTTTACTCCACAATACCCTGTTTCGAGGAGCTACATGGCCTCAAGCGCACCTCACCACATGTTAGATGTTTTCAACTAGAAACATGGACCTAATATATACAATTAATAGTATATTTTCTCAAATTGAAGCCAAAAAACATGGTGAATATAACCAAAACATCAAAAAAAAAATTAATCAGTGTATGTATAAATTGATAAAACATAATACTATAACAAAATGAACCATGTAAAAACATACAATCATACAATAAAACTAATCAACCTCTAGGAAGATCACATGTAAAAAAATGAAATAGGGTCTACTGTTCTCCTTGATCCTCATCCCTACCCTAGAATCCAATCCCATCAAGCAGTTGAAGCCCACTACATGAAAAATCTTATGCTCTAACATAAAATAAATCATTCAGTTTGCACACGCACTATTGTTCCCATGAAGGGTTTGATAAATACTTCTTAGTAAGTTCTCACTAAGAACCCATAATATATATCATCATATGTGTGTGTGATAAAAGGGACACCTTTATTAGTGATAGCTAAATCATTGATGAAGGTAATTTTTATCAACACTGAAAAAAGTTCTGATAAAGGTTTATGTATCATACCATATTAGTTTAAATGGTTCATACATACCACCCTAGGACCTTTATATAAACTTCAGATTCACACTTTCACATCCTAGTGTTTTTACCTGCTTTTCTAAATTTATTCACTTATAAATTTATACAATTATATAAATTTTACAGTACATCATATTTAGATATATAGTTTAAATATAAAATTCAATTAATTATTTATACTTTTATATCTTTCTATATTTATAAATTAATTTAAAATAATAGTTTTATTCATTATAAATTATTATAATTTTATAATTTTATAAATTTTTCTTTTATATATTATAATTTTTTTTAATTTTATCAATTTATAAAACTATACACTTCTATAAATTATTTATACTTTTATAACATATATATCACGACCCGACCCTATGGGACCCTGGAAACAACTCCCTAAACCCACCTCCAATAGGCTAGGGGCCCATGACTAGTGTTGATTAGCCATATCACGTAGATGAGAGGCCTTTTAATAAATTACCTATTCGCATGCACCAATAAACACCTACATGAAAAAGTGAAGGGATAAAAAAGGATAAAAAATAGAATGCATGTATGAATATATCCCAAAACAGAGTACTAAAAAAATAACTGAATGAGTATAAAGGGTAAGACACACACCCATCAAGAACTATAAAAGCATCCAACTTGCTTCAGAATAAGGGGGCGAATCTCAAATGAATCATCCAGAAATCTCCCCATCCCAGCTCTAATAAACACATGTCAGAAAATCCAATGCAATGGTCTGTATAAGAATACACATTAGGTTCCCCAAAAATCGAAAATAAAAGGTAGAAATAGAAAATAAATAGTCCTCTCTATCTAGATAGGGAGAATTCAATTGAGAGAGAGATCCCATATAAAACCATCCATGATTATACATGATTAGTCAGCTCATTCCACAAGGGTTGTCAACCAAAAAATGTGACAACACTTCAAGGAATCCATGAATCACTTAGATATACTCATCTCATACTCCATCTATTATGAGGTTCCAACCTCATATCTTACTTAAATATTCTAATCGAGGATCTAAAGTAAAAAAGTTACCAGGAGAACTCACTCCATGAGCTCACCCATCTTTGATGAAAACTGAACAAGAGATACAATCCATCATAAAAAACATTTCCATTTCTTGGTGGTATGTCTAAGAGAAATCTATCTATTTGGAACAAATCACCAGGTCGAGCTCTATTTCCTGGCCCCAGAGGTTCTTCCAATGCTAACATGATTCCTATTAAAGGTCGTATGTACCCAAGTGGAGCGGCCCTCCCCTCTCCACTAAACAAAATTGAGGGATAATTTCTCCAGAATATGCACTGTGTGCATACTATATAATGAGAGAGAATAGAGGGACCCACACCTTGTCACTACCCTGCAGTCAAGGGAGTACGAGATCCTAACTAACCTGCAAAACCTTTTTCCCTCCTGTATGGAGTTTCCTACACCTCAACCCACTGAGGGTGCACTAAATCCTAATTAGGTATCTAACATAACAATAGTAAGAGATTTCTACTCATAAATATAATATACCACTAAGGGAATTCCAACTCTAATGGAGGACATGTTCCCTAGTACTACTCGAATACGGGGGAGTACTAATCCTTTGATTTGGACCTTCACCTTGTTAGGATAAGGGAGTACTATTCAAAGGATATAGAATAGACATCCTGATACAATAGGGTATTACCACCCTGTGGACAAATGACCCACACCTAGGTACAACATGGTAGTAAAACTTTACCAGAACGATCACTATAGGGGACCTTCACCCTGACACAACATGGGAGTTTTGACCCCAAGCTATAGGAACATCACTGTGGCATGAAAGGGGAGTAAAAAACTATAAAAATGACATGATTGGAGAACTCACACCCTAGAAAAACCTGGGAGTTCTAAATCCAAGTATAGAGGACTCAAACCCTAACACGTTAGGATAATGCCTACTCTATATATATGTCCCATGTGGAGGACCCACACCCTGACATGTAAGGGGTGTACCAATTCCACCGATAGAGGCACCACACCATGGTACAATAGAGGAGTAACTACTATATCTGGACAGTGATTATTGAATTGATACACCCTGTCATGATATGGGAGTGTTATCTCCAACTACACAAAAAATATAGAGAACCTGCACCCTGGTCAGATAGTGGTGTACCATCCCTGGAAGAACTACTACAAGGGTGGAGAACATAGACCAATGACATGGGGAATCCCATCTATACCAAAGAAGAGAGATAATGGAAATCCACACCCTAATTCCATTGGGATGTACCAGTTCTAGTGTCTCTCCCTAAGATCCACACTGATCTCCAGAATCATCCAAGTTCCATAGAAAGGAGCATCACACTCATCAAACCATTCATCACAACACTACCATGGGTATGTGACCTGTACCCTAATACAATAAGGGATAACCTCTCTACATGCCTACATAGATTAAGGGACCCACATATTAATGTGAGAGGTTAGCGTACCAACCCCAATGTAAACCCAGTGATCTAGACTGAACACTTCCCAAGATTAAGTACCGCCGCTACAACATCATGCTCAATCCATGACACATCATATCTCATAGGACACTATGGTGGACACCATCATGTTATACATATAAAAATAATTAGGATGGGCTACACTCAAGTCTGGATATAAGTTATGGAGAGGGAGATATGCAAGGATGAATATATCAATAATATCCCATGGGAAGAACATGACATGAACTGGGGTCAATAGGGATTGTGAAACTACCATAGAATTTGTATGTATCCCCTATTTTCATGGATAAAATGGGAATGTATGACTACCCGATGTGTATTGCTCATACATGGTGTGCCCTGCCTCACCTATCCCCCATCTATATTCTTCATCCACCTAGATTGGTTGTTTCTACCTCACACATGGCATATACCACTGAGTACACAACATGTCTAGGATAAAATGCCAATTTTCCATGTTATTTTCCAATTCCCATTTATGATACCCCATGTCATTTTATTTTGGCTGTATAGTCTCACACGTTCATGTACTATCACACGAGTACCCTGATCATGTCATCTTACCATGAAAATTGGGGTCACTACAGAGCATGTAACCCTAGTATATATCATATAGTCCCTAAAATTCATATTTCTTAAATGAAAAAAACATGAAAGATTTATTACTGGATTACATTCCATGTAGATAGGAATTTTGATGGTAATTTCCCTATTAGTTTCTAAATTAACATTGGTTTAACCCAAAGCCTTATGATAAACCTATAAGATATCTCTAAAAATATTAATAAATTTTTAAAACCTTATAAAAATACATAAAAAGGGGAATTGTGACAAAGAATTTAACCCCATCCTCAAAGGTGAAACACCCAAGCTTCAGGTGTACAGAGACTCTTGAATCATGCTTCTCCTTGATCTTATGATGATTGGCATCGTGAATGTAGATCAACATCTCCTCATCACTTTGATTTAGCTCCGTTTTTCCAATCAAACTAATTGGAGATGGAGAGGGATCCACCTCTCATGTTTCTGCTTGCATAAAATGGGGATGAAGGGGATAATAGTTTTTTAATTTAAGAAAACCTACTAACTCCCTTTTTAACACCCCTTCACCAACTCACCCTGATTGGAAACCCATTTCTAAAAAATTTTATGTCATTCTTAGGGTAAACAAAATGTTATGAACTCAACCATGGTCTCATAATTACAATCTAAAACAAAACTCATTAATTATTCCACGTTTTATTAGAAACTATGTGTGCATGACAAAATATATTTAATAATTTAATTATCACCACATTGAGGATCTTTAGGCCTCAAAATACTATTTATAATTAGTTAATAGTTTTTTAAATTTTAATATAAATATTTTAAATTCCTTCATGTCAAAACCCAAGTCATTACATTCTCTCCACCTTAAGGATTTTTTTCACCAAAACGTGAATGTCTATGTAAAATGTAAATAAACTGATCTCTCTAATGAAACTCCCATGTCAGCGAGCTCACCAGGGGTTCTTGTGATACAGACAAGCACACACATAGGGGAACCACTAAGTTCAACCACACTCCTGTCCTTCTCAAACTTGGTTTACATAGTAAGATATGTGTAACATGTCTCATAAGCTGCGATAAGTGTCAAAAAAACAAGCACCATGGTCCAACTATAGTCATATGGTCTAGCAGTAGACAACCTCACTAACTAGATGCCGATACTGACATAACCCCAAAATTAACATACACCCCTGGATGAACTTCCCAATGACCTCCTCAAGTGTCTTGAATTCAAGACTGGAGCCAAGCACATGGGGGTACTAATAAAAAGAATAGGGCCACCCAAGTGTAAACACAGGTTCTTATCAGGCCGTTTGTTTCGATCCTCCAACTGTAACACAAGTCCTTAAACAAGAAATACAACCACAAAAAATTTGGTGCATCCCAGCTGAGTATGGATGGTAGGATACTAATCCACACTACTGAAACATCATAGGGTCTAAATATGCCACTACAGAATAGTTCTAAGAAAGGATATCCCACCGCAAAGGCTACCAAGCATAAGTGTCATGTAGAAAATATCAACTGAAAAAATGAGGACCTAATCTAACACTCTATCGCACAAACATTCTTAGAACAATCATGTTTACATAACATTTACACCAAACCTCAAAATTCCCTGATTTGGTAACACAGACTCAACCACACAGTTTTAATTGCATAAAAAACACATCTAGGTGGAGAAATCATCCCTCTTTCTCGTGAGTCCAAATATTTTTCAAACAAAACTCTCACAAGGTTTTACTGATGCCTTGTTTCACAATAATTAAACATCAAACAATAATTATAAATAAAATAGTAACGCGTAACATGTCTAATAATTACTTGTGCAGAACATATAATGGACATAGACTGTATCTCTATTCATCCTCAGAACTTCTATGTCGAAGGACTCTATAAACTATTGTTGCCCTTCCTCCCATCCTTGATCTCCCTAATCCTAGATTGGACCACATAGGGGTGGTGGTGGAAACACCTTGAATAATCTACCAAATCCTATTACTCTCCCCACTCCTCCTCCACATCCACTATAATGCGAAACTCCCTACTCCAAATGTTACCACTAACAGTGTGGTCCATCAACTAGATCCCTCTCAGTAGAATAGTGGGTTCAAAATACATATATATAAATATGTCACCATTCATTACAATAATAACACTGCATCTCCTACAAATGATCTAATCCCTAATGTGGCTCTTGCACTATAGGCCCAACTGTCTATGTCCGAGCATGGGTATACCTCCTACGTCGTGATACTTTCATCAACTGTCTGCCAACAACTATAGATGTCTCAGCCTCATGACCAACACTTTAGGCCACATACTTTTATCACTTCACCAAAAATACCTTCACTACCATAGCTCACCCCATTACCCCTACATAACTGGGAATGCACAAGGAGACCACTTCTTCTTGGATGTCTCTGTGGAGTCCCTACTAAAATATATGAGCTCTGAATAATGGGTCTCAAACCATATCTAGGGAGTATCACAATATGTCTATGAACCTCGTTGTATACTCTGTCATGGTCATGCTACCCTTATGAAGCTTAAGAATCTATTGAATACATACTGTTATCAACAAGGTTGGGTAAATGTCTTCCCTAAATATAAAATATAACTTCTCCCATGTGAATGTCACCTTATCGTGGGTCTATGTCATGAGACTCCACCATCACTCGGCCAAAACCTACATAAGGATCTCTAAAAAATACCACCCTTTGATTGGGAGGTGTCCTCACATGGTGGAAAAATATGTTTGGCTACCATGATCCATTTATCAACTACCTGGGGGATGGATCACCATGTAACCTCAGAGGTCACTACCTATAGAACTCATACACCACACTAAGTATGCGTGCATCCTTAACCTAAACTGCCAACATAACTAGCTACTCAAATAGTTGTGGATAAACTAGTAGACCACATATAGGTACCACCACAAAACCAATTCTTTACACTGAAGAATCTTCAGAGGGAATATCATCATCACAATCACTCTATGAAACTCTATATGGCTACCATCAAGGGGGTATACCAAAAGATAACTAGAATATTCCTTGGTCAAAGAGTATATCTTGAGAGTTTACTCAATTAGGATAAAGAACCCACAACCTAGTACAATATGACGCATATATCATTATTTCCCTATGACATGTGTCTTGATATACCTTGTTTAAAAGAAACTTATTTGAGTCCTGGGGAATGGATAAATCAGCCACCACACCAACACTAGATCCTTTGACCTATGATCCGATCTCAAAAAACCCTAACACTATCTCTATCCAACTCAAACCAAGATCCTGACAATGCAGTCCCAAATTGAAAACCACCTCTGATACCATTATGTTAAGACCCTACCAAACGGGTGTTGGGAAGAAACTCCCCAATCACACATCAAATAGGCTAGGTGCTAACGACTAGTTCCTAATTGGAATATCCCATAGATAATGGTTCATTTTCTATAGTACCTATACACATGAACCCACAAACACCTACATAAAAAACATTATTGATATAAAAATATATAAACTAAAATTCATGCATTCATCTATCCTAAAAAGAGTATAATAGAAGTACTAAAATAATAAAAAGGAAAAAAATACCCAAAAAATTATAAAAACATTCAACCTATTCAGAATGAGGGGATCATTATCAGTTGAAACTTATAGAAATCTCCTCGACCCAACTCTGGTATAGACCTCTGCCAGTCGAGCTCATTAAGCTCCATATACCTTGGGTCTACTGGGGAATTAATCTAAATGCATGTGGTCTACACAATACACAACATGTGTGGGAAAAACATGTGTATGGTTGAGTATAAGAATACTCAGTAGGATCCCCAAAAGACAATAATAAAAGGTAGAAACTAAAAGGAAACATTCCACCCAACCTCGTTAGAGGGAACCCAATCAAGATAGAAACTCACTCGAACCATCCTTGGCAATACATGACTTGTCAGATCAATCCAAAAGGGGTGTCAACCTAGAAACATGACAACACTACAAAGAATCACAGAATCACACATATATACTGACCTATGATTTCTTGTATCATGAGGTTTTGACCTTATATCTAACTATAATATTCTACCCGAGGAACTAATGGAAACACATAACCAGGAGAACACACTTCAAAAGCATAGCCATCCATGATGGAAAACTTCTGAGAGATACACTCCATCAGAAACAACTCACTATGTCTAGCTCTAGTACACAAAACCATAGGTTCTACCAATGATTATATCTTCCTTGTATAAGGTCATATGTACCAATGTGTAGAGGTTCTCCCCTCACCACTAAAAAATTGATGGAGCACTTCTCTAGTATGAAATATCCCAAACATAGATTCCACTAAAAGGTTCCATGATTTCGATGGGTCACACGGCCGAAACCACATCTCCCCAAATTCCAAAGGTATCTAAAAAGAATATAGGGAATACATGTGTATATGGGGAGAATATCCACCCATTACCATAGTGTAAACTAACGATTATCAATAACAGATATAAGTAGTGAAATAATTAAGGCATATAATAGAATTTAACAGTGGATGATTGATAGTACAAATAAGCTAGAAGACATATCATATAATGGATGTTGATACATGTCACATTTTTCTAATAAAACATACAAAACATGAATACAAGGAAGTTGTAAAATCCATATAAAAAGTACAAAAAGGAAAAAATAATCCCAATATCATTACAATACTAAGAATGGTCCCATATTCACTTACTCTTAAGAATCATATCATGTACCTATAGAAGGGTGATTTCTCTTATCATTGCCTATAATCATATAATCTGTTTGGGTCCAAAAAAGTAAAATAAATAAGGATTGATAATAAATCCAAACAGGAAACCACCCAAGGTATGTTCCAATTAATTAGTGGATATATATAGCAGGTAGTGTGCAATATAAAAATAAGTACGAAAGGATTAACTGAAAAGTATACATCCTATATGAATTGGTTTTCATTTAGTATCCATTTACCATTTCAATTACATTTCAAATTATAAATCTCAGGGTCCAGCTCATGCATAGAATCCCCCATAAAACTACCAGCACAATAGATGCCTCATAAGGTTATCTAAACGATACAAATCATATTGACTCCAATATTGCGTTTTTTCTTAGAGGTTCATTATTAGTAATTTTATTTCTTTTAATTCATGTAGAACCTATGTTTTTCATTGACATTCCTGTGTTGGAATTCAAGTATCATTCTTGGTGTATTCAAATAACACCCTATGAGTCCGTCCATGGATAAGCTCTTATGAACCCATGTATAACTATAGGTGTGGTATAATGTCCTTGTCATATGAGTTCGTCCTTAAAGTTCTTATAAGTAAGTCCCATGTATCGCTCATAACATATACTAAATACCCGTTCAGTATTTCCTTTGTTATCTATTTGGAGTCCATGTATCACTTGAAATATAAGTCCAATATCAATGAGTCTTTCCATGGAATCTATCATTTGAATCCATGTATCACTAATTAAAATATCATGTTAACCATTGAGTTCATAGATGGAATTCTAAGGTGAATCCATGTATCACTCATAAAAATATCACATTAACCATTTAGTATGTTCATGGAATTCTATGGTGAATCCATGAATCCCAGAAGAATATTTTTCATTTCAAGAATTTAATATCATTGAAACAATTCAATTAACATGTAAAGGTCAAAACCAAAGGCATTAAGTGTAACTCAACTCTAATCGGTGACTCAAACAAGGACATACCTCAAAAGCTTGTCCTTTCATTTAATCAAGTTGGTATAACTAATATAAAAGGTATCATATGAATAAAAAAACTAATACATGGATTTAACATCATTTAACTCATGTGGTCATATCATGATAATGACCTTCCCATTCTTAATCAACCTGTCACATAGCATGGTCTCAACATAACTCACAAGGGCTAGCAATAAAAGGTGAAATTCATTCCTATTTTGGAAATTTAAAAAACAAGGCCACGCTCAAGGGATTACCTTCAAATACTCACATTGGTGTCTTTAACACAACAAGACTAAAAAGATACCAAAGGGATTATTTATCATATATCTCATGGGGGAGAATAAAAAATTAGAGCAATTGAATCCAATTGATTCAATTCAAGTAACAACCTCTAATTTACTCACATGGTATAGGTAATTCAATACAAGAATTATTAGACAAGAAATGTCATATATAGTTCAAGCATAAAGTCAACCATCCCATACCGTTTAACCAGTTTAATTATAATTTATCAATATTTCAATTTCATTTTTACAATGTCTATTTTTAACAACCCATGGAAGGGATAAAGGCATGCCACAAAGGGGTGTCTAATGCATAAAGCCATAAAGGTCCATTTGAGGGAAATAACACATGGGGTGATCCATATTCCAGGTACACAACCTATAGCATGAATTATAAAGGCTATTCAATTACACAATCCATGATAGGAAACAATAGTGTTCAATTTCATTTTAGGAAACACCCAAAGATTGGGTGTACGACAACTTATCATATATAAACGATTTGATATTTAAGGAAAAACACATGGCCACCAAATTTAGGTAAATTCTATATAACTCAACCAGTTTCATGATTTGATTTGTCATGATTTGAAAGAAATATAAATAATATATGAAGAAATAGAAGATAGGGAATATGATCTTAAATCCAAATAGTTGATTTAATAGCCAGAAGAGTCATGAATGAATAAAAAGTAATTAAGGACATAAAATTGTATATCTAAGGGATGTACCATGTTTGAATCATAGTCAAAATGAGGAGTAGATCTGAGAAACTACTTTAGGTGGAGGATATCTCAAGATGGAGGTCTCTCTTACTATGTGTCTAAGAAAAGACCACAATTTAGGGTTATAAAAGAATTATTAATTTAATTAATAATTTATAAGATTCTTAAAATTATAGGGTTGTATGGTTTACCCACACAGTTTCTTGTAAGGAAAGGGGCACCTGTATGGTTACCAGACACAATTTATTAACTATGTGATAACAATGTGAAAACCCTATATTAAATTATTATAAAAAAGTTGACCAAGCCGCATGGTCATGCGGCTCAACCTGCATGGTTTACATAACTACGAGACCACTTATTTTCACCCAAAACTTGGGTTCTAGGCTCTGGAATAACTTTGGACACCCCATATATCTCAATGAAGTCTACCAGGACTCAAATTAAGCCAAATTTTATCATTTCAAATAAGAATAAATAGAAAACATGGGATAAGTACTAGAAACAGAAACCAGGTTTTTACAAAATTCCCCATAAATGAAATTCATCCTTGAATTGTTCTTGCAAGGGTGGTGAAGCATGATCTAGGAAAAAATCTGGCCTCTATGATCATATATCGGCCTCCCCCTCCCAAATATCATCCCGTACTTGGGCGTGCTTCTACAACACCTGTACTAATTGAATGGACTGGCCTCAGAGAACCTTCGTGTTATGATCCGTAATTCATATTGTATTCTCCTCAAAGGATTCATCTACCAATAACACAACCTACTTTAGATGAAAATGTTGTGATAGGAATTAATAGTGGTGTTTTAGTTATGAATCATGGAATATGTCATGTATTGGTCAGTACCTACGAGGTAACTACAACCAAAAGGCTATCAACCTGAACATCTCTAGAATCTCGAACTCCCCAATGCACCTTAGTGAAAGCTTATCATATCTCCTAATCCTCCCGTGTCCTAGCCTTGGTGAAACACAGAGTAAAACCAGTTTACCATCCTTAAACTCTAGAGGTTTCCTTTGGAAATTGGTGTATGATTTTGGACCAGACATTGTAGTATCCATTTACTTATAAATAACCTAAACATGTTATGTGGTTTCCTTGACAAGGCGAGGTCCTAGCATAGCTACCTCTCCTGCCTCCAGTGAACATAGGGGTGATCAGCATGGCCTACATTACAAAGCTTCTTATAGAGCCATCTGAATAGTATATTGAAAGATATTTTTAGGAGAAATGATCCAAGGGTATATACCTCCCCCAAGATCCCCCTCAATCTAGAACACATTCCTGAATCGTGTCCACAAGAACCTAAATCGTGCGCTCTAACTGGCTATCTATAAGGGGGTGGGTTTCTATGCTCAGAAGCACCTATATATCCAAAACCCTATATAACCTTCACTAGAATTAAGAATTAAAATGGGCATCCCTATCTCAAATTATATAATGTGGGACCCCATGTAGTTGTATATCTCACAGATATACCACCTCTCATGATCCTCAACAAAAAAGTCTCCTTAATACATAGAAAGTTAGTGAAATTTGTGAAACTATAAACAAAACCCTAACTAAATCATTACCAAATGTTGACCTTAGTAAACCTATCATTAAATCAATTGCGATGTCATTACATTTCCACTCTAGAATGGGTAGATTTTGTAAAATCCAAAATGGTCACTGATGCTCCACCTTATCCTGATGATAGGTGGAACACCTCATGAAAAAACTATATACATGTCCCTTTATACCTTTACACTAGTACAAATGATTTATAGATTGATACATCTTGGTGACTCCTAGGTGTACTACCAAATATATATCATGAAAATCCAAAATCAGCTCCCCACATATGTCTAAAGAGACACACATATGACCATGTACTCATATGATATCTTTGTTGCATGTAGTCTAACTAGAAGGAGGGTCCTCACCTTCCACAATCTCCCACAGATCTAGGACTTAGTAATCCAATACTTATCTCATTCTCACTCTATCCAATAATGAAGATATCATGTCTACGGATGAATGTAAATTCTTGCCATGACTGTTGTACACCTCCATGTGTATCTCAAAGAACAAATCCATAAGCATTTACTCACTACTCGCCTACTGCACTAACTGTATCTAATTACTTTAGCCCGGTTCATTATCCATTTAATTTTCTTCACCATGCATGTAGGCCAGATCTAGGTAAAAAGTCTATAGGTATTCACACCACCTTTGTTTCCTCAGGTTTAGATCACTCTGTGTAAGAATATATTTGAGGATTTTTTGGTCCATGTACACAACAAATCTCTCTCCCAGTAAGTAATTCATGCTAACTAGATATCATGTGTTCGGTAGTTCTTCTTGTGTGGCCTCAACGACTGAGACACATACACAAAAAATCTATCCTTTGTATAAGAACTGCTCCAATCCCAATACCCGATGAATCACATTAAAAAGTTAACTTCCTCCAGGATCTAGAAAAATCACTAACAACATTGAATTCAATCTCAATTTCAACTTTTTAAAGGAATACTCATAGGAATATGACCGTACATATATTACACCCTTCTTAGTCAAGCCCGTCACTGATGATTCCAAGTGCGATAAGTCCGGTATGAAACAAATGTAGTATCTATCCATCCCTAAGAAACTATACACCCCAAAGATGTTATTTGGATGCTCCCTAGTAACTACCTCTCTCAACTTCTATGGGTACACTGATACTCATGTATCTATGATAGCATGAACCAGTAAGTGTTTTTTATCCATCCAAAAGTGACAGTTTTTGGTCTTAGCATATAAATGATGTTCTCCCAGCATATTAAAAACAATCTCTAGATGTTTGTAATGGTCAGGTCTATTGTGAGAATAAACCAAGATATCATCCATGAAAAACAAAAAACATTAGTCAATATATGGATGGAACACTTGGTTCATCAGTTCCATGAATATCAATGGTTCATTAGTGAGACTGAACGTTATAACCATATATTCATATTGACCATACTTACACCTGAAGGGTGTGTGTGGTATGTTTGATGGTCTAACATATATATGATGGTATCTAGATCTCAGATCAATCATTTATCAGACCCTCTCTCCTCAAAGTTGATGAAAAATATCATCTATCAGTGTTAGGGGATACCGGTTATTAACCATGAACTGGTACAATTTATTGTAATCAACACAGAGCCTAAGGGTATCACCCACAATTTTTCGCAAAAGGACTGGTAAACCCTATGGAGAAGTGCTCGGTCAGATAAAACCCTTTGACTCTAAATCCTATAACTTCGTCTTTAGCTCTTCCAACACCATCATAGCCATCCTGTATGTATGAATTGATAACTTTGCATCTTCTGGAACTAGCTTGACAGAGAATTCTAACTCTCTCATTAGTGGCAATATGGAGATTTTTTTTAGAAGACATACCTAAAATGATCAACCACTAGAGGGGAACCATCATAATGTACCCCTAATCATACATATACAAAATCTCAATTTGGGATTTCATTCCACCCATACCACGATGCATAGGACCTTCTCAGCTCGCCTAGACAACCCATTCACCCTGGTAAGTAAATTTCCCACCCTTTGGTGATGTAATTTTCACCATGCGGTGATATAAATCTAAACAATTATGAAAATAAACCAACCATTCCACCCCTATAATGACATAAAAGCCTGTCATCTTGAAGTTGTAAAGGACTCATATGACGTGACACTCAAAAACATCAAGGGGTAGTCATTTCATTGAAGCACACGTTCAGTACTGATTCCTAACGGAGTTTCTAGTGTCATAATGCCATCAATTGTATAAACACAAAGCCTAAGGATCCCCACAATTAGCATTGATATAAATCTATGTAAATCACTTGTATAAATGAGTAATGAAGCTAAATAGAGAATGCTAAAATAGTACCTACGATAGTAGGAGGTATGATATCCTACAGTTGATGGGTTCGTTGCACTTCATATGTCTATCCTATACCACGACCCTATGACACTACTTGGATACCTTGATATGATCCACACAACTATCTCTATGAATCTGGTCTCTGGAAACCACAACTGTGACCAGCACCATGGCCTTATCTTCCTGATGCACCCCATCTCCTTTTTTGGTGAGAAGGTACTATTTCTTCACCTGAACAAGGAGCCAGTGCAGACCCTCTCTCACTAGCTACTGGTGGAAACATTCTACAGAAGCACTGTAGATGACCCATCTTTATGCAATAATTACACTCAACTGGGTCCCTCAAATATTTTGTCCTTTAATTTCCCATCATACAACACTAGTATCACCTTAAGTTATGATTCCATCCTTGGAAGTCTTATAAGGCCCCAGCCTTAAACAATACTTAATATTGAATTAAATTAATAAATCACATTGAGGATCTTTTCAAGTTTTTAGTTTTAGAGAATTAGGACATAACTATTACATATCAAAATATTACAATGTAGACACATCTACTAAGTTTCATTGAATAAAAACTCTTAAAAACATGTCTAGTTCCATGTTTTATATAGCATGAGATTCCCTTGATCCCATCCTTGACCCTATTCCACATTACCTCCTGTGAAAAATATTTCAAAAAAACTTGGGGTGAGCATAAAAAGCTCAGTAAGGGATACACAAAGAATGAAAACTGTTAGTCTATCAAAACAACAAGTAAACAATGTATACATTATCAAAGTAATACCTTTCACCTTTATGAAGAAGTAAAAACTCTTCACTGAAAAAAAAGATCATTACTTACCCTTTTGTAACCAAAATATTACCATAAAACCCACATAAATATCCAATAACATATAAAGGTAACTTGGGACATAAACATACTTAAATGTAATAACCATACGGTTGACTTCCACACATATTACTTAATGGAATAGCCATACAGACGACTTCCATACCCAATGAATTATAGATTATATCATAACCACCCGTCCTGGTATTCACGCCACCACCCGTCATATGGTTTATCACATATCCACCCATTAAATATCCAAGTACCATTATAAAATCATAAGACATAAAAAAAATATAATGGAAAGAAAACATTTCGACACCTTGATCACAATATATCTCATAAATATGTTGACATATAAAATCCATTATAAAAACCATTTTCAATACCAAAATACATAGAGTATAGGGTATATATTTCATTTTAAAAACATTACGACTTGTTGAGGAAGCCAAAGACCAAATAATACTCGTGGCGGCGAAAAAGGTCGCTGTCAACGCGTAGGTTAAAAGAAACATTCCTTTTTGTTGTTAAGTAAAACGCTTCATAGAAAAATATTCCTTTAGTATAAAAGTAAAAGTCAAAGGGGGTTATACACCGTATAAAATAAAGTTGTGTATAAAATGAATTATGCCTCAATGAAAGGAGATTGAGACGAAGTCCCTTACCTCGTGTCTGACGTGACTCTATTTCTCTTTAATCTCCTGAATAATAAACTTTAGTTAATTTAAAATTTCTTAAGAACCTTATTCAAGTTCATTATTAATTTTATATCACTTATTACAATGTTACAAACATTATGTAATCATTTATGTTAATAATGTTTGTTTTGTCGATATTTGGTTCTTAATTCGAAAGTAGACTTCTTATAATTACATGTTGTTCGTGTGGTCAAAGGTTCATTATATCCAGAATGATATTAATGATTTTGATATCATATATATCATATATATCCAGCATATAAATGTATTTATAATATTACATAATGATTTAGTGGTATGAAATGAAATGCACCGTTCAGGGAGATGGTAAGCCGTACGTACGCATGAACGCTACATTCATTTCTATGTCATATTAATGGAATTAAAACTAAATGAGAGGTATGTATATTTTAATTACAGAATTGTATTCATCACTTATATGTAACATACATCATATATATCCATTATATATATGTACTTATAATAGTACATTACATTTGGGGATAAGAAATGAAATGCACCGTTCATGGAGACGGTAAGTCGTACGTACACATGAACGCTACTTTCATTTCTATATCATACTTTAATGGAGTGAAATTATAATGATATAAAGGTATATTATAATTCCAGTATAATATCCTATATAATATCATTAAATCCATCCTTTATACGTCCCACATACGGCATTAACAAATCAATTCACATTTGAGGGGCGGTAGTCCGCACTTCCTAAAATGAAATTATCGTGTTTACCCATAATGGAAACCATAAACGTTTGCCAAAAATGAAAAATATAGAAGCTTAAGTAAAACATAAACATATTATATATCATATATAAATATAGTGTCATCTTAATTGCCACCTTTGAAGGTGTTATATGAGTGTTGAACAATCATCGTTTCATGAGGTAGAAATTCACCATCCAGAGAAACAATATGTTATTTAACCATTAGATGAAGGTGTGTGTAAGTGTATCTCGACGACTTCTTATAAAAACATCCTAGTATATTGAGGACACTGGGTTTGTAACAAATTAAATGAATAAATAGAGTTTAGTGTTTTGGAGAAGAAAAATAAAACATAAGAACACAAGAGAAAACACTACCATTTAAACGGGTAACTTGTTTTGATTTGAGCTCAAAGGCTTCCTTGGGAAGACTTCTGCCCAATGTGAGGATTAAAAGAGTAAGATAAGAATGTGCAGAGACAAAATGGATAGGGTTTCACCGAGCCAAAGGCTTTGTATTTGTGGGTAATGAGGTAGAGGTGGAGGCCTTTTATAAGAGGAGAGGAGGGGCACTCTTGGAAGGTAAAGAAATGTTACTTTATTTTAAAATGAGTTTCGGATTTAAAGGGTCCCAAATTGATATAATTCAAGGATAAGGAGATAATAATTCTAAATCCACCCATCCAATAGGTTGTTGACATGTCTAGGTCTTCGATTTTATATTATCTTTTCAATTTATTTAAATCGTTAAATAATGTGGTAATCGCTGCAACATCATAGTGTCATAAATAATTTAATTTATTTAATGTTTAAAAATTATAAAAAAATATCATGATGTAGGAAGTCGTATTATATTTATAATGAGTATTTATAGTAAAAAATAAGACTTTTATAACCCCATTTAAAAATTGTTTTAGTAAAACAACTCATGTTTTTGACATTTTTATTTTAACTTTAAATAAAAAGATATTAATGTAATATTCCTTCCAAAGTGGCTCTATGGGGTCCCCAAGTTGACCCATGGATTTTCATGGTCTTACATGACACATCCAATAAGGGTATGACTTGTGTCAGGTTCACTTCATAGTATTAAAACTTTATTTTTACCTTAAACTACACTAATTACCTCTAATCGCGATTAAAAACTTAAAGTTACTATTCACCAAAAAATTATTTTAATCCCGTTGTACAACATTTTACTTCTTAATGACAACCCTGTATGTTTTATTTTTGAAATTAAAAACACAAAGGTGGTAAAATTTCATTTAAACGAAAAATCAGTTTTTTAAGTACCACTTAGTGGTTTCACTATTCATCAAAAATTGATGTTTTTCAGAATAATATCAAAACTTCACCCGAAGCTATATTTGATATTCCAAATTCAAAAATGATGTCTCTTTTACAAAATTCAAAACATATAAGGTAAATTAATGAATTTAATAATTAATTCCCATTGTCAGAACAAATAGATTGTTTTTATGAAACAATATATATCAAAAGATTGACACTAGTTTAAGTCCAATTTCAAAATGAAATTAATTCCAACAAGAAAAATTTGATTAAATGGTAAAAATATATTCTAATTTCACATTTAAAACAATACAAAATATAATCTAATCATTTAAATAAATTATATTAAAATGAGGTTTTGAATTAAAATACACCATTTTCACTATTCATTAAAAAATGAAATTTATCGGAAAAATACCAAAAATTTACACAAAGTGAATTTTGATGTCCCGATTCTAAATAAGAATTCTATTTGGTCCAAAAGAATGTATAAGAGTGACCAAAACTATATTTATATATGGTTCACCATCAAAAGGCGATAAGTCGACCTTTTGTGAATTTTAGAGTATATATGCCTAAAATTGAATTCTTTTCGTATTTTAAGACTTTATCTTTTATTGGATAATTGTAGAAACACATAAAACAATATAATCATATATTAGTTATTTCTATTCATTCTCTCCAATAAAACGACTTTGTGTTTACTACCATTTAAAATAATATTATTTTATTACTAGTGTGCAACGTTATATTTCAAGGAAGGTCTTTGTTGCGTATTGGGTACGCTATCGAACCTAGAGACCCCTTTAATGTAAAATTAATATTTAATTCGTAAATATTATTAAGTATGAAAATTTTTTATTCATTATTTACCTGGAATGTTGCATTCTTCCCCCTTTTGGGAATTGCGTCCTCAAAATTTTATTCAATTATCAAAATAATTGGGGGTATTTATCCATCATAGAATTTTATGATTCTCACGTTGCCTTTTCAACCATATGGTTTTTCCACAAAACTTTTACCTGGTGAATTACCTTATTTTGCAACACATCCTCTCTTTGGTCAAAAATCTGGACTGGTTGTTCTTCGTAATAGATATTCCCTTCCAACTGAACTTCCTCTGGGCTCAAAACATGAGATGGATCTGGAATATACTTCCTCAACATCGAAACATGAAAAAAATTATGTACCTGAGTTAAACTCGGAGGTAAAGCCACTCGATAAGCAACTGATCCAACTCTCTCAAGAATTTCATATGGTCCAATGAACCTTGGACTTATCTTTCCTTTCTTACCAAATCGCATCACACTTTTCCACGGTGAAAATTTGAGAAAAACATGATCACATACCTTGAACGATAGATCCTTCCTCCGGTTATCCGCATAAATTTTTTGTCTGCTCAGAGCTGTTCTCATGTGTTTCTGAATCAACTGAACTTTTTCTTCCGTCTCTTCTACCAATTCTGGTCCCATCAGCTTCCTTTCACCCACTTCATCCCAAAAAGATGGAGTTCGACACTACTTACCATATAATGCCTTAAACGGTGCCATCTGTATACTAGAATGAAAACTGTTATTATAAGAAAACTCAACCAAAGAAAGATGTTGGTCCCAACATCCATGATAATCCATAGAGCATGCTCATAGAATATCCTCCAAGGTCTGAATTGTTCATTCTGACTGCCCATCTGATTGCGGATGAAAGGCTGTACTAAAATTTAATTCAGTACCCAACGACATATGAAGGCCCTTCCAAAAGATAGAAGTAAACCTCGAGATGTCTTCAGTAATCCCACAACAAAGACCATGGATATATTTTTTCATTTCCACTCTGGCACTGGTAGAGGCTGAAGCATCCCTTGTAGTAACCTTCGCTCTGCTTTAACCTGTTGGCAAGTCAAACACTTCTCTGTAAAATCAGTAATATCTCTTATCATTCCATCCCACCAGTAATACTCCCACAGATCTATGTACATCTAAGTACTACCAGGATGAACTGAAAACGATGAACTATGATACTCACATAACAACTCATTCATAAACTATGAATCACAAGGCACACATAATCTCTTCTCAAACCTCAAAAAACAATCATTATCAATGTTTAATTCAGGCAACTTACCCTTCTGAACTAGCTCTACCTTTTTCTTCAACTCACTGTCTTGCTTCTGTGCTTGCTTGATTCTGTCTGATAGAGAAGATTTCACTGATACCTGAAACAAAACAGAAGAACATCCTGCACCAAAAACTTCTATGCAAAAGTTCATCATATCCTTAACCAATGTATCAGGTTCCAAATTCAACATTATTAATGAGGAATTACTTTTTCGACTCAAAGCATCAACCACTTTATTTGATTTTCCCAAATGGTAATGAATTGTACAGTCATAATCCTTGATTAATTCCAGAAATCTTCTCTGTCTCATGTTCAACTCTTTCAGAGTGAATATATACTTTAAACATTTGTGATCAGTATATATTTCACACATTACTCCATACAAATGATGTCTCCAAATTTTTAAAGAAAAAACAACAGCAGGTAATTCTAAATCATGTGCAGGGTAATTTACCTCATGAATTTTCAACTGGCGTGAAGCATAAGTAATTACCTAATCATTCTTTTTAAGGACACAGAAAAGTCCTTTCAATGAAGCATCACTGTAGATAACAAACTCACCATTCCTGGAAGGATGTTCCAAAACTGGAGCATTCACCAATCTTCTTTTCAACTCTTGAAAAAAATCATCACATTCTTTTGTCTTGATAAACTTATCACCATTCCGAGTTAGCTTAGTCATTGGACTAGAAAATCATGAAAACATTTCAACAGACCATCTGTAGTAACCTACCAAACCATGAAAACTACGGATCTCGGTTACATTTGTGGGTCTTGGCCATTCTTCAACAACTGTTGTTTTAGCAGGATCAACAGTTATGCCATCTTTTGAAACAATGTGACCCAGAAAATAAATTTGTTGTAACCAAAACTCACACTTTCTGAACTTTCCATATTGTTTCTTTAATTTTTAATGTTTTCAAGATAACCCTTAAATGACTTTCATGCTCCTATTTACTTTTAGAAAACACCGAAATATAATGAATAAAAACAACCATCATTTTTCACCTCAGTCAACTGAGCCATCACTCCAACAAACTATTTAGTTTTGATTCTGACCATCTCAGGATACTGATTTGAAAGGTCACTTCCCTCTCTATGCCTTCCTCGAATTTTTTTTTGTTTCCCCTATGAAAAACCATTCTTACCACAAGAATATCTTAGGAGAAGCAACATGGTAATCTTCAAATGCTATATCATTTCAATCATACCATAAATTAACTTATAATTTAACACTTTTCTAACTCCTAAAGTTGTCTAAACCGACCTATGATACCAACTATAAGGCCCCAGCCTGAAACCTTACATAATATTGAATTAAATGAATAATTCACATTGAGGATATTTTCAGGTTTAGTGTTTTAGACAATTAGGACATAACTATTACATATAAAAATATTACAAAGTAGACACTTCTACTAAGTTTCCATAGAATAAAAACTCATAAAAAACATATCCAGTTCCATGTTTTATATATCATGACATTGCCTTGATCCCATCCTTGACCCAATTCCACATTATGTCATGTGAAAAAGATTTCAAAAAAATTACAGTGAGCATAAAAAGCTCAGTAAGGGATACACAAAGAATGAAAACTGTTAGTTTATCAGAACAACATGTAAACCATGTATACTTTATCAAAGTAATACTTTTCACCTTTATGAAGAAGTAAAAACACATCACTGAAAAAAAATATCATTACATACCCTTTTGTAACAAAAATATTACCATAAAACACATATAAAGATCACATAACATATAAAGGTAACTTGGGACATAAACATACCTAAATTGAATAACCATACGGTCGACTTCCACACATATCACTTAATGGAATAGCCATACAGACGACTTTCATACCCAATGAATTGGAGGTTATAACGTAACCACCCGTCTTGGTATTCACGGAACTGCCCGGCATATGGTTTATAAATTAACCACCTTTTAAATGTCCAACTACCATTATAAAATCATAAGGCATAAAACAAATATAACAGAAAGAAAACATTTCCACACTTTGATCACAATATATCTCATAAATATGTTGACATAACTAATCCATTATAAAAAAACATTTTCAATACCAAAATACATATAGAGAATATAATATTTATTTCATTTTAAAAACATTACGGCTTGTTCTGGAATCCAAAGACCAAATAATACTTGCGGCAGCGAAAATGGTCGTTTTCACCGCGTACATTAAAAGAATCATTCCTTTTTGTCGTTTAGTAAAATGCTTCATAGAAAAAGATTCCTTTTGTATAAAAGTAAAAGAAAAATGGGTTTATACACCGTATAAAATAAATATGTGTATAAAACTAAATATGCCTCAATTAAAGGAGATTGAGACAAAATCCCTTACCTCGTGTCTGACGTGACTCGATTGCTCTTTAATATCCTGAATAATAAACTTGAGTTAATTTCTACATGCTTAAGAACCTTCTTCAAGTTCATTATTACTTTTATATCACTTATTACCATGTTATAAACATTATTTAATCATTTATGTTAATAATGTTTATTTTGTCGATATTTGGTTCTTAAGTCGAAAGTGGACTTCTTATAATTACATGTTGTTCGTGTGGTCAAAGGTTCATTATATCCAGAATGATATTCATTATTTTTATATCATATATATCATATATATCCATAATATACATGTATTTATAATATTACATAATCATTTAGAGGTAAGAAATGAAATGCACTGTTCATGGAGATGGTAAGCCGTATGTACGCATGGACGCTACTTTCATTTCTATGTCATATTAATGGAATTATAACTAAATGAGAGGTATGTATATTTTAATTACAGAATTATATTCATCACTTATATGTAACATATATAATATATATCCATTATATATATGTACTTGTAATAGTACATTACATTTGTGGATAAGAAATGAAATGCACCGTTCATGGAGACGGTAAGCCGTAACTACGCATGAACTCTACTTTCATTTCTATATCATACTTTAATGGAGTGAAATCATAATGATATAAAGGTATATTATAATTACAGTATAATATCATATATAATATCATTAAATCCATGTCACGACCCGTCCTCGGGGCCCGTGCCGTGACTACCCCAAGCCCGCCTTCCATAGGCCAGGGGCTGGCGACTAGCACCAAGGCGTGAATCCCAACAAAAAGGGAAGGAATTGCATTTGAAAAGTAAACATGTACCACAGAGTAAGCAAGAGGAAAAGTAAACACTAAGTAAAAACTGTACAAGCTGTGCTGAAAGTAAAAGGGGCCGGAAATACAAGCCCAACTGTAAAGTACAACTGAAAGGAAAAACAACAACTGAAAGGAAAAACTGCAGCGTCGAGCCGTCCTCTGGAAGTCCCACCTGATGGGTGGGTACAGATAGCCTCCACTGCTCCTCGGGTCCACCTAACCGCTCCGAGTACGTCCCGCCCAGTGGTCCACCTCCTGGTACTGTCCTGCTCCGCACGCCTCCTCCACGATCAGCGCTGTCCGTCGTCTGCAACCAACACCACGAAGTGCGGGCATAGCCCGTGCAGGGGTGAGTATAAGCTACTCAGTAGGGACCTCGAGACCCCCGAAGGTCTCCCTGAATCCACAAAGGATAAGTCACGAAGAAGAGATACAATCACGAAATAACATCTGACACGGCTTAGGTATATGCCCATACATATACCTAAGTCATCAATTTCCCGATCGGCTCGAACGTCCGAGCCCTAGAACAACCCAGTCCACACAGGAAAGCAAAAAGCATACCCACGCAGGATAGAACAACACAATCCACAAAGTAGAGTAAACAGTAAATCCACACAGGATAGCTCAATACAATCCACAAAGGAGAGAAACACAAGATTCAGCTCACACAGGTATACTTTTTCGGATGACGATAAAGATGATCACTGAACCACCTAAGTCGTCGGACCCACGAAGGATCGATAGGTACTAACCTTGCAGTGACCCACACAGGATCAGACCCACACAGGATCAGGCCCACGCAGGACCTGTAAGAGTTGGCTCACACAGAACTGCTGAGTGTTGACCCACACAGGATCAGACCCACACAGGATCAGGCCCACACAGGAACGGTAGCACTGATCCACGTAGGATCGCTGAGTTCAGTAGTCGTCGCAGTCCGCTGAGAATCTCTGCACAGGCGTCGCCGCAGTCCACTAAGGATCTCTGCACGGTCGTCGTCGGAATCCACGGAGGCTCTCTGCACAGTCGTCGTCGTCGAGGGAGCAGTCGCAGCCAGCACTAGGGTCCCCGCACACAGCAAGCTCGTTCGGGAGGGTCCGATCCACGAGCCGAGAGGCTGATACATCAACTGACACAAATTCCGAATTTGATGTATCCAAAAGTTCTGTATTGTAAACAGGATGTCAATGTCGCAGACGGCGCGTCAATCAGACGCCCGGTCTGAGAGTTATTGGCATTTTCGTCCTAGGGGCCCGGTTGGGTTTTAAGGCAAAACCAACACGACCGCACTCCACCTGCGTTCAAACCTCGGGTGGAGTATGCCAAAAGATCCGTCTCACTTAGAGGAATTCAACAAAGCTGACGGCACGTCGATCAGACGTCTGTAGCTCAAGATATGAGCGTTTCCGCTCCGAGGGCCCGGTTGGTCTCGTGTACGACCCAACCCGGCCGAACTCAAAGTATTCTGAAACCTTGAGTGCGATGTACCAAAACGACAGTCTCGATCCAAGGATCGCGTAGCCGCTGACGGCGAGTCGTTTGGAGGCCCGTAGCTCAAGATGCGGCCATTTGAATGAAGACGTCCGAAGAAAGGGGGGGGGGGTACGGGCCCGGGCCGACCCGGCCCGACCCCCCTGGGTCGGCCCGACCCGGGTCTGACCCGGTTGTCCCGGCCCGGCCCGGCCAAGGCCGGTCCGGCTCGGCCGGCTCGGCTCGGCCGGGTGGCGCGGGTGGAAGCCGCAGGCGCAGCCCCCGCGGTCGAGAGAGAACCGCGGCCCGCATGCGAGCCGCGCTGGTGAACCCCGGACGCGGCTCTGCCGCGTCCCGCCTGGGCGAACCGGACCCGCGCGGCCGGGGGTCCGTTGTCCGCCGCCGCCTCCGGCCGCCGGCAGCTTCCGCGGGCCGCCGGCGTCGCTCCGGTGGCCCGTTTTCCTTCCCGTCTGGGCCGTTGCTCCTCCCTGGATCCGTTCTTTACTGCGGGATCGTCAAACAACCACTGCGGCACGTTCCGTCGTCGTCCATCAAATCCGCACAAAACGAAGAACGAAGGAGGGTCGTCGGGCCGTGTTCGTTTGGCCCGCACCCTCCGCGTTCGAGATAAACAACCGGGAGAAATTATTCCACACAGGAAACAACAATTTTTAATAAGATTAAAAATTGTTCAAAAAAATGGTTCATTAATTTCTTTAAGAAACATTGACGGGAATAAATTAAAAAGGGGTAATTCCCATAATAAAATCCCTACCTCGTCGATCGTCGCGTGCGGGCGTTCTTCACGGAAAAGATCGTCACGGAAGAGAGGAATCATCACGTCGTCGCGGGGAGGCGTTGCGTCGTCGCGGAATCTGGCGTTGAGTCGGCGAGATCAACGAACCAAGAACAAAAGATTTAAATTATTAATATTTAAATCTGTGTTTCGATTAAAACCAAAAGAAAAGAACTAGAGAGGAAAATCCGACATCACTCACCTCAAACGGTCGGTGATCGGAGATCGGAGGGTGGAAGAACGTCTCGGACGGAAGCGTCATTGTTTTCCGGGATCAGCGTTCTTCGCGTTCTTCGCGTTCTTCGCGTTCTTCGCGAGGGAGAAAAAGAAACAAGAATCCTTTCAAATCTTCTCAAAAGATTTTGGGTTGGTCTTATTTTATTAATATGCCAACACACGAAACAGGTTAAGAAACAATTGAATTAATTCGCTGAATTAATTCAACAATAGAAATAGGCCATTTAATTCACGAAATAAACCGCCCAATTAAATGGTCTGTTAAGAATTTAGAAAAACACGTCGGTTGACTTTCATTAAGACGGGTTTTCACGGGTGCGTTTCTTAGCGGAAAGAAACGGCGGGGCTAGTGCGGGCCCCACCTCACAAATATCCTATCAAGGGGGTAGGATATTTCTGGATAGCATCCTATCCAGTTCAACTCAGTTCAAGACGCCATTAAGTGGCTTCAAGTGGCTTAAGTGAAATAAAATAAAGTTGTCGCAAAATTATTTTATTTCTTAACTTTATGCCCGAAAATTAAAAACCACACCCGAGCAAACGCAACTCCGGAAGAGGCGTTTCTAAGCGAATACCGGCGCTGCGATTTCATCGGTGCCCTCAGAATTCGATTCCGGGCACCGGTTCAAAAGTTAGAAAAACTCGCTCGTCCGTTCACTGAACGTACCCGAGCCAAACTTCGGAAAATGATTCCGGGCACACCGGGACACGGAATCAGGTACCATCAGAAACTGCGCTCTTGTAAAATTCCAAAGAAAATTAAGAAAAAAATTTCTTTGAAATTTACGGGTATTTACATTACTCCCACCTCAGGACTTTACATCCCGCGTAAAGATACATCAAAAACTTGGGAAACAAATGTGGGTACTGAGCACGCATCTGAGCCTCCCACTCCCAAGTGCTCTCCTGGAGGTTCCCGTGCTGCCATCTGATTTGCACAAGAGGAATTGATCGTCCACGTAGGACCCGCTCTTGTCCATCCTCTATCTCCACCGGGACCTCCGCAAAAGTCGCTCCATCATCCACATCTAGCTCCCCATAGTCAATGATGTGTGTCGGGTCGTGCACGTATCTCCTCAGCTGTGATACGTGGAAGACGTCGTGCACCCGGTGCAACTGAGGTGGTAGAGCCAGGCGATAAGACACCTCTCCAACCCTGCTGAGGACCTGGAAGGGTCCGATGAAGTGTGGAGACAACTTGCCGCCTCAGCCAAATCTCCTCAAACCACGTCGAGGTGGGACCCGCAAGAAGACGTGGTCGCCATCATTGAACTCTAGTGGCCTCCGCCTCCTGTCAGCATATGACTTCTGCCGGCTCTGTGCTGTCCTCATCCGCTCCTGGATGACCTGGACCTTTTCTGTCGTGGCCCGGACCATCTCTGGTCCCACATGTGCTGACTCTCCAGGGTCTGTCCAGCACAAAGGAGATCTGAAAGGCCTTCCGTACAACGCCTCATAGGGTGCCATCCCGATGGTGGAGTGGTAGCTGTTGTTGTACGCAAACTCTACCAAGGGTAGGTGGTCCTCCCAGGTGCGACCAAAGTCGAGGACACATGCGCGGAGCATATCCTCGAGAGTCTAAATGGTCTTCTCCGTCTGACCATCCGTCTGAGGGTGAAAGGCGGTCCTCAGACGTAGTCGCGTCCCGAACGCCTCCTGTAACCCCTTACAAAGCCGGGAAGTAAAACGAGCGTCCCGATCGGAGACGATAGTCGATGGCACACCGTGAAGTCGTACAATCTCCTGAACGTAGAGACGCCCCAAGATCTCTACTGAGACCTGCTCTCGGATGGGAAAGAAGTGTGCCGACTTGGTGAGTCGGTCAACAATCACCCAAATGGAATCGTGACCTCTGGAAGTGCGTGGAAGCCCAGTCACGAAGTCCATAGATATCCCATCCCACTTCCACTCCGGGACCTCCAAGGGTTGTACCAAACCTGCTGGTACCTGATGCTCTGCCTTCAACTGCTGGCAGGTGAGGCACCGTGAAACGAACTCTGCCACAACCTTCTTCATGCCCGGCCACCAGTGCTGTCGTCTGAGATCCTGGTACATCTTCGCCACTCCAGGATGTACCGCCAAAGGAGAAGTGTGATACGCTCTCAGCACCTCCTCTCGTAAAGCGACTGGTACCAAGGTACGTCCTCTGAAAAGGACATGGTGCTCTACTCCAAAGGAGAAACCATCAGGTGCCTGTCCCGAGGATATCTGTGCACGCCGTGTCTCACAGTCAACGTCCTCATGCTGTGCCTCTCTGACCCGCTGAAGAAGTGGAGGAGAGACTGTGAGAGACTGAAGGAAGGCTACTTCGTCTCTATCCACGAAGGATATCTGCAAAGCGGCTAGCTGCTTTGTCACCTCCTCAAGTAGTTGGATGCCCGTCCTCCTGCTGAGGGCATCAGCCACCACGTTCCACTTCCCAGGAGTATAGACTACCTCAAAGTCATAGTCCTGGAGGAACTCGAGCCATCTCCGCTGTCTCAGGTTCAGGTCCTTCTGAGAGAAGATGTACCTGAGACTCTGGTGGTCAGAAAAGACTGTGAAGCGCTCGCCCATCAGATAGTGTCGCCATGTCTTCAGGGAAAAGACCACTGCTGGCAACTCCAAGTCATGGGTAGCGTAGTTCTGCTCATGAGGCCTCAACTGTCGTGATCCTTAGGCAATCACGGCCCGCTCCTGCATCAGGACACACCCGAGTCCGGTCCCTGATGCATCGCAGTAGACTACGTATCCAACTCCATCCTCAGGCAACGTCAAGATAGGTGCGCTGGTCAACCTCTGCCTCAGCTCCTGGAAGCTCTGCTGACATCTCTCTGACCACACGAAGGGTTTCCCATTCTTCGTTAACGCTGAGAGTGGGGACACAACTCTGGAGAAGTCTGGCACAAATCTCTGATAGTATCCGGCTAGGCCCAAGAAACTCCGCACCTCTGTCACGCTCTTGGGTGGCTCCCAAGCTAGCACTGCCTCGATCTTCGCGGGATCAACTGCAACTCTCGCGTCAGAAATGACGTGCCCCAAGAAGTGGACCTCACGTAACCAGAACTGACACTTCGAGAGCTTGCCATAAAGCTGGTGCTCTCGGAGTGTGTCTAGTACAAAACGCAGGTGGTAGGCGTGCTCCTCCTCCATCGTCGAGTACACCAAAATGTCGTCGATGAAGACCACGACAAATCGATCGAGGTATGACTGGAAGATCCTGTTCATGAGGCTCATGAACACTGCTGGAGTGTTGTTCATGCCGAAAGGCATGACCAAGAACTCATAGTGGCCATACCGACACCTGAAGGCCGTCTTCTTCACATCCTCGTCTCGAACTCTAAGCTGATGATAGCCTGACCTGAGGTCTATCTTCGAGAACCACCGTGCTCCCTTGATCTGGTCGAAGAGGTCATCAATCCTGGGTAGCGGATACTTGTTCCTCACTGTCACCTGTTTTAGACGACGATAATCGACACACAGTCGCAAGCTCCCATCTGCCTTCTTGGCGAACAAAATCGGGGAGGCCCAGGGCGAAACACTGGTTCGGATGAACCCCTTGCCCTGCAAGTCCTCCAACTGTACACGCAGCTCTCGAAGCTCAGCGGGGGCCATCTTATATGCTGGAGTGGATATCGGGGCTGTCCCGGGGTACAAGTCAATATAAAAGTCTACCTCTCTGCGAGGAGGTAGTCCTGGAACGTCGTCGGGAAAGACGTCCGCGTACTGATCCACCACTGTAGGAAAACTGGGACTCCACACGTCAACTGCTCCCAGGATAAGGCATGCCAACTGATGAGTGATGGGCTGACCTCTCCTCTACGTGAGTCCATCCTGTGCTGCTAAGGCTCCCTTCTCGCCGGTGAAGGTGAACCTGCTCCCGTCGGTGCGCACATATCGCACCTTGCGCCTAATGCAGTCAATCTGAGCATGGACCGTAGATAACCAATCCATGCCCAAGATGACGTCGTAAGGCCTCGACGCCGCTACAAGAAGATCCCAGCCGAAGCTCTCGCCTCCTAGAGTAAGCTCACACTGCAGGCACCAGTGCGTAATCGTCAATTCTGCTCCCGTAGGAGTCTCTAGCCGTAAGGATCGATCCAACGGCACTGTCGGAATCTCCGAGCTCCGAACAAGGGCAGTGGTTATGAAAGAGTGACTCGCTCCTGTGTCTATCAGAACTGCAGCAAGGGTGGAATAGACACAGATCGTACCTCGAATCATCTCTGGCGCACCGTGGTCGTAGGCCTCTGCTGCCTGGAGCTGAGCCTGTCTCTGCCCGCCAACTCCCTGTGGTCGGGGCGGGCCTCCTAGTGGTGGTGGTGGCAGAGCCTCAAAGCGTCGCCCACCACCTGCTACTCGGCCAGCTCCTCTGCCTCGTCCGCCTCCTCCATGCGGACCGCCACGGTCGACCCTCTGCCTCTGCCTGGGTGGTCCCTCCACCGTCTGCTGACCCTCGGTACGACGGGTCGGGAGTCAAGAGCCATGTGGCCTCGCCCGCCGCACTCGTAGCACTGCCTGCCTCTCGGAAGACTGGCTCCGGGCTGGGTGCCCAGCACTGCTGAGCCAGTGTCCTGAGGTCGCCTGCCGGAAGGTCTGGTCCGCCTGGAACCCTGAGTCATCCGTCGGCTACCAGCTGCCGACGACTCCGCTACCTGCCGCCCTGCGGTAGGTCTCGCTGTGGACTCAGCCAGGAAGCTCTCGATCAGGAGGGCTCGCTCCAGTACTCCTTCCTGGGTCGGGAAGCTGAGGGAGATCAGCAATGCCCTGATCTCGTGTATCAATCCCTGCTCGAAGGTCCGGGCCCGGAAGAAGGGGTCTTGTACCATGTCTGTCGAGTAGGGAGATAGGTCGGTGAACCTCGCCGCGTACTGAGCGACCGTCAAGCTGCCCTACCGCAGCTGAAGAAGCTCCTGGATGTGCACCACACGGAGGGTGGCCGGGACGAACTCTGAGCGGAAGAGGCTCTCGAAGTCCGTCCAGATGAGGGTGGCCTCATCGTGTACCTGGAGCATCAGGCTCCACCAGCGTCCGGCTGCTGCGTGCAGTAGGCTCGCCGCGAGGATCACCATGAGGTCTGATGGTGTCCTCACTAGCCTGAAAACTCGGACGACTGCCTCCAGCCAGTCCTCGGCTGCCTGGGGGTCCGACTCCCCACGGAACCTGGGTGGTCGCTGGCGCTGGAACTCGTGCAGAGCTCCGAGGCGTCATGCGTCGTCAGCTGCCAGTGCTGGAAGCATCGGGGGCTCGGCGGGTAAAGGTATCGCCGGTGCCTCTGCTGTCAACGGGCCCTGTACCGAGGCCTCGTCGCTCGGTGGGCTGTCGTCGTGCCCTACTCTAGGAACCCTAGCTGGCTGCTGTCGTCGTGCCATCCTGAAAAGGAAACAAGTGCAACATGGTCAGAACAGTATACCTGGTGAGCTGACACAAGTAATCACAAAGAAAAGTTGAAACACACATGCAATCAATGTTTTCGTGCATTAAGTCGGAAATCAGAATTCAGGGTCCTGGTGTTTGGATACGTCGGCTGCCGCACCAACACTGGACTCCCTGGACTGATAACCACACTCAATACGCTAAACACTATTGCTTCACATAGAAGAAAGATCAGAGTTTGCGGTAGAACCGACCACCTCTGATACCAATTTTTCAGGACCCGTCATCGGGGCCCGTACCGTGACTACCCCATGCCCGCCTTCCATAGGCCAGGGGCTGGCGACTAGCACCAAGGCGTGAATCCCAACAAAAAGGGAAGGCATTGCCTTTGAAAAGTAAACAAGCACCACAGAGTAAGTAAGCGGAAAAGTAAACACTATGTAAAAACTGTACAAGCTGTGCTGAAAGTAAAAGGGGCCGGAAATACAAGCCCAACTGTAATGTACAACTGAAAGGAAAAACAACAACTGAAAGGAAAAACTGAAGCGTCGAGCCGTCCTCTGGAAGTCCCACCTGAAGGGTGGCTACAGATAGCCTCCACTGCTCCTCGGGTCCACATAACCGCTCCGAGTACGTCCCACCCAGTGGTCCACCTCCAGGTACTATCCTGCTCCGCACACCTCCTCCACGATCAGCGCTTTCCGTCGTCTTCAACCAACACCACGAAGTACGGGCATAGCCCGTGCAGGGGTGAGTATAAGCTACTCAGTAGGGACCCTGAGACCCCCGAAGGTATCCCGAAATCCACAAAGGATAAGTCACGAAGGATAGATACAATCACGGTGTAACATCTGACACGGCTTAGGTATATGCCCATACATATACCTAAGTCATCAATTTCCCGATCGGCTCCAACGTCCTAGCCCTAGCACAACCCAGTCCACACAGGAAAGAAAAAAGCATACCCACGCAGGATAGAACAACACAATCCTCAAAGGAGAGTAAACAGTAAATCCACACAGGATAGCTCAACACAATCCACAAAGGAGAGAAACACAAGATTCAGCTCACAAAGGTATATTTCTTCGGATGACGATAAAGATGATCACTGAACCATCTAAGTCGTCGGACCCACGAAGGATCGATAGGTACTAACCTTGCAGTGACCCACACAGGATCGGACCCACACAGGATCGGGCCCACGCAGGACCTGTAGGAGTTGGATCACATAGAACCGCTGAGTGTTGACCCACACAGGATCGGGCCTACACAGGATCGGGCCCACACAGGACCGGTAGCACTGATCCACATAGGATCGCTGAGTGCAGTAGTCGTCGCAGTCCGCTGGGGATCTCTGCACAGTCGTCGCCGCAGTCCACTGAGGATCTCTGCACGGTCGTCGTCGGAGTCCACGAAGGCTCTCTGCACAGTCGTCGCCGTCAAGGGAGCAGTCGCAGCCAGCACTAGGGTCCCCGCACACAGCAAGCTCGTTCGGGAGGGTCCTCTCCACGAGCTGAGAGGCTGATACAACAACTGACACAAAGTCCGACGTTGATGTATCCAAAAGTTCCGTATCGTCAACAGGAACTCAACGTCGCAGACGGCGCGTCAATCGGACGCCCGGTCTGAGAGTTATTGGCATTTTCGTCCCAGGAGCCCGGTTGGTTTTTAAGGCAAAACCAACCCGACCGCACTCCACCTACGTCCAAACCTCGTGCGGAGTATGCCAAAAGATCCGTCTCACTTATAGGAATTCAACAAAGCTGACGGCACGTCGATCGGACGTCCGTAGCTCAAGATATGAGCGTTTCAGCTCCGAGGGCCCGGCTGGTCTCGTGTACGAACAAAACCCGGCCGAACACAAAGTATTCCGAAACCTTGAGTGCGATATACCGAAACGACCACCTCGATCCAAGGATCGCGTAGCCGCTGACGGAGAGTCGTTTGGAGGCCCGTAGCTCAAGATACGCCCATTTGAACGAAGACGTCCGAAGAAGGAGGGGGGGTACGGGCCCGGGCCGACCCGGGCCGACCCCCCCTGGGTCGGCCCGAACCGGGTCGACCCGACCCGGGTCCGACCCGGTTGGCCCGGCCCGGCCCGGCCAAGGCCGGTCCGGCTCGGCCGAGTGGCGTGGGTGGAAGCCGCGGGCGCAGCCCCCGCGGTCGAGAGAGAACCGCGGCCCGCATGCGGGCCGCGCTGGTGAACCGCGGACGCGGCTCTGTCGCGTCCCGCTTGGGCGAACAGGACCCGCGCGGCCGCGGGTCCGTTGGCCGCCGCCGACGCGGCATCAGCCGCAGCGGCCTCGTCCGGCGGCGCGCCGGGGCGCCGCCGCCTCCGTCCTCCGGCGACGCTCCGGTGACCCGTTTTCCTTCCCGTCTGCGTCGTTGCTCCTCCCCGGATCCGTTCTTTACTGCGGGATCGTCAAACATCCGATGCGGCACGTTCCGTCGTCGTCTGTCAAATCCGCACAAAACTAAGAACAGCGGAGGGTCGTCGGGCCGTGTTCGTTTGGCCCGCAGCCTCCGCGTTAGAGATAAACAACCGGGAGAAATTATTCCACACAGGAAACAACAATTTTTAATAATATTAAAAATTGTTCACAAAAACGGTTCATTAATTTCTTTAAGAAACATTGATGGGAATAAATTAAAAAGGGGTAATTCCCATAATAAAATCCCTACCTCGTCGATTGTCGCGCGCTGGCGTTCTTCGCGGAAAATATCGTCGCGGAAGAGAGGGATCGTCGCGTCGTCGCGGGGAGGCGTTGCGTCGTCGCGGAATCCGGCGTTGAGTCGGCGAGCTCAATGAACCAGGAACAACAGATTTAAATTATTAATATTTAAATCTGTGTTTCGATTAAAACCAAAAGAAAAGAACTTGACAGGAAAATCCGACATCACTCACCTCAAACGGTCGGTGATCGGAGATCGGAGCGTGGAAGAACGTCTCAGATGGAAGCGTCGTCGTTTTCCGGGTTCGGCGTTCTTCGCGTTCTTCGCGTTCTTCTCGAGGGAGAAGAAGAAACAAGAATCCTTTCAAATCTTCTCAAAAGATTTTGGGTTGGTCTTATTTTATTAATTTTCCAACACACGAAACAGGTTAAGAAATGATTGAATTAATTCGTTGAATTAATTCAATGAAAGAAACAGGCCATTTAATTCACGAAATAAACCGCACAATTAAATGGTCTGTTAAGAATTTAGAAAAACGCGTCGGTTGACTTTCATTAAGACGGGTTTTCACGGGTGCGTTTCTTAGCGGAAAGAAACGGCGGGGCTCGTGCGGGCCCCACATCACAAATATCCTATCAAGGGGGTAGGATATTTCTGGATAGCATCCTATCCAGTTCAACTCAGTTCAAGCCGCCTTTAAGTGGCTTCAAGTGGCTTCCAAGTGTCTTAAGTGAAATAAAATAAAGTTGTCGCAAAATTATTTTATTTCTTAACTTTAAGCCCGAAAATTAAAAACCACACCCGAGAAAACGCAACTCCGGAAGAGGAGTTTCTAAGCGAATACCGGCACTGCGATTTCATCAGTGCCCTCAGAATTCGATTCCGGGCACCGGTTCAAAAGTTAGAAAAACCCGATCGTCCGTTCACTGAACGTACCCGATCCAAACTTCGGAAAATGATTCCGGGCACACCGGGCCTTGGAATCAGGTGCCGTCAGAAACTGCGCTCTTGTAAAATTCCAAAGAAAATTAAGAAAAAAATTTCCTTGAAATTTACGGGTCTTTACAATCCATCCTTTATACATCCCACATATGGAATTAACGAATCAAATCACTTTTAGGGGGCTGTAGTCCGCACTTTCTAAAATGAAATTATCATGTTTACCCACAATGGAAACCATAAAGGTTTGCCGAAAATGAAAAATAAAGAAGCTTAAGTAAAACATAAACATATTATATATCATATATACATATAGTGTCAGCTTAATGGCCACCTTTGATGGTGTTATATGAGTGTTGAACAATCATCGTTTCGTGAGGCAGAAATTCGCCATCCACAGAAACAGTATGTTCTTTAACAATTATATGAAGGATTGTGTAAGTGTTGCTTGAATAATTCATATAAAAACATCCTAATATATTGAGGATACTGGTGTTGTTACAAAAGAAATGAATAAAAAGAGTTTAGAGGGTTGCGGAAGCAAAATAAAACATAAGAACACAAGAAAAAACACTACCATACGGGTAACTTGTTTTGATTTGAGCTCAAAGGATTTTTTGGGAAGACTTATGCCCAATGTGAGGCTTAAAGGAGTAAGATAATAATGTGTAGAGACAAAATGGACAGGGGTTCGCCGAGCCAAAGGCTTTGGATGTGTGGGTAAGGAGGTAGAGGTGGGGGCCTTTTATAATAGGAGAGGAGGGGCACTCTTGGAAGGTAAAGAAATGTTACTTTATTTTAAAATGAGTTTTGGATTTATTGGTCCCAAATTGATATAATTCAAGGCTAAGGAGATAATAATTCTAAATCCACCCATCCAATAGGTTGTTGACATGTCTAGGTCTTGGATTTTACATTATCTTTTCAATTTATTTAAATCGTTAAATAATGTGGTAATCGCTGCAACATCATAGTGTCATAAATAATTTAATTTATTTAATGTTTAAAAATTATAAAAAATTATCATGATGTAGGAAATCGTATTATATTTTTAATGAGTATTTATAGTAAAAAATACGACTTTTATAACACCATTTAAAAATTGTTTTAGTAAAACAATTCATGTTTTTGATATTTTTATTTTAACTTTAAATAAAAAAGATATTAATGTAATATTCCTACCAAAGTGGATCCATGGGGTCCCCAAGTTGACCCATGGATTTTCCTGGTCTTCCATGACACATCCAATAAGGGTATGACTTGTGTCAGGTTCATTTCATAGTATTAAAACATTATTTTTACCTTAAACTACACTAATTACCTCTGATCGCAATTAAAAACTTAAAGTTACTATTCACCAAAAAATTATTTTAATCCTGTTGTACAACATTTTATTTCTTAATGACAACCCTGTATGTCGTATTTTTAAAATTCAAAACAAAAAGGTGGTAAAATTTCATTTATACGAAAAATCAGTTTTTTAAGTACCACTTAGTGGTTTCACTATTCATCAAAAATTGATGTTTTTCAGAATAATATCAAAACATCACCCGAAGCTATATTTGATATTCCAAATTCAAAAATGATTTCTATTTTACAAAATTAAAAAAATATAAGGTAAATTAATTAATTTAATAATTAATTCCCATTGTCAGAACAAATAGATTGTTTTTATGAAACAATATATATCAAAAGATTGACACTAGTTTAAGTCCAATTTCAAAATGAAATTAATTCCAATGAGAAAAATTTGATTAAATTGTAAAAATATATTCTAATTTCACATTTAAACCAATTCAAAATATAATCTAATCATTTAAATAAATTATATTAAAATGAGGTTTTGAATTAAAATACACCATTTTCACTATTCATTAAAAAATGAAATTTATCGGAAAAATAACAAAAATTTACACAAAGTGAATTTTGATGTCCCGATTCTAAATAAGAATTTTATTTGGTCCAATAGAATGTATAAGAGTGACCAAAACTATATGTATAGATGGTTGTCCATCAAAAGGCGATAAGTCGACCTTTTGTGAATGTTAGAATATATATGCCTAAAATTGAATTCTTTTCGTATTTTAAGACTTTATCTTTTATTGGATAATTTTAGAAACACTTAAAAAAATATAATCATATATTATTTATTTCTATTCATTCCCTCCAATACAACAACTACATTTTTACTACCATTTAAAATAATATTATTTTATTACTATTGTGAACGTTATATTTCAAGGAAGGTCTTTGTTGTGTATTGGGTACGCTATCGAACCTAGGAACCCCTTTAATGTAAAATTAATATTTAATTCGTAAATATTATTAAATATGAAAAAAATTTATTCATTATTTACCTGGGATGTTACATCCTTCCACCCTTTTGGGAATTGCGTCCTCGAAATTTTATTCAATTATCAAAATAAGTGGGGGTATTTATCCCTCATAGCATTTTCAGATTCTAACGTTGCCTTTTCAACCATATGGTTTTTCCACAAAACCTTTACCTGGTGAATTACCTTATTTTGCCTCACTTCCTCTCTTTGGTCAAAAATCTGGACTGGTTGTTCTTCGTAATAGATATTCCCTTCCAACTGAACTACCTTTAGGCTCAAAACATGAGATGGATCTGACATATACTTCCTCAAAATCGAAACTTGAAAAACATTGTGTACATGAGTTAAACTCGGAGGTAAAGCCACTCGATAAGCAACTGATCCAACTCTCTCTAGAATTTCATATGGTCCAATGAACTTTGGACTCAACTTTACTTTCTTACCAAATCGCATCACACTTTTCCACGGTGAAAATTTGAGAAAAAATTGATCACATACCTTGAACGATAGATCCTTCCTCCGGTTATCCGCATAACTTTTTTGTCTACTCAGAGCTGTTCTCATGTGTTTCTGAATCAACTGAACTTTTTCTTCCATCTCTTCTACCAATTCTGGTCCCATCAGCTTCCTTTCACCCACTTCATCCCAAAAAGATGGTGTTCGACACTACTTCCCATATAATGCCTCAAACGGTGCCATCTGTGTACTATAATGAAAACTGTTATTATAAGAAAACTCAACCAAAGAAAGATGTTGGTCCCAACTTCCTTGATAATCCATAGAGCATGCTCGTAGCATATCCTCCAAGGTCTGAATTGTACATTTTGACTTCCCACATGATTGCGGATGAAAAGTTGTACTAAAATTTAATTCAGTACCCAACGACTTATGAAGGCCCTTCCAAAAGATAGAAGTAAACCTCGAGATGTCTTCGGTAATCCCGTAACAAAGACCATGGATATATTTTTTCATTTCCACTCTGGCACTTGTAGAGGCTAAAGCATCCCTTGTAGTAACTTCCACTCTACTTTAACCTGCTGGCAAGTCAAACACTTCTCAGTAAAACCAGTAATATCTTTTTTCATTTCATCCCACTAGTAATACTCCCACAGATCTATGTACATCTTAAAACTACCAGGATGAACTGAAAACGATGAACTATGATACTCACATAACAACTCATTCATCAACAATGAATCACAAGGAACACATAATCTATTCCCAAACCTCAAAACACAATCATTATCAATGTTGAATTCCGGAAACTTACCCTTCTGAACCAGCTCTACCTTTTTCTGCAACTTACTATCTTGCTTCTGTGCTTTCTTGATTCTGTCTGATAGAGAAGATTTCACTGATACCTGAAACAAAACAGAAGAACATCCTGCACCAAAAAATTCTATTCCAAAGTTCATCATATCCTTAACCAAAGGATCACATTCCAAATGCAACATTATTAATGAGGCATCACTTTTTCGTCTCAAAGCATCAGCCACTTTATTTGATTTTCCCAAATGGTAATGAATTGTACAAGCATAATCCTTGATTAATTCCAGAAATCTCCTCTGTCTCATGTTCAACTCTTTCAGAGTGAATATATACTTTAAATTTTTGTGATCAGTATATATTTCACACATTACTCCATACAAATGATGTCTCCAAAGTTTTAAAGCAAAAACAAGAGCAGGTAATTCTGAATCATGTGTAGGGTAATTTACCTCATGAATTTTCAACTGGCGTGAAGCATAAGTAATTACCTAATCATTCTTCATAAGGACACAAACAAGTCCTTTCAATGAAGCATCACTGTAGATAACAAACTCACCATTCCTGGAAGGAAGTGCCAAAACTGGAGAATTCACCAATCTTCTTTTCAACTCTTGAAAAAAATCATCACATTCTTTTGTCTTGATAAAATTATCACCCTTCCGAGTTAGCTTAGTCATTGGAATAGATAATCGTGAAAACATTTCAACAAACCATCTGTAGTAACCTACCAAACCAAGAAAACTATGGATCTCGGTTACATTTGTGGGTCTTGGCCATTGTTCAAAAACTTTTGTTTTAGAAGGATCAACAGTTATGTCATCTTTTGAAACAATGTGACCCAGAAAATAAATTTGTTGTAACCAAAACCCACACTTTCTGAACTTTCCATATAGTTAATTTCTTTTAATGTTTTCAAGATAACCCTTAAATGACTTTCATGCTCCTATTTACTTTTAGAAAACACCGAAATATAATGAATAAAAACAACCATCATTTTTCACCTCAGTCAACTGAGCCATCACTCCAACAAACTATTTAGTTTTGATTCTGACCATCTCAGGATACTGATTTGAAAGGCCATTTCCCTCTGTATTCCTTCCTCAAAAGTTTGTTTTGTTTCCCCTATGAAAAACCATTCTTAACACAAAAATATCTTAGGAGAAGCAACATGGTAATCTTCAAAAGCTATATCATTTCAATCATACCATAAATTAACTTACAATTTAACACTTTTCTAACTCCTAAAGTTGTCTAAACTGACCTATGATACCAACTATAAGGCCCCATCCCGAAACTTTACTTTATATTGAATTAAATGAATAATTCACATTGAGGATCTTTTCAGGTTTAGTGTTTTAGAAAATTATGACATAACTATTAAATCTAAAAAGATTACAAAGTAGAAACTTCTACAAAGATTCCATAGAATAAAAACTCATAAAAAACATTTCCAGTTCCATGTTTTATATATCATGAATTTACCTTGATCCCATCCTTGACCCAATTCCACATTAAGTCATGTGAAAAACATTTCAAAAAAAAATTACAGTGAGCATAAAAAGCTCAGTAAGGGATACACAAAGAATGAAAACTGTTAGTTTATCAAAACAACATGTAAACCATGTATACTTTATCAAAGTAAATCTTTTCACCTTTATGAAGAAGTAAAAACACTTCACTGAAAAAAATATCATTACATACCCTTTTGTAACAAAAATATTACCATAAAACCTATATAAATATCAAATAACATATAAAGGTAACATGGGACATAAACATACCTAAATGGAATAACCATACGGTCGACTTCCACACATATCACTTAATGGAATAGCTATACGGACGACTTCCATACCCAATGAATTGGAGGTTATAACGTAACCACCCATCTTGGTATTCACGACACTGCCCGACATATGGTTTATAAATTAACCACCTTTCAAATGTCCAACTACCATTATAAAATCCTAAGGCATAAAACAAATATAATGGAAAGAAACCATTTCCACACTTTGATCACAATATATCTCATAAATATGTCGACATAACAAATCCATTATAAAAAAAAAATTCAATACCAAAATACATACAGATAATATGGTATTTATTTCATTTTAAAAACATTACGGCATGTTGAGGAATCCAAAGACCAAATAATACTTGCGGCGGCGAAAAAGGTCATTGTCACCGCGTACATTAAAAGAAACATTCCTTTTTGTCATTTTGTAAAACTCTTCATAGAAAAAGATTCCTTTTGTATCAAAGTAAAAGACAAAGGGTTTTATACACCGTATAAAATAAATATGTGTATAAAACTAAATATTCCTCAATTAAAGGAGATTGAGACGAAGTCCCTTACCTCGTGTCCGACGTGACTCGATTGCTCTTTAATATCCTGAATAATAAACTTGAGTTAATTTATACTTTCTTAAGAACCTTCTCCAAGTTCATTATTACTTTTATATCACTTATTACCATGTTATAAGCATTATTTAATCATTTATGTTAATAATTTTTATTTTTTCCATATTTGGTTCTTAAGTCGAAAGTGGATTTCTTACAATTACATGTTGTTCGTGTGGTCAAAGGTTCATTATATCCAAAATGATATTCATGATTTTTATATCATATATATCATATATATCCATCATATACATGTATTTATAATATTACATAATCATTTAGAGGTAAGAAATGAAATGCACCGTTCATGGAGATGGTAAGCCGTACGTACGCATGGACGCTACTTTCATTTCTATGTCATATTAATGGAATTATAACTAAATGAGAGGTATGTATATTTTAATTACAGAATTATATTAATCACTTATATGTAACATATATCGTATATATCCATTATATATATGTACTTGTAATAGTACATTATATTTGTGGATAATAAATGAAATGCACCGTTCATGGAGACGGTAAGCTGTACGTACGCATGAACTCTACTTTCATTTCTATATCATACTTTAATGGAGTGAAATCATAATGATATAAAGGTATATTATAATTACACTATAATATCATATATAATATCATTAAATCCGTCCTTTATACATCCCACGTATGGCATTAACGAATCAAATCACATTGAGGGGGCGGTAGTCCGCACTTCCTAAAATGAAATTATCGTGTTTACCCACAATGGAAACCATAAAGGTATGCCTCAAATGAAAAATAAAGATTCTTAAGTAAAACATAAACATATTATATATCATATATAAGTATAGTGTCAGCTTAATGGCCAGCTTTGATGGTGTTATATGAGTGTTGAACAATCATCGTTTTGTGAGGCAGAAATTCGTCATCCACAGAAACAGTATGTTCTTTAACCATTATATGAAGGAGCGTGTAAGTTTTGCTTGAATAATTCTTATAAAAACATCCTAATATATTTAGGATGCTGATGTTGTTACAAAATAAATGAATAAAAAGAGTTTAGAGGGTTGGAGAATCAAAATAAAACATAAGAACACATGAGAAAACACGACCTTTAAAACGGGTAACTCTTTTTGATTTGAGATCAAAGAATTCTTTGGGAAGACTTCTGCCCAAAGTGAGGATTCAAGGCGTAATAGAGGAATGTGTAGAGACAAAATGGACAGGTTTTGGCTGAGACAATGGCTTTGGATGTGTGGGTAAGGAGGTATAGGTTTGGCCTTTTATATGAGGAGAGGAGGGGCACTCTTGGAAAGTAAAGAAATGTTACTTTATTTTAAAATGAGTTTCGGATTTAAAAGGTCCCAAATTGATATAATTCGAGGTTAAGGTGATAAGGGTTCTAAATACACCCTTCCAATAGGATTTTGTCATGTTTATGTCTGGTATTTTACATTATCTATTCATTTTACTTAAATGGTAAAATAATGAGGTAATCGCTGCATCATTATGGTGTCATAATGTATTTAATGTCTAAAAATTATAAAAAAAAATATCAAGATTTAGGAAATTGTTTTAGCTTTATAATGAATATTTATAGTAAAAAAAATAAATTGTATAACCCCATTTAAAATTTTTTTAGTAATACTACTCATGTTTGTGACATTTTTATTTTAACATTAAATAAAAAGATATTAATGTCATTTTCCTACCAAAGTGGCTCCATGGGGTCCCCAAGATGACCCATGGAATAAATTGGTCGGAAATGACACATCCAATAAGTGTAAGAAATGTTTCGAGTTCATTTAAAAGTATTAAAACATTATTTTTATGTTAAACTACAATAATTACCTCTAATCGCGATTAAAAACATAAAAGTTACTCTTCACCAAAAAAATTATTTTATTACCATTGAACCAAATTTTAGTTCTTAAGGACAACCATGTATGTCGGATTTTTGAAATTCAAAACACAGAGGTGGTAAAATTTCATTTAAACCAAAAATTAGTTTTTTAAGTACCACTTAGTGGTTTCACTATTTCTAAAAAATTGATGTTTTTCAGAAAAATAACAAAACATCACCCTAAGCTATATTTTATATTCCGAATTCAAAAATGATTTCTATTTTACAAAATTAAAAACATATAAGGTACATTGATTAATTTAATAATTAATTTTCACTGTCAGAACAAATAGCTTGTTTTTATGAAACAATATATATCAAAAGATTGACACTAGTTTAAGTCCAATTTCAAAATGAAATTAATTCCAATGAGCACTATTGGATTAAATGGTAAAAATATATTCTAATTTCACTTTAAAACCAAGTAAAAAGATAATATAATCATGTAAATGAATTAGATTAAAAGGATATTTTGAATTAAAATACAACATTTTTCATTATTCATTAAAAAATGAACTTTTTCGGAAAAATACAAAAAATTTACACAAAGTAAATTTTGAATCCCCGATTATAAAGATGAATTTTATTTGGTCTAATTGAAAGTATAAGAGTGAACAAAACTATATTTATATACAGTTCGCCATCAAAAGGCGATAAGTCGGCCTTTTGTGAATGTTAGAGTATATATGCCTAAAATTGAATTCTTTTCGTATTTTAAGCCATTATCTTTTATTGGATAAATGTAGAAACATTTTATAAAACATACATAATCATATTTTAGTTATTACTAGTGTGAAACGTAGGATTTCAAAGAAACTCTGTTGCGTATTGGGTACGCTATCGAACATAGAAACCCCTTTAAAGTAAAATTAATATTTAATTCATAAACATTAATAAATATGAAAAAAATTTATTCATTATTTACCTGGGATGTTACAGGTCTTATATGGAGGCCCCAAGTTTCACTCATGACATATACACAATTCCCTTTGAGTCTGTCCTTAGTAATTTATTTGGAATCTAAGTATCACTTGACAGATATCTTCAGTATTAACATGTGCATCCATGAAATCTATCATTTGGATCAATGTATCACTCATTAAAATATAATATAAACCATTATGTCTTTCCATAAAATTCTATGTTGAATCCATGTATCACTCATGAAAATATCACACTGACCATTTCCGTGGCATTATAATGTGAATCCATGTATCACTTAAGACTATTTTTAATTTAACCAATTCTATTTCATTGAAACAAATCAATTAACATTCCAATGTCAAAACCAAAGGAATTATGTATAACTCACCCTTAATTGGTGACTCAAATAAGGAGTACCACAACATCTTGGTGGTTTATTTACTCATGTGGGAATAAATCATATTAAAATAATCATATGCATAACAAAATAATATATTACATTAATATCATTTAACTCACATGGGAATATCATGATAAGAGGATTCCCATACATAATCAGCCTATCACATAAAATAGTCTCATCATAACTCACAAGGTCTAGCAATAAAAGAAGCAATTCATTCATATTAAGGAAATTGAAAACAAGTCTAAGGTCAAGGGATTACCTTGAAATACTCAAATGGGTGTTTTTAGAATAACAACCCTAATAAGCTACCATAGGGATTAGTTATCATATATCTCACGTGGTTGAATCAACCACTAGTGAAATTCAATCCAATTTCATAAAATCAAGTCGTTGCCTCTAAATTACTCACACGGTCAAGGAAATAGATTAAAATAATGCGTGGAAAAGTAATAACATGTATGGTTAAAGTGGAAAGTCAAATATCCCATAACATTTAAATAATTAATTTTCAATATAAAAAAATTTCAATTTTATTTATGACAAATTCTAATTTTAACAACCCATAAAAGGCTGAAGGAACACCTCAAGGGGGAATCTAATGCATAAATCCTTAAAGGTCCATTTGAGTAAATTCATCCATGGGGGTCCATATTAAAGGTATACAACATATAAAAAGAATTATAAATCCTCTTATATTTCCTAAACCATTACAGACAATAGTAGAATTCAATTTCATTTTAGGTTACACCTAGAAATTGGATGCATGATACCTCCACATATATAAATGATCTAACTATTAATGAAAATACTAGGACTACATACCTTAGGTTCATATTTATTGCTCATCCAATATGAATCTCTAATTCCTTATGGTTCGGAAAAAAATGAATAATTTAAGATGAAAGTTAAAATAGGGAATATTAGCCTAAATCCAAATAGCATAGCCAATAGCCAGAATAATCATGAATGTATAAAGGGGAATTAAAGCCTTACCATTGAAGATCCAAGGAGAAAAACCGTGTTCAAATTGATTTCCAAGAAGAGAGTATATTTGAAAATTAATTTAGGTGGAGTAGAGATTATGGGGGAGGTCTCCCTTCCTATGTTTTTTAGAAAATAACCCAATTTAGGGATGTAAAATAATTTAAAATTAAATTAATAATTTATAAAATTATTAAAATTATAGGTTCGCATAGTTTTTAAAACTGTGTGGAAATAATGAACAGTTTTCTATTGGAAAAGGCTCACTCGTATAGTTAAACTTCCAAATTTACTAACTATGTGATAACTATGTGAAAATCAGCTGTCAAATTTTTCAAAAAAATCAGACATAGAATCACAATTGTGTGGTTAAAGCCGCTTGGTTTACTAAACTGTGGGGCCTCTAGTTTCACCCAATACTTGGGTTCGTGGCTATAAAACATCCCTAGACGCCGCATGGACATCTATGACCTCAACAGGAACTCAACTTATTCCATATTTAAGCATTTAAACCATGCATATTTTAAAAATAGATATATAAATAAATGAAGATCTAGGTTCATAAAAATACTATCCACCACATGAATCCTAAAAAATGTGAAATAACAGAGGGACACACACCTCACCGATGAACTACAATCAAGGGAGTACTTGCTTCAAACTAACCCAAAAACCCTCTGTTACTCCTGAATGATGTTTCCCAAACCACAATCCACTGAGGGAGTACTAACTTCTAACTAGGAATCACATGTAAATATTGAAGGGGTCCAATCCTCATAACTATACTCAACAGTTGAGGGAGCTCCATCTCCAATAGAGGACCCTCTCCCCACTAGTACTATGATATAGGGCTGTTAATTTATAGATGGGGACCTCCCCTCTAGTATGTAATTGGAGTAACACTAACAGTATAAAGGACCTGTACCCAGATCCAATAGATGTGTACCACCATATGGATAGTAGACCAACACCCTAGTACTATAGAGAAGTACTACTCTAGAAGAATTATCACTATGGGGGACCTTATCCCTGATATGACAGGGGTGCACCAACCCCAGGCTAGAGGACCTAGTTCTTGTTTTGATTTTGGATCACCGACTCTGCTAGACTAACATGTATGGATGACCCTCAACTTTTAATGGCAGGGGAGTATCAACTCCAAGGAAAGATGACCCACACCCTAACATGGTAGTGGAGTACCTACTCTATCTATATATCACATATGGATGAAATGTTCCCTAACATGGACGGGGGGTAATGACTCCATGAACAGTGGGCATGTACCCTGGTCCAAAAAAATATTACTTAATCTCTCTGGAAAGTGAGTATGGGGGGACCACACCCAGGCACGACAAAGGAGAGTTATCTCAAACTACATGAACTATGTGGGGAACGTTCGCCCTGGTATGATAGGGGAGTACCATTCCCAAAATCACTAACTCCTATGTAGAGGGATCCGACCAAAAAAATGGGACTTAAATCTCTACTAAAATATAGAGGCAAGGGAAACATATTCCAGGATTCCATAGGGGAGTACCAGTCCGAGAATATCTCAATAAGAACCACACAAATCTCCAACATCATCCAATTTCCACTAAAATAATAATCAAACTCATCAAACCTCGCATCACATCACTACCATGGGAAGGGGACCCATGCATTTATACAGTAGGGGAGCATCACACTTCCAACCTAAAGATTTTCGGGGATCCACATCCCAAAGTGACAAGGAAGGTTACCAACCCCAACATCAACCCAGTGATCCACCCTGATCGCCACCCAAGGTTATGTACCAGTACTATAGAGTCTTTCTTGAACCATACCACATAATAACTTATATTCCATTATAGAGGCCACCCCAACATTATATGAAGAAAACTTCTCTAAATAGACTAATCTCAAGCCTGATTGCAAGTTATGGAGAAGGAGATACAAAAGGCTGGAGATATCATGGGGATCCCAAGGGAAGTATACAGTGTGAATTCATGACCATATGGCATGTGAACCCACCTGAAAACCTGGTCGTGTCCCTCTCTCGCACAACTTGGTTGGGATATATGAGTAAATAATGTGTACAAACCATACATGGAATGCCCTACCTCACCCTGCACTCGGTTGTGTTCCTCCGCCATACAACCCGATCATCCCGGCCTCACACACAATGTGTACCACTATGTACACTATGATTTCAGGATAAAAAACCTATTGGATGTTTCATTTTCATATTCACATGTCCTACACTCTATGTCCATGTACTTTGGTCATGTAGTCTCACATAGCCATGTATTGTCACACGAATACCCAGGCCATGTCCTCTATCCACACGATATAGTGTCACTACACAACGTGTAACCCTTCGCATAATGGGAAGTACACATGGCTTGTACCACTAATCTACATGCCATATAGATGTGAATTATGACAAGAATTTCCCTATGAGTAACCCAATTCACCCCAGTTTCCCTCAGAAACTACCAATTGACCTAGAAGGGGTCTCTATAAATTTTAATAGGGCATTAAAAATTTAAAAAACACATAATAAAAGCGGTCGATATTAAACTAAAATATGACTACCATGAAGGAAAAAAATCAATGCTTCTGGTGTAGAACAATTCCTGGATCATACTGCTACTATATCATATGATGGTTGACACTAATAATGGAGATCAGAAGCACCTCATGGATTCAATTCTTATCGGTTTCATACATTATACAAAAGAGATAGGGAGGGGGACACACCTCTCAAGTTTTTGCATTAACCAAATGGGGAGGTAGAGGTCAATTAGTTTTTTAATTTAATAAAACCAATTAAATCCCTTTTTAATGCCTCATCACCAACTCACCCCAACCAAAAACCTGACACTAACATATTTTATGTCACACCATGGGTATAAATGATGTTATGAACTCAACTGTGATCTCATAATTCTGATTCAGGACTCCTCTCAGTAGTTATTCGATGTTTCAGTAGAAATTACATGTTCCTCGATAAATATATTTAATATTTTCAATATTATCATGTTTGGGATCTCCGGGACCCAAAAATCTGATGCCGAATCAGTGAATGTATTCAGAAATATTTTTTGAAATATTCCAAATTCTTACAGGTCAAAACCAGAGTCCTTACGACGTATGCAATTTTATATAGTTTTATAAATTTATATACATTTATAAATTATATATATTTCATTATTATTTATATTCTTTTATAAATTATATATAGTTTTATTCTTCTATATATGTATCTAATTTTATATATTGATATAAAAATATATAAATTTGTAATTTATACTTTTATACATGTATATTTTTCCACTTTATAAATAATTTAATAATTTTATAGTTTCATAAATTTTATTTCAATGAATTATAATTTTTTAGTTTTATAATTTTGTAATATTTTTTTTTATTTTTTCAACAAATTCATTTAGATAATTTAGAGTTATTTTATTATATGAAATATTTTATTTTTTAATTCATAACGGATAGATGTTGGAGGTATGATTTTAACTGAGTGTAGAATGTGTTTCCAAATTACATTTGATTTTTATGGTGTTCAGGTTCAATTATGTATCTAAGGGGGAAATTGTTTGATTTATTTTTAAAATTGCATCATTAGACTATGGTTTACTCATAAATAAGTAAATTATCATATCACTAGAGTTTGATTTCAAACTAACTATGAGGTATGACACCATAATAGAGAAACGGTTCAACAACTAAATTTTTTTGATTGACCGATGAGGTGTGAAGTGAATGATATGACATTTGATAAATTATATTTTCTTTCACAATATGAGTATGAACACAATGATTGGAAATTTAATGTCTTTGTTGAAAATATTTTCAAAAATATTATAATTTCTTTTTTTATTAAAACATTAATATTCAATAGTCATATTTTCTATTATGAAAATGGTTTTCAAATAGTTTAGATTTTTTATATCCATTATTATATTCAATTGCCATATTTACAATGGGTTTTTATAATGTAAATGCGATTTTAAAGTTAAATGTTTGGTATTAAAGTTAATAAATTGGATTTATATGATGTTGCAAAATGAGGATGATATTTTTGATTTCAATTATGATCTAAATAAACCCTCTTTTAAATTTCACATTGACTATTAAATATAGTCTTGTGATTTTAAATTATAGTGAATAGTTTCATCAATTTTTTATAATGTATCTTGCTCTATCAATAGGATGTGTGATATCTATATTTATAAATGAAATCATGTTTAAGGAAAATGGGTGATATCTATATTTATATGATCATATTATCTTTTAGGGACCTTTTAGATACATATAATCAAACCTATTACATAATATATATTGATAATAACACAATGAAAGGATCATGTTACTAACTCTATCTAGACCATAGTATATCCATCATGACCTTACTCCTAGAAAGGGTGAATTAATGTTTAACACCATTTAAACTCCTAAACATACTCTGTATCAAACATCACCTACTTTGTTTAAATTAGGGGAGTCTTCCAGAACTAAATATTCTCTCTTATTTGGTGTTATCTTCTAAGGGGATGTGTCTCATGTAAAAAAATTTCTATAATAACTACCATCATCATCAAATTTATCTACCAAACTATTATGATCACAATAGTTTTTCCTAATATTAATCCCCCATCACTTCTATACATGCACTTATGTTTCCTAAACTACTCTAAGTAGTAGTCATCACATATTAGGTACTAGTGAATATTTTTGATGAATTAAGAGGATAATACCTACCACAAGTGAACTATCTATTTTCTTAAATTAAATTTTCCATTTCCTTAAAATAATTATGAAATTATATGAAACATTCCAATGTTAGGTTCCAATTTTTTAAAAGAACCATTTCTATATATCTATTTATTTTTGTAAATATTAATATTACCAAAAGAAATAGGATGGAAATGATTGTAATTTTTATGGATACAAAGGGTATGAAAAAAGGGAATGAAGATGGAGTGAAAGGGTTCATCATTTTTTCAAAATAACATGCATATAAACCTTATCAAAACATTTTTCTTTGTTTAATATGATGTTATTCAATATTAATTACACCAAAAGGTTGTAAGAACACTTGATCTATCAAAAAACATGTTGATGTTATAAATTTATGGAAAAACACAAGGAATATTAAATGAAGCTAGTGACTAGGATAACAGTTACTTTTATGGATCATCTAATATGATTTCAAATGTGAAAAATTAATAAGTCTATATCAAGGATGCGATTATAGGTGTCAAAGATGATGAAGATTGTATTGAATAAAATAATAATTACACTTAGAGATAAACATTGTAATTTTTTTTTGAGAAATCAAAGAGGTGTGAAAAAATTACATTGTATGTTGGTTGAACTAAACATGAAACATTTTCAATCATACTAAAGCTGTATAATTTAATATCAAGAAATAGATATAGTGGAACCAGTTTTTCTAAAATACTTTCTCTCTTGAATGATATGATCCCAAAAGGAAGTGAGCTTCTAAGAGGAAATATGATGCTAAATGAATTCTATGATCGATGGTTATGATCTATGAAATAATATATGCCTTTACAAATGCCATTATATTATTTCACAATAACCAAGAATCACTTAATGAGTGCCCAATGTGTGGTTCTTCTAAATAATAGAAAGAATAATCAGTTCCTATGAAAGTTATATGGTACATTCCAATCATTCCAAGGTTTATGTTTCAATTTAGAAGTGATAAGACTGATAGTAAATTTATGTTGAACATAGATACATGAAATAAATATTGTAAACTTCATCACTTGGAAGACTCTCCTCAGAAGAAGTTAATTAGACACCAGTATTATGAATTTGATAAAAAATGAGAAACTGTATTCATGTATTACCTACAGATAGAGTTAATCAATTTAGTTTGTAAATTTTCACTCTTATTATATAATCACTAATAAATGGAAATAGTGGTTATTTATGAAATGTAAATAAATTATGTTATTTATGTTTATATTATGACAAAAATAATCATCAATGATACTGATGTTTATTTGGATTAATTAATTTAATATTTTAAATTATTTTTGGGTTCTGGAGTTACATTGTATGATGCATATAGAAATGAATATTTTATATTGAGAGGTAGGTATTACAGGATTATAAATTAATTTTATACTAATATAAATTTTTCAGGATACAACATTAAAGAATGTAAAGATTTTACCATTAGTTATCAAGGTACATAGTCCATTAGGTTGAGACATTAATCAATACTGTGTTTCTAGGACATCATATATTTTTACCCTGATGACGTGATTACTGAAATTGGATGACATTATTTAATATGAATTAATAAGAACATACAACACCATCTCCACTAAAAAGTGATCTACTATTTGAAAATGTAAAAGATATGAACACATATTTTGGTTAACATTTTCTGAATAACCATATGAAAACAAGTTAAAAAAGTGATCAATTTTTTCTGAATTACCGTGCTATAATTCTTGTTCATAATACATTTTCTAGATGTTATTCATGTTGAAAAATTTTATATGAAAGTGTAATTGGATTGTTAAAAAATTCACCTTAAAAAACAATTTAATCAATAAAATATAATTTGGGAATGATTGACATGGGAATACCGAAATATTTGGCACCAAGAAAGGGTAAAAAAAAAATTTTCTTCCTCCAGCTGCTAAAAAACATTATATTAAGAAGAGATATCGGTTTTTCTACTTCTATAATGATTTAAATGATCCAAATAGGTTTTCATTGAATATCAAGAATATTTTTTCATTGACTCACTTGAAGTTAAAAGGTCTGAAATCACACGACTCTCATGTTTTGATGCAAGATATAATACATATAGCTTTAAATTTAATTTTTACAAATAATTTATGTCATACATAACCATGATTTATTTTTTTCAAATATATATAAAAAAGGTTATAGAGAAAAAATTATTTCCAACTATGGAAAAGGAAATTTCATTCATATTCTGTGAATTGGAAATGTTCTTCCAGCCATAATTACTTGATATAATGGTTCACTTGGTGAGAAGACTTGAATATGAGTTCTTGTAAATTATATATGGATTTACCTCATTTAAATATATATGAATTTAAAAGGGTATTTCAGAAATAATATTCAGAAATAGGGTTTTATTATAGGGTGATTTATTTTTGAGGAAGTCATTGAATTTTATATAGAATACCTGTTCACTGTGGAATGAATTGGTCTACTAAAATATCATCACCTTAGGAAACATGTGGGTGATTTAATTTATGGAATAAATGTTCTCAAAACCAATATTACAAATCACGACTATGCCTGCTTTTAGGTTTTTCATAATATTTTAGATATTACCTCATATTTTGAATCCCATAAGTAAATTATTTTTATTTGAATTCATCAAGAGATGAATGATGGATATCAAATTGACATAATCAATGGTTTATGGGATGGACACAAGACCATATTTGTAAGTATTCATATGAAAATCCAAATTCAATTTTTTAATTACTTTGATAGATATCGAGAGGAAAAAATGTTCTTTTATTATCTTATAATGGTTATGTAATTAATGTTTGTACATTCTATAAAAAAGAATATGATGAAGGAAATACCATGAAAAATAGTGTAGTTACACATATAGATTAAATTTTTCATGCATCTGGTACCAAGGATATAAATATAATTTATGCAAATTTTTCTTACATTGGCATCATCAATAAAATGCAAGAGTTGGATTATACAACATTCCAAGTGCATATTTTTTTATTAAAGTTGATTCATAATATAAGTTCTGTAAAAATATATGAGATGGTATCAATGAAGGTGGATTTTAGTAAGGATGGGTACAAATATGAACCATTTAAATAAGAATCACAGGTAATACAAGTATGTTGTCTTCCAGATCATGAAAACTAAAAGTGGTCAATTGTTCTGTTATCAACCAAAACCACTAAAGGGTTAGATAAAAAATCAATAGAGGATGAACCAGTCAATGGGACATTGTAATAATTTATAGTGTTTCCTATGTATATGGGTATTTTATATTAGAGGATACAACAATGAATGGATTTGGATTCTTGATAGAGTGGTTAAATCCATTCAACCTTTAAAAAAAGATATAGTTCAATAATCAAGTTATATATTTTTTAATATAAATGGGGTTACCTCACGTTATTATTTATTAACTACTGAATTTATGAAATATTATTTAAATGTCGAACCACTTTTGAAGATAATGACATATTTATGTGTCGATGCTTTCAATCCCGATGAATAATAGGTTTCTCAACCTACTGCTGCTCACAATGCAGAGGATGAAAAAACTTCTTCACATGTCAATGCTACTGATCTATAGGAAGAACATACTGATGATGTTGAAGCCAATTAAATGGTATACAAAAAAACCAATTTCCTAGAAAACTTTGAGTGCTATAGCATGATATGTTAGATAAAATTATTAAGGTGAAAATAGAAGTCATCAAATTTGAGGTCGAATTGAATGTGAATGTCCAAACTATTAACCCCAACAAGGACATGATTAGTATTGTCATTGTGCCCATCACTTGGTATTATATTATGATTGATGTATCTTTGTCACACCATGCTATGACCACTCATAAGACACTCATTTGGGAAGATATTAGGGTAACATTATGATAACCTTTATTTATTTTACTAAAAATAAAAATGATAAATTGAATTATTCTTTATTATCCTTTTCATAGTTCATTTATAGTAGATGAATCCTAGAAGATTTTTTTTATTATTGATGGAAAAGATCATAGAGTATTTCATACCAATCAAAAATAATAATTTCAAATATGCTTAAGGGAAAATAAACTCATGCCAACCGCATATGTATGAACACCTAATAATCCAATAAGTATAGGATGCATTTACTCGACATTGTAAGGATATATATTTATATGTATTTTTTGGATGGTAATACATTGTCTGAAACTACATTTATTAATCACTTTGGTTAAGAATTATTTTAATTTATGAAACAACAACATAGTGTCGAAAATAAGGAATGAGCAAACAAAACAATGTACCCCTACCATAAAGCAAGGATGTGGTAGTCTCCAATTACAAAAATTCTTATTTATTTTAAATATACTCGAATAATTTAATGTGACATGACACAAAAATATTATTATATTCCTCTGTTTATATAAATATTGATGAAACCAAATCCAAATCCACTTCCATCCCACATAATGTTCTATAAAAGGTGTCACATGTGAATAAATATGGGATACTAATTGATGGAAACACCGAAACATGAATGGAAATAATTTGAAAGTATGACATAATATTTTTTTTAAATCCCAATTACATAATAATGTTTAATTATTTTACTATATTTTCTATCTAAATTAGACAGTGGAGTCATTAAAAATTGTACCAGATGAACACCTACGATCAGCATCCATGAATCATCCATAATAGTATGACCGCTTCAAAGGTGTGGGTTTTTGGGTGCTACACTGAACATATTTTTGAGAAAAGAATAGAATAGGGGAATAATGATAAATAAATGGAATAGCTGGAGTCATGCTTAAATTCACTTAAATAAAAATTTCATTAGCTATATGGGTTTCTATAAAATATTATCAGGGAAGATGAGAAGAAACAATTCAATAAAAAAACATCATGAAGATCCACCACCCACCCCCACCAGCTTTGAGGCAATCAATTCCCCTCAATGTGCTATATTAAAGGAGGTAATCAGTATTCTCATAATTCATTATATGAAATGTGAATCAAGAATACATTAATACCTTTACTTTACTAATATTAAATAGGATGAAAATAATTTTTATTTATTTCTATAAAGACCCACCCCTCACCTTCTTGTGAGGGCTATTATGATTAATATCCAAGAATACACTCTATAAAATAGACAACTTCCAACAGGTCATGAGAGAGTGGGGATTATAGTAGATCATGAGTTCAGTGTCGAGCTACCTATTACACTTGATGGTATGAATATTCATACAGTCATAAAAGATATTAAAACATTCATATCAAATCCATTTTAAAAAATTGTTGATATAGAGGTATTAATTCCCAATGTATTTTTTATTTTAAACCATAAAAAATTAATGAAAAGTTCATAATCGATGAGTGCTATTACAGATGAAAAAAGGGAAGGGATGAAACCAATGGTTGATTCAAAAACCATCTTAAGTATCAAAAAACTGATCAAATATATCTTCTTAAAGAAACTTTAACCTTCCTGTTCAATATCCTCATTTACAAACATTGAAGGTTCATGTGGATATAAGGTTACCAAGTGGTAGTAATCACATAGTTTATTTTGAAGGAAAAATATATGAAGAGTTTGTTATATAGTTAATTTGTCTTCATAATATAAATAAAATCATCAATTATGAATCTTTGAGAGTCTATGTTGTAAATGTATACATGAGATGTGTTTTCAGGATTTTTTCCAATAGCCGATCAACTATGTTAAATATGACTAATTAAAATTCATATTATTGGTAGGCATTTATATGAATTCAAATTTAAGGTATTACCCCATGAACATAAATATGGACTCAGTAGTCCTCATGTAACTTCTATAGACCAATATAATAAGGAATAAGTTAAAACTGAAAAAATAGTGGAAGAACTAGCCACATAATTTGAAAACAAACTTATAGATGACTAGCTCTTCTTAATTCCAAAGATATGGGTGTAAAACTCAAAAATTTAATCATATAAAATATTTTTTTAATTACTTAAATAACTTATTTCTTTTCTATGAATTATTTGGTACTCATTTCAAATTATTAGGATAATCCAAATATTTATTTTTTGGATTAATTGCATGGATACCCACCAAAATGACCACATGTGATGACATTTTTCAATAAACAATACACTAAATATAATGCTTTAGAACTAATATTAGAGTTAAAAATATTATATTATGTTTTATTGAGAATTATTTTATGATTGTTCATTGTTTAAATATCATCAAATTCATGGAATGAAGATAGTCCCTGTGCACTTGGAGCATATTGACTTATATCATTGGATACGTATCAAGGTATATATATTAAGATTTCATTGTCAAAAAACATATCAAAATAGATTCTCAATGTTTCAATAGTGCCAGAAACAAATAAATAGAACATATTGTGGTTATTATGTTTATAAATTTATGAGAGATTCCATACACCATCAAACAACTAGCATCGATGAAGATGTATTTTTTATGATAGTTAATATTTCATTTAATTTTTTTAATACTTAGTGTATTTATATTTTTCCAGTACTATTATGACTGTTGAAAATTCAAGTATTCACGAGATGAAATGGATTTGTTTATAAATAAATGGGTAGAATACCTGATGTCAAATTTTACATGAATATCATGAATCTCTGACTTCCCACTTCTTATTGAGTTTATTTTCTCATCATTTTATCTACAATTTTTAGTTAATTTCCTCATCATTTCTATCTGATATTTTTTAAAAAGAGATCCTAAAGAAATTACATCATCAAAACAGAAAATTCCTTAATGTACTATGATCATGAAATCAATATGATACATGATTTACTCTATATGGCTCAAATTGTGTGGTTTTTGGTTAAAATTAATATTTTATCTATGAATATTTTTCTTCATATTTATGTTTAATATATTTTGTGATAGTATTACTGACATAATAACTATTTTCTTATATAGGTGACTATTTTTATTACGTTGGGGTGAGTTTTTCAAATATTCTCATGATCGTGCACGATTGGACGTTGAGGTTTCTACTAAAAGAATGGAAAAAAGAAAATGGTTCAGTAATGTATAAAACCATCATAAAAAGTGAACTCCTACAATATATTTAAAAAAATTAATCATAATTTTTTTATAATTTAAAAGTCAATTTTCTTATAATTTATATATTATAATTTTTAGATTTTACACTTATATTTTGTGAAGTCATAATTTTCTTTCATCTATCTACAACAAGACAGAAAATAGAGAACATGTTCCTTTATGATGAATGTGTCAACACCATGTTTCCTGAAACATGAAGTGTTTTAGGGATCATGAGGTTTATATTCCATCAGAAAGGAACATGATCTCTTTTTTATAGATTTTTTGAGATAGTTGAAAGAAAAACACATATCATTTACTCAATATACTATACCTAAATATGATAAAAATTATCCTCAGTATGACTCAAACTATATGTTTTTACTTTATAATTTATATTTTATTTCAAAACACACATAGCATTCTCATAAATGATCAAACACATTAATATTGTTTTTATAATTTATGACATAAATCCAAAAGCCATTTTTGATATGTAAGAATTAGTCGCACCTCCATATTATGTACATTGTGGCTGGAATGACTCCTATTGTGACTTTTAATTTAAAATTAACACTAATTTTAGTAAAATTAACAAGTGACATACTAAAAAAATGAGAAACAATAATTTTTATTATTTTGATTCATTAGTAAAATGATACATAAGTCATTTATGACATGTAGTAATAAACTACACCCCAATATAACACACAACGTGACCGGTATGACTCAAATTGTGTCTTTTTATTTAAAATTGACAATAATTTTAGTAAAAAGAACAAGTGGAAAATTGAAAAAAATAAAAAACATTTTAATTGTTTTGATACTTTCGGAAAATGATCCATAAGTCATTTGTGACATTTTGGAATCAACCACATCATAATTAGATACGCAATGCAATAGATATGACTCAAATTTTATGTTATATATTAAAAAAGGACATGTCAGTTTAAAACGTGTGTCACTCACTAAAAAAAGAAAAAACACTCCAATTGTATTTATAATTTATTTTAATGATTAATAAGTTATTTTTTATGTTTAGAAAATTAGTATCACATCAAATTGGCCCACGATGTGACTATTATGACTCAAAGTGAATGTTTCCAGTATGAAATGATATTTTAAAAAAAAACAAATTTGACACAGTCAAAAATAAGAAAATACATTCCTATTTTTTTGATAAATTATACACAAAAATATAGAATCCATTTTTTATAATTAATAATTAACCCACATAAATATGATTTATAGTGTTACCGATATGCCCCCAACTGTATCCTTTCTTTAAATAAAATTGACATTAGTTTTAGTAAAATAAACTGGTGATATAATTAAATCTGAGAAAAATCATTTGTATTATTATGATACATTAGTAAAATGATCCATAAGTCATTTTTAACATGTAGAAATAACACACACCTCTATACGACACACACTGATACCTGCATGACTCCAAGTGTGTATTTTTAATAAAAAATGACATTAATTTTTTGTAAAAAGAACAAGTGAAATATTGAAACCAAATAAAATGCATTCATATTTATTTTGATAATATACTAAAATTATCCATAAGTAATTTTCTATGTGTAGCAGCCAAACAAACCTCAATAAAATTAATGGCGTGACCGGTATTGATCTATATTTTTCTTTTTTATTTAAAAATGATATTAATTTTTTGTTAAAAGAACAATTGAAAAACTAAAAACCAAGAAAAAACATTCATATTATTTTTATAATATAGGAAAATTATCCATAATCAGTTTTTATGTGTATGAATCAACTCCAAATAAATATGACGCACATTGTGACCGTTATAACTCAATGTTTGGACTTTTATTTAAAATTGACATGAATTTTAGTAAAAAGAACAAGTGAAATACTAAAAAAATGTGATAATAATTTCGAATTTTTTTATTGTTTAGAAAAAATATCTATAGTTCATTTTATATTTTATAAATAAACTAGACCACAAAATAATTCATGGTGTGACCGATATGACATAATGTGTCTGTTATCATTTTATAGATTATATTTTATTTCAAAACATGTGTCACTCACTGAAAACAAATACAATACACTTTGATTATCTTGGAAATTTAAGAAAGTGATTAATAAGTCAATTTTTTAACATGTAGAAAGTAGTATCGTGTGATATTAACACACGATGAGATCGATATGACTCAATGTACATGTTGCCAGTTTGAAATGACATTTTAGTAAAAAACAAAATCTACAAATCCAAAATTGATAAAAACTATTCATAATGTTTTTATAATTTATAAAAAAGATACAGAAGTAATTTTTGACATGTAAGAATTATCCTCAAATTAATTCGATGCATGTTGTGATCGATATGACTCAATGTGATTCTTTTTATTTAAAATTGAAATTAATTTTATTAAAAATAGAATCTATCATAATTAAAACTGAGAAATATCATTCAAATAATTTTAATAATTTAATTGAACGATCTATAAGTCAATTTTGACATTTAGGAACCAACCACACCCAATATGATGCATGGTGTTACCAGTATAACACTAAGTGTGTCGTTTTATTTAAAATTTAAATTAATTTTAGCAAAAAGTAAAGGTGACATAAAAAACAAAAAACAAAATCAATTGTATCATTTTTATACTTTATGAAAATGATTCATAAGTTATTTTTGAGTTATAGGAATCAAACATACCTCAATTCCACTCACGGTATGACTCATATAACTCCAAGTGTGTATTTTTATTTAAAATTGAAATTAATTTTATTAAAAATAACAAGTGACATACTAAAAACTAATAAAACACATTTTAATTTTTTTGATACTTTACATAAACAAACCGTAGTTCATTTATAACATGTAGAAATAAAATGATCATGAATCCAATTCATAGTGTGAGTGGTATGATTGAAAGTTTCTGTTATCAGTTGAAAATTGACATTTCAGTTCAAAACTTGTGCCACTCAGTGAAACTAAAGAAAATGCTGTCATATTATCGTGATAATTTATTATAATGATTCATAAGTCAATTTTTAGGTGTCAAATGTTGACTCATACCAAACTGACAAATGATGTGATTGGTATAACTCAAATTGTGTGTTTAGAGTTTGAAATTATATTTAAAAAAAATTAAATACTCAAAACCAAGGAAACAAATTCATATTATTTTGATAATTTAGGATAACTATCAATATGTCATTTTTGATGAGAAGGAATAAAAAAAATTAATATGATTCACAATGTGACCTATATGACTCCATGTGTATATTTTTATTTAAAATTGAAATTAATATTAGTAAAAACAAAAAGTGACATACTGAAAACCGAGAAGAAACTTTTTTATTTTTTAATACTTTATAATAATGATCTATAAGGCATTTTTTATGGGTAAAAATCAACGCCACATCAATCTATTCCATAGTGTGAATAATATAACTCTATGTTTTTCATTTTATTTATATTTTACATGTTTTTAAATTATTATTTCATATTTAAATTTAATTTATTTCTTTATATTATTACATTCATAATATTAGTTTTATTATATATGTATATAATGTTTCTCAGGTTGGGGTGTTTTTTTGGAAACTGGTACCATTGTCGGGCTTTTCTGAGAGGGGGTCATGGGTGTACAAAGTCGATGAAGAAATAGTTTTGAAATGTTTTTTGATAGTAATTGTTAATGTAATTATTCAAAACGTTTTTTAAATGTATATAGTATTTTTTTTTTCAATATTTGTGATATAAAAATTATTTCAAAAAAATTATGTATCTTCATATAAGTCTATTTGCATACAGGTTATAAGTGTATTTGGGGGAGTATGATGTTATTCAAATGGAACACTACAATAGGTGGGCCTTTATTAGTGTTTTTGGCACTGATAAAGGATCTCCTTTATCAGAACTTTTAATGTAGATAAAGTCACCAAATTTAATGACATTGAGGACAAAAATGAATTTTAGCAACGTTAAAGATCTTTTTGCGCACTATTAAAATTCTGAACTACGGTAGTGATTTTTGATTTGACATTAGTATCACTTAATTATAGTCTTCTATATTGTCCTTGAACATTTAGAAGGACATCAACTAGATCTTATACTTTAATAATCATTATCGTTTTTTTTGTTTGTGCTTAGAAACAATGTTTTTTAAGATCATATCAATCTCTTGGTTCAAATTATACAGATTTTACATCGAATAACTAAAATGATACAATATTTTAATTGAAGGAAATATGCCAACCACATTGAATCCACCCATGTATTGAATAAGCTCTTTTATTACTATTATATATTATTCTGGATTGATGCTATTTATAATGAATGCCACACTTGAAGTTAATCCATAATTAAAAAGAAAAATATGCATGGTAAAATTTAATATTTATGATGTTTTAGAAATGGAAGAAATCATTTTCAGGAATTTGGACTTTTTTTCTTTTATGATAAATATAAAAGATTGAACCCAGTTTGAGCTCAAAAGTTGAAACTTACATGTTTTACACATCAACATACAATAATCACCATATGATGAAAATGAATTTTCTATAGCCACAGGTGGGTAGATAAGTAGAAACAAGGTGAGGTCGATCTACAAAGTTGGATTCGTGGTATTTAAGCACTTCCATGTCAGTGTTGGATAAAGAAATAATTATTGTTGAAACCACACCCAGGTTAATATGCATCAACGGTCCATATTTCAAGGAATTATATCTAATAAAATGATGAGGCAATGCCTCGAGAAGTTTATAGGGGTTTCTGAGTAGGGGAATCTAAGATGGTCCAGGAAGAAACCTTTGGATCAGATTTATTGGTCATGGATTTCAGTATTTTGGCTAACACAAATAGTAAGAACAGAAAGACAGGGAGGGAAAACAATGAACAAAATGCAATCCCCATTATAGAGATGAAGGTTACTCACACACCCATAAATAAGATAAGTATAAAACATTTCCCATTCTTGGTCATTTGAATTCCTTTGTATAATATTATTTTTGATATATCTCACGAACTCAGATCACAATATACTCTAACAATTATGTATATAAAATTTCATTTGTATTTTTAATTTAACATAAATATCAATGTTGTGGTAAATTAATTTTACAAATACATACACATGAATAATAAAATTTTGTATAGAAACATAGACACATAATATTTCATAAACATTATTTAGTTTTTAATTTATAATTTTAGAAATTTATTTATTAACATAATATATATTATGTTTTTAGTCTGTAAATTTTTTTTTTTTATTTTAATTTAATATATATTATTTATTACTTTTTAATATTTTTTCAAATTTATTCATTTTTAAGACAAATTTGCCGTTAATAATTTTAAATTTATTATATTTTTTAATTTAATAATTTAATAATTATTTTTTTTAATTTTTTGAATATTTTTATCTGTTTTTAATATTTATCAACACATGTTTATCCATTAGAATTTAATGATTTTAATGTGGTGATAATTTATATAATTAATATTTATTCATTTTTATTCTAATATATATACAATTTTTACTTTTTAATATGTTTTCAATCTATTAGTTTTTTAATCATTTAATTTCACTCATTTTAAGATTCATTAATTTATTTTTATTTATTACTATTAATAAAGTAATAATTTAATTTTTTTAATTTTCTTTATAATTTATTCATTTTTAATATTTATTCATTTCTTATGTTTGGTAATTTATTCATTTTCAATATTTATGTTTATATATTTATTTAATAGCATTATATGTTTTTAATATCGGTGTAATTTATATATTTAATATGTATTTCTCTCCATTTAAATGTATATTCATTTTTTGGATAATTTAGATAATTAATAAAACTTATCGAATTTTTTAATTTTTTTATGTCTATTCATTTTTTGTCATTAAATTTTAGTCATTTATAACATTTTGTCATTTTAGATTGATTAATCATTAATAATGTTAATAAATTTTTACTATTTTTTTAGTTTGTTAATTTTTAATATATATTTGAATAATAATTTTGTACTTTATTTTATATAGTTTTTGTGAGGAAATTCCAAATATGATGATAAATAATGGTTTTATAAGCACTGAAATGTAATGTAGCACTAATAAAGATAAGTTTTATCATCACTTTCTATTTTAGTCCGGATAAAACCAATATTTTTTTGTGATTTTTTAAAAGGCCTAATAAAAACTACCCAGTCTAATAAATACACCCCTAAAAGTGAACTCAAATTCTTACATCATTCGTGCTCTCATGGAATTAAAACTCCCCCACCCAACCCCACTCGCTGTAATTCTCGAATGAATCCGCACTAGCAAAGGTATGTGATTCTTTGTACTCTATTTTTGACGATCTTGCAATTTTTCTCTCTTTTAAG